>LR990344.1:29502287-30702287 GCA_905147345.3 Mythimna impura
TCTGACTGTTCCTCACACTCCTCAGTAGCGACGCCGTTTTTTTTACTTTTAATCGCGTAGAAACCGTCAGTACGGGCTTGCATAAACATCTCTGACGCGCTACAGTAGCGAGGTAGTCTCAACAGCATCCTGAAAGCATTATTATATTGGACGCGCAGGACATCCAGCGATCTCTTAGTATAATTGACCCATAGACTGCCCGTGTACGTCACACTGATATTATAAAGGCAAAAATTTGTATGTATGTGTGTGAGTATATTTGTTATAGTGTGTCCAGGACCTGTACCATGACGCTTAAAGTAAGATTGTTTCATTCTTATTTCCAGTGTGGGTAAGAGATGGCGCTAGACAACCTGTACCTATAGCTCTGTCTCTTACCCACACTGAAATAAGAATGGAACAATCTTACTTTGAACGTCATGGTAACCCCACAAGCCTGGCGAATGCGCCGATCGCGAGCCGCTCGCGAGCGGTGCATTCGCCAGGCTTTGTATTAATTATACCCTATATCAAAATAACATATAGGGTATAATTAATACAAAGGGGAAGTAATAACACCACACGGGGAAAACCGCTGTCAAATACTAGTTAATTTATATACGAGCTAATATTTTTAAGATTTACGAACAATACACAAACAAACTTGCAGTTCAATAATTGCAATGTTGCTAATCATAAATAAACATATCAATTTTTTTTGTTTGTCTTAAATAATATATTAAAAGTTTCAATTTCTTTTTATAGGCTTGACTTGTACTGTAATTAATCTACCACGCGGGTCCAGTGCGGATTTGTGAATACATTGGTGAATTTGATTTTTTTATTTTGATCACGATGTTTTCCTTCACCATTTTGAGAGCAGGTCGCAGGCAGCCGTCTCTCGGGATATATTAACTCTGTACTATCTTTATTTCCTCAAGTGTCTAGATTTGTTTAGGTTTTATAAATCCTTTCGTAATAAGTAGGTAAAACGATAATATGATTAATGAAATAATCATTAAACAAATTCTGAAAAAACAACCTCTAATCAAACTAAGGCAACACTCGCCTAAGCAACTGCTCTCCTCTTTTCTCTGAACCTCGTACTGGTGTAATCCTGGGTTGATGACCACTTCTCTTATAGTTCCAGCTTCATCTACTGCCCATATCCTTTTCGGAAGAGTAGTATCCATTTTAAATTGGACAGCAGTGCCGTAATTTTGGCGGTGCCAGCTGTGCCCACTGGAGGGGCGCAAAAATTGTATATCTAGTTTTGTTTGTACTGTACTTTTTTCTTGGGACGCAGTTATAGAAGTTCACACTCACACCTAGCGTATAAAAGGCTAGATACGGCACTGTAAGATAACACCAGCTGCCTCCGATATGTAAGACACAATAACTTGAAACGTATCTACCTAGTAGTGACAGGATAAAATGTTAATAACTATAATATAATTGCGAATGCTGAGCGACACGGCACGGAGCTCTAGCAGTAGAAATACCACATTAGACCGATTGTACATCGGTGTAACACACCTGAAGCTAGAACTACACTGCGCACACGTGTGCCACACACGATGTGCCGATCTGGACGCGTCTGTCAAAGAGTATGTAAAGCTGACGCTTTAAGAGGCGGGACTCCCATAGAAAAAACCGATGTATGAAACGTGCGTCCTCGATCAATACCAACCTACCAGAATTAAAGAACTATACGGCCGGAGTACATACTGCCAACATAATGACATTACTAGTGATGTACTGGGTTGTGCGAAAACTAATCGATATCGGCAATATTTCCTAACGGGGATTTCCTTTTATTTTCGGGAAATAAACAAAAATAAAAATTTGTAACTCAGATTGTTATAAGACATATTTATTCAACGAATTAAATCTACCCATGCTTTTTATATATTTGGTAAGTTAAGGAAAACACAGTTACACAAAAATTCATAACAGCTAGTAGATAATAAATAATATATTTCCTATTGTATTTTGTTTTTAATATGGTCATGTTGTACCATTTTGGAATCCACATGTTGAGCTCTATAATTTGATACCCATATTGGTATCCAAATTTTTTATTTTTATTTTACTTTCAAGTTTAACGTCTCACAGTCGTTATACAGTCGAAAGACTAAACATCTCCTAACTATATTATTCACACGCATCAGCTAATAGCTGCTAGTGTGTCTTACCAAATAATAATAATAATTAAGCTTCATCGAGTTAGTCTTCCGATAAGCTTCGCTGAAGTAGTGATACTAAAATAAAATTACAATAAAATACAATAAAATTACAATACATAAGTACAATAAAATTGGCAACTCCATATTGCCGAGATAGTGCCTGTTTTAATGATACCGCAATATATGGTTCAGTTCTTCTCGACATACATTTTCATTGTTATTACACAGTTTTCATTAGATATTTTGGAAACACAGTATCTTGTGGATATTATGTAGGCTTCTATTGAAATCAGTTTATAAAGGGTATGGACCACCATTCATACAAAATTTGGCCCCCAGTGGACATATATTAAGACAACTTCAATTCACAGTTTATGAAATAATAAACCTGTTACAGCTATTACAGGTTTATCTAAAAGTTGGGGGATATGAGTTAAATCAGTTTTAATTTTTATATTGCTAGAGTCAAAATGGCGGCTGTAGCACAGTAAAATAAACAAACATTTATTTATTCATTTGGCTAATCATTTTATACGTCGTTTAAAATTAGAACAACGTCTAAAAACATTATGTAAGTGACTTCTAAGTATTAGCATAGTTATTCATCAACAAGTATCATTCAACATCAACATCTGTAGTATTTTATTTACATATTTTTATTTTTGTTACTAAGTATTGGTACTGTAATTGGCATCACGGTGTTATTAGCGATAACAAACTAGTTGCAGAAGAATTTGTAAATTTCTTTGCTAGTATACCAATTAGAACTACTGAAGCCCTAAATTCGTCGCCATCGCATGCTTTTGGTTTATTACACGCGAACGTTGCAGCCTGCTCGACTGAATTTAACTTTAAACATATAAACCCCATAACAGTAATAAAAGCTTTTAAACAAATCAAGGTTAAATTGACTGAAGATCTATGGGGTATGTCTATCAAAGTTTGTACCTCAATTATTGAGACTGTAGCACCGTACTTAGCTTTGATATTTAACTTGTGTATAGATCAAGGAGTCTTTCCGGATCTAATGAAATACAGTAAAGTGATACCACTTTTTAAATCCGGGGACAGTAAAGACACTAATAATTATAGGCCAGTGTCCGTGTTGCCGGTTTTTAGCAAGATATTTGAAAAGGTAATGTTAAATCAAATGCTTAATCATTTTAACACGAATAACATCTTGCACGATAAACAGTATGGTTTCACCAAAGGACGTTGTACAACTGACGCTGGTGTCTCCTTACTAAAACACATTTTTAATGCGTGGGAAGAGGCACAAGATGCTATAGGCATCTTCTGCGACCTGTCTAAGGCGTTTGATTGTGTGGTTCATGAAACATTACTCCTGAAACTTGAGCATTACGGACTAAGCAAAACAGAGTTAAGCTTATTAAAATCTTATTTAAATGACAGACAGCAACTAGTTCAGATAAACGGTGTCAATTCGTCCAGATTAAATGTGAAAATGGGGGTACCCCAAGGTTCAATTTTAGGTCCTTTTTTATTTTTAGTTTATATTAATGATTTACCCTTTTTGCTGCAAAACAAACTTAATATGGTGTTGTTTGCCGACGACACTTCCTTGATTTTCAAGATAAATAGAAAGCGCTCCATCGTCGACCGCATCGTCGCTTTCTATCAGGTGAGATAGCGGTCAAGCGCGAAACTATCAAGAAAAAAAAAAAAGAAAGACTAATAATCTTGACGACGAAAATAACGCCTTACTGCAGGTCCAAAACTGGTTCCCTGCTAATAATCTAGTTCTAAATGGGAAAAAAACGAAATGCATAAGATTTTCCTTACCGAATGTCAAGAGTAGTAATTGTGACATAATATTGAACAATGAGAAACTAGAATTTGTCGATAAAACGGTTTTCTTAGGGATTACGCTTGACTCAAGGCTACAATGGGGTCCTCATTTAACATCTCTTGCGGGACGGCTTAGCTCAGCTGCATATGCTGTTAGAAAAATCCGCCAATTTACGGATGTTGATACTGCTAGACTAGTCTATTTTAGTTATTTTCATAGTATCATGTCATACGGTATCTTACTATGGGGACGGGCTGCAGACATCGACTCAATTTTTATTCTACAGAAAAGAGCTATCAGAGCTATTTACAATCTCCGCCGGTGCGATTCTCTAAGGGAACTGTTTAAGGATATTAACATCATGACGGTGCCTTGTCAATATATTTATGAAAACATCATGTACGTTAGAAAAAATCTTCATCTTTTTAGCAAAAGAGGCGATAGACATAATTATGTTACAAGAAATAGGGACCAATTAGTTCAACCAGGTTTCAGACTGGCTATAGTGGCCTCTTCTTTCATGGGGTACGCACACTATGCAGGCAAGCATATTATAAGTTGGAGGATTATATTCAAGATAAAAATGCTTGGCTCAATGCTGGTCCAGCTCCACTACCACCGGGGGTACAAATTGATTAGTTTTGAAACTATTATTACTATTCTTTAATGTCTTTTTTTTTTTGAATTTGTTTAATTTGTAAAGTATTATTGTAGTTAATTATTATTGTATTTAGTATTGTATAATGTAGAAGCATTTTTTTCAAACTTTGTAAATGTGAGTACCATGGAGCTATTTTATGGTTTTTAGGTTACTATTGGATTTGTTTGACATAAATGAGCATGGCAGTTGAGAGTTTGTCATGCTCACTCAAATGTCTCACTGATGGTGGCGCGTGTGTTGGATCATTCGGTTCCCTTCAAAATGATTGAGCTGAGTGGTGCTAATATTCACGTCAGGTCCGTGAACGGGCGCTGTCAGTTGAGACTGGTCATCTCTTAGCTGCCAGTTGCTATTTTAATATCTATATTTAGTTTTTATTTTTACATTATTGACATTGTTCTCACATGATAGCGACAAGAAACATGTAACAGAGATATTTGTAATTGCAAAACATGATTGAAAAGACTGTCCATGGAGTTTCTTGCACATTCTTCTCCATAGAGATCTACGCTTTGGAATGTGCAATTAGCATCATTTTTTCTGACTGACTGACTTCTTGACATTTCAAAAGTGCCTGTAAATGGTTTATTTGAAATAAATGCTTTTGAATCTTTGAATCTTTACTGCTGGGCAGAGACCTCCACCAAGTCGTTCCAGACATTCTTCTCCTGAGCCGTCTTGAAACAGTCCTCGTGGTACACGTCCATATCTCTCACCTCTTTCTAGGCCGGCCTCGAAGGCGTTTTCCCTCTGCAGGAAGGGAGGAACTCACTGCGTTGCGACGCTTGCCCAGTGGTCACTGTGCATGCGGCTGACAAGATCCGCCAAATCCCATTTGAGCAGTCTTAATCTTCCCTCTCTTAGAGAGGAGGCCTGAGTCCCAGCAGTGGGAACATTATAAGGCCGTCTATGCTATGCTATGCTAATCTTAGTAAAACTTAAAAACTGTTTAACGAATTTCAATAATGTTGTTTTTGTTTTGCTCGTTCGTTCGGTCATAAATGCGCTTTAAATGAAAACAAAATTGGTGCAGAGCTATGGGTAGGAGCTATCTCAAGCCTAATTTCGATGGTATTAGCAGAAAAAAAGGCTAAAAACAGTCCACCATTCCACACGTTACTAGTCTAACAATACACCGTGTTATACACAAACAACAGCAAATTTTCGAACAGCATTCCCAATCTTCAACTTCTTCTGGCGCACTATAGGCATCCATATTATCTTCTTCAACCTTTCATATTACTCTAGCTTGATCCGCAACAAATATCATTATTCCCACCATTTTCAGCTATGCCGTTGTTTAAAAAATGCACCCTTCTTCCAAGGAATCGGTTTGAGTCACTATAGAAACGGTCTCGTGTCTATTATTATTATCCTACTAATATTATAAATGCAAAAGTTTGTATGTATGGATGTTTGTTACTCTTTCACGCAAAAACTACTGAACGGATTTCGATAAAACTTGGTACACGGGTAGACCATGTCCTAGAATAACACATAGAATACTTTTTATCCTTGGATTATGTTCCCTTGGGATAATTTTCCAATTCGCAGGCAAATGACAGCAACTGTCAAATACATTGACAGCAACTTGTCAAAAACACTGGTCCCAATCATTCCTTCATTCGGTCAATCATTCCATCATTCGGTCATTCATTCAACCATTCGGTCAACCATTCCACGATTGATAACTCAAGAACGGGTACTAAAAATTTCTAATAACTATTAAAAATCGAAAAGAATCACAAAAAAAATGCTTTTGGAGGAGTTTATTCGTTTACGCGATACAATTAGCACTGAAGGAGATACAGCACAAATATAACGTAGAAATAGGCGAAGTCGGCGAGGTCCTCCCAGCAGCTGAGTGAAAAGGCCCCATGTGGCTCTCAGAGGCTCGCAGGGCTGTGGCGGACAGGTCTCGCACAGCCGGTAGAGGCTTCCAGAGACCAGAGGAATCGAAAAAGGTCCACATGGCGGGGCGGACAGGTTTTACACGGCCAGTAGAGGCCTGTAGTGGCCTTCAGAGACCGGAGCAGCTGGAGAGATCAACACGGCTTGACGGACAGGTCTTGCACGGCTGGTCGAGGCCTGTGGAAACCAAAGCAGCAGAAGAGATCCTTCTTACAGCCGTCAAAGACCGGGAGGCCTTTTTCACAAACATAATAATATATTTCACTTCAACACTGCAACTCAATAACTGACGTTCTCAAAAAAAATCAGCTCAATATTATATAATTATAATAACCTTGTTGGTAGTTATATTAATACACACACGGTTCAATATTATATAGATCGCAAGACACCTGTGTACGCCTGCTTCCTTGATCTCTCCAGAGCCTTCGATCTTGTCTCGTATGATGTGCTCTGGGGAAAGATGCCAAGCAGGGGTGTACCTGCAGAGATATGTGGGCTTTTCAAGTATTGGTATGGCAACCAGACCAACCATGTGAAATGGGACGGTACGCTCTCTGAGCCGTATAGTTTGGAGTGTGGGGTGAGACAAGGAGGTCTGACATCTCCTAGGCTCTTCAACCTCTACGTGGATGACCTCATAGCGGGACTTAGCAGCATGCGTGTCGGATGCAGTGTTGGTGGTGTTAGCATTAATAACATCAGCTATGCGGACGATATGGTGCTGCTGGGTCCGTCTGCGGGGGCAGTAGGGAAACTCCTTAAGACTTGTGAAGCCTGTGCTGCCGCACATGGTTTAACTTATCTATACATATAATAAAACAGTAAAATGGTGGAGCGTTGGTATTAGTTGGCGCAAAAACTACTGAACCAATCCTGTTCAAATTTTGCATACATAATCCTTATAGGCCGGGTCAACTGTTAGGCTACATATTATCACGCTTTTTGCTATGGGGGGTGAGCAATATTCCAAAATGTTCCAATTGAACGACAATCGCTCTAAGTTCGATCCTCAGGTACAGTTAATATTTTTGTGATTGTTTTAGTGTTTTTTTTGTACATAATATAGAATGATATTTCCAGAACAATAATAAAATGGCTTTTTATGTTTTTTTAAATTGCCATCGACATTTTTATTCGATATTTTTCCAAATATTTCAGTAAAAACCCATCAAAACTCATATTAAAATGGAACCGGAGATAAAAAATACACTTTTTTTTAAAATTTGGTTAGGAATTTAAGGTCAAAAATGAAAATCATCACGCTATTTTGTACAAGGAGTCAAGCAGACAAGCAATGACGTGTATTTAAGAACGGCTATTTAGATCTAGACTCTGCAAGGACCGTGGCGCAGTAGTATAGTGACGGATCCGCGTTTGCTATGTTGCGAGTTCGAACCTCGCGTAATTTTTGTGATTGTTTTCTTTTATTTTTTATTTATATTATTGCTTTTTTTTAGTACTTTAGGGCTTTTATTTTTATTTTGTAAGTTAGTTTTAATTACGTTATTATTAGATTTAAATGTATATAAAATGAATAAATACAATTCATCTGTGAAGTAAGTTTTTATACGTATTATTTGTATCTCTAGAAATTAATCAATTCGTATTAATATCAAAGCGAATTAAAAACTTCATTGATTTCTTTTACAGTACTACATCTTATTATTTTTAAATTTAACTTCAGAACTTCTATCATCACTTTAAAGACAGCGCATTGGGAAGGGTTTACACCGTTCATCCCAATAATGGATAGTGTCATTATTTGCGATGATTGCTTCACACTGTACGGGCCCCAACGTCATCACTATCAACACTGGGACGACATTGACAGTGACGGAGGCCAGCATCACCGATAGCCCCAGACGACTGCGACATTTGTTTGCCATTATTTTAGTATTTTGTGGAGTCACAAACCCAGGTCGGTTGTGGGTCTCATGGTGGAATGGCAACAGCGACTGTCGCAACCCAGTGCTGAGCACGCCACAATTATGGCGGTAAGTCCCCTCTTTGAGGAGTGGCTGGAAAGACCACATGGCGTCCTTACCTTCCACATGACGCAGGTCCTCACCGGACATGGTAAGTTTGGGAGCTTCCTGCACCGGATTCGTGCGGAAGAAACGCCTGGGTTCCACCATTGTGTGGACCGCCCGGAGGACACGTTGGAGCATACGGTAGAGGTGTGCCCCGCCTGGGCAGAGCTCTGCCGTGTCCCCGTGGGGGCGACCGGTGTCAGTGATCTCTCGCGCCGGGCCTTGGTACAAGGTATGGTCTGGAGCGAGGAGGAGTGGCAGGCGGTCGCCTCCTTCTGCAAAGAAGTAATGCTTGCAAAGGGGGCGGCCGCACGTGCGAGAGAACGGCCTTCACGCCCCGCCGCCGTCCTTATCCCGATTTTCAGCCACCGTAGGCGCTGGCTTGCGGACGGCGAGCAATGGGTAGCTCGCCATCCGACCTTCCGGTAACCGTCCGGACCGAGCCCAAGTTGTCGACGGCGCGTAGTGTTCCACGCGCGCCTCAAGGATATGTCAGCAAAACCGTAGGGGCCCAGCAGGGTCGAAGCCTACTGGGGCCATGTGATGCGAAAGAGAACCCCGGGGCCCTGGAACGAAGGCAAAGAAGGAACAGGAGTTTTTTTTTTTATAGGTGGGAAAATCATCTTATGACAAATCCCGCTTATGGGCGGAGCGGGAGATAGTGTCAGACTATTACTGACTAAAAACCCACTCCTGTTCCTTCGTTGCCTTCGTCCCAGGGCCACGGTTTCGTTTTCACACTACCCATGGCCCCAGTTGGCTTCGACCCTGCTGGGCCCCTACGGTTGCTGACATCTCCTTGAGGCGCGTGTGGAACACTACGCGCCGTCGACGACTTGGGCTCGGTCCGGACGGTTACCGGACGATCGGACGGCGAGCCACCCATTGCTCACCGTCCGCAAGCCCGCGCCTACGGTGGCCGGAAATCGGGATCGGAATCCCGGTGACGGTTGGGGCGTGAGGACCGTTGCCTCACGCGATCGGCCGCCTCCTTTGCTAGCATTACTGCTTCGCAGAAGGAGGCAACTGCCTGCCACTCCTCCTCGCTCCGGACCATGGCCTATACCAAGGCCCGGCGCGAGAGATCGCTGCCACCGATCGCCCCCACGAGGACACGGCGGTGCTCTGCCCAAGCGGGGCACACCTCTACCGTATGCTCCACCGTGTCCTCCGGGCGCTCCACACAATGTTGGCACCCGGGCGTCTCTTCTGCACGAATCCGGTGCAGGAAGCTCCCGAACTTACAATGTCCGGTGAGGACCTGCGTCATGCGGTAGGTAAGGACACCGTGAGGTCTTTCCAGCCACTCCTCAAAGAGGGGACTTATCGCCATAATTATGGCGTGCCCAGAATAAAAGTGGCTGGGAACTGAATCAGTTTACCTACTTTTCAATACAATTCTGTACAGTGCACTATTATTAGGTAGGTACAAACAACAAAACGTAAGCCAGTTCCAGTGCGTCTTCACGCTGCTACGGTCTGGTTCAGAATATCCGCCGTTCTCAACAGGTTTTCTTCAACCTCGTAGCCATACGGAAACGCCCGACTCTGTCAAAGGTGCGCCAACTCTAGTTCTTCTAGTTGCCACTAGATGGCGTACCTTGTTTTGTTGTCAACAAATCAACTGCCAGAAACGACATATTATATTTATTACTATGGGTCAGTAATTCAGTATATCTCAGAACCGACTTTCTATATAACATAATGTTGAATATCGACCAACTTGACAGGTACGGTTTTAGAGGAAGACTTTTTGAATCTTATCTAAGCAAACGCAAACAACAGGCATAAATCACTAGGTGTGCAGGAGGTGATCATTAGTCGTGTTGAGGATGTTCTAATGAAAAGACTTGATGATGAAGATATAAGTACTTTGTTTTAAGTTCGTTTTACAATTGGTAATTTCTTAAGTATAGACGTACTCGATCTTCCTTTCTCCTCGACCGACTTTCCTTGCGTGATCGAATCAGAAATGAAGATATCCGCAGGAGAACCAAGGTTGCCGACATAGCACGAAGAATCGCCAAACTTAAGTAGCAATGGGCAGGGCACATTGCTCGCAAAACAGATGGCCTTTGGGGCCGAAAGGTTCTGGAGTAGCGACCGCGTACCGGAAGACGTATTATTGGAAGGCCCCAAACAAGTTGGACCGATGACCTGGTGAAGGTTGCGGGAATCCGATGGATGCGAGACGCACAGGACCGTTCATTGTGGCGACATTTGGGAGAGGCCTAAGTCCAGCAGTGGGCGTCTATCGGCTGAAATGATGATGATGATGAGACGTACTCGATCGCCGGTAGTTTTTGTATTGGATTGATTGCTTTAAACTAAATCGGGATAGGGCCCAAGACGCGCGAGTAGGTTCCACGTCGCAGTTGATAGACAAATTCAACAGCCAGTGGTATTATTTGCTAAAGACAGCACGGCTATAGTTAAATGTATCTACAAAAAATGCGGATTATGAATCTGATATTAATGACACATTAAAAAATATAATAAAATAGCTTTCTATCAATAACCTAATTATTATTTTTAAAAAAAACAAAAGTAATGCACTTTTACCAGCGTTTACGTCCAGACGCTTTGACAATAGCATACAATGGACAAAGCGTAGGCAATACAAATGTTGCAAAATTTTTAGGTACATAGGTATATAATTGACAATCAATTGACATGGAAACCACAGGCCGAGAAGATCTGCAAGGAATTAAACAAATCTGCATACATTCTATATAATTTGACAACAAAAGTTAACACTGACACGATAACTTATAATGAACTCGTTTCTATTTTAAGATACGATGTAGTTTTTTGGGGTAATTGCAGTGAGAGAGAAAGGACTCTTCAGAGCCCAAAAAAATTGTATTAGATCAATGACTGGAATAAATCCAACTGACAGCTGGGTTCCTATGTTTAAATCCCTTAAATTACTGACCTTCCCGTCATTTTATATTTTGGAAATGGTAACTGTTTGTACAAAAGGTAATAAAAAATTATTTTGTTCAAATATTGATCACTCAACAACGCCAACATTAATAAGATCTCAATATAAAAATCTTTTACATACAGGCAAATTTAAAACTGCACTGCTGAAAAAGAATATTATGCATATGGGACCTGACGATACTACAAATATTTAAAAAGAAATTAAATAAATTGCTCGTTGAAAAATGTTTTTATACAATAGATGATTTTTTTAATGACAAATCCGTATGATTATTTATAAACAATGATTTTCCTCATGATATTATTATATTTTATTCAGATTCTGATTGTATTATTTGGCTAGTTATTGACTTATTATTGACTAATTATTAACTTATTTTTGACATTGAATGATTTATATTTTTATTGTCTATTTTAATCATTCGAAAATAAGTTGAATATATTTTTTTTAATTACTTATTTCGTAATTAATTCTACTATAAAAAAACTGCATGCCTCACGGTAAAATGTATTGGATCCTTCTCTTACTTAACACCATATATAACAAACTAGCTGTTACCCGCGACTTCGTCTGCGTCATGTTAGTAAAAATGCACAAACGTAATTAATAATTATGTGCTTGTGATTCATGCCGAAAGCATATAATTCATTTAACAGAAATTAATTCCAGTAAAATGTATTTGTTATGTCCAGATATACAATTTATTTATTTTATTTATTTGGTTCACCAATAATAGAATACTCGTAAATGATATACATCAAATAAACTTATGAACGTCAATAAACAAAAACAGACATGTTGAGGTCTCAGTAGCTGATGTTCTAAGGTTCTGCCTACCCCTAATAGGAAAAGGTGTTAGTTTAAGTTTGTTTTTGGTTTATCCTATGATGAAACAAAGCTGTATGATTTTAATATGATTGGTTCATTGAATATACTTAAAGTGTATTAAACCGTTGTTATATTTTAACAACACTAAATAAATGTTATTTAACGTAAACTATCAAAAAAAGTGTATAAAGTAGTTTTCAGTTGCCAAAATGTATAGTCTGTACGGATCTTGTTCTGAGGTCGACACCCACAGTTTTTAGTGGCTGCACCTTTTACTTTTAGGAAGAAAATCACCAAATACCTTCCCCCGCTCTAGGTAAAGCGAGAGTTTGTGTCGGATTTTTACAGACTGAAACCCACCTGTGTTTCTTTAGTTGCCCTTAGCGTTCTAGGTCTACGGTAACTTGCAACAAAGCTGTATGATTTTAATATGATTGGTTCATTACAATATACTAAACTTTTAACAACACTAAATAAATGTTATCTAACGTAAGCTATCAAAAAAAGTGGATAAAGTTGTTTTCAGTTGCCAAAATGTTTAAAGAGTCTGTACGGAACTTGTTCTGAGGTCGACACCCACAGTTTTTAGTGTCTGCACCTTTTACTTTCAGGAAGAAAATCATCAAATACCTTCCCCCGCTCTGGGTAAAGCGAGAGTTTGTGTCAGACTTTTACAGACTGAAACCCACCTGTGTTCCTTTAGTTGCCCTTAGCGTTCTAGAGCTACGGTAACTTGCACGCGGAAGCAAATCCCTTCTTTGAGGAAAGGTTAGAAAGGCACCACAGCGTCCTCTCTTTCCGCCTGACGCAGGAATCTCATAGCTCTAGCAGGCAAGAGCTATATTATTATTATTATTTTGTAAAACATTCAGACACAATGTACATTTTTAAAATAAATAAATGAAATGAAATGAAATGCCTATGTCCTTTCTCAAGCTCTATTCTATCTTTGTACCAAATTTCATATAAATCGGTTCAGCGGTATAAGCACGACAGCGTAACAGACAGACAGACAGACAGAGTTAAAGTTAGAGATAAATTATTTCATTTCATTTCATTTTAACCCTTACTGGACCTTTGTAAGGCGTTCGAGGAGCCGCAACCAAATTGCAGAGGCCCTATAGACACTATTAATGGACCGTGCTCCTACCAACCGACGATTCTATCTATCTATCTATTCATGTACGGTTTCCGCACTTAGTCCTGTGTGGACCATTGTACGTGGGCCATAGCGGCCACAACCTAAGGTGGGCTTATTCCAACCAGCCCACCTCTCTCCAAAAATAGATAAGGCCTCTTAGGTTTTTCAGGGCATCAATAAGGGAGTTCGGGGATCCTAAGGTTCGTGTGCGTATTTCAGTGACACCTGTGCAGTCCAGGAGCACATGTGCAATTGTCTCCTCCCCCTCCAAACATGCTCTGCACAAGGGACTGTCTGTGATGCCTATCGTGTGAAGGTGTTTATTCAGTGTGCAGTGTCCGGTGATGGTCCCCGTCACCAGGCGCAGGCCGCCTCTGTCCAGTCTTATGAGTTTTTTGGTGAGGGCTTTATTGAGATGTGGTAGGGCCTCCTTGGCCTGCCTGCATCCCGGTGTCAAGGACCACCAGCGTTCTGCTTGTATATGCGTGTGTTCACGTAGCCAACTACGCAGCTGACCAAAGGGGACCGGCACAATTGGTTCGGGCCCGAAGGCCATCGCTCCAGATCCTCTCCTGGCCAGTTCGTCCGCCGCGTCGTTGCCCAGTGAGCCGCTATGTCCTTTAATCCACTGTAGTGTCACCGTGTTGCGTTTCGGCACTGTGACACTTTCCAGTGCTGAGTGGCATTCTTGTATAATTTTCGAGGTGGTAGAGTTTTTGCCTAGGGATTGTATGACTGAAGCACTATCGGAGAGTATCCGAATGTGTGTGTCCGTTACATTCCTAGTTTCTATGGCGTGGGCCGCTAGGATTATACCAACACATTCCGCCTGGTAGACGGTGTTGAATTCTCCCAGCGTTCTGGATATTCTGATATTGAGGTCGTTGGAGAAGACTCCAACTCCCGTGCCAGCATCTGTCTTTGATCCATCCGTGTAGACTCTCAGTTCAGCTGGGCCTGAGTAGTCGTGCTCTTCTTCTGTTAGTTGAATATTGAAATTCTTTTGGAAATGATACGTCTTTGGAGCTTTGTCGGTAGGTGCTGCCATCATAGGCTGTCGTTTGATGGCGTCTTCCATTATGCGTATGTGTTTGATTCTGGAATCTTTACTCAGGGTGCCCGATGCGCTGAGCCTGAAGGCCGCTGAGGCCGCCTCCTCCTGCACTATTAGATGCAGTGGGGGCAGTCCCAGCATCGCTTGCAGGGCAGCCGTGGGTGTGGTTCTCATGCTGCTAGTGATCGCTACGCAAGCGAGTCGTTGCAGTTTTTCAAGATCTTTTTGTGCTGTGCTCAGTTCGGTCCTGGGCCACCAAACTAGGGAGCCATATGTGATTATTGGTCTAATAACAGAGGTGTATAGCCAGTGAGTGATCCTTGGGGCTATGCCCCAGCTGCGGCCTAACATGCGCTTACACTGCCACATAGATATACTGGCTTTTTTGGTGATGTACTCAGTATGTTTTGCCCAATTCAGCTGTTTGTCCAGGTAGACGCCCAGGTACTTGACTTCAGTTGACAGGCTAAGGGTAGTTCCAAAGAAACGTGGTAGCTGTAGTGCTGCCAATTTCCTTTTTTTGGTGAAAAGTACTAATTCAGTTTTAGTGGGGTTCACAGTCAGTTGGTGTTCCTTACACCAGTCCTCTACTATTTTCAAGGCCTGTCGCATAAGGTTGCATAGTGTATTTTCGTGAGTGCCATTTATTATAATGGTTATATCGTCGGCATATCCTACGGCGAAGTAACCTTTGGTGTTAAGTCTTTTAACTAAATCATCTGCAACTAAGTTCCATAGTAAAGGCGAGAGGACACCCCCTTGGGGACAACCCTTCGACACCATGGCCCTTGTAGTGTTATTTATATTTGCTTGTACTGCTCTAAGTCTGAGCATATTTGTGATCCAGCCACTCAAGGTCGGGTCAACACCGTGACTTTTGAGTGCTGTGCTGATGCTTCGGAACATAGTCTTATCGAAAGCTCCTTCGATGTCTATGAAGACTGCTAACGAAGAGCCTTTGTGATTTATAGCGCATTCAATCTTTGAGATCACGCTATGTAGTGCAGATTCTGTTGATTTACCTGTTGAGTAGGCATGTTGCTGCTTGTGGAGCGGTCTCTCCAAGAGAGGTCCGTCCCGGATATATCTGTCGCAAAGCCTTTCCAGGGTTTTCAGTAGGAAGGATGTCAAGCTTATGGGCCTGTACGCCTTGGGTTGTGTATAGTCAGTTTTGCCGGGTTTCGGGATGAAAATAACTTTCACCTCACGCCATGTGTGTGGTACATATCTGTGTGCTATGCAGGCACGGTATATCACCAGCAGCCACTGCACTAAGGAGTGTTCTCCCCACTGCAGTAGCGCCGGAAAGACACCGTCTAGTCCTGGTGACTTGTACGGTTGGAAGGTCCTGATGGCCCATTTAATTCGGTCTTCTGTCACTATGTTATGTGCTCTGGACCAGTCAAGATCCGTTGGGGTCTGTTCCGGTGCGCTCGACCACGTCCTGTCCTCAAGTAGGTTGCAGTCCGGGAAATGCGTTTCCAGTAGGACCTTACTGGTCTCATGGTCTGTTAGTGTGTAGCTGTTGTCTGGTTTTTTCAGCGCACCAAGGGTACGTTCCTGGTCAATTGACAGGATTTTCCTGACCCGTGCTGCTTCAGTGTTGGATTCAATGCTTTCGCAGAAATTGCGCCAGGCGGAGTTCCTGGCGGTCCTAACTGCTTTCTTATATCTGTATTGAGTTTCTTTGTATTGTTCCCAGTCCTCTGGAAGTCTTGAGTTTTTGGCTCTGTTAAATTGTTTGCGTAATGCATTTCTGAGTTTGCCAAGCTCTGCGTTCCACCAGGGGTTTCCTTTTCCCTTGATGTGTGGGGAGCTTAGTTGACAGTTTGTGTGGTATGCTTTGATTATGCTGTCTGTGAGTTTTGTCACGGTGTTATCCAATTCTACGGAGTCAGTTATTTGATTTACGGGTCTTTGTTCCCTGGCTAGTAGGGAAGTTAAGTGGTGTTTATATTCAGGTACATTTGTACGGCGAGGATTGCGCCGTGGTTCTGGGTTTTTTGTAATGGCTGCCAGAGAGAAACATATTCTTCTGTGGTCAGAGCAAGAGGGTTCATTTGATACGCGCCAGTTAGAGATTAAGTTTGTCGCGTTTTCTGTAGCTAAAGTCAGGTCTATGATCGTTTGTCCGCGGACCGTGACCCAAGTGGGTTCCGTGCCTCGGTTCACGATGTTAAGGTTAGTGGAGAATAAGTATGTGGATAGTGACTCACCCCTGGTGTTTGATACTTCACTACCCCATAGTGGGTGATGCGCGTTTGAGTCGGTGCAGATGATCAGGTCCAGGTTGGCGTTTTCGCAGTGTTGAACCAGATCAGTCAGTTCTTTTGGTGGGCAGCTTTCGTCGTCGCCAGGCATGTAGGACGAGGCTAGTACTAGATTCGGGGTATCATTACCAATCTGGAGCCTGATTGCTGTCAGGTCTCTGGAACAGAATTGGGTTAGTGGTGTGATCGGTATATCTTGGGGTATGTAAATGCAAGTTCGAGGTTTATCTATATTATATGTATTTGATATCAGTTTACCTCCAATGTTTCCAAGTCCGCATATCTTGTCATTTCTGACCCACGGCTCTTGGATCATTGCTATGGTTCGGGGATTGGTCTCCAGCACCCTGCGTAAAGTAGCTGTGGCAGTTTGACTGTGCTGAAGGTTGGTCTGGATGATCGGGATTGGGTTTGGTGTGGTCGACGACGGCGTCGGAATGGAGTTAGGAAGAGGTGGAGCCATCGGAAAGTGTTTCTCCCTCCTCCATCCTTCGCCAGTCATCAGTGGGTGAGGACGCCAACAGCTGCGCCGTCCATCCGGGGGATGCAGGTGCCTTATCGGCATCGGCGTCAGCCATGGCTGCTCGGGCCATTTCTTCCTCGAGCGTGTCCATGTCCTTGTCGGTGTCATTTGTCTCCGTCTTGGTCAGTTCAGTGCTGTCTTCAGTTTTGGGATGGGTCTGGGGGTAGAAGCGAACGTATATCGAACCCAGAAGGTACGATATACGTCGCTCCCGACCCAAGACCTTGTCAACTTCATCGGTGGGTATACCCAGGGTCAGATATGTCCCAAAGTTATCCCCACCGACTTTGGTTGCCCTGTATAGCGACCACCTCCCAATGTCGTACCAAGCATTCTGACGGATCAGAAGGCTCTGGAGCAGCGCAATGTCCCCATTGAACCTGGGAACAAAGAGCGCCGCTCGGACACGGGTCGGCACGTCGGACTGTCTCATGACTGTCAGTGTCTGGTCGGTGTTAGGGAGTTTCAGCAACGGTGTGTTCAGTGTCAACCAAGTCAGGGCATTGTCGTCCTCACACCACATCTGCACGGTGCCGTCCGTCACCCGAGGGTAACCTCGGAAGGCCGGGAGTGGTTTCGTGGGGTCTGACATGATCAGGAGTTTTTCTAGTTCCGATTTGACGTAAGTCGCCTCGTCACTCGTCAGGTCTCTCGAGGGGGGAGGGAAGCAGATCGCTACGGCCAACCGCGCCGGAATATCCTTCGTGGCCCGCGCGTATGTTCTCTGCTCCCCTTGAGCGGTCTGGGTCCTCACCCGTTTCGGATCCCCCTGCAGTGCGCTCGGTGAGGCCGAGTCGTCCGGGCGATCTCTCTTCGCCGCCCCTGAGCCGCTTGGCCCAGGTTGTGGCTTAGAGGTACCCGGCGTAGTGCGCCCTGCTGGGACCCGAAACTGGCGATTAGTCCCAGCCCGTTTCCCCCTCTTCTTCATGTGCTGTCTGTCAGTTCGGTCCTGGGTCTGGTCAGTGGTTTCGGCGGATTCCGCTGCCAGCGAAGGCTTTTCGCGTCGGGTGACCCCGTCGCGTACTTGCCCCCGCTCGCGTGTTTCCGCGTCCGGCCTTTTTCCGTGTTGGGTTTCCCCTTCACGTACTGCGGGCTGGTCGCGTACTCCGGCAGTTTCCGCGTCCGGCCTTTTTCCGCGCTGGGCGAACCCTTCGCGTAATTCGGGCTGGTCGCGTATTCCTGCTGAGCTAGCCACCTGCACATCGCGCTGGCCGAGGCCTGCGCGGATCTTGCGCATGCGGTTGCTCAACTCCCTCTCCCTAATACGGATTTTTTCGCGCTTAGAGGAAAGCAAGCGTACTTCGTCCGCTGGGATTGGGGTGAACCCACCTGAGCCATCAACTTTTCCCGAACCTAGTTCTGGGTCAGCGTCTCTCAGTCTAGCCTCGGTCTTCGCGCGCTGTCGTGCTAATGCACGCAGTTCGTCACCGAGGCTGGTCAGTTGGGCTTTGTCCGTGTCGTTGTCAGGGTTATGCGTTACGCTGTTCCTAACGATGCTCTGTTGCCAGGCACTCGTGGACGGTAAGCTCAGTGTCGGTCTGATCGGTGCTTGCGCACCAGTCATGTCAGGGTCAGTAGGCGCAAAAATAGCGTCCGGTGGAGTCGGCTCTGGCGCTGTAGAGATAGCAGCCTGGTCTGTGCGGGGTAGGGGCGCTGTCGAAACTGCAGCCTGGTCTGTGCGGGTTAAGGGCGCTGTCGAGACAGCAGCCTGGTCTGTGCAGGATAGTGGCGCTGAGGCAGCAGCCGGTCGCGCTGAAGGCGCGACCTCAAAAAGCAGAGAGGTGCCCCCTCCCAGAATACGATGGGGGCTGACCGACGAGTCGGCATGGGATTCCCCGGCTTGGCCGGGACCCACCTGGGTAGTTTTTTTATCTACCTGCTTTTTCATTTTTGAAGATTTGGTGGGCTTTTTTGGAACCGAGGTTGCCCGTCCTCTGGATCGATAGGATGGCGGGATGAAAGGAGGGAGTGAGTTTGGGGTATAGGAAGACGGGAAAATAGGGGGTATCGGGTTACCCCTAGCCTGGGATTTGGCTTCGGGGAACTTCTCTTGTCCGGAGCCTCACCCGAGGCACTCCGGAAGGGGATCAACCTCAAGCAGTCAGGAAGCGGTCCCCAAGCCGGAGCTGGGCTATCCGCAACCTGCCCACCCGCTCGGTTGCATGAGAAGAAGTGCCTGGCGGTCCGTGACGGCCCGCCATGTTGGTACGTGTACCGCCATGTCAGGTCGCCACAGCCAGCCCCGAGCAACCGACGATTATTCCTGTACGCGCTGTGCTAAATCACCCAAGGACACCGGGGGTTGTCCTTATTTAAAAGAGGCTTTGGATGGTTTTCTGAATTTAACCTTTGAGTTAGTTTTTTCAGTTGTTCTTTTCAGGTTAGTCTTCTAGGAAACACCGGCTATCATCGTCTAGTTAAATTGACAAAAACTAACGTCTAAAAGTGTTATTTATAACCAATTTGCTAATAAATTTCACCCAATGACTTCCGAAATGTTGTTAAAACGTTCAATTTTGTCGTCAATGAATAAAGAAAAACTGTCTTCCAAAATTAGAGAACCTAGGAGGTGCAGTGAACTTTTATCTAAAATTTTGATTTCTGGAGCTATTGCATAAAATTTATGTAGAGTCGATTGTCTGTCAGTATTGCCTGAAATAAAAATTTCATATTTTGAATGGTTGAGGTCAAGACCAATGGATTTGAATTGCTTTTTAAGAAATTTGAAATCTTCTAAAACGGTTTCTACGTTAAATTTTGAATTTAACTGTTGGATGATTGGATGAATAGCCAAGCTGTGTGCTATGATTGTACGAATAGCCAAGTAAAAATGACTGCAAGTAAGCAAGTGAAAATGACTGGGCCGAGAGGGTCCCCTTGTTGGCATCCAACTGCAGATTCCAAAACATTATCTTTGTATAATATATTTGTATACTTTACATTACCGGCTGCTTATTCTGTATTCTATAAAATACCTAGTATTCTATAGAATACAGAATAAGCAGCTGGTAATGTAAAATGTACAACGTAAAAGACGAGAGCAGGGAAGGAGCTAACGTAATTTTAGGGCACCCCGACACGGACAGGTTACAGGGACCCGGCAAGACTCATTTTGTGTTAGTAAAAAACAAAACAAACTTACAACTATGTTAGTGATACAAATACAACTAAAAATTACATACACACTCACAATAAAACAATCATTGCTTCAGCACCCCAGCAGAGATACTGGAGCAACGATTTAAAATACAGCAGTCCAGTCTGTCAGCAATCATGCCCAAGAAGCTAAGGCTGCTCGGTTCCCGCCTTAGCCTTCGTGGTTATTTTTTAATAACCATCTTGAATAGAAGCCTTACTTTTATCCCCACTGACTGAAAAAGGACCTGAGTACTTGTAAACAATAGTAGATTATGTGACTAGGGGATAAAGAGTCTTTAAGTCGCGGGCGGCATGTGGAATTCCGAATGAAACGAAGGTTGCTAAGTTTAATCCCGAACGGCAGTGAAGGATTTATATAATTAACTCCCGAGCACTGCGAGGGAGTAAATATAACCTGAGTGAAGTGAGGAATGCAAGCCACCCAAGATAAAGACGGCTTTATTCTCGTGTTAGATACTCTACTTTTTACACCATCTATGAGATAATTAAAAGACATTTACTAAAACAAATTTTATATTAGAGAAATATAAATATTATTTACAAGTTAATCTTAACTATCACTCGACTTCATTACTCTCAGATTCTATAGTTTTAATTTTCTATATCACTCCCGCTCTATCATAATTTTTTTTTTCAGAGACTCATCAGTTAACCACATTTTATTCTTTTTTTTTGTTAGTAGCCAGTTTGATCTTTGAATAAACTTGTTTGATGCACAACGTGTGATAAATAGTAGAGGTCAGTGTGCGGAACGTACATTTTAATTCACTCAATGGTTTTGGCGTTCCAAATTCACATCTCATTATTCCCTAGGGATCGCCCATACCGCATTATCACCCTAGGGATAGAATGGTTTGCTTTAAGTAATGGTTGTATGACATTATAAAAGGGCGTTATCGAGCAGGTGGTGTAAAAATTACATTATGTTACATATCATCATCATAATTTCAGCCGAAAGACGTCCACTGCTGGACATAGGCCTCCCCCAAGCGTCGCCACAGCGAACGGTCCTATGCGTCTCGCATCCATCGGACTCCCGCAACCGTTACCAAGTCGTCGGTCCACCTTGTAGGAGGCCTTCCAACGCTACGTCTTCCGGTACGTGGTCGCCATTCCAGAACCTTTCGGCCCCAACGGCCATCTGTTCTGCGAGCAATGTGCCCTGCCCATTGCCACTTTAGTTTGGCGATTCTTCGTGCTATGTCGGCAACCTTGGTTCTCCTGCGGATATCCTCATTCCTGATTCGATCACGCAAGGAAACTCCGAGCATAGCCCTCTCCATTGCCCTTTGGGTGACTTTAAGCCTTCTAATGAGGCCCATTGTAAGCGACCACGTTTCGGAGCCATATGTCATCACTGACAACACGCACTGGTCATAGACTTTCGTCTTGAGACACTGTGGTATATTGGACGAGAAGATACCGCGCAGCCTCCCGAACGCTGCCCAGCCGAGTCGGATTCGACGATTGATCTCTTTCTCGAAGTTAGACCTTCCCAACTGGACCGTCTGTCCCAGGTAAACGTAGTCGTCTACAATTTCGAGTGTAGAGTCCCCGACCTTGATAGGAGTGGGTGCTACATGGCTGTTTACCATGACTTTGGTTTTGTCCATGTTCATTTTAAGTCCCACTCTTTCGGAAGCTCTACTGAGGTCACCAAGCATTGTACTGAGCTCCTCCGTAGTCTCAGCCATAACTACTATGTCGTCGGCAAACCGAAGGTGAGTGATGTACTCGCCATTGACATTAATGCCTAGCCCTCTCCATTCCAAAACCTTGAAGACATCCCCCATTGCTGCCGTGAACAGTTTCGGAGAAATAACGTCTCCCTGCCTCACACCCCGCTGCAAGAGGATAGGTTTCGAGGTCTGGTCTAGTAGTCGGACTGACATAGTGGCGTTTTTGTACAAACACTTCAGCACTTCGATATACCGATAGTCAATTTGGCACCGTTGGAGAGACTGCAGTACAGCCCAAGTTTCAATCGAATCAAAGGCTTTCTCGTAGTCCACAAACGCTAAGCAGAGAGGCTGATTATACTCCTCAGTCTTCTGTATAACCTGCCGCAGCGTATGTATGTGGTCCACGGTGCTGAAGCCTTTTCGAAATCCGGCTTGTTCGGAAGGCTGGAAGTCGTCGAACCTGCGCGCGAGACGATTCGTAATGACTCTGGAAAACAGCTTGTAGACATGGCTCAGAAGTGAGGTGGGCCTATAATTCTTAAGCAGCGCATTATCGCCCTTCTTAAAGAAGAGTACCACCACGCCTCTGCTCCACGCCTGTGGCGTTTTTCCCTCGAGTATGACGGAATCAAATAGCTTCTGAAGGGCCTTAAGGACCGGTTTTCCACCCGCCTTCAGGAGTTCGGCCGTAATTCCGTCCTCACCCGACGCCTTGTTATTTTTTAGCTGCTTCAGAGCCATCCTAATCTCGTACAGGCTGACGTCCGGGATATCTTCGGTATAGTGTCGACTCAATCTAGCTCTTGGGTCGTTTACTAGATTTACAGCGGGTTTAGCGATAGACGTGTATAACTGTCCATAAAAAGCCTCGATCTCTCCCAGAAACTCCGATTTGGCGGATATGACTCTGCCATCGTCGGTCTTCAGTTTCGTGAGCTGGCTTTGCCCAATAGACAGATCTCGTGCAAATACTTTAGAGCCCTTATTCCGCTCAATCGCATCCTTAATCCTTGCGGTATTAAAGTGGCGAAGGTCACGTTTCAGGGACTTCGAGATTTGTCTATTGAGCTGCCGGTATATGCACGCATCGTCTGAAGACTGCAGAATCATCTCACGCCTCTTCTTCATTAGCTCGAGGGTCGGATCGGAGAGCTTCTTGTTCTTATTTGTACGGTGAGTCTTGAAAACTTAGACCCGACCGTATGGACAGTTTCCACGAACCCATCGTTATATTCATCCACGGAGCTTCCTAGGCACTCGAAACGATTGTGGAGTTCGAGCTGAAAGCTCTCGGGGTTTTGGATCCGGATCTGTGCTGGACGGAGCGTAGACTTCATCAGTCGAGACCTTTCAAGTTTAATGTGCCTCTCACGACGCGGTGATCACTTCCAGTTTTCACCGCGTTGATCACAGAGACATCATTGAATATTTGCTTTTTCGTCGACATGATGAAGTCAATCTTATTTCTAGTTGCACCGTCAGGACTTTGCCAGGTCCACCTTCTATGCTCACGCTTTTTGAAGAAGGAATTCATCATATAGAGGCCCTCCTTCTCCATAAAGCTAGCCAGTAGGTGTCTCCGGTGATTCCGACGTCTAAATTCAAATTGCCCCACTCGCAGCTCGTCACCGTCTCGTTTGCCCAGTTTCGCGTTAAAGTCCCCCATGACCACGGTGAAGTGAGTCTTAGAACCATGCATGGCTCTTGATATATCCTCATACATGGATTCTACTTCGTCGTCGGGATGTGTCGAGGTCGGGGCGTAGACCTGTATGACCTTCAGCGAATATCTCGATGATATTCTGAGTATAAGGTACGCCACCCTGGTCGACACACTCTCGATCTTCACCACATTGTTCACAAGGGACTTGTGGACGATAAACCCGACACCACCCTGGGACTGCTGCTCACCCTCCCGGAAATAGAGCACAGGTTACCGGACTTGAGAATTATCGTATCCTCCCCCTGTCTTCGGACTTCAGACAATCCCACAATACTCCATCGCAACCTGCTCAATTCCTCCTCAAGTTCGGTGATCTTCTCGTCAGTCCGCAGTGTACACGTGTTAAAAGTTGCCAGGTCGAGTCGTTTAATAGATGGGTAGCCAGATCTCATCCGGAGATTCTTCGCACCCCTTGCCTCGTCGTGGCCTTGACCGCTACCGGAGTCAAGGGTAGACGGGCTGCCGGGCACTAGGGGCCATTTTTTCTTTCTGTTTTTCATGTTGGGGGGGGGGGGGGGTTGCCATAATCGCCACGCTTGGCAGACGGGTTGGCGATCGCAGTTTGGTTGTTGTAATGCACAGAGGATGCTGCTGCCCATTCTCTGGTATGTCCCTTAGTCGCCTCTTACGACACCCTCGGGAAGAGATGGGATGGTGTTATTCTTAACGTCCGGACACCATACGGAACACATGTTACATATAGCCAGAGGAATTTTTAATTTCACGGTAATTTTATTATGTATTAAGTACCTACTCAGAACCTATTTCTGTCCGCGGGCTTCAAAGTAAGGTTCCTAATTCCGGGTTATTATAAAAGAAAAATAACCACGAAGGCCTTCTAACCTAACCTGTCTGTGTTGAGGTGCCCTAAAATTACATCAATTCTTTCGCTGCTCTCGTCTTTTACACACATTGATTTTAAGTAATAGAACATGTTTCATTCGCCCGTCATTTTATAGGTATGTCGGTTAACATTGATAAATATAGACCAAAATCTATTTATTTTTCACATTGCCGGTGAACCAGCAGGTACTCTATTCAATTCCTAGGAATTGTGTACATTACCTAGGTAAAGTATGTAATGGACAATATTCATAATATATCTTACATTGACTGAACCCCCAGGTATTCTTAGGTACTGTATCATCATCATCATCATTTCAGCCGAAAGACGTCCACTGTTGGACATAGGATAGAATAGAATAGAATAGAATTTTAATTTTGCAAATATGGGTAATACACATCAGTTTTTATGATACATAAAAGCTCAGCCACATTTTACCATTTGGCATGCAAATATTTAGATTATTTTACATCGTTTTTATTACGTTAATAAAAACAAAAGAGACATGAATATCAGATTAATTTATAAATTTGCGTTATTCAATTTTTATTCATTAATTCAATTAAATATATTTTGTATGTGTCAAAAGGAAAATTTAAATTATTATGCTATATAGCATGTCATTAAATTTTAAAATACAGACCAATTTATAAATTATCATTATTAACATTAATATTGTAAAAAAAAACCAACACACAAAAAATTAAAAATTGGTAAACAAAATAAAATAATAATAAAATGTCATCAAACAGTAAATTAATAAAATCAATAAAAAATTTAATTAATAACATTATAAACTCTTATCATTCAAGAAATCTTGTATAGAATAGTAACATTTATCTATTAGTAGAGATGTTAGTCTTTTTTTAAATATACTTAACGATTCTTCTTTAAGACCATGAGGTATTTTTTTTAGGCCTCCCCTATACTACGGTACTGTATAAAATATCTGAAAAATACAGATTATCGGTAGGCATAATTATAATAATAGCATATTTATAATAGACCGACCTAACTATATACATTTATACAAAAATATTCCTCATAAATTACATTTCATTTGTAGTGTTTTTAATCTTATTGACGCGTTTCACTTGTTTAATTTTATTTTTTGTGTTAAAACCTTAATAAAATTAATTTTAATTTATCATTTTAATTTTAATTCAAATGAAACCGACTGAGCCTGTCTGTTCGTTACCTATTTAACTCATTTATGAGTTGAACAGGTAACAGACAGACAGGAAGTATTTTCGCATATAAAATATTAATATGGATTCTAAAAGTGACTTAACTCACTTGAGTTACAACGTTTCCCTTGTAAGCGCTCTTTGCTGATATCGACCTTGAAGGCACTTTAGCCGTTGTAGCAGCGATACACAATCAACAAAAAAACAATACAAAAAGACGTGTATAAAATTTATCTTAACAGAACATACATTTTAAACACATATTAGTACATTATATTAGTACATAAATTCATTATACATAAAGTCATACACGATAAAAACGAATGACAAATAAGCGAATAGTCACAGCAGTAAAGAAGATGGCCGAAGCAATTGACACAACAGTTCCCTTCACTTTTAATAACTGAATCACTCGAAGCTTGTGAACATTCCTTCACACGGTGGTCCAATTTATCGGAGTCTTCATTCGGACGGTCTTTCTCTTCAATAAGTTTTGGAGCTTCCACTAGTGTGTTTTTGATATCTTCCAATGGATCCTGAGTTGTTATAACTTGAGTTTCGTCCATCGTGCTTCAAGGATTTTTAAGCAATCTAGTTTTTTATATAGCTTGTTTATAGGCGCTACACTCACACCATAATAAAGCGACTGCACAGAAACTTAACTCTGACTTCGCTTATCTCATATCCAGGAGTAGTAGGTACTTACTAGTCCTTATCCAGAAGACGTGCCATGAAAGTATTATTAAATAACCTACGTCAGTCAATATACGTAAATAATGTAACCAGGTAAATGTTATAACCAAATAATAGCCATAATAGGTACCCAGTGGTTTTGTACACACAAACGGGGAAAAGTCAGACAAAATAATCAGAACTATATAGACGATGACGGTTGTAATGATTCGTTTGTTGCAACAATTGGGACGTCTAGCTGCGCACGCGCCGCCGGTCACACTAAAACAAAGTGAGGTCAACTTAACTAATAGGCGCACGATCATTTAGATAATGTTTATATCGAGAGAAGCATACAAAGAGCCATGGGATCCATTATCATTGCTTATATATTAAAGGTTGCGGGATAATAAAATTAGTTAATTAACTTAGTCATATTCTTTTGTTCTCGTGGCGATGATTTACTTCAAATCGGTATTCCATTATGTAGTTTTTTTTTTAAATTTATTTTCACATACTGAATACAAAAATAATTAATATATGTTAAAATTAGTTTTAGTTTTTTAGAATAAAAAAATACTATTTTGCAAAATGTAACAGAAATCGTAGATTAAATTTTATTTATTTACACGAATAATTTACATTTCAAAAATACTTACCAAACTATAATTACAGTAAAATAAAAATAATAATAATAAAAACCCTACACTAATACAACTAACTAAAATCAAACTAAAATATGGCGTCAAAAACCACTTCCACTGTCGACTGGTAATGTGCCCAAAAGACTGGCGGCATTGCCACGCTGGATGGCATTGCTTATCCTCTGTTCAAGGTAAAATAGGTACAACTTGTGTGCACTCGGATCCCACGAAATTATTGTTTTTTCAAGCATCAGTAGAATTGCGACGGGGTTTTTTCGCAGCCCTCTTATATTCTGCTTCCGTAATATCTCGAAAAACAGTCCAGCAATAATCTGCCAACATTAAAATGTTCAATTTTTGCAGCCTCGAGCCTCGAAGTTCTGCTTTGTTCTGGGGTAATTTTAAGTCCCTTACAAAATCATTTAATTCAACTTGTGTTATCCTGTGAGGCTGTGATGATGTACTAGGTAGGTACTTTGTATTCTGACATAGATGGAGAAGTAAATGTAATTTCATCTTCGTCAATGTGAGGACATTTCGAAATTGGGTGAAGATCGCTGTGTGGCAGAGGGCGAGTAGCCGATGGTAGATTTGGATACAATAAAGCATTCTTAGTTTTGTTTTTAGAAATACCCTTGCCTTCTCCAAATACACGAATTGTCAGGCAGAAATACCAACCAGTTGCATGATTACTCGATTCTCGCCACTGCATGCACTGCCAACCGAAATGATGTCTTTTTGCCACTCAGTCAATTTTGTCATACCTGTAGCACACGGATTGCAACAGAAATGTGGAACCCAGCTTTTAGCCTGCTGTTTTATGTTTTCATTAAAATAGTAAAAATAGCCTTTTTTATTGTAAGTGACATAGAACACCTTTGTTTACTAAATATCATTTCACCACAAATATAACAAAAACTATCGGGATTATTCACACATTCTTGAGACTTTTGTTATAAAATATAATATTTTTTCACATTTATCATTTAATAATACAGATCAGTCCAACTCGGCTGGGCAGCGTTCGGGAAGCTGCGCGGTATCTTCTCATCCAATATACCACAGTGTCTCAAGACGAAAGTCTATGACCAGTGCGTGTTGCCAGTGATGACAATATGGCTCCGAAACGTGGTCGCTCACAATGGGCCTCATCAGAAGGCTCAAAGTCACCCAAAGAGCAATGGAAAGGGCTATGCTCGGAGTTTCCTTGCGTGATCGAATCAGAAATGAAGATATCCGTAGGAGAACCAAGGTTGCCGACATAGCGCAAACTAAAGTGGCAATGGGCAGGGCACATTGCTCGCAGAACGGATGGCCGTTGGGGCCGAAAGGTTCTGGAGTAGCGACCACGTACCGGAAGACGCAGTGTCGGAAGGCCCCCTACAAGGTGGACCGATGACCTGGTGAAGGTTGCGGGAATCCGATGGATGCGAGACGCACAGGATCGTTCGTTGTGGCGACGTTTGGGGGCCTATGTCCAGCAGTGGACGTCTATCGACTGAAATGATGATGGTGATGATGAATACAGATCAGTGCACTAAAACATAATATTGTTAACATTCGATGCCAATAAGGTAAATATATGTCAACCCCAAGTAGCACAGAAACTCTGAATAGTAGCTGAATCACTGTCCACAATTAAACTTTAAGCTGTATAAACCTGCTGAATAAGAGCGATAGAGGCACCTACTCAGCTGATATAACTCTGATTTGGGCACAAATTAATCAGCTGTTAGCTGAATAATGTAGCTAGTTGTATTATATCAGCGTTATTTGAGCATTATTAAAGGTAACAGTCGCCCCAAGAGCTGAATATTGACTGATTAGAGTACGTTTTACCTTTTTAAATACAACACAAGAGCTGAATAATAAAGTCCTTGTTACTTACCTATTTTTCAGCACAAAATACACTCCAGGTTTTGACGAACAATCACGCAGCCTATTATGTAGGCATAATATAAGTAGTGGATAATCATATTCACTGCTGGGAAGAGATCTCCCCGAAGCCCTTCCAGACATTCTTCCCCCGCGGCCGTCTCAAACCATTCCTCGTGATACGCGTCCAGATCATCCCGCCACCTCTTTCTAGGCCGACCTCGATGGCACTTTCCCACTGCAGGAACCTACTGTGTGGCTGACGTGACCCGCTGCACTCCAAAACACACACATGGGTAAAAAGGCTACCAGGCTCAAATGGGATTGATATTAAAATACTACTAACAACTAAAATAAAAAAATACAATTGTGTGTATCATATTGTATATATTTTTCGACTGACTAAACCTCAGTTACGTAAAGTGACGGCCGTAACAACTGGCCACGGGACCTTTAATAAGCACCTCTCTGTCATAGGAGTTACAGACAACCCACTGTGCAGAGCCTGCATGGAGAAGGACGAGACAACAGCACATCTGCTTCTAAGCTGCCCAGTTGTCGCTGGATACAGGGCAAAATACTTCGGAAACCCAGGTAACCTCTGCGAAATGGTCTATAATACCAAGGCGCTGCTGGCCTTCCTGGAGGAGCTGGGGTGGATCTAATGACGCATTTGTCCCACCCGTACGCAAAATACGCGCTTTAGTCGTGGAGTTGCGGACACTAGCTCAAAATTATAAATACAAATCATATTATATATTATACCCAAAATACGTCACATATTGTTATTTTTCTGCAGTCCTTTCCTTTTCATTCATCACTGAAATCTGTATGTCCTCGAATGGACGCGATACATCAATGTCCACTGGGTCACCTAAAAACAGTAAATACAGTCATATTAAAGCAAAAAAAAACTGATAAAATATACATTTAGCATAGTAAAATCAGTCTCATAATGTTACCACTGCAGAGACTCAGGCTACTCTCTGCGAAAGGGAAAGCTGTAATCCACCACGCAGGCCTAGTGCGGTTTGGTTGATGTCATACATTTTATCTATACATACCTTCTACAACATAACTCCTTCCTTTGAAGAAAATGATAATAGGAGCCCATCGCCAAACTACTAACATAATAATTGCAGCCGTTACTATCACCAACACTGGTATGAAGATGGATACCCAATGATGTTCAATCCTGAAAGACAAGTTAACCAATTATTATTGAAAGGAAACTTGTAACACCCAAAGTCTGAGGTGTTTATGGCTGGTATAAGCTGGAAGAAAACACCACTCTTTCCTTGGTTGAGCCCGCCTGTATTTAGTTTAATTTGACGAAAAAATTTACGAGTTTGTTATTTATAACCTACTAGCTGTCCCCCGTTTTTACTCAGGGCTTTCGTTACTGTTCCGCTCCTGTGGATTGTAGCGTGATGTTATATATCGCGAAAAACAGTAACAGCTGTTCAGTACATTAGGCAAACATAAATGTACTGAACAGCTGTTTTTTTTCGCAATTTCAGGTTTGTTCCCATAGTAAAAGTTGTTGGTTATCATGAGCACAATCATGTGTTTAAGTATAGCATAGCATAGCATAGTCGGCCTTATAATGTTCCCACTGCTGGGACTCAGGCCTCCTCTCTAGGAGAGGGAATGGGCCGTAATCCACCACGCGGGCCCAGTGCGGGTTGGTGGATGTCACATGTCTTCGAATTTTTGGTTCTAGGACATGCCGGTTTCCTCACGATGTTTTCCTTCACCGTTTTGAGAGCAGTGGTGATGAAATAAATTACACAAAGTAATTAATAAATTACAAAACGCCTGGCTGGGTTTGAACCCGCGACCTACAACTCGTAAGTCGGGGCCGTTACCACTCGGCCACCACTGCTCTTAAGTTTAAGTATCGTACACTAATTACCAGTCACCCTGTATAAATAAATTATTAAAAGTAAATTTATAGATTTGTAATATATGTATAAGGTGTAAAAAAATTAACTTTAAGAATTTCGAGGGGACATTGTACTCCTCATTATGAACAACTTTTACTATGGGACCAAACCTGAAATAGCGAAAAAAAAATCAGCTGCTCCATACATTTTGACGAGTTATGCGAACATAAACGTAGGGAACAGCTGATTTTTTTTTCGCGATTTCAGGTTTGGTCCCATAGTAAAAGTTGTTCATAATGAGGAGTACAATGTCCCCTCGAAATTCTTAAAGTTAATTTTTTTACACCTTATATATATATATATATATATATATATTACAAATCTTTGATATAAACCAGTGCTAGACTGCGATCCTACCTGATGGTAGGCAGTGATGCAATCGTTAATGGTGAAGCGCACTAGTTTATTAAGAGTCTACCCTTGAAGACACTTATAATCGGACGGGAAGACCGCAGCAGGGAAATTGTTCCAGTCATCTACACGATATATCTATATTATAAAGAGGTAAGCTTTGTTTTTTTTGGTTTGTAAGAAGTAATCTCTGGAAGTATATACTGGTCCGACTGCTAAAATTTTAAAAGAAATAAAAGCTGCTTTAAGCTGTTGATCCCCGCAATAACGCCGGCGTTAACGCGCCATTGTCTTTCTATTGTGTCTCTAATTACGCTATTAGATAGGTTAATCCTGAGTGACATAGGCTATATTTTATGTACGCGGGCGAAGCTGCGGGCAAAAGCTAGTTCGATATATGCTGCATAAAAGATGAGGCGAAACGCTTAATCCGGACAGTTAAGTAGAGGCTTCAACAACGTAAGGGTGGATACTCGCCTTATGTCGGGTTGGATTTAATTGTGACTGACAGATAAACTATCTTGACTATCAGAGTCAGATTTCTTATTAATTATATTTGAGCACAACAAACACAGCGAATACCACTAGTAGAGAATACCTTGTTGCATTAAGTCCGCCTGTGGTACCACTAATGAACATATCTGAACGAACATAATGTGCATTGACTTTGGGTATGCAACCGTAACCTTTTAATAAGTTTAACTCATTATGTCAGGGTCTGGTGGTCTAGGTACAATCACTGTTCATATACTCTCAAAGTTGGATGAAAAACAATCGCGTATAGTGAGATTAGGTGTAGGATCAACGTCTTTGCGGGAACGTTCGAAAAAGTTAGTTAGAACGAAAAGGCAAACAAAGGGCCATAGGTAGGCTTAGTCAGCAAAATTCTAACACGCCCTCTCCCCGAGAGCGGGAGAAAGTCAAAGAGTTGATGATTTCACCCCCTCAAAAAAAGAACCAACAGACTTACGAGCTTTTCAAGGTGCAAGGGGGTCACAAAAATGAATTTCAAACTCCGGGTTGTTGCAAAGTAATTAAAGTAGTGAATAGAAAATTCAAATGGTACTTCGCTCAATAGTAGATTCACTCACATTTCACTATGTGTAACCTAATTATCTACACTAATATTATAAAGAGGTTGTTTTTTTGTTTGTAGGAGGTAATCTCTGGAAGTACTGGTCCAATTGCTATTTTTTTTGCATAGAAAGCTGCTTTATTCCTGAGTGACATAGGCTATATTTTATGTTAGCGGGCGAAGCCGCGGGCAAAGGCTGGTTATTTACAATTATTTTTATTTTTCTCTTGAATGGACTATTTCTACTAACTTGGCAGGAAAGTATTATTTTGCATATCTAGATCTAACTTCTTGGTAATGATAAACCAAGTTAGTATTTACTTATTAATTTACCTTTTTCGTAAGAATTTACTTACCATGTCATGTTTTGTTTTAGTGCATCTTCGGAGTGTGTACTTTCATTATTTGGACTTTTTATTGATTCCGTTGTTTTATCAGAATCAGAAAGTTTAATTACTTCTTTATTTATGTCATCAGGGCTTGTTTCATAAAAATATTCTTTTATATCCGTGTTCGTATCATCAGGGTGTGTACTCCGATGGAAAACATTTTTTATTGGATCCGTTTTTGTGTCCTCAGAATTTAAAAGTACTGTATTTGGGGCAATATTTTTGGTTTCGATGTAAGAATCATAATAATACGAGTCCAAATAATTATAATCAGACATATCAAGGTAGTCATGAAATGTCCGTTTCGGTGACTTCCGTGTAGTGCTAACGATATCTGGAGGGAAACACTTGTTAGGAGCAATACAAAATGCATCTTTGCAGTGATCACAAGTTGGTGTACATCCTGTCAAATGGGCACCAACATGGTATCCAGGCAAACAACTGCATGTCTGTGGGGCAATACATGTTCCATTGCCACACGGAGGTGTGCACACTGGCTCACAGGTCCCGTTTTGCGATTTTCTGTATGCTCCCTTACATGCACAAGATTCTGGAGCCACACAGATTCCGTTATGACAAGGTTCCGAACAGATTGGTTTACAATGTTTATTTTGATAATCTTTACCCTCCTCAATATGCCATCCAGAATCGCAACGGCAGGTTTCGGGAGCGGCACAAAATCCGTGATCACATCCGTTAGAACAATATGGCTCGCAAAGGTTCTTCTCAGATTTCCTGTAACCCTCTAGACACTCACAAGTTTCTGGGGCTATGCAGGTGCCATTGTGGCATGGCTCCGTACAGACAGGCTGGCAGGTGTTGTTCACGAGCGTGTAACCGAAGTTACAGTGGCACGTATTCGGTGCCACGCATGCGCCGTGTTCACAGTCACTCTCGCAGGAAGGGAGACAGTTGTGAGTGTCTTCAGGGTCGGGAACGTATTCCGTGTTACAAGCACATTCTCTCGGAGCCTTACAGTACCCATTTTTACAAGCTGGCATGCATATTGGCTCGCATACGATGTCACTGAAATTATTAACACCCATTAATTAGAGCAGCGATAGACTATTAAATTGTCTCATAATTTAAACAAGGACGAGAAAATAGTCTAGTAGCATGTGTCTGAGATTTATTAAATAAAATGAAAAGTAAATACGTACCTGTCATTGGCTGAATCATCCGTTCTTAAATAGCCGTCGCAGCAGTAATTGACAGTTTTCGACTCCCTTCTCTGAAATATCAAATTATGTGATTTTAGCTTAGGTAGATACCAGTTGGTGTTCATTATTAAGAAGGTTGCCAAGTCTCTCTATTTTTTTAAATACTTAAAATAAAAAGGTTTTGTATTCGACCCATACATAATTATGTTACTATATACTCTTTGTACGTATGTCTAGTACCCCGCGATACATACCGAATATAGCGGTTGCGGTTTTTTTCAAAAAATACTGGTCTGATTTGAATAGAGTTTTCGTTTTATAAATCTGGACCTGATGAAGATCTTCGGAGATAGACAACGGAACTCTTCAATAACTATGAGCAATCGTATGTAGATGTCAAGTATGTAGATATCGTACCCTTATTGCAAAAACCAACTAAATGCACCAACATTTTTGTATTATTATATTATGTTACCACTATTATATTCAATCAAATTTGTAGGTTATTTACTTTTTGCCGAAGCTATCTTTATAAATAAGTATCGTAGTTAATAACCGGTTTTACCTGTAGATTCATCTCGATGAGACAAATGGATAGCTATATATTTAACTTTAATTTGGGTAAAAATTGCAGATAGTTGGTTTTTGCAATAAGGGTACGATATTGCTTACACTATTTCATGACCTAATATCACGGCGGTACTTACATTCTGAAGGGGGTATGCAGTTGGCTTCCGAAATTTATTTACAACGTCTTTTTTCGTTTTTTGGAATTTCTCATCTCTATATCACACTATCATACAGGCGAAAGTTTGAGAGTGTGTTTGTTAGTTTTTTTACGCGAACAGCTAAACGGATTTTGATGAAACTTGGTACACGGAAGACCATGTCCAGGAATATCACGTAGGATACTTTTTATCTCAAGTGTATATTTCCTTAGGATGATTTTCTGTTACCGTGTGGGCGAATCCGCTAAACACAGCTATTTTTTTTATAAAATAAATAATGTATGATTTAGGAAACAATTTTCATATTTTAGACTAGCTTTTACCCGCGGCTTCGCCCGCGTACATAAAATATAGCCTATGTCACTGAGGAATAAAGCAGCTTTCTATCGGTGAAAAATTTTTAGCAATCGGACCAGTAGGTACTTTAAGCTATTACCTCCCACAAACAAAAAAAAAAGCAAACTTTACCTCTTATAATATTAGTGTAGATGGATTTCACCTAATAATATCATGACTTCCAAAAGGAGGAGGTTCTATGTTCGGCTGAATGTATGTTTTTTTTTTATGTATGTTCACTGATTTCTCGGTCATTGTGGACCGATTTAAAAAAAAAAATTGTTTGAATGGTTATGCTTCCAAGTTGGTTCCATAGAAATATTGTTATGATCTGATCATGAACTTCGAAGACACGGAACTCAACTCCTCATATGATAACAGCAGAACTGTCGTAACAAATTGCTTTATTTATACGTGTAGTCGATGACTGACTGAAAGACGAAGGGGAATATATCGAACTGATCTGATGAAGAAGCCTGAAGTTAGGCACCGAAACTCTGTAATAAATTAATTTAATCTAACCGTGTTTGGTATTATTAGAATTGTCATGAGAATTCATGAGATGCACTCTGGCTATAAGGTATTTAAACATGGCTGAGGGGTACTTTTTAGTGGTGGTACATATCATAACTAAAAAGTGTAAAAAAAAACTTTTTATTAACAAAAATGCAACTGCAACTGCTAAATAACGAAGAGACCAAACTATTATAGTAACACCGACTGCGAAATTAAAGTTATTTTGCACTTTTCAGTGGTTTTTTTACATTGAAGTCGGTTGTATTTTTTTTTGTTATTTAAGTTCAAATTGTCATTACCTGCCGTTCAATAAATATAGATACGTTTGATGTAGATATGATACGGTAATATTACTAACCGGAACATTTCTGCGACGTTGGGCAGTGGCCCACCGAGTTTTGGTACAATTATAACTACACTCTCCGTAATAGGTGGTAATGTACGATGTACTGAATGTCACTTCCACCGTTCTTCTTACTCTGAAAAAAGGAAAACAAATCATTCAAGTTATATAGATGACAATTAATTAATTAACATAGTCTGAAGAATCGCTAAACTTAAGAGGCAGTAGGCAGGGGACATTGCTCGCAGAACAGATGGCGGGGCTGAAAGATTCTGAAGTGGCGACCTCGTACTGGAAGATGCAGCGACGGATGGTCGTTCCGTCGTGGAATAAAGCGGTTAATTAAATAAATCCCTCACTGCGTTCGGGATAAAAACTTAGCAACCTTCCTTTTGTTCGGAATTTAACATGCCACCTGCGACTTCAAGACACTGCTTTATCCCTTAGATTATATTCTACTATTTTAATACAGCAGAACCACAATATTGTTTAGCATAAACAATAAAACTTACAGTTCAGTTCTCTGGCAATACTTAGCATCCAACTCATTCAAAAAATAAGCTATAGCACAAAAATAAACCACATGCCATTTTGTGAACATTTTTAATGTGGAAACATTTAATTATATCTATGTAAGTTCAGTCACTGTACGCCTGTGATAAATTTATAACTGCTCACAACAAATTATTTTAATATAAACGAATCAACAAGTAGATCGATATAGGTTATATCCTTTATATATAAACGTAGGGTGACAATGACCACTGAAAAAGTTTAGGATTCTATTATTCTTAGAAGTCAGTAAGTCAGAATTAAATTACATAATAATAAATACCTAATTGTTATCGGGCATCTATATTACCTTACCTACAGACTAACTTGGACACGGTGGAGCGCACAGGCGGGACATACCTCTACCGTATGGTATGCTCTGCCTGGGCAGAGCGCTGCCGTGTCCTCGTGGGGGCGATCGGCGGCAGTGATCTCTCGCGCCGGGCCTTGGTACAGGTCATGGTCCGGAGCGAGGAGGAGTGGCAAGCGGTCGCTTCCTTCTGCGAAGCAGTAATGCTAGCAAAGGAGGCGGCCGCACGCGCGAGAGAACGGCCCTAACGTCCCAGCCGCCGGGATCCCGATCCCGATTTCCAGCTACCGTAGGCGCTGGCTTGCGGACAGCGAGCAATGGGTAGCTCGCCGACCGTCCGGTAACCGTCCGGACCGAGCCCAAGTTATCGACGGCGCGTAGTGTTCCACGCGCGCCTCAAGGAGATGTCAACAAAACCGTAGGGGCCCAGTAGGGTCGAAGCCTACTGGAGCCATGGGTGATGCGAAAGAGAACCCCGGGGCCCTGGAACGAAGGCAAAGAAGGAACAGGAGTGTGTTTTTAGTCAGTAAGTCTGACACTATCTCACGCTCCGCCCAAGAGCGGGGGATGTCATTGGATGATTCTCCCACCGAAAAAAAAACCTACAGACTAACTTAACGACTAAAACCCATAGTGTTCCTTTAGTTGCCCTTTTTTGCGAGGGCCGCGGAAACTCCTTCGAACAATCCGCAGTCCTGGCAAGCATCGGCGCTAACTGGTCCAGTCAGTTTTGTTACCTTCTGTTTGAGGTCCTCGTGAAACACAACGTTGACCCAGGGTTGGTTTTTAACGGACGGTCTTATCACAACTGCTGACACTATTATTCTTTATTGTACACCATAAAAAGTTACAAATCATGTGGATAACAGGGTACATGTTACCTACATGAACCCTGTTATTATCCACATAATTTGTAAGTTCATACGACAGCTTAACTCAAAGTTGAGTTTTCTTCCAGCAAGACCATTGAGTGATAGAGAGTATCTTTAATCACACTAAGTAATATTATAAAGGCGAAGGTTCGTGTGTGTATGTTTGTTACTTTTTTACGCTCGAACGACTGAACGGATTTGGATGAAATTTGGCACACGGGTAGATCATGTCCTGGAGTATATGTTCCCTTAGGACAATATTCTACTTTCACTTGGGTCAAGCTGCTATTCTTTATCTGTAAAGAAAAATCCTGAACCCCTGACTCAAACTCTGGTCACAGTAGTGGCTAACAACACACAACATAGTATGAAATATTTACCACGGGCAGTGACGAACCACACATCCGCTTCAGCTACAGCATACATGTTTGTGAATGTGATAAGTGATAACGCGGTAGGTACCTACTTAGGTAATGTAGTCTATTTTAGAATTGAGTCGTCGAATCATAAATTACCTACGGCAAAATTAAGGCCCTAACTCCCGAGCAGTGCTACAAAACAGTGACTTTCTGAAGCTTCTGAGAAGAAATGGTTGTACTGTTGTAATGTTGACTTTTCTAACTGATATAAAAAAAGGTTCATAATTCGCCAGATTTTTTTTAATATGATGTACACACGGTGACTTTGATAGCGTAGCAGGGCACACTAACATGATAAATGTGTGCGTAAACGCTAGCGCGTGAAACACAACAGGTATTATCGTTGTGTGATACAAAGTAACTCGTTTCTACACTCACACTCTTGAAAAAAAAAATAGTAGCCGTCTAAGTTACACGACTATGAAAATACAGCAAAAATTGGCTACTGTTATTAATGGCGCTGTGGCGCAATGCGTATGATACTTAACTGACGAGTAAGAGGTCCCAAGTTCGATTCCAATTATCTGTTATTTTCTTTTTGTTTTACTCATGTTTTTTTTGAATAGTAATGTTATGGTTATTCTCGTAATAATTAAAATATTCGAAATATATTTTTGTAATTTTATACATATAAACTATGTATATTTACGAAATTAATTAACGAAATTTTTGTATATAACTTGTAATATAAATAATTTTATAATATATATATATATCATTTACGTAATATAACAATACGTTATTATTAATAGTTGACAATCCTTTCATTGTCAACTTTTTTTTTTTATTTTCGCAAACATTCACTTATGAAATTATTATAGTTATTTAAATTAGCATCAAACACTTACACTTAATCTTTGGAAAGTAATTTTGATGATATGGGTAGGTAATCAGCAATAATGTTCACAATAATCAAGTAGCTGTGGGTATCAATACAAACAGAAGTAAAACCGAGCGTGCCATCCCACAATAATTCACCTATTCAAATAATATGTCTCCAGCTCAACTCGCAAACAAAATAAAACTCGTTTACTACTCGATATACACACACACATATTTGTATATGTGTTTGCTACGAATTAGATAAAAAAATTCGCTTCGTTCATTAGATGGAAAATTAGCACTGATTATCAAGTGCTTGCTTGCCGTTAAAGGTGTATCGAGTTCGATCCTAGCCATTGACAAAACATTATTTTCTATTTTATTGTAGTATAATGATAACGAAGTTTATTAAAGCTAAAACTTAGAATATTTGCTTTAAAAACTAAGTGTATGAATATTATCATCTACCCACTTTATTAGTTATTTACTAAGAAATGAGTCGGATAATAAGTTAACCTGGCGTAACGCTTTTGCCTATCACGATCGTGTGTTCTACAACTTACTCCGAGACAAAAAATAATTAATCGTTGTGGAAGGTGATACTTTTTACAAGTAATAATTAACATGTCTCATTTGTCTACACTTTTGAGGGCTGAGATAGTAGTATTATATAAACAAAATGTATCCATAAGTGAAATTTCGAGGAGACTAATGCTACCGGTAAGTAACAAATCCAAACTTAACATAATGCGAAATAATTTAACATTGTTGATATTTGTTAGGTTTTAACGTAATTTTGTGATTGTTTACAGAGGAAAACTGTGCAGTTTTGGGTGCATAGATATACAGCTGAATGGACAATCGATGCCAAACGTCCGGGTCCAAAAGCAATTGCATATACGGATGCCAACCCACTGCATCGAAATATTGTTGCTACGTATAGCGCTGACGGCTTTGCTACAACAAGAAACACTGCGATTATGCACGACGTGTCTATGACAATTGTTCGACGCCACTTACGAGCAGCAAAAATTAAATGTCGCAAGCCTGCGAAAAAAATTTTACTGACGGCGTTGCATAAGGAAGAAAGGATGCGGTTTGCAAGAAAATTTATAGATTTTGATTGGTGCAATAACATAGTTATATTTAGTGATGAAAAGTGTTTTAAGTCAGATAAGGATGGGCGTAAAATATTATGGAGAAAAGATGGAGAACGTTACCATCAGAAAAATATTCTCCCATGCAGGTCTAGTGGTCGCATTACGTTAGGTTATTGGGGCTGGATGTCATCGATGGGTCCCGGTGAGTAGTAGGGGGTCGCAATACCAGTCAAGGTTACTTGGACATCTTGCAAAATGTTATGTTGCCTACCGTGCGCGTGGCATACCCGGACGAGCATATTTACTTCGTGCACGATAACTGCTCGGTGCACCGCGCACGAATGGTGCAAGACTGGTTAAGTGTCCAAGAAAACTTGACTGTTATTGAATGGCCCTCTAAAAGTCCCGATTTGAACCCCATAGAAAATCTATGGGGTCACATGGTGCTCAACTGGGATTCATCTGATGTGAGATCTAAACGTAATTTAGATAATTTAGTGTCATCCATGTGGGAATCGTTTCGCGGCACTGACCTGTGTGAAAATTTGGTGGCTAGCATGAGAACGAGGTTACAAGAAGTAATCGACAATGAAGGTGCACCAATTAGATATTAATTTTGATTTAAATTGAATCCAATTATAAATATTTTTAAAAAGCTGTATTACTGTATGCTGTTTTTGTTGTTGTTGTTTTTATCATGTTATTGTTATTGAAATCAAGAGTTACGATACCTATCATAGTTCATTTTTTAAAACATGTTGATTGATATGTTATAAGTAAAAAAAAAAGACTAAGAAGTAAGCTGTAGGTAATTATACTGTTGTTGTTATTATGTGACATGATGTTATTGTTATTGAGATCAAGAGTTGCGATATCTATCATAATTCATTCATGATAACATGTTGATTTATGTCACTAATAAAAAACTTAAAAAAGTGACGTCCATCCTTGTCTGACTTAGAATATTTTCACTTTATATATTGTATTAAAGATAATCATGAACAGATTCGTTAATTGTGACCATTCCGTTTAATGTATGTAATTAATAAGTTGTAATAAACATAGTTGGATCGTTATCGCAGTTTTCTTTGTCACAATATTTTCAAAATATTTTAATTATTATGAGAGTAACTATAACATCACTATTAAAAAAAAAACAGGGGTAAATCAAAAAGAAAATAAAAACAAGCAAACTTTTTGTTACATCAGACGATTGGAATCGAACTTGGGACCTCTTACTCGTCAGTTAAGTATCATACGCATTGCGCCACAGCGCCATTAATAACAGTAGCCAATTTTTGCTGTATTTTCATAGTCGTGTAACTTAGACGGCTACTATTTTTTTTTTCAAGAGTGTGAGTGTAGAAACGAGTTACTTTGTATCACACAACGATAATACCTGTTGTGTTTCACGCGCTAGCGTTTACGCACACATTTATCATGTTAGTGTGCCCTGCTACGCTATCAAAGTCACCGTGTGTACCTAATCTATGAACAAAACGAAATAAAAAAGCTTATAAAAATATTTTTAATCTTGTGTTACTAACCGTACCAAACGTTGATAAGGTTTAAAGTTCCATACAAAAAGAAACGTTGGACGAGTTGACCAATGAAAATATAACTTATTTTTATTTTCTGCAACTCGTATCACAAGGGCCGTAGGTAGGTATGCGGTACGAGTTGACCAATTACCCGCCTACTCTAACTGCTTGGTCAATAAGTATGAAAACGATTATATTTTTACTAAAGATATATCAACTTATGTTTTTTTCGTAAAACTAATATACTTACTTTTTCCAAAAAAAATTGAACAATATGATATTTTTTTGCTTGTTTTCCCTACTCCTTTCAAACGGCTTTGATTTTTAAAAATATGTTTATACACAAAAAAAAATCTGGTTAAGTGTTCTTCAGAATGTAAAAGCTTAGGTAAATCAATCGATATTTCGCAAAGAAAATGAATTTAAAGGTCAGCGGGGCTCTATCCGGGCGCAGCTGGCCGGAATTAAATACAAAGATTATACTCGTACGCATGCCGCCTATGTGGCGGGACTACACGCCTTAATAACTGATGGGTTATTAAGAAAAAGTTCCAAACATTTGTGGGTTCCGTCACGTTTTGTTTTCTACATGCTTTAGGCAAGCAATATCGATTTCATGGCCAGATCTTAGCATTGATCACTTCATGATGTAGGTACTTAACCGGCCGTTTCATGAAATGGTGTTATTTCGTATAAACGCATGATTTTTTCATGAAATGTGTCCATTTACAACATGGCTGATAATAATGATCGTGAAATACTTAGTACGTGGTCCACCGGTAGAGTCCACTGCTCCTCAATGTAATCCTGTTTTCTATAAATATAATTTTGTTACCAAGTAGGTAATAACAAAGTAGATTTGGAGTCTATAAAATAGGTAAGCTTCAGCTTTGTCTGATCTTGAGTTAACTGTCTACCTACTTTGTTCAGAACACATAATTTAGGTACCGTATCTACCCATGTCTTTCTTGGACTAACAGTAACACCGACTCGAATCTGTTTAGCTATACTTCGATGGCCTTCTTTCGAAGAAGTTTATTCTGCAGCTTTAGCTCACTTGCATTTCGACTTCCAAAGAGATCTGCTCTCTTCCTTTATTAGGTAGCTACCTATATAAAAAAAAAAAAAAATGATGGTCGCAAATGCAATATTGCTCAGCCCCATAGCAAACAGCGTGATAATTTATAAGATACTAGCTTCTGCCCGCGACTTCGTACGCGGATCCTGTTGCTTATGCCAGCGACAACGGGATCGTCAAAATCGAAGATTTGAAACGTCTGATGTCGAATTCTAAGAGCCCGGGGACGGAAAAACAACGTGATGCGCGAGACGATTCGAGACTTTTCAGATCTTTCATTTTTGTAAGTCAACAGGAAATGCCCATCAGACTAAACAACTTTCGCTAAGACGTCATTCTTATATATGTTATAGTGTCGCTAGGCTTTGGAGTTCCACAACAGGTGTTCCAGATCTTCTTTATTCTCACAGCAGAAAATGCTCTTCACGTGGAACATTTTTTGCCATCTGCCCGTCCACGGCGTGTCCGCGTTGTCGTCGATTAAATACACCTCTTTGCTTGTCGTACGTGTAGTACGACGGCACCTCATCATAGGTGAGTGATCTAGCAAAGTTGTCCCCTTCACAGAGTCTGAAAAAGGCCAACAGAGTGGTTTGGCGCGGATTTTCCAATCTCGCTGCAACGTTATCAGGATCAAAATATACGAATATATAAATAATGCGCTGGCCATTCTCTAAATGGACATCTATATGCATGACTATTGGATGCCTGTCGTGTATAGAGAAGGCTAGTATTCGCCAAACCGCCTCAGAAGTGCTGATGTAGCGACCAGACTGGTACTTGGTCACTTCATCCCTGTCAGTACTCTGTAAAGCGAACGTTGCCTGGTCACTAACTTTGTTGACATATTTACAGATGTATTTAATCGACTGTACGCTTGAGCACGACTCGACGTTAATGTGGATACTGAACGTCCTGGAAAGTAAAGGTGAGTATGGAACTATCCACCTGTTGTAATAATGGCGATGAGAGTTGTCGTTGGAACGGAGCTGAATCATGTAACTGTAAAACTGGAGGGCGGAAGTCTTTTTGTTATAATTTGGGGCACCTGTCTGCGGGTCTACATTGTTTATGGCAAATTAGTAGCCATCATCTCCGCGACAAAACATTAGGGGATATTGTAGGGTATCATAAGCGCGATGTGTCTCGCTGATACGCTGTAGGCGATCATCACGTGTGCGTAAAACAATGTCCCTTTTGTTGCATTCTTGGTCAACCAAGAGGACGGCTACCTCGTTTGACGTTGATGCGTTATATCGTCCTGGATGGGCTGCGGTCGGTCTTTTGTTTGCGCTAATAACGAATTTGAAATAATCGCGCTCGTATTCAGGCACCGATTCCAGAGCGATTTTGAAATCGGTAACGTATGGGTTGACACTCCACGGGTAGTGTGAAAGCGAAGCCCGGGGCCCCGGGATGAAGGCAAAGAAGGAACAGGAGTGGGTTTTTAGTCAGTAAAAGTCTGACACTATCTCTCGCTCCGCCCAAGAGCGGGATTTGTCATTAGATGATTTTCCCAACTAAAAAAAAAAAAATGGTTTGACACTGTGCAGCGTTTTGTAATCTTCTTATAAGGCTCAAGTCTAAATTAGGAACGTGCAAAATCTGCAATGAAATATATTTGGAAAAATTTCGGAGTTTCGGTGGGAAGCATCCTATCCGATGGTAGACTTGCCCCTGAATTTTAAAAATCGGCATGAATCCAGATTTAGTGACTTCAAGAGCTCCAAATGAAGTCATCTGGAAAGCACTGTTGTAGGCTCGAATATTGCTTAAGAATTGGCTGGACTTGGGATGCTCGCCATTCAAAAGAACTCGTAAGATCTCCGGCGGCTCTTGCATAGAATTTAGTCTTACCTTTCCAGACGCACAACACATTCCCTTGCGCTCTCCCTTCCACTTACGCGCGTGACAGTGTGCACACACCTCAGACATGGTGCCAATGTCTTCGTATTCGATGTAATTAATAAATGGGTTATAGGAAACCTTCTCTCGCGCTCCTTTCTTTATTGAACCACGGTTGCTCTTCAGGATCATAAACCATAGACTCAGTATCAGATGAGGATGAATTGCGAAGATTGCGACGTATACGGTCTAGATCAATTTGGGCCACACGCTGTTCGACTGACTGACTTGCCCAAATTTCCTGAATCTGCTCACGTTCTTGCGTGGAATGAACAGACACTTCAACACGCATGTCGTGATATCGTTGCCGAGCAAGTGCGTTACGTTGCTCACGCTGCTCGTCTGTCTCCAAAGACCGAGCTAGAGCATGCTGTGAGTGGTCTGCACATAGGCACGTCATATGCTCTTTAGGATTCTCAAGTGATCGAGATGTGCCAGTGCGAATACGCTGAGAGCTTAAACGCGAGTCTCTCTGCGTGTAAGTCTCCGAAGCGCGAGGCGTGGCGCTCGCGATCGCTAGCTTGGCGTGTATCGCGCTCCTGACTGTTCTCGAGCGACCGAGCAGTCTCGGTGCGGAAAAGCTGAAGACTTAATCTCTACTCTCTCTCTCCGTATCCGTTTCGGAAGCGCGAGATAAAGAATGACGCTCTCGGTCACGCGAAAGTGGTATCTCACGCTCCTGACTGCTCTCAGGTGATCGAGCAGTCTCAGAGCGGATATTCTGAAGACTCAACCTCTGATCCCTCTGTGTAACCGTTTCAGATGCGCGAGACAAAGAATGACGAACCCGGTTGATAGCTAAACGCATTTCTCGTTGTTCCACATACTTTCCTGAGATCGAGAAGCAGTAGTGCGGACTCGTTTAAAATCTAGTCGTAATTGGCGCTGCGTGCTAGTTTCTGCGGACAAACTTAGTGCATTACGCTCACGGTTAGCACCTAGCCGTTGTTTACGCTCTGCGTTGGTTTCGAGAGATCGAACTAACTTGCACATCTTAGAAACCCTCGAGTTTCGAGACAGATTTGATCTTTTTCTAAAAGGCACAGCTAAAATTCCTTCTTAATCCGATACTAACGATATTCAAATCAATGAAAAGTAATCGAATAAGTATGTGAGAATTGCTAGTAAGTAGAAAAATTATAATTATTCGCAGGAAAATTAAACACATCAACCAACACAGACAACAAAGGTAACCCCCGTTTCCATAAGATGAGAGCGGCACATCGGGACCTATAACATCACTTTTTAGGAACGAAACCATAGCGGGATCTAACTCGACGCCAACGCCATCTAGTTAGAAAACAGAAACTACATATTATTTATTAACCCAAATTAAATTACGAATAAAACTAAATTGTCGTTAATTTAACAGACAACTACGTTATTTTTGCATTAAAAAAAAATGGTAACAGCAGCAAGGAACAAAACTAAGAATTACTTACTTAATAAATTTAAATTCCCCCCTAAATTCCCCGTTGTAACTTGCAATTTATATTATTACTGCCCCGCTCCTTTATAAAAATAGCTTGATTATTATGTTCCAAGAGTTAAATTATAATTAACTAAATAACATGTCATTTTGTGCATTCAATTACGAACAAAAACCTTTTAAAATCAATATTGCTTACCTCCCATAACATACGGCGTGATAATATGTAGCCTAAAGCCTTCCTTGGTTTACAAAGAACATTTTTCCTGAATTTCAATTCAATCTATCCAGTAGTTTTGGCGTGAAGCCGTACCATACACACAGACAAAAAGACAAACAGACAAAAATTCTAAAAAGTCACTTTTTGTCATCAGTTACGTTTTTCTAACAAAAGCTACTTATTTTTTCTCGAAAATTCTCAATGTACAGTTTTTCTTTCGTTACTGTTTTATTATATGTATAGATTAGAATAACATAGCATAACATAGTCGGCCTTATAATGTTCCCACTGTTGGGACTCAGGCCTCCTCATGTAAATTCTTGGAACCCGGGGAGGATGGGAAACCAGGCATCAGACTACGTGGTGTGGCTCTCTTTATGAACAGAGATAACGAGAGACTCGGCCTAAGCTCCAGGTCGGTCCCAACAACACCTTGCGGATCAGAGAAACTACAGCAGAAGATAGCAGCCGAGAGAGCCGCTTCGGAAGGAAAAATCAGCCGTAGTTTAGAGAAGAAGATCGATACCATGGATCGATGGAAATCGGTCTCCAACTTTCTAAGCAGGCGACTGGGATTTGGTGCCAGGCCCCGTCATATCAGACAGATAGATGCAGTACAGGAGTTCATCAGGTTTATCCCACAACCACCGAAACAGAAGCGCCCAACGCCTACGAGAGCCGACAGGGGGCAAGTCAGCCCGCCAGAACTCAGGACGGTAACCAAGCCAGGCGACCACGTGGCGAATGCCTTTCTCGAGTTTCAAGCGATCACAAAAGGAATCAATGCTGTCGGTCTCATGACTTGCCAGAAAATCATGCAGTCATACCAGCTAGAGACTGAAGGGTTGCTTCAGGAGAGACTAGAGGAGGCTGCGGCAGCCATATATAATAATGCCAACTCCCAAGTCATCAAGGGAGAAATGACTGGTCAATATATGGCTGCATATAGTGCTACGTGTGGGTTTATACCGTTAGATGAGTCGGCAACGTCGCGGACTGGCCGTATTACTTTCGCGACACCCGAAGGCGACCCAATTGTGGTAGTAGCTCGGTGCACCAAAATTATGCTGGATGACAAGATCCTCGAACAGGCGGAAGCAATCTCGAGGACTATAGATCAGGCTGGAGGCTGGACCTTGCCGGACATTAGTTGGGTCAACGGTGTTCCAGGGTGCGGCAAGACCACTTGGGTGATCAATAACTTCGATAAGGACAACGACGTCATAGTCACTACAACAACCGAGGCCGCGAAAGACCTACGGCAAAAGTTAGCGCACAAAATCGGCGAAGACAACAGAACCAAGGTGCGCACGATGGCTTCAATTCTATCGAACGGGTACAAAGAGTCACAAAAATGCAATCGCATTCTCGTAGATGAGGCTCTTATGAACCATTTCGGGGCCATCGTAATGGCAGTCCGGTTGTCAGGCGCTAGTAGCGCGGTCCTTATCGGAGATATTAATCAACTGCCCTATCTGGACAGGGAAAATCTTTTCCCCATTAGCTACGCCCGTCTGGACTTAGTGGTGACCATCAGCCACGAGCTGTCCTGCACACACCGGAATCCAATGGATGTCGCGTATGCCCTGGGGGAGGTGTACCCCGGCATTTACTCTTCAAGGAACCAGGTCCACTCCCTACAGCTGAGGAGGTTCACGGGCGCGCATATTTCCGGCACACTTCCCAACACGCTTTTTCTGGTCCACACGCAGGAGGAGAAGAAGACCCTCATTGACCAGGGATATGGGGCTGGTGCTGGATCATGCGTCCTAACTATTCACGAAGCGCAGGGTCTTAGCAGTGAGTCGGTCATCATCCTGAAGACAAATTCCATAAATATCCGGATTCACAGCAGCGTCCACCACGCAGTAGTGGCAGTCTCCAGACATACTGCCCACTGCGTGTACTACGCCGACAAAAAAAAAAAAAAAAGTAAACAGGCTGCACATTTGAAAAAAAAATTAAAAAAAATGAACGGAAGTCAAACATTGTATTTACAGCATAATATAGTAGTTATAGTTATTGATAATATGTAATATAAACTAGATGGTATTTATGGTTATATGTATATAATTAATATTATGTATAGTACCTATTAAGTTTAGTATTAAGTATAAGTAGTTATTGGGGTTGAGGGGCCATTTGTTTGGTGCGGCATTTTGGGCGGCGATGAGTTGTATGTGTGTTGAAGGTTGGGAGATTCCTGATTTTTGATGCGTATGTGGGTCGTTGTCGCTTGGGTATCGCTTCGGACTGGTGGCCTCTAAACCCTGAAATTCTGACGGGATTTATTGCGATCGCTGAAAGATGCTCTGGAGTGACGCCACTTGCACGTGGAGTTGCCCAGAAGCAAATAATGTATAATTACCAAACAAGGGCACGGACGTCATGTCCGTGGTTTAAATGTAAGGTAGGAGTGCGGTTTTAGTCAGTAGGAGTCTGACACTGCCCCCCAGACTGGCTCATCTGTGAGGCAGCTTGGGCGTCCATGAGGATTTCCCACTCCTACCGAAAAAAAAAAAAAAAAAAACCATTGACGTAGACCCCAACCTACAGTCGACTTGAAGAAGCAACCTAAACTGCAGCTAACTTCACGTAGTGAACACAGCTCCCCTCGCTACGCTCAGCTACACAGGCTACGTTGCTGCCTCATTCCACTCCGTTGACTCGCTCCGCTCCAATAAACAAAGTTATTGTGTTGCTGGAGTTGCTTTGCTTCGGCTCTGCTCTTCTAATGTAAAAAATATAGGTACCCAAACACCCCAATTAAAAAAGAAAGTAATCAAGTTTTATTTAAGTTATCGTCTGTAGAGGAATTGAAGGAAATATCAATTTTTTTTAAATAAATCGATATCAATCCTTGCCGTTAACTTATTTTTTTATTTATTAATGATAGGCTCGCGTTTGACCACCATCTCACCTTTGTTATGACAATAACAAATGATACTTATTCGATGGTTCGGTTCGAGATTGCATGTAGCGGAGATGAGAATGTTAAGATGGATGTGTGTGTAACGAGAATGGATAAAGTGAGAAATGAGTATATTATTAAGTTTGAAAGTGGCGCCAGTGACTGAAAAGTTGAAAGGGAATCGTTTGTCTTTGTAAGGTCATGTGAAGAGGAGAGATGAAACGCATGTTACCTACTAAAAGAGTTATGAGTTTACACGTAGATGAATGGAGAGGGAGACGAGGCCAAAGAAAAGATGGATGGACTGTGTGAAAAGTGATGACTGTAAGAAAAAACGTGTTGCGCCGACCTCAAATAAAACGGGACAAGGGCAGGAAGATGATGATGACTTATTCGACGGTTAATCTACCTCCAGTTGCTCCATAGCATGATACACATGCATCGGTGGCCTTAACAGTTACGAGGTCCTGAGGCCCTACCACGAGCTTTACACGATCCATTCGACGACCTGAACTGAAATGTTAGAGATGGAGCTATATGTATAGGGTGTAAAGCTCTATCCCTCTTTCTGGCTCACAAGCTTGACATTATAACACGTCATATAAGGCGCCTAGGCCACAATCTTTTTTTAAAAAAAAATAGTTTATTGTCACAATCAGCGTAATATTACAAATTTGTATTTGAAGCCTCCTTTTAGGCAAATAATGCCTGTGTTAGGAGGCTCCGTTCTTCCTTATCAGTGGTAAATTAATTTACGCGTGACCTGAAGCGTGATGTGTGGTGTGTGTTGTGATGTGAAAGTGGTGTGTGTAGTGAGATGGATGTGATGTACATTGTGATGTGTGTGTTTTTGATGTGAGATGATAGGTACTTAGTGTGAGGTGTATGAATAGTGTGTGAGTTGTCTTATTAAAAATTATGATGTAACAGAGCCTCCGTTTTCTCATAGGAAAGTGTTTTAATCCAGCTTATTAAGCTTTTTTAAAATTGCTTAATAAGCTGGATTAAAACACTTACCTATCTTTGCGAAGCCTTTGTCCTTTTAGCAAAGCAGGTAACTATGTGAATCCAAACTGGGCATTTCTTATGATAGGTGAGAAATGTAAAGTTTATAAAACGGTACACCTACATGACGACGACTCACTTTTTTTATAAGTTTTTGGGTACAATATGATCTACACTGGTCTTACATAATATCTATTAATCTATCTATTTAGATAAAAGTAGAAACTGACTGACTGACATATCAACAACGCACAGCCGAAACTTAGAGTGTAAAATTTTACACAAGGGTTCCTTTTATGACGTAGGCGAGCACTAAGAGAGGATTTCCCAAAAGTCGCCCCCTAAAGGGATGAAACGGGAGTCCAAAGTTTGTATGGAGAGACCTACTGTCACGCGGGCGAAGCCGCTGGCAGGAGCTAGTACCTACTGTAATATGGAAATATTGTAACATCAACCACTTTTTTTAAAAGCGTAGGTAACCATGGAGTTTCTTGCCGGTTCTTCTTCATAGGAAACTAGTACCTATTTGGAACCGTGCACTAGCTTCTGACGTTTTATAAGTACCCATGTAGGCCTATGTGAAATAAAAATATTTTTAATTTTTTTTTTTTTTAATTTGGACATGAATTTCAAGTTTAAAATATTATTTTAGAGTATAAAAATGAACAAGCGTAAAATATGACAACGATGATAAACGTAAATATGTAGGTACCTTCCCCTCTAGCCAAGCCACAATCGTTTCGTTTCGATTCTCTTTTGGTTGATCGCCTCGAGTCGGCCACGCCTCCTAGTCCTTTGTTCTGACCACGTGACTGAGCGTTGAGATGACGTCAGAATAAAGGAATCGGGGGCGTGGCCTACTCGAGGCGATCGACGAAAAGAGAATCGAAACGAAACGGAGAGAGAAAACTTGGCTAGGAGGGCTGCTACCTAATGCCTAAATATCATCATCATCATCATCATCATTATTTCAGCAAAAAGACGTCCACTGTTGGACATTGACCTTCCCCAAGTGTCGTCTCATCAAAAAGCTTAGTCATCCAAAGGGCAATGGAAATGAACATAGGTAGGTATATGCTCAGTTTCCTTGCGTGATCACATCAGGAACGAAAATCAGGGGCGCCGACTCCGTGGGTGCACGGGGGCTCGAGCACCCATGAGAAATAAACAGTGGGTGCCGAGCACCCCTGAGAATAGATATCAAGAAACAGATCAGTAATCGCCTTTTAGGGATGGGCGTTTTTTCATTACCCGACGACCTGTTTAGCGCATTGGTTTAGAGTGCCGGTTGAGATGCAAAGGTCGCGAGTTCGATTCCCGCACCAATACAAATGTTTATTGCGAAACAGATATTTGTGTTGGGTCTGGGTGTTTGTGGTACTTTCGTTGTTTCTGGTTTCTATAGTACAAGGGAAAACCTTAGTTTGGGACCAGGACAATATATGTGATGTTGTCTCAATTTATTATTATTACGCAATAAAAGTACGCAGTATGTAAGTAGGCCATTTATTTATTTGTCGGTCGATCAGTGTGCATTTCTCTTCTTACACTTCACCACTTTTTCGAGTCATCAAATGAGCATGAGCACCCATAGGTTTTCTAAAAGCCGGCGCCCCTGACGAAAATATCTCCAAGAAAACAAAGGTGGCCGACATATAATTGCCAAGTGGCAGTGGGCTGGGCACATTGCTCGCAGAACAGATGGTCGATAGGGCCGAAAGCTTCTGGAGTCGCGACCGCGTACCGGAAGACGTAGCGTTGGAAGGCCTTAAATGCGAAACGCACAGGACCTTAAGAGATATTCACACGGATTTCAAAATGATGCCCACTGCTTTTCAATAATCTGATATAATATATGCTACCTCTATGTGTAACACATGGATGGGTTTAGTACCTACCATTTTTGTATTAATATCAATTTACTTATAATAACCTACTTAGTTAGGTATGTGATTTTTATGCATAACTATCGAACTACCCACTCTACCTTATTACCTTTCCACCACCCTTGGATGACTGAAAGACAGTAGCTAATGCCTTAGAAGCAGTTTTAAGTTGTATGCAGTATCAATAAAAAAAAAAACAAGGGCTTACTTACTTTGTTAGTAAATTCATGGATAAGATTGTGCACTTACGCCATAAAAATGACTTTTACTGTAGGTATACAAGATCCTTGGGTATGAACTCATGAAAATCAAATTGGTTGTCTCTATATATTTACTATAGGTACCTACGCTTTGGGTTGTCTGTACTCATGTGGTCATGTTGCCATGATAGATGCATTGTAAACAAAGCGAAATGTGATTTGATAGCCAGCCCCCCTAGCCATGTTACAATCTTATCGCTCGCGCCGAACGCCTCGACTAGGCCACGCCACCGATTCTTTTGTTCTGACCACGTGACTGAGCGTTGAGAAGACGTCAGAACAAAGGAATCGGAGGCGTGGCCTACTCGAGGCGTTCGGCGCGAACGATACGATTGTAACTTGGCTAGGGGGGCAGGTTGTGGTACCTAGTTACTTCACAACAATCAGAAGTCCAGTCTACAATCTGAAAACTATTCAAAACTAGATATTATTATTAGGTGGGAACATGCTCTACCTATATAACTAAAGGAGATCTATTCCTGCACTTAGTCCATGAATTTATGATGGACCGTTGTACATGCACCATGGTAACCAGCCCTACTCTCTCCAGAAGCAGATTAGGCCTCCCAGCTTATTCAAGACGTCATTCGGAATTCGATGAACCTAGATTATGCATGCGTAATTTCGGCGACACCTGCCCCCCTAGCCAAGTTACAACCGTTTCGTTTCGATTCTCTTTTCGTCGATCGCCTCAAGTAGGCCACGCCTCCGATTCCTTTGTTCTGACGTCATCTCAACTCTCAGTCACGTGGTCAGAACAAAGGAATAGGAGGCGTAGCCCACTGGAGGCGATCAACGAAAAGAGAATCGAAACGAAACGGTTGTAACTTGGCTAGGGGGGCTGGGCAGTCAAGGAGCACATGCGCAATTATTTCCTCCATCTCTATGCATGCTCTGTTTAGGAGACTATCCATGATGCCTATTATGTTGAAGTGTTTGTTTTGTGAGCAGATTCTGATCATGGTCCCCACCTCCAAGCGCAGGCTGCCTCTGTCCAGTCGCAAAAGGCTTCTCGTTAGGGTTTTGTTTAGATATGGCATGACCTTGACCTACCTGCAACCTGGTATCAAGGACTTCATTTGTGTGAGGTGTGTTCACATAGCCTTGGGAATATGTTACCACATCAATAAAAGAAATTCAATTTCATTTCCTAAAAAAAAAGTATAATTTATAATAACTTAGGATTATCAAAAGATAGATTCACGGGATTTGTAAGATTCAAATGTGTCCTCTGCCTCCGAGATGACGTTAAATATTTTTCTTTTTACTGTATACTGTAACCATGTTGGGAATTGCTTGGTTGTCTCACACATGCTTTCAAAAAAGGAATCTAATGGATGTTTGTTCCGGTCTCCATATCGACTACTGTTTCTATCATCCATATCAATCATTATTTCTCCAATTTCATTTTCAATTTTTCTTTTTCTGAACATGTGCTCATTGGGCAGGGATGTGTCTATTTTAGCAGTGTGAGATTCTGTTGAGAAATTCAGTGTGTCAGTGTTCGAAGTGGATGGTTGAACTTCTAAAAATGAGTCGGAAGGTGATGGAGATGACTCTTTGTTGTCATCGCTGGATGTTGTCAAACTTCGTCTTCTTTTCCTTGTTTTCATGAATGGGAGAAGGAACTCCATTATCTCTGCATACTTCCATTTGTTACTTATGACCATCTCTGTTCCATTGGACACAGCTTTGGCTCTTTTTAAGGAATCTCTGTGGCTGTCCCGCAGTTTTTTCCACTCGGCCTTTGCAGTTTTAACTGAAAATTACATGAGTATAAGTAAGAATGGTTTGCTTCATGCCCAGTATCACGAGTCCAACTCTTAAGTAAGCTCAGCTTCGATTTTATTAATAACTTGCCCATGGCTTCGCCCGCGTACATAAAATATAGCCTATGTCACTCAAGAATAAAGCAGCTTTCTATCGGTGAAAAATTTTTAACAAACAAACAGTACTTCCAGAGATTACCTCCTACAAACAAAAAAACAAACTTTACCTCTTTATAATATTAGTGTAGATGTACAACCCGGCCCCCAGGTTCTTCAGCACTTAATGTGTCAACAATCTATTACCTACCGAGACTTATACAATACATTTGTAATAAGCTATATAACAAATCTATTGTATAAGGCTCTTAAGGTAATAGACATTTGTACATTAAATGCCTTGATTTTTGCAGTGCTTATTTTATAGTTTTTAGAACTACAATTCCCAAAACAAATATAACTTTTTAATCTAGCTGTCAACACCAACTCAACCAGAACTAGGTATTATAGAAAGTACAACTTACCGTCAGGTATGTCTTTACACTTTATTTCAGCGACAATTCTTTTCCAAGCCGCATCTTTCTTTCTCATGTCTCGGTATTCTCTACATCCAGAGTCCCATAAGCAAGGCAGCTGCCGAATCATGTTAATAAACTCCTCCATGATAACGGAAAAACTAGAATACTTTTGTCGCACATCTATTACTCTTTCATTTTACAAAGTCAACAATATTTCGCAAAAACATTTTTAAATAACACAAACCCATGCTCTTAGGAGGAGAACGTCATTATCAATTGCTTTAATAATTACATCGTTCGCGATATGAAATCGAGATTATTTGTTGTTTTATATTTTCGGCGTTTCGGCTTATGCTTTCACTACAACAATCGAAATAGTAGCAACAAACAAACAAATTATTGTACTATTTTTTTAATACGAGGTCGCTGCTGTCTGATTGACAGATTACATTTTTTTTTCTGTTTACCCCTTAGGGAAGGCTATAGTCGTTCATTCATATCGCCTAGTCTTTCGTCCATGTTCTCTTTCGTATTATGTCTTCCATATTCTAATAGTTGTTTCTTTTTGTTTTTTAAACATTAGAATGCGCGTGTAACACGTTCTAATGTTTTTGAAGTATTTGGCAGCAAATGTATCGATTCAGTCTAATCAGCAAACTTCGCTGAGGTAGCTAAAACTACAATAAAATTTTCAGCTCCATTTTACCGAGATCGCGCCTATTTGAATGATTCCACATATATTATTCCAGTTGCGCAGACACTTGTGATAAAAAACTACACCAATTTTACATCACAATATCCACTAGGAATCAATTTGCGAATAATACACACACAACTTCACTCGAAGAAATCCCGCCAAAAACTCCCTGACAGATTACAACAATGACATTTATTGTTTCCTCGCCCCGTTTGAGCAGGCTGAGATCTAAGACAATATCGCCGATTATTTTTTGTGTTAAAAGTCCTCCTTGTCAGAAAATCTTAATTACTTAGTTGAATTAAAAAAAAATCAATATGTTTTTTATTTTACGTAGGCTTACATAAGCACTTATAAAACGTCAGGAGTTTGTTTTGGGTGGGAAATCATTCAATGACTTCTCCTGCTCTAGAGCGGAGCGAGAGGTCATGTCACACTTTTACTGACTAAAACCCATCCTATGTTCCTTCTTTGCCTTGTGTTCTAGGACCCCGGGTTTACCGGGTTTACGGGGAAAACCGTGACAAAAGGACGCGAACGCGTCTGTACGCGTCTGGGCTCCAGTAAGCTTTGGTCCTGCTGGGCCACTACAGTTTTGCTGACATTTCTTCATCATTCTTTCTTCACTATGCGCCGTCGACGAGTCGGACTCGGCCGAACGGTGAACTACCAATTGCTCGTCGTCCGCAAGCCCACGCCTACGGTGGCTGGAAATGCCACCTCCTTTACTAGCATTACTGCTTCAGAGAAGAAGGTGACCGCCTGCCATTCTTTCTCGCTCCGGTCGGTCGTTGCCACCGATCGCCCCCACGAAGACACGGTGGCACACCTCTGCCGTATGCTCCACCTTGTCCTCCGGGCGGTCCACACAATGGTGACACCTAGACGTTTCTTCCGCACGAATCAAGCCTCCCGAACTTATTATGTCCGGTGAGGACCTGCGTCATGCGGAAGGTGAGGACGCCGTGACGTCTTTCCAGCCTCTCTATAAAGTGAACTTACCGCCATAAATGAATCAAATAAGTATTAAAACCACTCTATTGAATTTGGTACAACCCTGTAATGAAAGTTGTAAGGAAGATTTTTAATTTATAATTCGAACTAGGTTAAAAAATTCTTAAGTGTTGAGATTGGCTCGTTCGAACAAACTCTTCAGCTTTACAATATTAGTATAGATTTTTGATATAGGTACAGACGCAAAACATTTTTTTTTTTTTTAATTCATATAAACCAGTGCTTGACTGCGATCCCACCTGATGGTAAGCAGCGATTCAATCATTGATGGTGAGGCGCACTAGTTTATTAAGAGCCTATTCACTCTAGCCTTGAAGACACCTAAATTATAGTTGGACGGGAAGACCGCAGCAGGCAAATTGTTCCAGTCCTTCGATGTACGCGGTATAAACGACGAAGCGAAACGCTTAGTCCGGACCGTTGAAGTTTCAACAACGTAAGGGTGGATACTCGCCGTACGTCGGGTTGTACGATGGTAGAAAGGAGATGGCGGAATCAAGTCATGCAATTCCCGCGCACACTCTCCAAAATGCAACCTCTAAAATACCGATAGGCTGGCTACCCTGCGCCTGTGCTCGAGGCTTGAATTGTTGAAGACCATTCTTGACATGTAGTCAAGAATGGTCTTGGCATCCATGTTCATGGAGTTCCTTATCACTTGTCAAAAGGTAAATTTAATTATAAGTTACTAGCTGCTGCCAGTGGTATTGCCCGCGTGATAGTAGAAAATGATCCCAAGGGAACATACTCCTGGGATAAAAAGTATCCTTTTTACAGTACCTGCTCGATAATGCCCTTTTTTACACCACCTGCTCGATAATGCCTAAACGGGCATTATCATTGTGATCATGTCATTATGTCATACAACCATCACTTAAACCAAGTCATTCTGTCCCTAGGGAGATAATGCAGTATGGGCGATCCCTAGGGAATAATGAGATTTGAATTTAGAACGTCAAAAGGCGTCAACATTATGTGAATTAAAATGTACTCAAACAATTTTATTCAAAATTCAAACTGGCCACTAACAAAAAAAAAAGTAATTAAAGAGTTTCCAGCGTTATAGAAAATTAATATTATAGAATCTAATAGTGAATTTTGTTTGTTTCAAATCTCTAAACATGTTGAGTGATAGTTCAGATTAACTTGTAAATTATTCTTATATTTCTCCAACATATGATTTGTTTTACTAAATTTTCTTTTAATTATCTCACAGATGGTGTGAAAAGTAGAGTATCCAACACGGGATAAAGCTGTCTTTGTCTTGGGCGGCTTGAATTCCTCACTTCACTCAGGTTTCTTTATTAACTCCCTCGCAATGCTCGGAAGTTAATTATATAAATCCCTCACTGATGTTCGGGATTAAAATTGTCAACCTTCGTTTCGTTCGGAATTCAACATGCCGCCCGCGACTTAAAGACACTGCTTTATCCCCTAGTCACATAATCTACTATTATTTGTCATACAAACATGACTTAAAACAAGTCATTGTGTCATTAGGGAGATAATGCAGTATGGGCTATCCCTAGGGAATAATGAGATTTGAATTTAAAACGTCAAAAACGAAATTTAAAACGAATTTAAAATCTCAAAACATGTCGAGTGATAGTTAAGATTAGCTTGTAAATAATATTTATATTTCTCTAATATAAAATTTGTTTTAGTAAATGTCTTTTAATTATCTCACAGATGGTGTGAAAAGTAGAGTAGGTATCCAACACGGCGATAAAGCTGTCTTTGTCTTGGGCGGCTTGAATTCCTCACTTCACTCAGGTTTCTTTATTAACTCCCTCGCAATGCTTGGGAGTTAATTACATAAATCCCTCACTATCTTTCGGGATTAAAATTAGCAACCTTCGTTTCGTTCGGAATTCAAAAAGCCGCCCGCGACTTAAAGATACTGCTTTATCCCCTAGTCACATAATTTACTATTATGCTCTTCCAGGTCATGGTTTAGCCGGGGTACCTACCAAATTTCATTGAAATTCATTTCGGTAGTTTTTGCGTGAAAGAGTAATAAACATCCATACATCCCACACATCCCTAAATTCATAGCCATAAGTGCATACAAACTTACGCGTTTATAATATTAGTAGGATTTATAAACGCGAAAGTTTCGATGATTCAAACGAGGATTGAAATATTGTCAAATTTTAACGTTTATAACGATCTGGCCAGTTTTATTTGGCCATATCATGAAGTGATCAATTTCTAAGATCTGGCCATGACATATACATAATATACTATATTATATACTCTATTATATATTACTATATTTACTTATTACTATATGTAATCATAGGTCACGAATTTCTTAAGAATGTTATAACGGTTATGAATGGTAGTGCTGTATGGATGAAACCTGTGGGATGGATAAACAAAATTAATTGTTTTAGTTGCAGTGTTGAGGTTGGCCATGTAAGTAATACTTACCTTAAAGAAGAGGTTGTTCAGATGGTTGAGAGCTATCAACCATGCCAAATTAAAGAAGCTCCTATCCAGTTGAAAATAATTGTGAAAGATGATGTCCCGGTGGTGCAACGTCCACGACGCATATCACTGAAGGAGCAGGTGGCTGTTGAAGAACAAGTTGCGGAGTGGCTCGAGCAAGGAATTGTACGTGTAAGTTATTCTGAATATGCCAGTCCATTAGTTCTTGTTCGCAAAAGAGATGGTACTATAAGGGTGTGCGTTGACTATAGAAAATTAAATAGTAAAATTGTAAAAGATGAGTTTCCATTGCCGATTATTGAGGATTACATTGACAAGTTGGCTGAGGCAAAAGTATTTAGTGTACTGGACTTAAAAAATGGGTTTTTCCATCTGAGTGTCAGCAGTGAGTCGGTAAAATATACTGCATTTGTTACACATCACGGTCAGTTCGAGTTTTTGAAAGCTCCATTTGGCTTGTCTGTTTGCCCTAACTACTTCATGAGATTTGTGACCATAATTTTCAGAGAACTAATATCTAAAGGGATTGTTCTAATATTTGTTGATGATATTCTTATTCCAGCAAAAGATGAACAGGAAGCCGTTGATAGATTAAGGGAAGTTTTAAGAGTAGCGTCTAAATATGGCCTGCAAATAAATTGGAAAAAAGCACAGTTGATATGTCGAAGCATAACCTATTTAGGTCATACGATTGAGAATGGACAAGTAAGGCCTGCCAGTGAAAAGATTGATGCCGTTACAAAGTTTCCAGAACCCAGAACAATTAAGCAATTGCAAAGTTTTATTGGATTGGCGTCATATTTTAGGAAGTATGTACAGAATTTTGCATCAATAGCACAGCCGCTTACAGATCTACTTAAGAAAGATGTCAATTTTGAATTCAATGATGAACAACGGCGCGCATTCAATTGTTTGAAGGAGCGTTTGACTACTAAACCAGTTTTACAAATATTTAATCCAAGATTGGAGACAGAAATGCATACAGATGCATCACTTCTGGCTTACGCAGCTATACTCATGCAGCGATCTGATGATGACGGTGGACTACATCCAGTATATTTCATGAGTCGTAAAACCAATGATGCGGAAAAAAAGTACACCAGTTATGAACTGGAAAGTCTAGCTATTATTGAAGGGGTAAAAAAAATTTAGGCACTACTTGTATGGTATAAGATTTAAAATCGTTACTGATTGCCAAGCATTCCAGATGACGCTTAAGAAAAAAGACTTGAGTACAAGGGTTGCAAGATGGGCATTGCTTCTGCAGGAGTTTGACTTTGTGGTTGAACATCGGCCAGGAACGAGGATGAAGCATACTGATGCATTAAGCCGAAACCCATATGTAGCTGTAGTAACTTTGCACGATGAGATCAGAAGAGCACAACAGTTGGATGATGGTCTAAAAGCTATATTACAGATTTTACAGGAGAGAACATATGGTGATTATTATACTGATAATGGATTGCTTTACAAAGGGGTGGAAAAGCACTTAGTGATCCCAAAGTCTATGGAAAGTGAAATCATTAAAAGAGCACATGCAAATGGACATTTTTCAAAAAGGAAGATGATTGAATTAATTGGTAAAGACTATTTTATTAAGAACCTTGATAAGAAAATTGAAGAGTTTATTACAAGTTGCATTCCATGTCTATTAGCTACGCGTAAAGAGGGAAAACAAGAAGGATTCCTAACTCCGATTGAAAAGGAAGAGTCACCGCTACATACACTGCATTTGGATCACATTGGTCCGATGACAGAGACGAAGAAGCAGTATAACCATATCCTCACGATTGTTGACGCATTTACGAAGTTCACTTGGATATTTCCAACTAAAAGTACCACAAGTAGAGAAACAATTGAAAAGTTGAAAATTCACCAACAACATTTTGGAAATCCAACCAGATTTATAACTGATCGAGGAACGGCTTATACGAGCACTGAGTTTCAAGAGTATTGTAAAGACGAAAATATACAACACATCAAAATTACGACGGGTGTGCCTCGAGGAAATGGGCAAGTGGAGAGAGTCCATCGCACTATAATCTCTGTACTTACCAAGATGTGCATAGAGAACCCTGCTCTCTGGTACAGGCATGTAAGTAGATTACAGCGTTCTCTAAATAGTACTTTTCAGCGAAGCATAAACACTACACCCTATCAACTATTGATTGGGACAAAGATGAGAATGAAGGAAGACATCGAGATTTATGATTTGCTTTCAGAAGAAGAAAGAGAAAGCTATTCAGAGGAGAGAGAAAAACTTAGAGAGAAAGCTAAAGAGCAAATTCTACAAGTTCAAGAAGAAAACATAAGAAATTTCAATAAGAATAGAAAAGAAAGTATGAAGTACAATGAAGGAGACTTGGTAGCAATAAAACGCACGCAGTTCGGCTCGGGAATGAAGCTTAAAGCTAAATATCTTGGCCCCTATCAAGTCGTAAAAGCAAAGAGGAACAACAGATATGATGTGAAGAAGCTCAACCCGAATACTGAAGGCCCTAGCGTAACCTCTAGTTCAGCAGATTACATGAAGGTGTGGCCAGCTGTGCACTCCTTAACCTAATAGGTGAGAGTTGCTTGTTAATTTTTTCATGTTTCAGGTTTGTGTATGAAAGGTTGTGTGCAATGTTTTGTTAAACACAGTGTTTTGTTAGATGTAAGCTTAGTCTATTGTTATTAAGAGTTAAGAGATCTGTATCTTTACTGTACCTACTGCAACGACAGATGTCAGTGTGTAAACATTTTTTTAGGAACATTAACAATGTTATGTTTTCACTTTGAATTGTTATTTTATGATGTCTCTTTTAAAATAAAACAGTAACTATGTGATGTTATGATGTTATTCCAATGTTGTATTAGTGTATTGTTGTATGAGTAGATCAGTTAGAAATAAGTTGAAAGCTAGCGACGTATGTTCGGGTGCATGTCTGAGGACAGACATGGATCAGGATGGCCGACTGTGGGATAATGATTTTGTACCAAGCTCGAGTATGAATGCAGCATAATATTGTTAAAACGGAACGCAGCGGATGAAAGAGAGAGAAGTATGTGTGTGAGCGTAATAGCGGGATGACGCGGAGTCTTATGACAGACGTACGGTGCAATGGCGATTTTTTTCTTGAGTGTGTCTTAAATAAAAGTTTTTAAAAGTATTTCTCGTTTATTTTGCCATATAATCCCACATATATATTATTATATATAGCATAGCATAGCATAGTCGGCCTTATAATGTTCCCATTGTTGGGACTCAGGGGCCTCCTCTCTAGGAGAGGGAATGGGCCGTAATCCACCGCGCGGGCCCAGTGCGGGGATGTCACATGTCTTCGAATTTTTGGTTCTAGGACATGCCGGTTTCCTCACGATGTTTTCCTTCACCGTTTTGAGAGCAGTGGTGATTACACAAAGTAATGCGCCTGGCTGGGTTTGAACCCGCGACCTACACCTCGTAAGTCGGGGCCGTTACCACTCGGCCACCACTGCTCTATTATATATAATATACTATATTATAGCATTCTACGAATATTTTATTTTAATGTTTGTAAAATGTTTTGGCAGTTGCGGTCTGCGGTAACTAATCCTTTATCATAACTTCACTAACCATATCCTGTTATAAACGTGCCGAGTGCACGGGTGTATCGTGTGCAAATTGGACTGCTAGAGTTCATGGGTTCCGCAGCTGCGGTTTTTTTTTCGGCAGGAGTGGGAAATCCTCATGGACGCCCAGGCTACCTCACTGATGAGCCAATCTGAGCAGTGTCTGACTGTTTACAAATAAGTTAAGTGGCAGTGAGCAGGGCACATAGCTCGTAGAATGGATGGCCGATGGGGCTGAAAGGTTCTAAAGTGGCGACCGCGCACCGGAAAACGCAGCGTCGGAAAGCCTCCCACAAGGTGGACCGACGACCTGGTGAGAGTCGCGGGAATGCGATGGATGCGAGACGCACAGGATCGGTCGTTGGGGCGACGCTTGGGCGAGGTCTATATCCTACAGTGGACGTCTTTCGGCTGAAATGATAATGATGATGATGATATACCACCCACTGATTAATTACGAAATCTCAGAAACTATAACACTTACAAACTTAAAATTTGGCAGGTAGGTTCCTTATAGGGTGAAGACATCCGCTCAGACATCCGATTGTATGAAACTCTACCCTTATGGGGATGAAATGTCCAAAATTTGTATGGATAAACCTATTTTTACGCGGGCGAAGCCGCTGGCAGAAGCTAGTTATTTATTTAATTCCTATATTAGAAAACTGATTTTCACCGTACCTACACTCAAAGGTTCAGTTGAAAACCAGCGTCAGGCAACTGCTACGTAGTTGTCTGGCATTATGCTGAACCTATTTGGCGCAGCTGTGAGACATAATTTTTTATTTCTTTATTATATTATTATTATTCTGTTTTTGATGTTTAATTTAAGTTTGCAATTACTTGTTTATATACGAATCATGGTGTGCCAAACAAACATGTTTTCTTTCTTTACTTTCTTGTTTCTTTCATCATCAGATCCATGATATCCTCCCCTCTTCTTTCAGTCAGTCATTGACTACACGTATAAACAAATCAATGAAATACTTGTTACGACAGTTCTGCTGTGATCCCCCGTGAAAAGTTCCGTTCCATATCTTCGAAGTTCATCATCAGGTCATAATCATATTTCTGTGGGACCAACTTGGAAGCATAACCTTTCAATAAAAAAAATCAATTTTCAAAATCGGTCCACAACTGACCGAGAAATCGGTGAACATACATAAAAAAAAACTGCGCAAGTGCGAGTCGGACTCGCGCACTGAGGGTTCCGTACAAACCTATGTAAACAGCCCCCCTATCCAAGTTACGATCGTTTCATTTGCGTCGAACGCCTCGAGTGGGCCACGCCTCCGATTGCTTTGTTCAGACCACGTGACTGAGCGTTGAGATGACGTAAGAACAAAGGAATCGGAGGCGTGGCCTACTCGAGGCGTTCGACGCAAACGAAAAGATCGTAACTTGGCTAGGGGGGCTGTTCAATTCCTGAATGGTCTCGAAGATTGTTCCGATCCAAAAAATTTTTTTTTTTTGTGACAACAATAAATTTACTATTTTTAGATTTATTCCTATATCTGTGCTATAAGACCTTACTTTATGCCAAATTTCAGGATTCTGGGTCAACGGGAAGTATCCTATGAATTTTGATTCCCTTGAGAGTGTCGATATGTACGTTTTTTGCGACATAAACGACCGTACCTTTTTTTTTCGTTAACTTAGAAGTTTGATTTTCACAGTAACTCGATACCTCCACGCGTTCCCGATATAAAGGGTGTTGACAGACAGATAGATAGACGGACAAAAAAGTGATCTTATAAGGGTTCCATATTTTCCTTTTGAGGTACGGAACCCAAAAAAAAATACATTCAGCTGAACATAGAACCTTCTTCTTTTTGAAGTCGGTTAAAAATGGGCCATTCTTCTATGGAACCCTATAAATGTCATTGTTAATCATAGGACCATGATAACTGGAGTTGATAATGACCGAGACCCCGTCAAGTCAGTCAGTGATCAGAATGTGTGCGAAAACAAGTAGCCTGTTGTCAATCTTGTTAATTGTTTTATTGCACTTGTGCGATGATACGAATCATGTGGAAGGTCAAATTTGCACCAGGACAGAGTGGTGAGTAAGTGGTTCAATTCTAAGTTAAAGCAGAGACCAGGGGTCTTATTCTCAGAGGGCTTATTCTTTGTTGACCTCCAATATGCAATATAATCTTAGCGACAATCATTGTCAAAAATAAAATTCAAAATATAGGGAAATCAAGAGTGTTTTTTATAGTTTGCGACAGTTGAAAAGTACTGCTATACTACATAAAATACAAAACACAAAGAAACCAATAAATGCTTAATTTGGAAAAAAGAATAATGTACCTTTAATATAAAGTTTGAACTTATAATTCCAAGACAATTCAAAGATTTAAAAAACGGTAATTTCATTGGTAAAGATTTATTATTTATAATGTATGCCCTCCACGAGATATAGTACCTACACTGCAACCTCCTGTGCCACCGTAGGCGCGGGCTTGTGGACGGCGAGCAATGGGTGGGTCGCCGTCCGACCGTCCGGTAACCGTCCGGACCGAGCCCAAGTCGTCGATGGCGCGTACTGGTTCACGCGCGCCTCAAGGAGATGTCAGCAACTGTAGGGGCCATCAGGGTCGAAGCCTACTGGGGCCAATGGTCTGATTCTGCAAGGAAGACTCGGCCCTGGTACGAAAGGCAACGAAGGAACAGGAGTGGGTTTTTAGTCAGTAAAAGTCTGACACTATCTCCCGCTCCGCCCAAGAGCGGGGGATGTCATAAGATGATTTTCCCACCGAAAAAAAAAAAAAAAACTGCAACCTCCTGTAGCACCACATATCGCGGGTCTCAATGCGTTTGCAATTTTCGGATTTTATTTATTTATTTGTTTATTATTTATGCACTAGTAATAAACACTGTACAAAGGCGGACTTAATGCCTTAGGCATTTTCTACCAGTCAACCTTGCAGAAACAAAACATGGTAGCAGCTTAATGGTAAAGAAATAGAAAAGAATTACAATAATAAATAGATACTTAGATACATACCTACATACAAATTAACAATGTAATTATAAAAAACGAATCCAACAAATCAACGCTGTGATGATTACACCGACTCCCCGCGAATGTGCTCACGTGCCATCACCTTAAAAGTGAACCGACTGGACGCCATCCTGATGTTCAGTGGGAGCGCATTCCAAAGACAGATTGCTTGGACAAAGAAGGAGGACTGGAGAAACCTAGAGCGGTGTGTGAGATATCGTAGAAGACGATTAGTAGATCGAAGGTTTTATCTCTGATCCGTAAAGAGTAAAGTAAACATAAGGGGGTTTACCTGCAGCATCTGTTTATATTGCTTGTGATGTTGCGTTCTTTCTATATTCTAAGTAGTTGTCCTCACCGGACATGGGTGTTTCGGTAGGTTTCTGTTTCGAATACGGAGGGAATAAACGCGCGGGTGTCACCATTGTGCGGATCGCCCGAAGAGCAGGGTGGAGCATACGGTGAAGGTCTGCCTCGCTTGGGTGACGCAAAGCCGTGTCTACGCGTTCCCGAGATAAAGGGTCTTGACAGACAGACAGACAGACGGATAACAAAGTGATCCTATAAGGGTTCCGTTTTTCCTTTTGAGATACGGAACCCTAAAAAGGTGTCCTGAATCTGACTTCTGGAAGGAATAGCGAGCCTGTGAGTAGGTTTTTAACTCTATTCCTAGTAGTTATTACGGAACCAAACATCGCCACAGTAACATTGAACATTATCTTATTTCCGGGACAAGAAACCACATCAGTAGTATATTTGCGATTTATGTCAGGAACTATTACTAAAATAACTGGTCGATTTTATTTGAATAATAACGATTAAACAAAATTTCATAATTTTGAGATCTCCGTCAAGGACATCATCATTGCAGCGGAAAGACGTCCACTGTTGGACATAGGCCTCCCCCAAACGTCGCCACAATGACCGGTCCTGTGCGTCTCGCATCCATCGGATTCCCGTGACCCTCACCAGGTCATCGGTCCACCTTGTGGGAAGCCTTCCAACGCTGCGTCTTCCGATCCGGCACATTGCTCGCAGAACAGATGGTCGATGGGGACGAAAGGTTCTGGAATGGCGACCACGTCAAGGACATGAAAACTATTAAATCTGTATAAATAGGTATAAAGCAAAATCCTCACGCACAGAGGTTCCTTTTATTATGTACCTATACAAAGAAAGGATTTTGCAAAATTAACACCCTTTGGGGATGAAATGGGGTCCGAAATTTCTATGGTGTATAGTACGGCCGGCGAAAGATGGCGAGAGTGAAGTTAGGCTCTAGCAACTTTAGCGCTCTAATACTCTTAAGAAAATAAACAATTTAACAAGATAAGTTCCATTTGCTATTTTCAATGCTGTAATTAACGGTTATTGGCCTTTATTTTTGTAAACCACTTATTTTTTTACGAATACACAAGCGCGAAAGTTGCTAGAGGCTAACTTCACTCTCGCCATCTTTCGCCGGCCGTACTGTACCTAACCTATTTTCACGTGGAGGAGGCTGCGGACAGAAGCTAGCTAGTCTTTTTTTTAATAATCAAATGCGAATATGTTATTGACGGATACAGAGAACAAAGAAATACCCTTTCCTCGTGGGAAGATGTGAAGCGAAAGGCGAAATTCGCACTGTAATCGATAATGAATTGGCTTGACCTAAACTTGCCGAACTTAAACATAAAAAAACCTATTACCTACCCTTTGCAATACGGTGCAACACCAAACCTACAAACTAATTCACGGTGTCCTTTAAGTTCACCAAAAATTAACATGGTTCGCTGTTTCATCATTATACAACAACAAGTTTTCCAAACAGTTAATTTATAAACAAATCGCCAAATAAACTTTTGTTTAATAACGTGTCATTTTACAAGCGATTATTTTTTTATTAATTTTATCTCACAAAACAACGTTTGGAATATATGTAACGTTTTGTATATTTTTAGTAGGCTACCCGAAGTCCAGTGTATTTTTTTGGGTACCGATCACTTTCCTGATTTTTTTTTTGTTAGAATTTCATTTTAACGAATATAATAAAAAAATATATAATAAAGGCGGTTACTTGGTAGCATTTTTTCAATGTTAAATTAAAATAGTGTCATAAAAAGTCAATGTGTTGCTGTAAAATTTAGTGACAGAAACGAATCGCCGCAAAACCGACTTTACACAGTCTTGTACTGCCCTACCCCTAGAGTTTAATTCAAGCCCGCATAGGCGCGGAGAGGCAGGGAGCTGAAGCTGCGGTGGTGAGCGTTACAACCATCTGCGACGATAAGCTCGCGTGAGGCCGCCCAAATCCCGCAACGCCGGAGCCGTGACAGAAACAATACTTGCTGCGTGTTGCCCGCTTCTATGCTGCATACCTGCTTGCAGCCAGCTTGCATACTGCATGCCTGATTGCATGCTGCATGCCTGCTTAAATGCTGCATTCCAGCTTGCATACTGCATGCTTGCTTGCATACTGCATGCCTGCTTGCATACTGCATGCCTGCTTGCATACTGCATGCCTGCTTGCATTCTGCATGCCTGCTTGCATACTGCATACCTGCTTGCATACTGTATGCCTGCTTGCATGCTACATGTCTGCTTGCATGCTGCATGCTTGCTTGCATACTGCATGCCTGCTTGCATGCAGCATGCTTAAAGTAAGCATCCTTATTTGAAAATATGGTAATTAATACAGTTGTATAATGAATGTATGAAAGAAAAAAAAAGAAAGAAAGAAAGAAAGAAAAATATTTTATAAAGCACGCATGGAAACACTGTAAAAATAAAATTTTAGACCACTTAAGATAAAAAAAGGAAAAAAAAACACTGACAAAATGTGTGTCTCACCATGACTGCGCCAAGTAGGTCCTGTTCAGCTTAAAAGCCAGGCAACTACATGATAGTCAGTGGTAGTTGCCTGACGCTGGTTTTCAACTGAACCCTATTGAGAGTGAACGGCAGTTATTTAATTATTAGTATTAAGTGTAAGTTAAATAATTATATATAAATGTTAATGTGTGATAAATGATAAATAATAAACAGGTGTTTAGCGTTAGATTTGTACGAAACAATAAAATACTAAGATAACAAAAAAATAAAATAAATGTCATAAAATTTAACAAGACTGTCACTGTGAAGTCAATGTAATCTTGCATAATTCCGTGTGCATAACAAAGACCGGTTTTGAGCGACTCAACCTCAATACGCCGGCATCATTGCGCGTACTGCAATGATGCGTAAATGTACTACGCCTTAGGCAGCTAAGTACCACGGACGAATTAAAAAAAAAAACATAATACTATAAACAAATGTTATTTCGGCTAAGAATAATATCGGTGAAAAGTTTTTCGACCAAATGAAACGTTGGAGTAACGAAAAAAATCGAATTGATAGGTAATAGGTCAACTGATACAGTGGCAGACGTGACTTCGATGAAATAAAAAAACCGGGCAAGTGCGAGTCGGACTTGCGCACTAAGGGTTCCGTACAAGTTTACATAAGAAAACAGTAGAAGTTTGATTTTTTACAGCTTCAAGGGACTGTAGTCAAATCTACGGTCCCTATATATATGTTTATGGTTTTAATTTCAAATCGATACCTTCACGCGTTCCCGAGATAAAGGGTCTTGACAGACAGATAGACAGACGGATGGACAACAATCCTATAAGGGTTCTGTTTTTTCCTTTTGAGGTACAAAACCCTAAAAAATGAAACGATAATAGTAGAAAAGTTTTAAGTGAAATGAAATTCGGTCAAATATTTTTCGAACTTGTGATAAGTTTTATTTTTTTTATTTTTTATTCTTGATAGGTTCCCCCTTGACCGCTATCTCACCTGATGAAAAGCGACGATGTGGTCGACGATGGAGCGCGCTTACCTAGAAGTAACCTATTCACTCTTGACTTATAGATTCCCGGACTTGTTGACTTGACTTGCCATCAGGAAACACAGATTCCAGCAAGGAATTCTACTCCTTAGCAGCTGTACGCACAATGAATGTGTTTCCAAAACTTTTCGTGCATATAGGCGGGACCGGGTGTAAGTAACCCTATTCAGGTGTTCGGTGGCCATCCATAGAGAATGCTTTCCGGGACTTAGATCTATCATCAGATCATACCTCAGTGATACTTATCATGATTTCCACTTCTGTGTTTCGCGATGCACCGGCACTATTAGATAATCACAAAACCGACTGAATATCTTTCTACTCTTAACTTGACTACCGCATCGACTTTAGACTTTCGCTAAAAACAAACGGTGTTGTCTAATTCGCGGAATATAACATTATTCAGGTAGCGACATGGCTTAACACCTCAGAAATAAACAGCACCTTATAAACCATAGCGATTCTGCCAATAGAAATAAAAAATAAATAAAATAGCAGAGAAACGGCAGATATGAGAAACTTAATAACACAATAAAAGATTTGAAAACATACTGAAAAAACAGGGTAATAACAGTCTTAAAAAATCCCCCTGCCTGGTCACAGTACTACCTCTGCTCTCCTTAAGTGACTGGTGACATTAGAGAAGCCATAGAGGATACCAAGGTTACTGTTTTGGTGTTAATTGATTACTCCAATGCCTTTAATGCCATCAGTCACGATATTCTTCTATCTATCCTTTCCCATCTTATGGTTTCGTCTGAGGCGCTGGAATGGTTCTCTTCTTATCTTCGGGGACGTCAGCAGTCGGTTCGCGTTGACGAGAATTCGTCGAGTTGGCGTGATCTAGATTCTGGTGTTCCACAAGGCGGTATTCTTTCTCCGTTGCTATTCTCCATCTTCATAAATTTTATAACTCACTGCCTTCGGTGTTCGTATCATCTTTATGCCGACGATCTTCAATTATATACAACTGCGCGGGTGGAGAGTTTGTCGGACGCTATAGAGGATGTAAACCGAGATTTGGACGCTGTCAGGGATTGGTCTGATAGATTTGGGGTGTCCGTAAACCCCTCAAAGTGTCAGGCCATTATTATTGGAAGCTTGCGCATGATGGGTAAAGTGGTGGTTAATTCTCTTCCTCCAATTATTTTTAATGGTGCCGTCATTCCCATCAGTCCTAGCGTAAAGGATCTCGGTTTGCATCTTGGCTCGACCCTTGGCTGGCAAAGTCAGGTTTCCAGTGTCTGCCAAAAAGTCAACGGGACTTTGCAGTGTCTGTATCGTCTGAGGAACTTTCTGCCTACGAAGACAAAGAGTATGCTTGTGCAATTTTAATATTTCCCTATAATCGACTATGGTGACGTGTGTTACTTTGACCTGAACGCGGTGTTACTCGATAAAATTGACAGGCTCCTCAACAACTGCATCCGATTCGTATATAATTTGAGAAAATATGACTATATTTCGAGCTACAGATCTGAGCTCGAATGGATGCCCATTCGCCAGAGAAGGAGTCTGCGCGCTCTGACTACACTTTACTCTCTGCTCAACTCTCCCACCCCTCCTTCTCATCTTATATCACACTTTAAATATCTATGTTCTTCTCATGCTAAGAATCTGCGTTTTTCTAACAATCTTCTACTGCTTTGTCCTTCTCATACTTCTGACTTTGTTCATTCTTCCTTTCATATACAGTCCATACTTCTGTGGAATGCGCTTCCTCTCGAGATCAGGACGGCCACCAGTCTATATGCAATTAAGCGGATGTTGCGAAATTACTTTCTGCACAAATAGTGAAGTCGTCTCAGTAACCCCTTTCTTTTACTTTATATTATAAATATATATGTATATAATTATTATATTAAATTATATATGTATTTTTATTTTGTATATATATATATATATACTTTTGAACTCTTAGTTTTCATAATATTATTTTGTATTTTTATGCACCTGTCACATTTTCTCTTCACCACCCTAGGTTCACTGGTAGAGAATGCCTAAGGCATTAAGTCCGCCTTTGTACTTTTGTGTTGCATGAAGTTTTAATAGATAAATAAAAAATCTTTTCGAATGGTATTACAATCTAACTCCGACAAGAACTGAAAATTAATAAATAAATAAATAAAAAATTTAATTCGAGGATAAAATTTATTTATTTATTTATTAAAAAATGTTTAATAAAAACTTGTTGTTTATACGTTTCTTTACCATTTAAACTTTTACGATAGCACTCTCTGGGAATCTGGACTCCACAAACTGTGTGAAGGCATTTTGTATGTCTTCCTGGAAATATTTTTTTTTCCAAGTACAAATCGCGGATAAAATTGTAGTCGATTGGAGCCAGGTCTAGCGATTTGTAACAGCAGGACTTGTGTGTTTCTCGAATAATCTTGCGTCATCATGGATCAATAATGGTGAAGATTGATTAATGTGTTGAGGCTGTTTTGATGCAAGTTTCGTCATCATTGTTGTGCATATCCGCAGTTATTGCTTGACATATTTAAGGAAACTAAAGCGAATTAAAACAAAACACACCCTGATGTATTTATACCTTATATGTATATTTATTGTTATTATTAAATTCTTAGTAAATTTCTTTTGTTTTCTGATTTTTCAGCGATTATTTTGAGATAATGACAACAAAATTAAATGATTTAAAACAATTTTATTGTAAATGATTAAATTTTGCATTTTAGCATTAGGTAATTTGGTACAATCATTATATTAGAACGGACTGATTGTAACAAAAATGTTTCCTTTGAATCATTTTCATTTTTATATACTTAGGTACATTACTTTTAAATTAATTTGAAATGATAAAGTTATTTTTATTCAAAATTCATTTTAATTCATAAAAGTACCTATTTTAATGTAATTGCTACAACCCGGGAATCTTTAAGTCAAGAGTGAATAGGTTGCTTCTATGTAAGCGCGCTCCATCGTCGACCGCATCGTCGCTTTCCATCAGGTGAGATAGCGGTCAAGCGCGAACCTATCAAGAATAAGAAAATATTAATAATAATAATATTGGATCCCCATTACTGTCTTATTGGAAATTAATAACTTGCTCATCAGCTAGGATTTTTGGACAATGTCATTGTAGAGATTCCCTCATCATCATCACCATTTCAATTTTGCACGCTAATTAAAAATGTATGGCAAACAGTAGGATTTATAGCAAATTTTCGGCAGCGTAATCAATAAAGCTACACATAATGCTCAGTCAGCAATACTCTACCACTTTCACAACTGTAATAATTTTTCTTACAGGTACTCGAGTAATGTAGTTGAAACGTACTATCGTACGTTCTCGTATACGATTAAGGATCCCGACTGTTTTTGGTATTTTTGCGGTACAGTCCAGAGAATAAGCAACTATCCAGCGTCCCACTATGTTAATGTGAGTTGAACTAGCTTTAGCTAGATTTTCACTAATAACTGATATTATTTAATACATATGTATTTTTGATAACTAACCCGGCCACTTTAGAAAATATAAAAGATACATCTAAAGCGCTTAAAAAAATAAAATAAACGAATTTATATTAAAAAAAAAAGATAATGATGATGTAAATAATTCGGTAGGTCGTAAGTACTAGTCATCACACTACTTCACTCTTCAATTTAAGCCATTGATCAGACAAAAAAATAAAACAAGCGGCCATGTTTAATTTGCCATAATTATGGCGGTAAGTCCCCTCTTTGAGGAGTGGCTGGAAAGATGTCACGGCTTCCTCACCTTCCACATGACTTAGGTCTTCACCGGAATTAGTGAGTTCAGGAGATTCTTGCACCTGATTCGTGCGGAAGAAACGCCCGGGTGTCATCATCGTGCGGACCACCCGGAGGACACAGTTGAGCATACGGTAGAAGTGAGCTCCGCTTGGGCGGAGCACAATCGTCTCCTCGTGGGGGCGATCGGCAGCAATGACATCTCTCGCGCCAGGCCCAGTTACGGGCCATAGTCCGAAGCGAGGAGGAATGGCAGGCGGCTGCACGAGCGAGGGAACGGCCCTGCCACCGGGATCCCGACTCCGATTTCCAGTCACCGTAGACGAGGGCTTGTGGACGGCGAGCAATGGGTCCAGTCGTCCGGTAACCGTCAGGACCAACCCTGAGTCATTGACGGCGCGTAGTGTTCCACGTGCGCCTCAAGGAGAGGTCAGCAAAACTGTACGGACCCAGCAGGGTCGAATCCTACTGAGGCCACGCGCTTCTGAAAAGAAAACCCGGAGCCTTGGAGCGCAAGGCAAAGAAGGAACATAGGAGTGGGTTTTAGTTAGTAAAAGTCTGACACGCCCTCTCGCCCCGCTCAAGAGCGGGAGAAAAAAAAGGGGCTTAGGTCACCCACGTGACTTTTTGCCGCGATTCAGTAGTGATATAGCTAGGAACGCCCAAATACTCCGAAATATTTTATTCCGAATTTCGATGTTCCGATTTTCAAAAGTCCGAATTTCATAATACCTAAGAATTATAATGTCTATTATTAAAAATCACGAAATTTATTTTACCGAAAGTCGATATTCCGATTTTCAATACTTCGAATAAACTAAAAGTCAACATGTTGCGCTACAAAATTTAGTGACAGAAACGAATCGCTGCAAAACCGACTTTACGCAGTTTTGTCTGTCCTACCCCTAGAGTGTAATTTAAATCCGCGTAGGCTCGGAGGGGTGGGGTGGCTCGCAAGCTGAGGAGCAGGTGGTTTGAAGGCCCGCCGCCGTGGCTGAGGCTGGCCGACTTGGCCGGCCAGCAAGCCGAAGCTGCGGTGGTGAGCGTTAAAGCCATCTGCGATGATAAGCCGCCCAAACCTCGCAGCGCCAGAGCCGTGACAGAAACAATGCTTGCTGCATGTTGCCTGCCTGCTTTCATGCTGCATGCCTGCGTGCATATTGCATGCTTGCTTGCATGTTGCATGCCTGCTTGCATGTCACATGCTTGCTTGCATGCTGCATCTCTGCTTGCACGCTGCATGCCTACTTGCATGCTGCAAATCCCCTGTATTATTGATGAATCACTTAGGTTAGGTTGGGTTAGAACTGTGACTAATAAAGCGCGAAGGCGAGCAAGCTAAGCGAGCGTGCCGCGGTAGCGGCCGAGTGCCAGATCTTCTCTATTGTTAGTGAATCATTTCGGTTATGTTAGGTAAAAATTGTGACCAGGGAAAGAAAATATTTTTATTCGAATCAAAATATATTTATTAGTTTTACAAGGAGTTTTTATTTCGAAATTGTATTAATCGGTATTACGTATTATCGTAATTAGAGACACAATAGAAAGACAATGAGAGAGCGAACGCCGGCGTTCGCTTGGGGTTTAATGAATAATCGGAATTCGTATTTTTGATGTTTCGAATAAATTATCATTAAGTCGGACTTTTTGTTATTCGATCTATTGAAACTCGGTATTTTGAGAATAGTAATTATAAACGTTAGGAATATTGAAATTTAAGAATTATAAAAATAGGAGTAATGATAAGTCGGAGTTGTTATATTCGGAATTTTGACCCATTCGGAATTATGAAAATCGGTATTTTGAAATTCGTATTTGTGACTGTCGGAATAAAGTTTTTCGTATTTATGTAGTGTAGCGGCTTATACTTACGTACCTACGTACATACAACACAGAGGAGCGCACACGGCCGATCACCGCAGCGCGTTTTTGAACACTGAACTACGAGGGTCGAGGTGTCTCGAGGTGAAAGTAATGCGGCTGGCCGGCCGCTCATCGCGCTTGCTAGTCGAAGGGAGCCAGGCACGTCCTACCGTCATTATCAAATAGTGTTCCGAGTGTTTCTTTTACATTTATCAATGTACCCTTTAATTTATAATTCTCCTGACCAGTACTGTACCTATATAAGCAGCGTTTTATAATAAATGACACAGATCGTTATTCGCCTTTTAATTACCAACACGCAACCCTTAAAGTAGTATACCCGATATAGCTACATACGTGAATCAGTCCCGATGCTATCGCTGGTTATACCTACCTTTGACCAGGTGTTGATGCATCGCTACTAACTCTCAATTTTATTATGCATCTATATACATGGTCTGTAATGGTATCAATGCAGTCATGCATAAGTATAGATGTAGCTTTAATACAGTTACGCGTTTGCAACGATAAAAAACAGTTGCGTGTTGCAAATGCGACAAACAGACAAAAGTAGCGATGTAGCGACGCCTTCATGAGACGCACTACTGAACCAATGCAAAAAGTCGTCGTGGAATAAAGTACCTACGCCTTTACGGACTGTCTGCGTAGACGGCATTCCGGACCCCGCACTCAAGCTCTCTAAAGCGAGTGCATTTTTCAAAATAACCCGTTTCTAAATTTGTAGATAAGTAGTCCAGACTCTGCCTTCTGATATCTACCGAACCGTAATGTTTAATTTTTGTTTAGAAACAACTGACCAGAATGAAAAGCGAATGCTGTCCCGGTTATAAGCAAGATGATGCTTATTATTCGTAAGTACTAAGATATAAGTACTTTTAGCAATCAAGCAGTTCATAAACAATAACTTACTCCACCGATGTAAACCCATAAAACGCAAACTTAAGGAAACAGATGACTTTAGTCCGTAAAAGTCTGACATGCCTTTAACTTCACCCTAGCAGGAGAAAATTGATAAGATCCATCCTCAAAAAAAAATATCGATCTAGAAAAATAAAATAGTCAGCTAGGCTCGCTTACGAACCTGCACTTACTGTACATTTTTTTACCAATTATAACGTACATGAACTACCAATACATGATTAAATATAATAGTACCAACTATACACAAATTAATTTAAGAAAATATGATTTTCAGATTGAAATGCCTGCCGCACTGCTCTAAACCATGTGGAAATGGCATCTGTGTAGCACCTGAGATATGTCTGTGCAACAAGGGATATACATTTGCCAATGCAACATGCCAACCAGTTTGCATTAAGTCCTGTGTTAACGGTACCTGTATAGCCCCAGAGACTTGCCAATGTTTGCCAGGATATCAAAAATCAACCGGAAATACCTGCACGCCTTACTGCTCCAGTGGATGTCCACATGGGAGTTGTGTTGAACCTGAGACATGTGTATGCGACCCAGGATGGCAAATGATACAATCATATGGTATGTTGAATAAAACATGTCAACCTATTTGCACACAACCATGTACCAACGGCAAGTGCGTGGCTCCTGAAACTTGCCAGTGTACAGCGGGTTACGTAAAGTCAGATGAATTCAACTGTAAGCCTTTTTGCACTAGTGGATGTCCAGACGGAAGTTGTGCTGGGCCTCAGACATGTGTCTGTAATTCAGGATATAAAATGCAACTTGATAATAAAACATGTCAACCTGTTTGTGCTAAACCTTGTTTGAATGGCACATGTTTTGCACCAATGGTCTGTAAGTGTTTGCCCGAATATAGAGTATCTGGGAAGTTTAGTTGCAAGCGTCATTGTTCTAGTCAATGTCCAAATAGTACATGTGTAGAAAAATGCGTCTGTAATCCAGGATGGCAAATGGTTCAACTAAATAGCACAAAAATGATGTCTTGTCAACCAGTATGTACCGAACCCTGTCAGAATGGAATATGTGTAGCCCCAAATACATGTCAATGTTTGCCAGGATATAAATTGACAACAAACAACACTTGCACACCTTTTTGTTCAAGTGGATGTTCTCATGGAACCTGTGTTGCACCTGAGACTTGTTCTAATAACTCAGAATGGAAAAGCATCCAGGCTAACGGCGCATCTCAATGATACTTGTATGGCTGATATTAGAAATCGGTAAGTAGTGTGATTAACGTATTTTATTTAGTATAATAATAATAGTATTTATTTATGGAGAGCTAGGTATGAATACCTTATTTCAAGAGTCAGTTTCTTGTTCCTAAAATAATGTTGCTATACAGAATTAAAACAGCAAAATTTTTGAAACAAAAATAAATTAACAATTAAATAGTTCTGACAGACTAGAGTTCATTTTATCGTGTTGTAAGCTAAGAATACACTTGAGCTTATATTTAGTTGTTTAAATCTTGATGTGTAGTTCCTGTATCAATTTATTTATTTCTCTTATTTTGTTTTTAAGATAATCTATATGTTGTTCTGTAGTTTGTAGCTACTTACCATGGGACAAGGGTGTGAGTAGATATATATTATGTATTATAGCAACTGTGACTTTATGATTTACAATTATTTTCCTTACAGATGGTACCATGTTAGTTTCAGCCCAAGATATTACTATATTTTTTTTTAATAAGCCAAAACAAAAGTATGATGTCTGCAACAAGAATTTTTAACTTTTAATTAGAGGGATTCTGTAATTTTATGTTATTATCATAATATGCTTTACGTTATATGGATGTATTATTACACTTTTTTTACTTATGTATTTTTCTTACTACTCTTATAATTGTGAAAAACAGGACAGGTGATATCGCAGATATGTGTAATTATCGTCCCATTTCGCATTCGACTGTAATAGCAAACGTGTTGGATGTTGTGCTTGATTCTTGCTTAAGTAACTATATACATCTTCATGATGCACAGTTTGAGTTTCACCCCGGACTATCAACTGAACGTTCTATTTAAAATATTATAAAGATCGCGGCGGTGTACGCCTGTTTCATTGATCTCTCCAAGGCGTTCGATCTTGTCTCATACGATGTGCTTTGGTGAAAGATGGGAGACAGGGGTATACCTGCAGAAATATGTGGGCTATTCCAGTACCTACTGGTATGGTAACCAAGTTAATCATGTGAAATGGGATGATACAGTCTCTGAGCCGTATAGGTTGGAGTACAGGGTGAGACAGGGTGGTCTGATGTCTCTCAGGCTCTTTAAACTTTACGTGGATGACCTGCTAGTTGCAATCAGCAGCATGCGTGTCGGATGCAGTGTTGATGGGATTAGAATAAACAACATCATCTATGCAGATGACATGGTGCTGCTGAGTCCATCGGCGGGAGCAATTAGAGAGCTGCTTAAAACGTGTGAGGCCTACGCTGCCACACATGTATTAAAATACAATGTTAATTAATGTGAACACATGATCTTTGAGGTCAGCGGCAAACGCCATGGAGAAGAACCTGAGCTGCTATTGAACGGGTCATCAGTTAGTTATAGGGTGTCAACTTTTAAATACGTGGGCATCTTCTTGCCGCTGATCTCAAGGACGATGTAAACATTGAGAGGGAGCGCAGGGCTCTAGCGGTCCGGAGTAATATGTTGTCCCGTAGATTTGCGCGAAGTACAGACCAAGGAAAAGTAACACTTTTCAAGGCTTATTGGCAAAGTCTGTACACGGGCAGTCTATGGGTCAATTATACTAAGAGATCGCTGGATGTCCTGCGCGTCCAATATAATAATGCTTTCAGGATGTTGTTGAGACTACCTCGTTACTGTAGCGCGTCGGAAATGTTTGCGCAAGCCCGTACCGACGGCTTCTATGCGATTATACGCAAAAAAAAACTGCGTCGCTACTGAGGAGAGTGAGAGACAGTCAAAACAGCATCCTAAAAACTGTAGCTAAGAGCTTCGGCTCTCCGATTATTCAGAAGTTTGTGCAGAGATTGATTGTTACTAATACTATAGGCAATAAGTTTTTTCTTTATATGTTACTAACACAACATGAATTTTTATGTCCGAAATAAAATTATTATTATACATTTATTTATCTCAGCACCCTAAGGTCCTGGACCTTAGGAAGGCGTACGAGGAGCCGAAACCAACTCGCAGAGGCTCTTTTAGACGCTTTTAATGGAAAGTGGTACAAACCGGTGATTATACCTGTACGCACTATGCTAGTGCATCCAAGGACAACCCCCGGTTGGTTATTATAATCTTTTCTGTCTACATTTATTTTTTTAACTTTCATTTCTGAGGTATACTAAATATCTTTAAGTTTGTTACTAATCCTAGTGTTTAAGTTTTAGTATATAAGGTACTAACAAATATGGGTCCTATGTTGTCCGAAATTAAACAATTTCTTCAGAACTAAGCATCATCTTTTTATTTATTTTATTATAATAAAATTGAAAAAAAAATTCGATTGTTAAAATGAAAGACACAAAATACCGACTTCAATGTAAAAAAAAAACACTGAAAAGTGCAAAATAACTTTAATTTCGGAAGTCAGTGTGTATTGTTTTGTCTTATCGTTAACACCGACTTCCAAAATTAAAGTTATTTTGCATTTTTTTTTTATATTGAAGTCGCTTTTTTTTTGTAAAAAGTTTTTATCTTACAGTTTTTAGTTGTGGTACTACAACTAAAAAATAGATATCCCTCAGCCAAACTTAAATAGTGTGCAATTTCTATAGTAACGTACCTATAGAATTCAATCATTAAGACATTGCATGACAATTCCAATACGCCAAGCCACAGCTAGGATACATTGTTTGACTACGGAGTTTCCTTGCCTACCTTTAATCATTAGATTAGCTTCAAGGTACCTTATAGCCAGAGTGCATCTCATGACAATTCTAATAAACCCAAAACGGTTAGGTTACATTGATATAATAACTGTAAGTGTAAACACAAGCGTCCTAGGCTCAGTACATGTAGAACATTTATTTACATATGAACATTCATTTATGGTCCTAACGATTGAACAATGCGATCAACATTGTTCTATCGTTAGGACCATAAATGAAATAACCGACATCGCACTTGCCTTGGGTAGGTACTACATTCGTTTACCAAAACTATATTCATATATATTTTTTAATAGGAGGAAATATATTTTTCAATACTCTTACTCGAAAACTGGCTCTTATCGCACTACGATTAGGTTTAACATGCCATGTTTATCACCCTCGTGTTTTTTTTTAATTTATCACAACAATAGCTTTTTTCATTCCTATTTTGTCACGGTAAACGGTGATTATTGTTTTTTTTTAAGCAAAGAGGCCGATATTTTTAAGGTTTTAATATCTAATGAAAAATCAAATTGTGTTTTTGATCAGAATAATATAAATAAACATGATTACTTACACAATAATTGGTTATTACCAATAAATTAACATTTATCCGTGATCTAAATTCAAAAATATTTGAATTTGTTATTTTTAATATTAGGATGTATATCGGCTTTATACCTTTGCTTCTCCTTTAACCTGCGAAGGTTATGCGCGGGAAAAAAGTAAATTAAATCACATTATTGGTGATAATGTTGATTTGGTGAAAAAAATGGCGAATTTAAGTTTTGAAGACAATTATTTAGATGTTACGCCTCCAGATATTGTGATTGAGGCACAAAATGCTTGCGATAGCTGCCATCTGAATCTAAACGGAAATATATGGCAACTTTGGATAATTTTCTTCAGTGAAAAATTAAGAAAAACGCGTCATCATTTTCAGAAAAAGTATTTTCGTATTATTTTTCTTATTTATTTATTATTTATTATATTCTTTATTGTACACCACATAAACAAAAATACAGGACAAACATAATCGTAAGTGTATCGTCTTCGTAAGTGTATTGAAAAATGTCGTTTGATATACGTGCAAATTTGTCACTGCCGCCCCCAGCTCCATAACACACTCGCCTACGGCTCGTGCGAATCCCGCCTCGGTCGCAATGACAAACTTTCTGCACTTGTATCAAAATGTACTATTCTGAATGTTAATTTTAGTTATTTCGTCTTCTTAAAATATCCTTAAGGTACTGGCCATAATTATGTTCGAGACAAAAGCACAATAGTTTTTGTTGATTGTAAACACAAGCGTCTTAGGCTCGGTACACGTAGAACATTTATTTACACTTGATCGCATTGTTCTATCGTTAGGACCATAAATGAAATAACCGACATCGCACTTGCCTTGAGTAGATATTACATTCGTATGACAAAACTATATTCATAAACAATTTTTAATAGGAGGAAATATATTTTCTGAATGTTCATCATCATCAATAACATTTCAGCCGAAAGACGTCCACTGCTGGACATAGGCCTCCCCCAAATGTCGCCACAGCGAACGGTCCTGTGCCTCTCGCATCCATCGGACTTCCGCAACCGTTACCAAGTCATCGGTCCACCTTGTAGGAGGCCTTCCAACGCTAGGTCTTCCGGTACGTGGTCGCCATTTCAGAACCTTTCGGTCCCAACGGCCATCCGTCCTGCGAGCAATGGGCCCTGCCCATTGCCACTTAAGTTTGGCTATTCTTCGTGCTATGTCGGTGACCTTGGTTCCCCTGCGAATATCCTCATTCCTGATTCAATCACGCAAGGAAACTCCGAGCATAGCCCTTTCCATTGCCCTTTTCTGAATGTTAATTTTAGTTATTTCGTCTTCTTAAAATAATCCAGGGACTGGCCATAATATTATGTTCAAGACCAAAGCACAATAGTTCTTGTTGATGCCGCCAGGTGGCGCTGTTAAGTAAACATCTGATACTGTCAAATCAATTTAAATATTTCTGTATAAATTATATTCGAGTGAACCTAGTGTTTTCGAGATTGTGATGGATTCTCTGCGTGAAAGTGTTAAAAACACCATGGTACTTGAGTTATTATAGTGAAGTGAAGTTGACAGTTCGATGAAATACCATGCAAATAAAGAAACATGAAGAAACTTAACTTTGTTCGACCAATATAAATATGATATTAAAAAAAAAACTTTAGCTAACAGAATCATCTAACGTAATAAAAAGTGGATGTTATTTTGCACAGGAACTAAAATTTGTGTGCTTACTGTGCTGCCTCTAGAAACGAAAAGCCGTAGCAAATTTTAAAATAATTCTTAAGCAGTTACATGAAATATTGTCGTTAAGGTAACTCTATATAGCAGCACTCTCTTTGTGTTTTCGCACTGTACGCTCGAAGCGACATCTGTCATCTAATAGCAGTACCTTGATGTCAATCACACCTAATTATTGAATACTAAAATGTCTCCTTAGAGAAGAGTTGAATCTACTAGCGACACCTATCGGTTAATAGCAAAATTACCTAAAAAATTATTTATTGCTGAGCCTGCGCAGCAGGATCAAGCTATTTAAAACTCAAGTACACTATTCATAATTAATATAGAGGGAGCTAGTGGTTGTTGAATGGACTGAAGGCATAGATATAGTTTTGAATTTTTGCTGATAATAATATATGAGAATCAACTTCTTGAAGTAGGTACATTACTTTCCGTCGCATGCGCACGTGATTAAAAAATTCAGAACCAAGTGAAAGTGACGATTTCACAAACATTAAACTACACATCAAACAGTATGCGAGGGGTGCCAGAAGATGACGAAACTGATCAACAAATAAAGATAATGAAGGATAAGATTGAAGAATTAACATCACAACTAAATAGCGCTCACAAAAAAATTGAAATTTTATGATTAGGAAATAATATATAAAAAAAAATAGACAAAGATTAATTATTATAATTATTATTATTATTATTTATTTGCTTCAGATGCAATATCCATATTTTTTAGTAGGCACTTAAAATTATGTTAATAACAAAATGTACATAAACAAATACAAATAAACATTACCATAGATACCAATCAAATTACACAAAAAATTTCAAAATTTAAATTAAATAAACATAAAATTAATCATGAAATTATTAAGTCACATTATTAAATGTAATGCAAAAATTCAATATTATATTAATTTAAATAAAAGAAATAATTAAAAATCATTAACATTGCAATAAAATTAATAAGATTAGGTATAGAGATTTCAGGAAAGGACTTAGTTTCTTTTAAAATTATATTGGACTGGATAATTAAATTAAATAATCAAAGAAAAATTAAGATTATGATTAATTAAGCATTCCTCTCGACATGTCATCATCATCATCATCATCATCATCATTTCAGCCGAAAGACGTCCACTGCTGGACATAGGCCTCCCCCAAGTGTCGCCGCATTGAATACAATGCCACAATATTGGGCATTCTATTCGACCCGCCACAACGCCAAGGAAGAAAAACGAAATGTTTTAAATATTTGCCTGTAGTCTTGTAAAACATAAAGCTACGTCAACGAAGAACACGAAAAAAAAGCAATTACTACAAATCTGAAAACACACCAACGTAGGTATAATATCCAACCAGAAAGTGAAGATAGCAACTACACAAATATATCAGTCTCCACTCAATATTTGTCATACCAGAAATTCCGGATACCTCATCGCCGGCTTTGGTAGCGTCCACGAAGCAAAATATACGTCATAGAAGCAGTGAAGCCTCCAACAGAATAAACACTGAAGTTGAAAGGACACTATTATGTAATTATAAAGTCTGTCACTAACGCACACCAAACTGTGGAATAGATTATGTCATAAGAAATATCAATGGAAAAGTTCCTGATTTTTTTTCCTGTTTTTTTGTTTTTTTTTTTATTATTAATTTTTTTTTGTGTTATTTATATTGGCGAGAAAGATTTTCGGAAGACACAAAACTATAGAAATCTCTTAACGTCCATTCATGAATACCTAATACCTTTTAATCACACTCACTTCATAATTTATTTACCAACATTTAAATACATGAATAATACTAATGTTATGTTTTATAGCCGAGTGAAAGCTTTTAATAGCTTACTTTATATGGATGCCGAGACCTACAACTATGCCTTTATTTTAGATTCTAATTTAAATTTACCTTATACTAACGATACGTATAGCAAACGTTTTGGCACTTTAAATTACAAAGGTCAAGAAATAATAATGTCCAATTTACAACACCTCATTCATGATTTAACCGTACTGAATGCTGTTCAACTAGAGGGTAAGCTGTTGAAGTGTTGATCCCCGCACGAACGCCGGCGGTCGTGCGCCATTGTCTTACTATTGTGTCTCTAATTACGCTACTCAAGAAGTTAATAGTTACCAAAAAAAAAAAATGTATATAGATACTGCCCCTAGCCAAGTCACAAACGATAAACGTAAACTCTCAGTAGTCTTTAATAGATTTTCAACTTTATGTTATTGGATATAAAGTTGAAAATCTATTGAAGATTACATAGTGTTTTCGATCGTTCCGGTCGCTAACGCTCAGTAGTCTTTAATAGATTTTCAACTTTATGCACTTTTTTTTTTTTTTTTTCCGGTGGGAAAATCATCTTATGACATCCCCCGGTCTTGGGCGAGGCGGGAGATAGTGTCAGACTTTTACTGACTAAAAACCCACTCCTGTTCCTTCTTTGCCTTTCGTACCAGGGCCGAGTCTTCCTTTCAGAATCAATCAGACCCTTGGCCCCGGTAGGCTTCGACCCTGCTGGGCCCCTACAGTTGCTGACAACTCCTTGAGGCGCGCGTGGAACAACACGCGCCGTCGACGACTTGGGCTCGGTCCAGACGGTTACCGGACGGTCGGACGGCGAGCCACCCATTGCTTGCCGTCCGCAAGCCCGCGCCTACGGTGGCCGGAAATCGGGATCGGAATCCCGGCGGCGATTGGGGCGTGAGGACCGTTGCCTCACGCGATCGGCCGCCTCCTTCGCTAGCATTACTGCTTCGCAGAAGGAGGCGTCCGCCTGCCACTCCTCCTCGCTCCGGACCATGGCCTGTACCAAGGCCCGGCGCGAGAGATCGCCGCCGCCGATCGCCCCCACGAGGACACGGCGTTGCTCTGCCCAAGCGGGGCACACCTCCACTGTATGCTCCACCGTGTCCTCCGGGCGGTCCACACAGTGGCGACACCCGGGCGTCGCTTCCGCACGAATCCGGTGCAGGAACTTTCCGAACTTACCGTGCCCGGTGAGGACCTGCGTCATGCGGAAGGTAATGACGCCGTGTTGCCTTTCCAGCCACTCCTCAAAGAGGGGACTTACCGCCATAATTATGCACTTAGGTATAAAGTTGAAAATCTATTGGAGATTACTAAGCGTTCACGTTTATCGTTTGCAACTTGGCTAGGGGGGCTGGTCTCCTTATTGATATTTTTAAATAGGGTCACGATACTACTAATGATGGGAATACTGCCCGTAGAGTTTTAGAAAGATGTGACTACTACTGCTTCTATTACTGGAGAATATGATAATCTTATTATGCGGTTTTCTGTCATTTTAGAAACAACATCATCGAGGCTTCCTTTATATACATTTTTTAAGTAATTCATTGATGCTACATTATCTTCATTGAGAAATATAAATGGTATTATATACCTGCAAGTGTGTATAAAATACTTGTGCATGGTGCAGACATAGCCAATTTCTTACGTCTTATCCCAACTGGGAAATTATCTGAAGAAATTGCTGAATCTATTTATATAAAAGGAGAAACTGACTGACTGACATATCATCGCACAGCCGAAACTACTGGGACTAGGAGCGTGAAATTTTGCACAAGGTTTTCATTCATGACGTAGGCGAGCATTAAGAAAGGATTTACCAAAATTCACCCCCTAACATGATGAAACGGGGGTCCAAAGTTGGTATGGAGAAACCTACTTTAACGCGAGCGACGGACCGAAGGTAGTCTCGAAATAAAGATTTTAGGAGGTACCGAGAACACCACTCAAGGAAATTTTCTAGAAAAGCAACAAATGACGACATTTTAAACAATTTCATTGTTATATATTATACTAGCTTTTGCCCGCAGCTTCGCCCGCATACATCAAATATAGCCTATGTCGGTGAAAAAATTTTCGCAATCAGACTAGCCCCCCTAGCCAAGTTACAATCGTTTCGTTCGTTCCGGTCCGAACGCCTCGAGTAGGCCACGCCTCTGATTCCTTTGTTCTGACCACGTGACTGAGCGTTGAGATGACGTCAGAACAAAGGAATCGGAGGCGTGGCCTACTCGAGGCGTTTGGCGCGAACGATACGATTGTAACTTGGCTAGGGGGGCTGTACTTTCAGAGATTACCTATTTTATATATTTCTACAATTAGAAAGAAATTCTTTGGGAACCATAAAAGAATATCCAATGAGGCACAAATGTAAGAATTGTGCCTCATTGAATTTCTTTACTTATAAACGAAATAAAAAATCAGACAAAAATGTATGAAATAATTAATTAGAGGTTGATTCATACCCGAGGCCATTTGACATTTTTTTTTCTGGTTTGATATTGATAGTCTGTATAATATTGTTTTTGCTAGTAGATTAGGCCTCTTGGTGATACCATTTAAAAAAAAAAACGCACTTGGGTCTTAACCTCTGGGGTAGTGGGAATAATTAACATACACATAAGTATAATATTACATAAGAGGTTAATCTACTAACCAGCACTGGGCCCGCGAGGTGGTTAAGGCCCATTCCTTCTCTCAAAGAGGAGGCCTGAATCCCAGCAGTGGGAACATTAAAGGCTATGCTAGCAGCAGCGGCTGTGTATTAGGTACTTCTAAATTTTTAATGAATTCTAAGAACAATATAAGAATTAATTAATTACCTATCTCATATTGTAACTTTATTACCGTGTAACTTTTGAAATGTTAAATTTTTGGATCTATTCTCATAATATATAAAAAAAAGTAAAAAACTAAAACCCGACTACGAGTACGTAGTCGGGTTTTAGTTTTTTACTTTTTTTTATTTGAACAATTTTGGTGTTAAATTTAACACATGACTTTGTCCGCTAGTGGGCGTCACTTTAAATTTGAGCAATATTTTGGAACTGTACAAGTGAAGCCCTTTCAAATGATACCAAACACGGCGTATTTATCTTCATTTTTATTTTTTAACACATTACATTTTGTCCACTAGAGGGCGCCATATCGAGTTATGTGCAACGTCACGTAGCCTATGTTCAGTAGACAATTAAGACGGTTCTAACGATACCTTATATGTCAAGTTCCGATTAGTAGATTAGGAGCTATGAGGGAACAGATGAACATACTCACAATATACATACATACATACATAGCCTGTCAAAATCATAACCCTCCTTTGGCTTTGCCGTAGTCGGGTAAAAATGATTATAGACAGAAAAGCAACCCCATTCTGCAGTTTTTTCTTTAATTCCACAAAACGATATTTCAGCCCACTGCACCGTGGCCATGCAGAGGTGAGTCAGCTAATATAAATCCTAACGGATCTATGTTTCCTGTGTACTATTTAATTGCAATATGTTAGAATATACAAACAGATCGCGTGTTATATATATATTATTGTGTGATTACTTACTACTATATTATAATTATTTTATTTTTATTTTTAGGGTTCCGTACCTCAAAATGAAAAAACGAAACCCTTATAGGATCACTTTGTAAGACCCTTTATCTCGGGAACACGTGAAGATATCGAGTTGAAATTAAAACCATATACTCAAGTCTGCGGTCCTTTGAAGCTGTGAAAAAATCAAATTTATGACGACGCAAAAAACGTGTATTTCGACATTCTCAAGGGAATCAAAATTCATAAGGTGCTTCCCGTTGACTCAGAATCCTGAAATTTGAAAACACCTTATTTATTTATTTAATCTTCATGCAACAAAAGGTACAAAGGCGGACTTAATGCCTTAGGCATTCTCTACCAGTCAACCTAGGGTAGTGGAGAGACAATATGGCAGGTGCATAAAAAAAAAGAAAATATTGTTTAGACAACAAGTATTACAAAATTATATATAAAACTAAAACTAAACATACATATGTACATATTTAATAAAATATATACATACCTATACATACATACATATAATTATATATATACACAATAAAAGAGTTTTGAGATGATTCTGCTATTTGTGTAGAACGTAATTCCGCAACTTTCGCTTAAATGCATACTTACTCGTGGCCGTCCTGATATCAAGAGGTAGCGAATTCCACAGAAGAATGGACTGTATATAGAAGGAGGAATGGACAAAATCAGAAGTATGAGAAGGACACAGCAATAGGAGATTGTTAGAAGAACGCAGATTCTTAGCGTGTGAAGAACAGAGATATTGAAAGTGAGATATAAGATAAGAAGGAGGAGTAGGAGACCCTTTTATCTTCTTCAATTCTTTTACGAATGCTTCATACCAAATTTTTGGATTCTTGAATCCTAAAATTTGAAGCAAGTTCTTATAGCACAAGTATAGGAAAAAATCTGAAAATTGTAAATTTGTAGCTACGTGACAAAAAATCTTTTTTTACGATTCGGAAAAATCTTCGTAACTAAATTCGGGAATTGAACTGTTTTCATAAGTAAGTTTGTACGGAACCCTCACTGCGCGAGTCCGACTCGCACTTGTCCAGTTTGTATTATTATGCAACGTTATAACTAATTCCCTTTCATTACACTCCATTCATCTTTTCTTTGACCTCCCCTCTCTCTCTCTACATTCCATCTACATGTATACCCATATTTTTTTTAATAACATGCGTTTCGTCTCCCCTTTTCACATGACAATACCAAACGACCAACGACAAACAATCCACGACAAACGATTCCCCTTCAACTTTTCAGTCACTGGTGCCCGTGTCAGACTTTTAATGACTAAAACCCACCCCTATGTTCCTTCTTTTGGAGAACACAATTGTGAAGTTTACTTAATTTTACGGGGACGTAGATTCGACAGGCGGACAGACAAAAACCATTGGCCATTCTTTCACTATGGAACCCTATAAAAATCATTGTGACTCACAGGACGATGATAACTGGAATTGATAATGACCGAAATCCCGTCAAGTCAGTCAGTGATCAGAATGTGTGCGAAAACAGGGAGTCTGTTGTCAATCTTGTTAATAGTTTTATTGCACTTGTGCGATGATACGAATCATGTGGAAGCTCAAATTTGCACCAGGAAAGAGTGGTGAGTAAGTGGTCGAATTCTAAGTTAAAGCAGATACCAGAGGGCCTATTCTTTGTTGACCTCCAATATGCAATGTCATCTTAGCGACAATCATTGTCAAAATTATAATTCAAAATATAGGGAAATCAAGAGTGTTTTTTATAGTTTGCGACTGGGATCATGTAGAAATCCACCAAATTTGCCAGATATCCTTAAAATACACCCTTATTTTTTAATTAGTACGAAAAAAAATGGCGCTCTATCCGTACCCGTTACTGATCATATTTGTGCAGTCAAAAGTAAAAAAAAACGGAATCCCAAAATTGCCCACGAAAATTTGTAATAATTGCTACTAGAAAATACTACGCGCAGTGTTTTTCCATTTTCCATTGTTTTTCATTCATAATCAATAGCATGTACAATAATTCCATGAATTGAGTGACATTTTGGGATATAAACAAACTCTAATATCTTTGCTGTTTATGAATAGCTGTTGATCCCCGCATTAACGCCGGCGTTCACGCGCCATTGTCTTACTATTGTGTCTCTAATTACGCACTCAAAAGGTTAATTATTGAGACTTAACATAAATAATAACAAATCCTTTTCTAATAAGCCCTTTAAGTATATGTACTAATTAAAAATTAGTGGTGTATAGTAACATCCAACTATACTCAAGCACACCTACAGTTAGAGCTAGATGTTAGATAAGTTAGAGGATATTTGGCTAACTAGGTGGGTTTTGAGGCAATAATTATTTGACTAAGTGCAATAAAAATAATAATTGTTTTAAAATGTTTCTTTTTTTAAAGAAATATTTAAAAATGTAATTAGCATGTATATAAAATAAATAAATGGAATAATAGTAAAGTTTATTGACACAAAAATATGTAGGTAACAAACTTTTTGAAGCCCCTGGCTCCTGAGCTAGCTAACTCAGGTTGCTGAGTTACAGGAGCTAATCTGATGAAAATAAAATTGAATGTCTGATTTTACAAAATACTATTAAAACATTGACTTAATAATGCTCCCATACACTCATCGTCATCTTTCTGCTCTTGTCCCAATTTACTTGGGGTCGGTGCAACACGTTTTTTTTTCTTTTTTTAAGGTTCCATATCTTAAAAGGAAAAAACCGAACCCTTATAGGATCACTTTGTTGTCCGTCTGTCTGTCTGTCAAGACCCTTTATCTCTGGAGCGCGTGGAGGTATCGAGTTGAAATTGAAACCATATACTCAAGTCTGCAGTCCCATGAAGCTGTGAAAAAATCAAACTTTTGAGTTAAGGAAAAAAAGATACGGCCATTTATGTCGTAAAAAACGTATATTTCGACACTCTCAAGGAAATCAAAATTCATAGGGTACTTCCCGTTGACCTAGAATCCTAAAATTTGGCTTGAAGCAAGGTCTCATAGCACAAGTATAGGGAAAAATCTGAAACCTGTAAATTTGTAGTAAGGTCACAAAAAAAAACTTTACTTGCGATTCGGAAAAGTCTTCGTAACTCAATTCCTCAGTGCGCGAGTCCAACTCGCACATGCCCGGTTTTTTTTTTCTTATTCTTCTCTTTTGTTTTGTCACCCGTCACGCTATCACTAGCTTCCTTTTCTTTCATGTCACTCCTCACATAATCCATCCATAATTTTTTTTCCAACCTCTCCATCCAATGCTCCCATACACCACAAAATAATCTAAAAATGTAAACTTCAGCGCCATTGAGCGGGAAAATAGCCTCGCTTGGGTCCCATAGTTTTCACCTTAAATTCCTTGGGTAGGGAGATAGGCAGCATATACTAACATCGAGAAGAACTAACTGGCTGTTTATTGTTATATTATATTTTATTTTATAAATTATCTAAGCGTAATGGTAGGTAGCTCCACCTCTTTGCGTTATTATCTCAGTGCTGGGGGAGTCGTGACTACATCATGATTTCAAAACTTCCTTCTTGATTGTGTTCCTCCTACTTTCAGCAACATACATGGCTTCTGAGGCTTTAATGTTAAACAAGGGTCGGATTTGGTCAAATCAGCGCAAAGGACTTCTTCGTCGTCGTCGTCTTGGTTTGCCCGTGATTTTGCTAGTGACGACTTTCAGTAGGTTGTCGCCAGGTTTGCGGGTGATATGGCCATAGTAATGTAACATCTTGTGGGAGGCACACGTTCAATAATTTTGGCCGTTTTAAAACCACTACTGGTTAAATTTCAAGCTACTGTAGTATCAATTTTTATTTTTATTTTATTAATGATAGGCTCGCGTTTGACCACCATCTCACCTGATGGTAAGCGATGATGTGGTCGACGATGGAGCACGGTTGCCTAGAAGTAGCCTATTCACTCTTGACTTAAAGACCCCTAAGTTGTAGCTATCAGGAAACACAGACTCCGACAAGGAATTCCACTCCTTGGCTGTACGCATAATAAATGTGTTCTCAAAACGTTTTGTGCGGATGGGTGGGATGTCTACCATGCACCGGTGGCGCAACGCCGTACGTCTAGTGGTCCGATGATGGAACGGACTTGGCGGAATTAGATTGTGCAATTCCAGTGCACACTCCCCGAGATGTAAACGATAGAAAACCGACAGGCTAGCAATTTATTCATCATGTATGCATATATTCATCACACAGCAACTACCTGTAGCACCACATATGGAGGATCTCAATACGTTTGTAGTCATCGGATTGTAGAGTCTACATTTCTGATCCGTACAAGAGTAAAGAAACAAGGGAGTTAACCAGCGTCTGTTTACATTGCTTGTGATGTTGCGTTTTTTCTATATTGAAGTTGTCCTCACCAAACATGGGTGTTTCGGAAGGTTTCTGTTTCGAATACGACGAGAAGAAACGCCCGGGTGTCACCATTGTGCGGATCGCCCGGAGGGCAGGGTGGAGCATACGGTGGAGGTCTGCCCCGCTTGGGTGGGGCAATGCCATGTCTTCGTGAAGGCGATTAGCGACACTACGCCTTGATGCTCCACCCAGTGTGGGAGAACTTGTTTGATAATTTCCAACCTTAAAAAAAGGTGTCCTGGATCTAACTTTTGGAAAGAATTTCGAGCCTGTGAATAGAGCTTTAACGCTATTCCGTTTTTCTTCTTATCCCAATAGTCTAAATAGATATTGTGCTATTACGGGATCAAACATCGCCACAGTAACATTGAACATTATCTTATTTCCGGGATAATAAACCATATCAGTATTATTTATAAGCGATTTATGTCAGGAGCTGTGACTAAAATAACTGGTCGATTTTATTTGAATAATCTTGTATTCATTTTCAGATAAGTAATCAAAATGTCTCTGAGAATGAGGCGGAAAGATAATTTCATAATTCCGAAATCTTTCATCTCCGTCAAGGACTTGAAAAACTATTAAATCTGTATAAATATAAGGCAATCCTGACTCACTCACCGAGTCATCAACGCCCAGCCCAAATAAAACCAGGAACCAGAACGCTGAAATTTTGCAGAGTTTTATGATGTAACCAAAGGAAGGATTTTTCAAAGTTTCCATGCAGAAGTCTGTTTTAACGCTTAGGAAGCCGCTGGCAGAAGCTAGCTAGCTAGTCTTTTTATAATTAAATGCGAATATGTTTTTGACAAATACAGAGAAGAAGGAAATATAATAATGTTATACCAAAACTAATATTTATAATTATGAGAGCAGTGGTGGCCGAGTGGTAACGGGGACTTACGAGATGTATGTCGTAGATTCAAACCCAGTCAGGCGCATTACTATGTGTAATTTATTTCATCACCACTGCTCTCAAAACGGTGAAGGAAAACATCGTGAGGAAACCGGCATGTCCTAGAAACAAAAAATCGAAGACATGTGACATTCACCAACCCGCACTGGGCCCGCGTGGTGGATTACGGCCCATTCCCTCTCTTAGAGAGGAGGCCTGAGTCCCAGCAGTGGAAACATTAAGATGGCTGATTATGCTACGCATTATTATACTATGATACCATAACATTAATGGTAGAACCTAATTATGTCGAACGCTGTCGGAGGACTCAAAAAAAACCGAAATTTCTTATAATTATTTAATTAATAAAAGTATTACAAAACTTTCTTATAATTATAATAAACCTAGTATACAGATTCGAAGTGGGAATCGGAATGAACGAGTTCCAACGTCACGTAGGCCACCGCGCCGCGCGTCGCTTACACGTGCCGCATCGTCAGCGTTTCCGTCAGCTTGCACAATTCTATGTATTTGTGTCGCGAAGGTAAACTTCCACCGTCGATGCACCGTCAGCGATATAGATATAGGGCTGGCGCGTAACACCTCCCCCCGTAGCTCAGCAACTATTTTAGGACGTTTAGTGAAAATGTTGCTGGCATCTGAGTTTCTCTCTGGCGTCGCGATGTTTCTGGTTCTTCATAAGGATGATCTCGATTTGCAGCAGCAGTATTGGGTGATTGCTCTGTTGGTGGCTTGAGTTTCCAGGCGTTGTAACGGTAACACAGTACTATGATGGTTAGTACAAGTGCACCAGATAACATTACGTAGAAAGGTATGGTTGTATGGTAGAATGATGATGATGACTCCAGACTCTCCAGTTGAACAGGTGTTTGAAGATTGATCTCATCTTGTAGGTTATGCAGCTTTCTTAGGTTGATAGAGTTTATCTTAAGCGGAGGTTGAGGTTCATGATCTTCATGCATTTTTGTAGTAATTTCAGTGATCTTCACTGGCTGGCCGTTCACTCGATCATTGATGTTAACTATGGTGAATTCATGTGTTCTCAGCAGGCAGTTATGCGGGATGGTAACCAGGAAGCTGCCGGTCAAAGTGTTGTATTCATCTCGTTCGCAGGTGAGTTGCAGTTTCGTTGGTTGTGGGAAGACGACTACGTAGTGGCGGTCATCCAGCTTCTCCATGGCTTCTCTTGAAAGGGAAACGGTTGTCTTCGTACAGGAATCGTCCATCGTTTTGCCGTCTATTATACGTTGTATGCAATCTGGTTGCGATCTTAACTGATGATTGAGTTTTTCTTCGCAGAGATACTGCTCGGTTAACTTCGGGCATTCAGCCTCTATGTACACGTGAAAATTTCTAGTGATAGCTATGAATGGGTAAGGGGGAATTACTACCTGCTTACTTTCGTTCGGTACTATAGCTAATCTATACAGAATATATTTGAGAGGAGATAGGATGGGAAATTGGAATACTAGTACGATGTGTTGACCATTATAGAATGATCCTGGTTTTATGACGTCATAATATTCCCTAATCTCTATATCTAACAGCTGATCCTTATCATAGATACTACTAAGTTTTCCTAACATACTAGTCATTATCTCTAGCGTTATCATAGAATGGTGCGTGCTTGCGGCACGGCTGAAGGCTATTGCATCTTCAATTCTATGTAACTCATCTAGTAACTTATCTACGTTATCGCTAACTATACCTAAGATTTGCGCGAACTTCGCGAATTTTAAGAGACTGTACTGCGCATACTTTTGTTTATCTAGTAAATCATGTAGTGTATTGTTAATTTGCGACTGATTTTCAACAATTTTGGTTATAATTTCGGTATGATGGCCCATCCAATCTTTGCTAAGACTGATATGATGGTTTTGTTCAGAAATTATTTTATCCTGATTATCCTTGAGAATTTTAATAGCATCATTGTATCTCGTAGCATCAGTATAGTCGAGATTTCCGGTTATACTTTTTACTACGGAACCTAAACCGTCTATAAGACCTCTTTTGGGACGACTAGGCCCTAAGCTGTATAGTTGGAGTGAAGCTTTATCTAGTTTACTTGTTAAATGATCAATCTGTAACTCATATAAGGCGTAAGTATAGTTATCTAGAATTTCTTTGATTTCAACTAGTTGTATTCGTACGGAGCTAATTTTATCATTTATATCTTTAAGTTCAATGTATTGTAGAAATGTATGATAGTGGGTCGTAAGTCTCATGGGTCCTAATTTGAAGGGTAAGATTCCCGGTCCATCGTTGAGTCCTTCAAGTTTTATCTCTTCCGCCTGTATCAGGTGGAGGACCAACATCAGTAGTGGAATCCTGTAACAATGTGGCACCTTTAGGGATTCGTTTGAGTCTCGATTTTGCTATTGGACCACGTTTCTTGGAAGTATATATGTGAATTGGAAGATCTGCTAAAACTGTATCCTGAGTGTATCTTGGTGCGAGCTTTTGACGGCTAGCACTTGGGTTTTTGATGAATATTTGCTGCTGTGGCTGATAATCTACTTCTGATTCACGACTTTTGTTCCTATTGTCTATTATTGCAGTTCTATTAGAGAGAGATGATTCATTGATTAATTCATAGACCTTTTTCATTTGTTCCCTATGTGAATGTGTGTACTGTTGTAGCAGATGTTCTGTTAAATCCATATCTAGTGGATCTCTTGGATCTGTGTGTCCTAAAATGATATCGTATGGCCTACACTTCGTGAAACTATGGACTGAGCTATTATACCCTATCAAAGCATATGGCATTAGATTAATGACAGACTCGTCTCGATGCTGTAGTTTTAGGATGCGCAAATGTTCTAACAAGGTCAGATGAAATCTTTCGATGTTGCCGTTGTCGTTCGGTGCGTGAGCTAATGTTGTATGATGAGTTATTTTGTGTGTCTTGCAGAACTCTGAAAACATCTGGTTTGAAAATTCTGTACCCCGATCAGTAATGATGGTGAGTGGCAAGCCATGATGAGTGCTAAATGTTAGTAAAGCCTGTATAACGCTAAGTGCAGTACCATCTCTTAGGTTATACGCCTGCCCATACTTAGAAAATACATCTATAAGAGTAACATATTTTTCATTTTGTGCTGTAAATAAATCCATATGAACGATTTCGAACGGTTTTGTGGCTGGTGGAACTATATTAAACCTAGGCTTGACAGGGTTCCTGTCATATTTGGCCTGGCCACATATAGTACAATCATTGATAAATTTGGAGATATGCTCCTTCATTTTTGGCCAAAAGTACCTACGTGATAAGGTCAGGTAACATTCATTAATACCGCGATGATTAGTTTTACCATCGTGATAGTGACGGATAATATCCTGCTGCCTAAGATATTCCTTGACATTTTCAATTTCTGTCTTAGCTATTACCAGATTCATGGCTGAACTCTTGAATTTCTCTTGTAAGATGGGGACAATTTTGTACATGGCCAAAGGCGGGTTTATAAAGAGAGCTGTTTTAATTTTAGGGTTTACATACTCCTTTATTGCATTGACTAGATCCTCCTCTAAGTTAGACTCAGATAGTTGCACCGATGTTCGGGTATGTGTGTCGAAGGGTTTTGTCACTGTCGGTCTTCTTTTTATATCCCCTACTATGGTCAAACATAATTGTCGATGGAATTTGTTGAGCGGATCGTCAACGATAGGTATCTCAAGTATAGGGTGTTCATTGTCAGTGTGGGCAGTGAGAGTGTTTGAGTTACTTAAGGTTGGAGGTCTATCTGTCGGATTGGCAATCATTGAGCTTGTCTCTTCGTTGTTTAACTCGATACGGGATAAGGCATCGGCGTTGGTGTTATTTTTGCCTTTTTTGTAAATGACTGTAAAGTCGTATTCACTTAACTTTAGCCGCCATCGAGTTAACCTCGAGTTCGGCTCTTTAATGTTCATAACCCACTGGAGTGGTTTATGATCCGTTACGATTTTAAATTTGCGTCCAAAAAGGTATGGTCGGAAGTACTTGGTGGCCCAGACAATAGCCAGCAATTCCTTCTCTATCGTGCTATAATTAATTTCGCTCTCGTTGAGTGTACGTGAAGCGTACGATACGGGTCTATCTGATCCTATGGGTCCTTGTGATAGCACTGCACCTATTGCATAGTTAGAGGCGTCAGTGGTAAGTATGAATTCTTTCGTGAAGTCAGGGTATCTTAAGATGGGGTCATTAGTCAGTAATGTCTTGCATTTTTCGAAACTGTTAATGTAGTCGGGGTCAAATGTAATTTTCCTTCCTTTCTTTAGGCACTGTGTTAGGGGTTTGGTAATCCGGGCGAAGTCTGGAATGAACTTCCTGTAATATCCTAAAAGTCCTAGAAATTGTTTTATCTGTTTAGGGGTTTTTGGTAAGGGATACTTCTTTACGGCTGCTATCTTGTCGGGGTTAGGTTTGATGCCTTCATTGCTTATTACATGACCGAGATAGGCGGTTTCCAATTTTAAAAATTCCGATTTGTCTAACTGTATTTTGAAATTAGATTCACTTAACCTCTGAAAGACCTTTTCTAAGTTAACCATATGCTCCTGTAAAGATGTACTGAATACTATAATATCGTCTAAATAGACGAGACAGATAACATTCTGGAGCCCTCTGAGGACGTTGTCCATTACGCGTTGGAACGTTGAGGGCGCATTCTTAAGTCCCATGGGCATTCGTAAAAATTCAAAATGCCCATGTTCTACATTGAAGGCGGTCTTGGGGATGTCGCTGGGGTGCATTTCAACCTGATAAAAGCCGGATGTTAAGTCAAGGGTTGTAAAATATTGGCATTTCCCTAATTTATCAAGTACATCATTGATATTTGGTATTGGGTACTTGTCGTCGATCGTCTTTTCGTTCAGTTTCCGAAAGTCGATGACGACGCGCCACTTTTGCTTTCCTGAAGCATCAACCTTCTTTGGTACTACCCAAATTGGTGAGCTCCATGCTGACTCCGATGGCCTAATTATACCCTGTTCTAACATTTTTGATATTTGGCTAGTGACTTCTTCCCTATGAATAAATGGATACCTGTAACTTTTAGTATATACAGGGTTTTCGTCGGTAGTTCTAATGCAGTGCTTTATTTTATTGGTGAAAGTTAGCGGTTCTCCTTCGATATAAAAGATGTCAGCGTATTTAGCGCACAATGATTCTAAATTTGCCTTCTCTTCCAAATTTAAGTGACTGGTACGCAATTTTGATATAATTTCTTTTACGCGGGGTGACGATTGTTCCGTATGCGTACACTCGATATTAAACAATGATGCTTGCGCCGGATGGTCTAGCGAGAATATTATATCGTTAGGGGTAGGGTTCTCAACTTCTACTATGCCACGGTTACTTACAACGGTTGTTAAACATTCATGAATAGTACAGTTACAGATAATCTGTTCGTTAACTAAAACTTCTCCGTCTTGTGCGTTAATTGGTAATCTAAGTAGTTTACTGCTTTGAGCCGGGATGATATTTTCATACAAATTTAAATTGCTGGAGTTGTATATGTTAATATGATTTACCGCGGATTTCGTGGTCAACGTCAAATCTTTAAGGTCCAATTTCGCATGCCACTTTGCAAGTAGATCGAATCCTATAAGACCATCAAAATGATTATGGAATTTATATACGAATAGTTTTATGGGCTCTAAATCGTTGAATTCGGGGAAACATGGTATATTTATGGAGTGGTTATGCCTACTCGTCGCATGTACGTTGGTAACCTCGAATGGATCATAATTCAATGGTAAATGTGAAAAGTATTTCTCCACAGCATCCGGGCTTATGAAGGACTGGTTAGCGCCGGTGTCTATTAACCTTTTGACGTGCGTAATTAGAGACACAATAGTAAGACAATGGCTTCCGGGCGCCGGCTACCGCCTGAGCGTTAATGAATTAATAAATTTAAGTTAGGGTTAGTAATATGAACGTATGGCAATTGTCGCTGTGTTTGAAGGTTCAATTCTATTTTGATTTTTTTGATTTCGTGACTCCCTGAAAATCCTCCTTGCTGGTGGAAGGCTGGGGCTGTTCATCTACCTGAGCGTTGCCGTCATTTGTCATGTCAGTCGTCACCTCAGTCTGCGTCTGCGGGACGCTATCGTACACACAAGGATAATTGCCGTAGTAGTCCATAGGATAATTGGTTTCATAGTAATTAGGCTCCTGCTCGTACACGTAATATTCGGGAAAATAGAAATCTTCGTAACTTAGACATTCGTTAACATTTACATCGCGCGTTTTGAAGTAGTTCATGGGTGGTGGATTGCCTTGCCTAGACCAATCCCAATTATTACGAGTGGGAGGTAGTGGCTTAGCAACAAAGTTGCTCACACCACTCATGGGCTTGGGCCCTAGATTTTGTGGTGGGGGTCTTGGAGCCATTCTAAATGCGTTATTGTGCGGATGGTAGTTTGGGGGTGGAGCGCCAAATGTTCGTTGCGTATGCGAAGGCATACGGGGTTGATTATAGGGGGCATTAAAACCGGCGTTAAATCTAAATTGAGTTGGTTGCGGCAACTGCATCATACGTGGTTGTGCATAAGCGGGCGTGGCCGGTTTAGGTAAGGGCATAGCATTAGTATTGCGTAAAGCGGGGAAGCCTGCATGCATGGGTGATGGGTTAGGCTGTGTCACAGACTTGGGATGAGTGTTAGTGAGTTTAGGCAAACTATCATTTCTCTGTTGCAGATACAGCACGTTTAGCTCCTCCTGTACGAATTGTAATGCTGTTTCAATAGAATCTGGCCGCATGCATCGTATGCGTGAACCTAAGGGTTCTTTGAGCCCGCGCACAAAAGCCTGCATTGTCAGCTTCTTATACAAATCGCGTTTAGCATTAATAGTTGTAGGCACTGTTTCATGAAGTGTAATATATGTCATGATGGTGCTAAATAATGTTTGGCATCTATCATAAAGTTCTTGGGGCGTATCATTTCCCTGTGTCTGCAACGAGAGGTCATTATAGAGGGTGGTTTCATCCCTACGATCCGCGAAATTATTTATTAACACACTTCTGATGCCGTTCCAGTTCTCGGGGATACCGTTGGAATTGACAGTTCGCGCAGCGGGGCCCGTTATTCTATTCAGTATACCACTAATCAAAGACAAATTATTTAACTCATGTTCGGGACCCTCGCGTACATACGCATTCACTAACTTATCGCAAATCCTAATAAATCTAGTTAAGATATGGGGGTTCCCATCAAATTCTGGGACCAGGCGGAGGGCCTTCCAAATAGCATCGGGGTCATGTGCCATAGTGCTGTCTATATCTCTATTACTATCTACTAAATCTTCCCGTCTCAACTGTCTATAAGAAACAGCCTCACGGGTCCCTAAACTCCTAGGGTGAAAAATCTTGAAATATATTAAGGGTTAAGGGTAAGGAAAGCGACACCAGAAAGATTCTTGTGCACTTACTTGTACATTCCGGCTTCTCCTGAGCAGTATCAATGTCTGGATCTCCGCAGCTCTTCGACGGTTCGGGATACTCGTCAGAGGTGCCTAAGGCCACCCGGGCGGCTCACCTAATTTCTATAATTCGAAATTTATCTCGCGAACCGGCCCGCGAGTATCCTACCGACTGCGCCAATTATGTCGAACGCTGTCGGAGGACTCAAAAAAAACCGAAATTTCTTATAATTATTTAATTAATAAAAGTATTACAAAACTTTCTTATAATTATAATAAACCTAGTATACAGATTCGAAGTGGGAATCGGAATGAACGAGTTCCAACGTCACGTAGGCCACCGCGCCGCGCGTCGCTTACACGTGCCGCATCGTCAGCGTTTCCGTCAGCTTGCACAATTCTATGTATTTGTGTCGCGAAGGTAAACTTCCACCGTCGATGCACCGTCAGCGATATAGATATAGGGCTGGCGCGTAACAACCTCCACGCTCATAAGCGAGTGTCAATATATACAAATATTGCGGGGATTTTCTGAAAAGGAAACCCGCGGTCTTAGAATGTAATAGGTCACTGAAGGACAAAGGTGTAGTTATAGTCAGTAAAACTCTGACACGCCCTCCCACTCCACTCTAGGGTACGAGAAGTCATTAGATAATTTAGCACTTTAAAAAAAGATATATTATATAAACGTAGTCTGAATTTTAAAAAAAATGTTCAAAATCGGTCCACAATTTATTGACTGAGAAATCGGTGAATATAAATAAAATAAGAAAAAAACAAATACATTCAGCCGAACATAGAACCTCCTCCTTTTTGAAGTCGGTTAAAAAGGGTTTTCACCTAACATTCGGTGACTCTCTTTCTGAAGAATGTGTCACAATTTCTCGCAATACAACTAGAACAGTCTTACCAAGACTTTTGCGCATTTACATTTACTTTTTATTTTACTATTTATTTGGTTTGTTTTTTTATTTGTAAAAGGTAATCTCTGAAAATACTGGTCCGATTATGAAAATTTTTTCACCGATAGAAAGCTGTTTTGTTCCTGATTGACATAGACTAGGTATATTATATGAATGCGAGCGAAGCCGCGGGCAAAAGCTAGTTATTAGTAAAAGTTAACCTGATTTCAGAGATTTCAGACATGTGGCTGCTTAGTAGTAAAACCATAAATCACAATATGTCAATGAATATATTTCTTCATAACCTATCAATTTTATTAATATTTTAAGAATTTTTCAAGCGATTTGAACATCGAAAAAAATCTCGCGAAAAAAATGGTAGTCGATTGGAGCCAGGTCTAGTGAGTAAGGAGGATGATAGATGGTTTCTAACAGCAGGACTTGTAAATAGTGTTTCTCGAATAATCTTGTGTCATCATGGATCAATAATGGTGAAGATCGATTAATGTGTTGAGGCTGTTTTGATGCGAGTCGTCATCATTGTTCAGAGTTCTGCACATTATTGCTTGACATATTTAAGGAAACTAAAGCGAATTAAAACAAAACACACCCTGATGTATTAATCTATACATATAATAAAACAGTAAAATGGTGGAGCGTTGGTATTAGTTGGCGAAAAAACTACTGAACCTGTTCAAATTTTGCATACATAATCCTTATAGGCCGGGTCAACTGTTAGGCTACATATTATCACGCTATTTGCTATGGGGAGTGAGCAATAATCCAAAATGTCGACATTCAACGACATTTGCCACGAGTTCGATCCCCAGCTACAGTTAAAAATTTTGTCATTATTTTATCTTCTTTTTTGTAATAAAATAACTTTTACCATTTTTTCAAAATAAAATTGACATTTCTATTCGATATCTTCTAAATATTTTGTAAAAACTAATCAAAACACATAATAAAATCAAAGCAGCGAGTAAAATCACGTACTAAAATGATGTAAATATGGCACCACACGCAATTCAGATACTCGCAACGCCATCTAAAGACTGAAAGTAGAAATAATGATGACAATGATAGTTGAACGTCATATTTGATAGATGGCATTGTGTATTTTACGTAATTTTCTGAGTGGCGGAAGAATGACCATCGCCCAAGTTTGCAGACAGTTTTATTGTTTAAAATTGGACGAAAACCGTTATGGTTAAACTGGAGTTAGACGGAGACATTTTTAATCCTACTGCTTTTTTTCCCCGTGGTTGTAACAAGCTAATTGACGGTGATTATTCAAGGGATACCAACCAAAGGCGATAAAAGTAAATACTTATATGTATTTAATTATTGACTTTAAAATAACACGGCCAAATTTTCGGAAGGGGTAGCATGGCACCTTGCGTTGGAAGGCCCCCAGGTGGACCGATGACCAGGTGAGGGTCGCGGGAATCCGATGGATGCGAGACGCACAGGACCGGTAATTATGGTGACACTTGGGGAGGCCTATGTCCAACAGTGGACGTCTTTCGGCTGAAATGATAATGATAATCATGGCACCTTTATTTTTCTTTTTTTAAGGGTGGAAGTCATACAATGACCCCACTCTGGTTGGAGCGGGAAGGCGTGTCAAACTTTTACTGACTAAACCACACCTGTGTCCTTCAGTTGCCCTTTGCGACATCTCTTTGAGGAACGCGTGGATCACTACGCGCTGTTGACGACTGGGCTCGGTCCGGTCAATTACCGGACGGCCGGATGGCTGTGGACGACCCATTGCTGGATGTCCGCGAGCCCGCGTCTACCGTGGCTGGTCGTCGGGGTCAGAATCTCGGCTCGGCGTGAGGACGTTCGTTCCCTCACGCGTGCGGCCTCCTCCTTCACTAGCATTACGGCTTTGCAGAAGGAGGCGACCGCCTGCCATTCCTCCTCGCTCTGGACCATAGCCCAAAGTCACAAGGCCCGGCGCGAGAGGTGACTGACGCCGATTGCCTTCACGAGGACAACACACACCTCTGTGTGCTCCACTGTGTCCTCCAGGGTGATGGCACCTTGCGGCCTAATAATGGTGTGTTTTATTATTAGCAGTCACTGCTTCATATAAAACTGGGTCGAAAGGTTTGCGTTCCTGATCACAGTTCGACAACATGATGTATCTCAGATTTCTTGCAGCCTTACGTCGACATCCGTACGTTACCTCCTTGCAGTGAGTGGTGACCAACACTGGAACCACCCTCTGAGGGAGGCCCGTCTCAGGGATAACACTAATCGGCTGCTACATTTGTTTACCGGAATTTCATTGTTTTATGAATACACAAGCCCAGGCCTGTTGAGGGTGTTTCACGCGGTTTCTGTTCCGGATTCGGTTGGAAGTACCCTGATATTACCATTTTACAAATCGCCCGGAGGACCCGTTGTAGCATGCGGTGGAGGTCTATCCTGCTTGGGTGAACCACCGTGTCTTCATAGAGGCAATCGGCGTCAGTGACCTCTCGGTTTGGCCATCAAAATGCGAGTTCGATTGGACAGGGATACACGCGTTCAAGATTTCACCGAAATTAATTCAAAAGTTGGAGACTCTTCATAGGGTAGTTCCCACTATGGAATAAAATTTGTCTGATATACGAGGACGTCAGTCAAATACACACCAAAAAATCCTGGGTAAATGAACAAGTATTTTTTACGCCCCAAATGATCAAGCTGCAACAATCAATTCAAGCATGCTCTCGCAAATTCTTCATAAGTACTGTTGTGGAGGAAGATAGTTGATGATGATGGTAATTTTTGGATTCACTGGCTTTTTGGCTTTGCACCATCAGTGCAAACGTTATCCAGCTGAAGGTCGGTGTCCCGATTATGTTCCTTCGTTTACCTCTACCAAAGCTGTCTGACGGCTTAAACTCTTCAGTGAAACATTATTGAGGCGAAAATTTTACAGGAGGTAACTCTTTCGAACAATCTCGCAGCCTTAGCAGACATTGGCCCTAGAGGGCCCTATCCATTTGCTGACATCATTATGAGTCGCGCGTAGATTACTACGCGCCGTCGATTCAGGATTGCTTTGACCAGATGACCGGACGGCTCCACCGCAATCGCCCTGCGGTTTTCAACACCTGGAGCATCACTTCCCTCATCATCCTTCATAGTTTCAGCCACCTTCTTCGATCGTAGTGCTTTTTTTTTTTTTTTTTTTTTATTATTGATAGGCTCGCGTTTGACCACCATCTCACCTGATGGTAAGCGATGATGTGGCCGACGATGGAGCACGCTTGCCTAGAAGTAACCTATTCACTCTTGACTTAAAGACCCCTAGGTTGTAGCTATCAGGGAACACAGACTCGGGCAGGGAATTCCACTCCTTAGCTGTACGCATTATGAATGTGTTCCCAAAACGCTTTGTACGTATGGGTGGGATGTCCACCATGTACCGATGGCGCAACGCCGTACGTCTAGTGGTCCGATGATGGAACGGACTTGGTGGAATTAAATTGTGCAATTCCAACGCACACTCCCCGAAGTGTAATCGATAGAAAACCGACAGGCCAGCAACTCGGCGTCGATGTTCAAGGCTTTGGAGTTTTGATTCGACAAGTGCATCATCACCGATGATTCTCTTGGCTCGCTTCTCAATCGACTCCAGAGCATCAAGCTGGTATTTGGCAGACCCATCCCAAAGATGAGAGCAGTATTCCATACACGATCGAACTTGCGCTTGATAAAGTTTGAGCAGCTTTTCCGGCGTGAAGTACTGTCTCACCTTGGCCAAGATCCCCAATTTTTTGGCAGCCTGTTGAGCTTTAGCCTCGATGAAAGAGCCGAAATTGAGGGTAGATGACAACGTTACCCCAAGAAGCTCAAGGTCACTGGTTATCGGCACGGTTACACCCCGGAATGATGGAGCCGGGTGGAATTGGCTCCGTTTGGCGGAAAAAAGACACGCCTGGGTTTTAGCAGCATTGAACTTGACCAGATTGGCATCGCCCCAGTCGGATACTGCCTTCAAGGAAAAGTTCAAGCGTTCAACCATAGCCTCTCGGAAAGACTGGATCTGTGACCCACTAGCACGTGCATCAGACACGTATCTCTCAGCAACAGTGCTATCGTCTGCATACCCAAAGGTACCGGGTTTAAGAAGGTCGTTTATGTGCAGCAAGAACAGTGTTGCCGAGAGTACCGACCCCTGAGGGACCCCGGCATTAATTTCCATTTGACCGGACGAGCAGCCATCAATAACCACTCGGATGGATCGCCCCCTCAAGAAGTCTGCGATCCAGTCACACAGACCAGTGGGCAGACCGAAGGAAGGAAGCTTAGCAATAAGGCTATCATGCCAGACCCTGTCAAAGGCCTTCGAGATATCAAGGGAGACTGCAAGTGCTTCCCCATGCTTCTCGATGGCCTCGCTCCAGATGTGAATGGCATACGCTAGAAGATCCCCAGTTGACTGATTTCGGCGAAAGCCGTATTGACGATCACTGAGGATGTCATTAGCTTCTAGGTATGCCAGGAGCTTATTATTGATCACTCGTTCCATACTCTTGCAGAGAATGGACGTTACCGAGATAGGTCTGTAATTAGCAGGGTCAGCCCGACTACCCTTCTTGGGCACGGGTTGCACGTTAGCTTGCTTCCAAGCCATCGGTACTTTTCCAGCCTCAAACGAAACACGAAATGAGCGTGTCAGGATCGGAGACAGTTCAGGCGCACAAGTTTTTAAAACAATTGCTGGTATCCCGTCGGGACCACTGGCTTTGTTCACGTCAAGGTTACGTAGCACCCTACGGACGTCCTTCTGATGGATGCGTATGTCTGCCATAGTCGTCTCGCATCGCTCAGGAAAGGCAGGGGGCCGCGCGTTACCGGAATCAAGACGTGAAGATTCCGCAAAAAGAGAGGCAAATAGATTTGCTTTCTCCTCAGCGGTGTGGGCCAGCGACCCATCGGGTTTCAGCAGTGGTGGTAGTGAGGGACGGCAGAAGTTCGATTCAACAGATTTAGCCAGGGACCAAAATGCTTTACTACCTGCTGGGTATGAAGCAAGTTTGTTCCCAATTCGGCTAATGTGGTCAAACCGAGACCTCCGCATCACCTTCTTGCAGGATTTGGCAGCCCTATTATAGGCTCTCTTTTTTTGAGTCACGTCACTTGCCTTGCGCCTACGAGCGTCGACCCATTCTTGGTATGCCGTGTGTTTAAGCGCTTCAGCGCGATTACATTCGGCGCCAAACCAAGGTCGAACCTTGTCAGACATTGTTACATCAGAGAATGGAATGTAATATTCCATCCCCCGACGCAACACATCCGACACTGCGTCCGCGCACAACGACGGATCAGCGGAAGAGAAGCAAGTAGGCTGCCAAGGATAGCATGCGAAGAAAGAACGCATACCATCCCAATCTGCTGACTTGTATCGCCAAACCCGCCGGGTGCCTCTTGGGCTGGGATCGGGCGGGGAATAGACGGATACAGATTTCACCAGACAATGGTCGGAACTACCTATTGGTGAAGATATCGACACTGAGTACCGGTCCGGATCTGTAGTCAATAGAAGGTCCAAGCAATTGGCCATGTGTGACTCAACATCCGGCACCCTTGTAGCCCCCTGGACCAGCTGGGTGAGATTTAACGCTAGCGCTAGCTTCCGCGTCTCTCGCCCAGCATGGTCTGTGCACTGGTATGGGAAGAGCCACTCCTGATGGTGGGCATTGAAATCCCCCAGTATCACCAATTGGGCAGAAGGGTACCGCTGCTGAGCCACATCCGTCGCCTCACTAAGGTGCTGTGCGAGCCTGGTTGTCTCCTGATCACCACTGTGCGAACGGTAGACACAAGCATAGACAATTTGATCTATGCCAGTGTCCACCAAAGCCCAAAGCGTGGAGTACCTGGAGTCCTCAAGATTGCGGAGACGCCGATAGCAGATGTCATCCCGGGCATACATACATACACCCGCGCGTGGTTTAAAATGGTGCTCCAGGGTAAACCCTGGGTAAGATAAGTACGACACGTCTGACGGACTACTGATCTGCGTCTCCGAAAGAAAAAAAAGAGCAGGTTTCTCAGTCTCCAGATGGTGGTGGACTGCGACGAGATTTGAGTGCAGTCCTCGGATATTACTGAGGTGCACTTTAAGAGAGAGGGAGTGCTGCCGCTGTTTAACTGTTCTCTTTTTAATCTTTGTCATTATGTGTGATAAGAGTGAATGAAGGAGAGGAGAAGGAAGTGAGATGGGGTTTCACGCTGCTATCCTTCAGGCAAGCACTGATAGGACGGCATCATTGGGGTACTAGTCCGGAGACTGCGGGGACGCCCGAGCCCCCCCGGGAGTGTCCATCGGGCCCTCTCCTCTGGTCGCCAACCAGCACGATGGCGCATCCCGGGATTTTTCGACAGTTGGCGGGGCAGCCTTTCATGTGTGGCTGGTACATTACTTGGGCCCCCAACTACCTGCGGTCGGCCAGCGGCGCACCGTGCCTCGGATCCCGCTACCCTCCGCGACTAGTCTCCCGATACCTCCACACCAGTGTGGGCCAGGTCGGTCTGCCTGCAATGGAACCATCACTTCGACCCAACTCCTCTAATTTGGCTACACTGAGCATCGTACCGGAACACGGCTAGGCCGCTTGGCGGTACGTCTTTGCCCAGTGGGTGGTCGCAAGCCAGCGGTCGAAACCTACCACCAGTAAATGTCACCTGATTAGCACCACCCAGGGACCACGTGTAGGGACTTACAATGGGTATTCTCCTACGGACGCGGGTGACTCAGCCCCCCTGCTTCACTGAAGGAGGCTACTGGTTGGCATTTTTTCCACTAATCGCCTCCATGAGGACACGGCGGCGCCGGCGCTCCTACCAAGCGGGACTGACTTCCACCGTAAGTTCCATCGTATTCTCCGGGCGATCCGCACAATGGTGAGACTCGAGTGTTTCTTTTCGCTGAATTCGATACAGATACCTCCCGAAACACCCACATCCGGTGAGTCCTGCACAAAGAGAGGATGCCGTGACGCCTCTGTAGCCACTCCTCAAAGACAGGCATTACCGCTGCGATTGTGACGTGCTCACTTGGACAATGTTGTTTTACCAGAACATAAACCAGAAACATACATAAACTAGTGCCTTTTCCCTTGGGGTAGGCAGAAATGCCAACTGCTATGACCCTTACATACTCTTTCTATTCATTGACGTTCATACATCTGGATCTGGACGAGTACATAACATGTATCCTGAAGGTAATTTGCGTTTTTACCTTTAACAATTTTATGTGAAAGTACAATAAATAATTACGATGCTTGCAGAATGATCAGAATGGATTGCAAGCACAGAATGTTTGTACAGTTTTACGAACTTAACGCAGACGAAGTCGCGGGCAACAGCCAGTACCTTATATATTTATTGTTATTATTAAATTCTTAGTAAATTTCTTTTATTTTCTGTTTTTTTCAGTGATTATTTACAACAAAATTAAATGATTTAAAACAATTTTGTTCTAAATCATTTAATTTTGCTTTTTAAGCATTCATTTAGTTCAATCATATAATTAGGTAGGTACTATAATAGAACGGACTGATTTTAACTGATTTTAACAATTTTAACAACTATGTTACCTTTGAATAATTTTAATTTTTGTATAGGTACTTTTAAATTAATTTGCAATGTTAGTTATTTTTCTTCAAAAGTCCTTTTAATTCATAAAAGCATCTACTTTTAATGTAATTATTGTTAGTTGCTTAATTTTATTGGATCCCCATTAATCTCTTATTGGACATTAATGGCTTGCTCATCAGTTAGAATTTTTGGACAATGTCATTGTAGAGATTCCCTCATCATCATCACAATTTCGATTTTGCATAATTAAAAATGTATGGCAAACAGTAGGATTTATAGCAAATTTTCGGCAGCATAAACATGGGCGCCGACTCCGTGGGTGCTCGGGGGCTCGAGCACCCATGAGAACTAAACAGTGGGTGCCGAGCATCCCTAAGAATAGACATCAAGAATAAGATCAGTCATCGCCTCTTAGGTTACGTATAAATTATAATATTTCTTGATAATAAATAATGGTTTTATTTCATATTTTTATCAAACATAATTAGTAATTAAGTACGCAGTATGTAAGTAGGACATTTATTTATTTGTCGGTCGATCAGTGTGCATTTCTCTTCTCACACTTCGCCACTTTTTTGAGTCATCAAATGAGCATGAGCACCCATGAAGTTTTCTAAAAGCCGGCGCCCCTGAGCATAAACACTTAGGCTACTACACTTTGCTCGGTGAGCAATACGTGTAATCTACCACTTTCACAACTCTTATACTTTTTCTTACAGGTACTGGGATGATGTACTTGAAACGTTCTGGTATACGTACTCGTATACGATTAAGGATCCCGACTGTTGGGTTTTTTGCGGTAAAGTCCGGAGAGTAGGCAGCTATCAATCGTCCCACTATGTTAATGTGAGTTGAACTAGCTTTAGTTAGATTTTCACTAATAATAACTGATTATTTAATCTATACTAATATTATAAATGCGAAAGTAACTCTGCCTGTCTGTCTGTCTGTCTGTCTGTTACGCTTTCACGCTTATACCGCTGAACCGATTTTGATGAAATTTGGTACAAAGATAGAATAGAGCTTGAGAAAGGACATAGGCTATAAATTATCACGCTATTTGCTATGGGGGGTGAGCAGTAATTCAAAATGTCGGTATTAAACGACATTTTGCAGCGAGTTCGATCCTCAGCTACAGTTAAAAATTTTGTCATTATTTTATCTTTTTTTTTTGTACTATAATAACTTTTAATATTTTTTCAAAATAAAATTGACATTTCTATTCGATATCTTCTAAATATTTTGTAAAAAGTAATCAAAACACATAATAAAATCAAAGCGGCGAGTAAAATCACGTACTATTTTGTGTCATTATTCTATTTACCTGCAAAGGAGACAATTTTTTTTGTTTGGGGAATAGGCCCACCACAAATTGTGGCGTATAGCAATGAAATGCACGTTAGTTTATTCCTTATAATCTCTAGATTACATTGGTAATATTGGCAAAACTTTATCTAACTGGAGTACCGTGAAATACGACAGTCAAAACATGACTCTCATAATAACCTAAAATCTCACAAGAGCGATTGTCTAATGAGTGGATAGGTCTCCTTGGTATTTTAAGTTAAAATAGTGCACTGTTCAATATACAGTATAAAACAAAGTCACGTCTGTACTACGTGACAGACTTTGATGTGATTTACACGATTTGATAGACTTATTCATGAAAATGCGTAGATGTATTCATTTCGAAATAGCGCGGCTTTTGTCGGCCATTGACTGTAGATCTAAAATAATAAGGTGATGTGTTTTATGCTGGTTGTGTAAGGAGAAAAAAAACACATTATAGCATCACAAGTACGTATTTATTACTGTTCATCATCATCATTTTCAAAGTCATCTTTTAAAAGCAGTATTTCATCTAAAAAAGATGCAGGTGGCTCAACCTCACCTTGATGCCGCGCCCAAGATAAAAACCACACTATTCACATCACATATGCACAGCAGCCAACAGTGCGTCTGCCCACTAAACAATTACAACAGTATCCAGCAAGAGCAGTATTCAACATTCCGTTGAAATCGTGCTGCACAATTGATACAACGGCTTTGTGGATTATGCAATGTATCTACAGATGCCATTTTCATAAAATCTTTCGAATAAAAATACGAAAAGAACAGAAGAAACATGCAACTATCTATTAATCGGAAACAATAATGATGTTGTCTGTAGCGGTGGGGATTTCAACGACGAACAGTTTTCAAAGACCGTTTTTTGTTCTGCAACGTAACAACCGTTTTCCATCCTGAGACCAAACAGTCTTCGTTGCATAAACCAGTCTTCGAATTACTGTATGCGAATTGTTATCTTACTGTTAAGAAAATGAGGTCGAAAATCCATCGCTTCAACTATCACACTCGTCGCGTCGTCGTTTTTAAAACCAGTTATTGCAATGAAAAATGAATTTTATGTTTATAGTCATAAAGTTCATTTTTCATTGTAATAACTGGTTTTGAAACGACGACGCGACGAGTACAGAATTTATTACCGTCCTCAAACTAGTTGCGACAACGAACGTTTTCTGCAACTACTTCACTCAACGATAGTTTCGTCTTCAAACCAGTTGCGACGACGACCGTTTTCTGCAACCGTTTTTGTCGTCGCCAAAACGGTGACGTCTCGTCCGTCTAAAATTCGACAACGACCCACCACTAATTGTCTGTCAGTGTCAAACTGATTGAAACTGGACCACAGAGCATCTGCAACGGGCTATTAATTACGTTTCGTTCCACGTTGATTTTTAAAGTACGTTACTTGATATTTGTGTTAACCGTTAATAACAGCATTAAAAACAAGTTCGCTGGACCAATTAATTATTATCTCTTGAAACGCATTTAAATCCGATGTCACCGCTGCGCACTGTAGTAACATTTTTTTTTTCACTTTAAAATAAACTTGAAAACGCTCCTAAACAAGCATTTTTTGCCGTAACACTTTTTTACTATTATTTCATTATTCCGGTTAGATTTCTATATAATTTTTGGTCTGTTAATTATAATAAGATGATCGCTTTTTCCATGTGTAATATTATTAATAAACGTAACCGTTTAATAGTGGGCCCAAAAAAAATTGTCTCCTTTAACTTCTGAAAGGAAAATTATCACGCTATCATCGATAAGGAGCCAACCAGGCTATTATAACGTTTATATAAGAACGTCTATTTTAAAACACAATCATCAGAGGCCTCAGCACAGTGGTTTCGTATCTAGACTTGCGTTTAATATAAAGATGGTTCGAGTCCCATAATATGGCTCTCATATAAGAAATTTTTATTTTATTTTTTCACCTTATATAAGATTTTTTTTATATATTTTTGCATGCTTACATTTTTTTTATATCTACACACAATATATCTGTAGAAGTTTTTAGTTGTGTGCGTATCACGCAAAATGTTAATAATATAAAATGTAAATAACTTTTAAACATTAAAATTGTGTGTCACTTAAAATATTACGCTTTGTTTCATCGCAATCGGTTGACTATATCGAAAGATATATGTATAAATTTAAAGTTTTCAAGAAGTAAAATGTAACACTAGACGCAATTCAGATACTCGCAACGCCATCTAAAGACTCAAAGTAGAAATAATGATGACAATGGCATTTGAAATTCGTATTAAATTTGATAGATAGATGGCATTGTGTAATTTATGTAATTTTCTGAGTGGCGAAAGAATGACCATCGTTTGCAGACAGTTCTATTTTTTTTTCCCCGTGGTTGTAACAAGCTAATTGACCTATATGGTATTTAATTATTGACTTTAAAATAACATGGCCAAATTTTTGGAAGGGGTTACATGGTACGTTGCGTTGGAAGGCCCCCAGGTGGACGTTACCGATGACCTGGTGAGGGTCGCGGGAATCCGATGGATGCGAGACTCACAGGACCGGTCATTATGGCACTTGGGGAGGCCTATGTCCAAAAGTGGACGTCTTTCGGCTGAAATGATAATGATGACGATGGCACCTTTTTATTCTTTTTTTAAGGGTGAAAATTATCCAGTGACTTCGCCCGCTCTGGTTGGGGCGGGAGGGCGTGTCAATCTTTTACTGACTGAAACCACACCTGTGTCCTTCAGTTACCCTTTGCGACATCTCTTTGAGGAGCGCGTGGATCACTACGCGCTGTTGACGACTGGGCTTGGTCCGGTCAACTACCGGACGGCCGGACGGCTAGAGCTACCCATTGCTCGACGTCCGCAAGCCCGCGTCTACCGTGGCTGATAGTCGGGGTCGGAATCTCGGCTCGGCGTGGAGCGGCCTCCTCCTTCGCTAGCATTACGGCTTTGTAGAAGGAGGCAACCTCCGTCCATTTTTCCTCGCTTTGGACCATAGCCCGAACCAGGTGTCCGGCGCGAGAGGCCACTGACGCCGATTGCCTCCACGAGGACACAGCGGTGCTCCGCTCTTGCGGGGCACACCTCCAATGTATGCTTCACTGTGTCCTCCGGGATGATGGCACCTTGCGGCCTAATAATAGCGTGTTTTATTATTTGCAGTCACTGCTTCATATAAAACGAGGTCGAATGTGTTTTTCTGATCACAGTTCGACAACGTATAATGTATCTCAGATTCCTTGCAGCCTTACGTCGACATCTGGACATTGCCTCCTTGCAGTGAGTGGTGACCAACACTGGATTATGGTATTGGTACTGGTATTTCGAACGGTTTCGGATTGGACGGGGATACACGCACTCAAGATTTTGCCGAAATTCATTCAAAAGTTGGAGACTCTTTATAGGGTAGTTCCCACTATGGAAAAAACATTTGCCTGACATACGGGGACGTCAGTTAAATACACACCAAAAAATCCTAGGTAAATGAACCACCACGCCCAAAAGGATCAAGCTGCAACAATCAATGCAAGTATGCTCTCGAAAATTCTTCATAAGTACTGTTGTGGAGGAAGATAGTTGATGATGATGGTAGTTTTTGGATTCACTTAAGGCTTTGCACTATCAGTGCACGTTATCCAGCTGAAGGTCGGTGTTCCGATTATGCTCCTTCGTTTACCTCTACTAAAGCTGTCTAACTGCTTAAACTCTTCAGTGAAATATTATTGAGGCGAAATGTATTACACGAGGTAACTCTTTCAAACAATCTCGCAGCCCCAGCAGACATCGGTCCTAAAGGGCCCTATACATTTGTTGAAGGAAGCTACTAGTTGTCATTTTCTCCATCAATCGCCTCCATGAGGACACGGCGGCGCTCCGACCAAGCGGGAACGACTTCCATTATTCTCTGGGCGATCCGCACAATGGTGAGATCCGTGTGTTTCTTCCCGCTGAATACGATACAGATTCAAAAATATCCACATCCGATGAGTCCTGCCGTGACGCCTCTGTAGTGACACCTCAAAGACAGGCATTACCGCTGCGATTGTGGCGTGCTCACTGTGGCGAGGGATTAAAATCATACAATATTGTTTTACCAGAACATAAACCAGAAACATACATAAACTAATGCCTTTTCCCTTGGGATAGGCAGAAATGCCAACTGCTACGACTCATACATACTCTTTCTATTCATTGACGTTCATACATCTGGATCTGGACGTTTACATAACATGTTTCCTGAAGGAAATTAGCGTTTTTACAGTTTTATGTTAAAGTACAATAAATAATTGCGATCCTTTCGGAATGAATTCCAACAACAGAATGTTTGTACAGTTTTACGAACTTAACGCGGACGAAGTCGCGGGCAACAGCTAGTAGATAATAAATGTATTTATTGATAACTATCCCGGCCACTTTAGAAAATATTAAAGTACATCTAAAGCGTCCCAAAAAAAAAATGTCAGGCGGCTGCACGAGCAAGGGAACAGCCCTCATGCCCCTGCCACCGGGATCGTGACCGCGATTTCCAGTCACCGTAGACATGGGCTTGTGGACGGCAAGCAATGGGTAGCTCGCCGTCCGGTCGTCCGGTAACCGTCTGGACTAAACCCGAGTCATCGAAGGCGTATAGTGTTCCACGTGCGCCTCAAGGAGAGGTTAGCAAAACTGTTCGACCCAGTAGGGTCGAAGCCTACTGGGGTGGGGCCATGCGTTGCGGCCTGGAGCGCAAGGCAAAGAAGGAACATAGGTGTGGTTTTAGTTAGTAAAAGTGTGGCACGCCCTCTCGCCCCGCTCAAGAGCGGGAGAAAAAAAGGGGCCATGTTTGATTTGTATGTTTTTTTGAAATGTACCATATTTTACTAGTCAAGCCCTTTCATTTGATTACCATATCGATGGAGTTGTGAAAAAAATTGGCAATCCGCCATTTTGTAGTGACGGCCATCTTGGATTTACAATGATACTGAATATATTATATTAAATTGTATTGTCATCAGAACTAAAGGTGTGTCCACAGGAAGCGACTAAAATTTCAATTACCTAATAAAGACCCGAACAAACAAAAAACAACAACAACAAAAAAAGAAACCGAAATAAAACCGTTTAAAAGTACGACCAAACTAAATAGGTACATTAAAAAACATATACATAGAATCAAACCGTTTACAGGAACTTCATTATCAGCAGTAAAAACCGATTTGGTCAGCATGGAATATGGAGCTAGTTGTTTTAAATTCCACCTTAGGTCACCCACGCGACTTTTGGCGGCGATTCAGTAGTGATATAGCTACATACGCGAAACAGTCGCGATGCTATTGCTGGATATACTTACCTTTGACCACGTTCCGCTGCCGCGACAAGTCGCAGCATGGCGGACAGAGCTCCGGCGGGTTCTCATGGAGAAAAGGCGACAGCGACTGTCGCGACTCAGTGCTGGGCACGCCACAATTATGGCGGTAAGTCCCCTCTTTGAGGCGTGGTTGAAAAGACCACACGGCGTCCTCACCTTCCGCATGACGCAGGTTCTCACTGAACACGGTAAGTTCGAGAAGTTCCTGCACCGGATTCGTGCGGAAGCGACGCCCGAGTGTCGCCACTGTGTGGAACGCCCGGAGGACACGGTGGAGCACACGGTGGATGTGTGCCCCGCTTGGGCAGAGCAACGCCGTGTCATCTTGGGGGCGATCGGCGGCGGCGATCTCTCGCGCCGGGCCTTGGTACAGGCCATGATCCGGAGCGAGGAGGAGTGGCAGACGGACGCCTCCTTCTGCGAAGCAGTAATGCTAGCAAAGGAGGCGGCCGACCGCGTGAGGTAACGGTCCTCACGCCCTAACCGCCGCCGGGATTCTGATCCCGATTTCCGGCCACCGTAGGCGCGGGCTTGCGGACGGCGAGCAATGGGTGGCTCGCCGTCCGATCGTCCGGTAACCGTCCGAACCGAGCCCAAATCCAAGGGGCCCTGGGACGAAGGAACAGGAGTAGGTGGGTGAAGTGGGTTTAGTCAGTAAAAGTCAGACACTATCTCCCGCTCCGCCCAAGAGCGAGATTTGTCATTAGATGATTTTCCAACCTAAAAAAAAAACATTGATGCATCGCTACTAACTCATAATTATGCATCCATACACGTGCTCTGTAATGGCATCAATGCAGTCATGCATTAGTAGAGGTGTAGCTAAAGAACAGTTGCGTGTTGCAAATGCGACAAACAGACAAAGGCAGTGATGTAGCGGCGCGTTCATGAGACGCGCTACTGAATCAATGCAAAAAGTCGTCGTTGAATTTGTTTAAACTTTTTCATAAAGCTACGCCTTTTCGGACTGCCTGCGTAGACGGCGTTCCGGACCCCGCACTCAAGCACTCTAAAGCGAGTGAATTTTTCAAAATAAAGCAGTTTCTAAATTTTTAGATAAGTAGTTCAGACTCCGAGATCCGTATGGTGTTCGGACGTTAAGAATAACACCATCCCATCTCTTCCCGAGGGTGTCGTAAGAGGCGACTAAGGGACATACCAGAGAATGGGCAGCAGCATCCTCTGTGCATTACAACAACCAAACTGCGATCGCCAACCCGTCTGCCAAGCGTGGCGATTATGGCAACCCCCCCCAACATGAAAAACAGAAGGAAAAAATGGCCCCTAGTGCCCGGCAGCCCGTCTACCCTTGACTCCGGTAGCGGTCAAGGCCACGACGAGGCAAGGGGTGCGAAGAATCTCAGGATGAGATTTGGCTACCCATCTATTAAACGACTCGACCTGGCAACTTTCAACACGCGTACACTGAGGACTGACGAGAAGATCACCGAACTGGAGGAGGAATTGAGCAGGTTGCGATGGAGTATTGTGGGATTGTCTGAAGTCCGAAGACAGGGGGAGGATACGATAATTCTCAAATCCGGTAACCTGCTCTATTTCCGGGAGGGTGACCAGCAGTCCCAGGGTGGTGTCGGGTTTATCGTCCACAAGTCCCTTGTGAACAATGTCGTGAGGATCGAGAGTGTGTCGACCAGGGTGGCGTACCTTATACTCAGAATATCATCAAGATATTCGCTGAAGGTCATACAGGTCTACGCCCCGACCTCGACACATCCCGACGACGAAGTAGAATCCATGTATGAGGATATATCAAGAGCCATGCATGGTTCTAAGACTCACTTCACCGTGGTCATGGGGGGTACACTACATAAATACGAAAAACTTTATTCCGACAGTCACAAATACGAATTTCAAAATACCGATTTTCATAATTCCGAATGGTTCAAAATTCCGAATATAACAACTCCGACTTATCATTACTCCTATTTTTATAATTCCTAAATTTCAATTTTCCTAACTTTTGTAATTACTATTCTCAAAATACCGAGTTTCAATAGATCGAATAACAAAAAGTCCGACTTAATGATAATTCGAAACATCAAAAATACGAATTCCGATTATTAAAAAACCGATTAATAAAATTCCGAAATAAAAACGCCTCCTAAAACTGTATAGCAAGGCAAATAAACACATAAATGCTCGTCATAGGTCGTAGTATGAGGGGGTAGAATTAAAAAACTAATGACAGATGCGTTTTCCAGCATGCAGGGGATTTATTGCAGCATGCAAGCAGGCATGCAGCGTGCAAGCAGACATGCAGCATGCAAGCAAGCATGCGACATGCAAGCAGGCATGCAACATGCAAGCAAGCATGCAACATGCAAGCAAGCATGCAACATGCAAGCAGGCATGCAGCATGAAAGCAGGCATGCAACATGCAAGCAGGTATGCAAAATGCAGCAAGCATTGTTTCTGTCACGGCTCCGGCGCTGCGGGGTTTGGGCGGCCCCACGCGAGCTTATCGTCGCAGATGGTTTTAACGCTCACCACCGCAGCTTCGGCTTGCTGGCCGGCTTGGCCGGCAGCCTCAGCCGCGGCGGCGGGCCTTCAAACCACCTGCTCCTCAGCTCGCGGGCCGCCCTACCCCTCCGCACCTACGCGGGTTTAAATTACACTCTAGGGGTAAGGCAAACAAGACTGCGTGAAGTCGGTTTTGCAGCGATTCGTTTCTGACACTAAATTTTGTAGCACAACATGTTGACTTTGAGTTTATTCGAAGTATTGAAAATCGGAATACATATCGTTTTTCGGACCGAGAACCCTTCGAGCATTTGATTCTTTGAACGTATGAAAATCGGAAAACTAACAAATCGCATTTACGACTTTCGGTAAAATAAATTTCGTGATTTTTAATAATAGACATTATAATTTTTAGGTATTATGAAATTCGGACTTTTGAAAATCGGAATATCGAAATTCGGAATAAAATATTTCGGAGTATTTGGGTGTTCCCGGTCATGGGGGACTTTAACGCGAAACTGGGCAAACGAGACGGTGACGAGCTGCGAGTGGGGCAATTTGGATTTGGACGTCGGAATCGCCGGGGACACCTACTGGCTAGCTTTATGGAGAAGGAGGGCCTCTATATGATGAATTCCTTCTTCAAAAAGCGTGAGCATAGAAGGTGGACCTGGCAAAGTCCTGACGGTGCAACTAGAAATGAGATTGACTTCATCCTGTCGACGAAAAAGCAAATATTCAATGATGTCTCTGTGATCAACGCGGTGAAAACTGGAAGTGATCACCGCGTCGTAAGAGGCACATTGAATATTAACATTAAGCTTGAAAGGTCTCGACTGATGAAGTCTACGCTCCGTCCAGCACAGATCCAGATCCAAAACCCCGAGAGCTTTCAGCTCGAACTCCACAATCGTTTCGAGTGCCTAGGAAGCTCCGTGGATGAATATAACGATGGGTTCGTGGAAACTGTCCATACGGTCGGGTCTAAGTTTTTCAAGACTCACCGTACAAATAAAAACAAGAAGCTCTCCGATCCGACCCTCGAGCTAATGAAGAAGAGGCGTGAGATGATTCTGCAGTCTTCAGACGATGCGTGCATATACCGGCAGCTCAATAGACAAATCTCGAAGTCCCTGAAACGTGACCTTCGCCGCTTTAATACCGCAAGGATTAAGGATGCGATTGAACGGAATAAGGGCTCTAAAGTATTTGCACGAGATCTGTCTATTGGGCAAAGCCAGCTCACGAAACTGAAGACCGACGATGGCAGAGTCATATCCGCCAAATCGGAGCTTCTGGGAGAGATCGAGGCTTTTTATGGACAGTTATACACGTCTACCGCTAAACCCGCTGTAAATCTAGTAAACGACCCAAGAGCTAGATTGACTCGACACTATACCGAAGATATCCCGGACGTCAGCCTGTACGAGATTAGGATGGCTCTGAAGCAGCTGAAAAACAACAAGGCGTCGGGTGAGGACGGAATTACGGCCGAATTTCTGAAGGCGGGTGGAAAACCGGTCCTTAAGGCCCTTCAGAAGCTATTTGATTCCGTCATACTCGAGGGGAAAACGCCACAGGCGTGGAGCAGAGGCGTGGTGGTACTCTTCTTTAGGAAGGGCGATAATGCCCTGCTTAAGAATTATAGGCCCATCTCGCTTCTGAGCCATGTCTACAAGCTGTTTTCCAGAGTCATCACGAATCGTCTCGCGCGCAGGTTCGACGACTTCCAGCCTCCCGAACAAGCCGGATTTCGAAAAGGCTTCAGCACCGTGGACCACATACATACGCTGCGGCAGGTTATACAGAAGACTGAGGAGTATAACCAGCCTCTCTGCTTAGCGTTTGTGGACTACGAGAAAGCCTTTGATTCGATTGAAACTTGGGCTGTACTGCAGTCTCTCCAACGGTGCCAAATTGACTATCGGTATATCGAAGTGCTGAAGTGTTTGTACAAAAACGCCACTATGTCAGTCCGACTACAAGACCAGACCTCGAAACCTATCCTCTTGCAGCGGGGTGTGAGGCAGGGAGACGTTATTTCTCCGAAACTGTTCACGGCAGCAATGGAGGATGTCTTCAAGGTTTTGGAATGGAGAGGGCTAGGCATTAATGTCAATGGCGAGTACATCACACACCTTCGGTTTGCCGACGACATAGTAGTCATGGCTGAGACTACGGAGGAGCTCAGTACAATGCTTGGTGACCTCAGTAGAGCTTCCGAAAGAGTGGGACTTAAAATGAACATGGACAAAACCAAAGTAATGGTAAACAGCCATGTAGCACCCACTCCTATCAAGGTCGGGGACTCTACACTCGAAGTTGTAGACGACTACGTTTACCTGGGACAGACGGTCCAGTTGGGAAGGTCTAACTTCGAGAAAGAGATCAATCGTCGAATCCGACTCGGCTGGGCAGCGTTCGGGAAGCTGCGCGGTGTCTTCTCGTCCAATATACCACAGTGTCTCAAGACGAAAGTCTATGACCAGTGCGTGTTGCCAGTGATGACATATGGCTCCGAAACGTGGTCGCTTACAATGGGCCTCATTAGAAGGCTTAAAGTCACCCAAAGGGCAATGGAGAGGGCTATGCTCGGAGTTTCCTTGCGTGATCGAATCAGGAATGAGGATATCCGCAGGAGAACCAAGGTTGCCGACATAGCACGAAGAATCGCCAAACTAAAGTGGCAATGGGCAGGGCACATTGCTCGCAGAACAGATGGCCGTTGGGGCCGAAAGGTTCTGGAATGGCGACCACGTACCGGAAGACGTAGCGTTGGAAGGCCTCCTACAAGGTGGACCGATGACTTGGTAACGGTTGTGGGGGTCCGATGGATGCGAGACGCACAGGACCGTTCGCTGTGGCGACGCTTGGGGGAGGCCTATGTCCAGCAGTGGACGTCTTTCGGCTGAAATGATGATGATGATGATGAGTTCAGACTCTGCCTTCTGATATCTACCGAACCATAATGTTTTATTTTTGTTTAGAAACTACTGACCAGAATGAAAAGCGAATGCTGTCCCGGTTATAAGAAAAATCGTGCTTATCATTCGTAAGTACTTAGATATAAGTACTTTTAGCAATCAAGCAGTTCATAAACAATAATTTACTCCACCGATGTAAACCCCTGAAACACAAAGGGAAACTGAAGGACACAGATGATTTTAGTCCGTAAAAGTCTGACACGTCCTTTAACTTCACCCTAGCAGGAGAAAATTGATGCCTGGCTCCTCAAAGAAAAAAACTACCGCTCTGGAAAAATAAAATAGTCGGCTAGACTCGCTTATGAACCTGCACTCACTGTACATTTTTTACCAATTATAACGTACATAAACTACCAATATATGATTAAAAATAATAGTACCTATTTAACTTTATACAAATTAATTTAAGAAAATATGATTTTCAGATTGAAATGCCTGCCGCAGTGCTCTAAACCATGTGGAAATGGCACCTGTGTAGCACCTGAGAAATGTCTGTGCAACAAGGGATATACCTTTGCCAACGCAACATGCCAACCAGTTTGCAGTAATTCCTGTTCTAACGGTACCTGTATAGCCCCAGAGACTTGCCAATGTTTGCCAGGATATCAAAAATCAACCGTAAATACCTGCACGCCTTACTGCTCCAGTGGATGTCCACATGGGAGTTGTGTTGGACCTGAGACATGTGTATGCGACCCAGGGTGGCAAATGATACAATCATATGGTATGTTGAATAAAACATGTCAACCTATTTGCACACAACCATGTACCAACGGCAAGTGCGTGGCTCCTGAAACTTGCCAGTGTACAGCGGGTTACGTAAAGTCAGATGAATTCAACTGCAAGCCTTTTTGCTCTAGTGGATGTCCTCATGGAAGTTGTGTTGGACCTGAGACATGTGTGTGTGACCTGGGGTGGAAAATGGTACAATCAAATGCCATGGTGGAAAAAACATGTCAACCTGTTTGCACGAAACCTTGTACCAACGGCAAGTGCGTGGCTCCAGAAACCTGTCAGTGTACAGAGGGTTACGTAAAATCGGATAAGTACAGTTGTAAGCCCCACTGCTCTAGTGGTTGTCCTCATGGAAGTTGTGTTGGACCCGAGACATGTGTGTGTGACCCAGGATGGCAAATGGTATCATCATATGGCACGGTGAATAAAACATATTGTCAACCTATTTGCACGAAACCTTGTACCAACGGTAAGTGCGTGGCTCCAGAAACCTGCCAGTGTACAACAGGTTACGTAAAGTCAGATGAATTCAACTGCAAGCCGTTTTGCTCTAGTGGATGTCCTCATGGAAGTTGTGTTGGACCTGAGACATGTGTGTGTGACCCAGGATGGAAAATGGTACAATCAAATGCCATGGTGCATAAAACATGTGAACCTATTTGCACGAAACCTTGTACCAATGGCAAGTGCGTGGCTCCAGAAACTTGCCAGTGTACAGAGGGCTACGTAAAATCGGATAAGTACAGTTGTAAGCCCCACTGCTCTAGTGGTTGTCCTCATGGAAGTTGTGTTAGACCTGAGACATGTGTGTGTGACCTGGGGTGGAAAATGGTACAATCAAATGCCATGGTGAATAAAACATGTCAACCTGTTTGCACGAAACCTTGTACCAACGGCAAGTGCGTGGCTCCAGAAACCTGTCAATGTACAACAGGTTACGTTAAGTCAGATAAATTCAACTGCAAACCTTTTTGCTCTAGTGGATGTCCTCATGGAAAATGTGTTGGACCTGAGACATGTGTATGTGACCCAGGATGGCAAATGGTATCATCATATGGCACGGTGAATAAAACATATTGTCAACCTATTTGCACAAAACCTTGTACCAACGGTAAGTGCGTGGCTCCAGAAACCTGCCAGTGTACAACAGGTTACGTAAAGTCAGATGAATTCAACTGCAAGCCGTTTTGCTCTAGTGGATGTCCTCATGGAAGTTGTGTTGGACCTGAGACATGTGTGTGTGACCCAGGATGGAAAATGGTACAATCAAATGCCATGGTGAATAAAACATGTGAACCTATTTGCACGAAACCTTGTACCAATGGCAAGTGCGTGGCTCCAGAAACTTGCCAGTGTACAGAGGGCTACGTAAAATCGGATAAGTACAGTTGTAATCCCCACTGCTCTAGTGGATGTCCTCATGGAAGTTGTGTTAGACCTGAGACATGTGTGTGTGACCTGGGGTGGAAAATGGTACAATCAAATGCCATGGTGAATAAAACATGTCAACCTGTTTGCACAAAACCTTGTACCAACGGCAAGTGCGTGGCTCCAGAAACCTGTCAATGTACAACAGGTTACGTAAAGTCAGATAAATTCAACTGCAAACCTTTTTGCTCTAGTGAATGTCCTCATGGAAAATGTGTTGGACCTGAGACATGTGTATGTGACCCAGGATGGCAAATGGTATCATCATATGGCACGGTGAATAAAACATATTGTCAACCTATTTGCACGAAACCTTGTACCAACGGTAAGTGCGTGGCTCCAGAAACCTGCCAGTGTACAAAAGGTTACGTAAAGTCAGATGAATTCAACTGCAAGCCGTTTTGCTCTAGTGGATGTCCTCATGGAAGTTGTGTTGGACCTGAGACATGTGTGTGTGACCCAGGATGGAAAATGGTACAATCAAATGCCATGGTGCATAAAACATGTGAACCTATTTGCACGAAACCTTGTACCAATGGCAAGTGCGTGGCTCCAGAAACTTGCCAGTGTACAGAGGGCTACGTAAAATCGGATAAGTACAGTTGTAAGCCCCACTGCTCTAGTGGTTGTCCTCATGGAAGTTGTGTTAGACCTGAGACATGTGTGTGTGACCTGGGGTGGAAAATGGTACAATCAAATGCCATGGTGAATAAAACATGTCAACCTGTTTGCACGAAACCTTGTACCAACGGCAAGTGCGTGGCTCCAGAAACCTGTCAATGTACAACAGGTTACGTTAAGTCAGATAAATTCAACTGCAAACCTTTTTGCTCTAGTGGATGTCCTCATGGAAAATGTGTTGGACCTGAGACATGTGTATGTGACCCAGGATGGCAAATGGTATCATCATATGGCACGGTGAATAAAACATATTGTCAACCTATTTGCACAAAACCTTGTACCAAAGGTAAGTGCGTGGCTCCAGAAACCTGCCAGTGTACAACAGGTTACGTAAAGTCAGATGAATTCAACTGCAAGCCGTTTTGCTCTAGTGGATGTCCTCATGGAAGTTGTGTTGGACCTGAGACATGTGTGTGTGACCCAGGATGGAAAATGGTACAATCAAATGCCATGGTGAATAAAACATGTGAACCTATTTGCACGAAACCTTGTACCAATGGCAAGTGCGTGGCTCCAGAAACTTGCCAGTGTACAGAGGGCTACGTAAAATCGGATAAGTACAGTTGTAAGCCCCACTGCTCTAGTGGATGTCCTCATGGAAGTTGTGTTGGACCTGAGACATGTGTGTGTGACCCAGGGTGGCAAATGGTACAATCAAATGTCATGGTGAATAAAACATGTCAACCTATTTGCACGAAATCTTGTACCAACGGTAAGTGCGTAGCTCCAGAAACCTGCCAGTGTACAGTGGGCTACGTAAAATTGGATAAATACAGTTGCAAGCCCCACTGCTCCAGTGGATGTCCTCATGGAAGTTGTGTTGGACCTGAAACTTGTGTTTGTGATGTAGGATGGCAAATGATTGTAACTAATGTCACTATGAAGAAAGTCTGTCAACCAATTTGTACTAAACTCTGTGAGAATGGTACATGTAAAGCCCCAGACACATGTGAGTGTTTTCCAGGATATGAAAAAAATGAAAATAATATTTGTGAACCCTACTGTACAAATGGATGTCCACACGGAAGTTGTGCTGGGCCTCAGACATGTGTCTGTAATTCAGGATATGAAATGGCACATGATAATAAAACGTGTCAACCTGTTTGTGCCAAACCTTGTTTGAATGGCACATGCATCGCACCAATGGTCTGTAAGTGTTTACCCGGATATAGAGTATCTGGGAAGTTTTCTTGCAAGCCTCATTGTTCTAGTGGATGTCCAAATGGTACATGTGTAGGCCCAGAAAAATGCGTCTGCAATCCGGGATGGCAAAAGGTTCAACTAAATAGCACAAAAATTATGTCTTGTCAACCAGTATGTACCGAACGCTGTCAGAATGGAACATGTGTAGCCCCAAATACATGTCAATGTTTTAAAGGATACAAATTGTCAAAAAACAACACTTGCAGACCTTACTGTTCAAGTGGATGTTCTCATGGAACCTGTGTTGCACCTGAAACTTGTTCTAATAACTCAGAATGGAAAATCATCCAGGCCAACGGCACATCTCCTAAACCAGTATGCAGCAAAGGCTGTATTAATGGCACTTGTATAGCCCTGGAAACTTGCCAATGTCACTCCGGCTATGTAGAATCAGAAAAGAATATTTGCCGGCCACATTGTTCAAATGGATGCATTCATGGCGTTTGCGTGAGACCTGAAACGTGTATCTGTGACTCAGGATGGGAAATGACGCAAACTCAACTTGGCACAAGTAACAGAACATGCCAACCAATATGTACTAAGCCCTGTGTGAATGGTACATGTGTCGCTCCAGAGACTTGTACATGTTTTAATGGATATTTAAAAACAGAGAATAATATTTGCGAGCCGTATTGCTACGGCGGATGTTCACATGGTATATGTGTGAGTCCTGGCTTCTGCGTTTGTAATCCGGGATGGTACAAAAGTAATCTTAATGATACATGTGTGGCTAATACCGGACTAAGAAATTGGTAAGTAGTTTAATGAACGTAATTTTTTTTTATTTTGGTATAAAGTTGTTATAAATCGAACTACTGGACATTGCTGCTGATGTGATTAAGTACTTTTTTACACCACCTGCTCGATAATGCCCTTGTATACGTCATACAACCATCACTTAAAGCAAGTCATTATGTCCCTAGGGAGATAATGCAGTATGGGCGATCCCTAGGGAATAATGAGATTTGAATTTGGAACGTGAAAAACCGTCAACATTAGGTGAATTAAAATGTAGTGTATCAAACAAGTTTATTCAAATTTCAAACTGGCCACTAACAAACGAATAAAACGTGGTTATCGGACGAGTTTCTAAAAAAAAGTAATGAACAAGCGGGAGCGTTATAGAAAATTTAAACTATAGAATCTTTGAGTAGTGAATTTTGTTTGTTTCAAATCTCAAAACATTTTGAGTGATAGTTAAGTTTACTTGTAAATAATACTTATATTTCTCTATTATATGATTTGTTTTACTAAATTGTCTTTTAATTATCTCACAGATGGTGTAAAAAGTATCCAACACAGGGATAAAGCTGTCTTTATCTTGGGCGGCTTGAATTCCTCACTTCACTCAGGTTTCTTTATTAACTCCCTCGCAATGCTCGGGAGTTAATTATATAAATCCCTCACTGACGTTCGGGATTAAAATTAGCAACCTTCGTTTCGTTCGGAATTCAACATGCCGCCCGCGACTTAAAGACACTGCTTTATCCCCTAGTCACATAATCTACTATTTCAACACACTTGCTCAGAAAGTGACTCTTACTTAAGTATATAATGGCACTCGTTACCAAACTGTGACATTTTGATTACCATTATGCACTAGTGCTATAATGTAGTTAAAACCCTTTTGTTCAACGTCTTGGTTCGCAAAACAAATTTTGAATTCGAATAAAATTCCCATTAAGTTATTGCGTTCAATAGTATATGTGTAAATTAGTGTCTTACTTACTTATTTCATCCAATTTACAAGTTAAAATGGACCAATTTAACTTGTACAAACGATTTATTTGATAAAAATCATTTAGTAAATAAATCGTACATTCAAATAAAATTAGGTTTTTTTTGTAGGCTATGGCCGCCATTTTAAGATGCGCGCGGTTTTTGGCGTGTTTTTTTTATTGCAGTGAAGTTAAGTGGCTTTATTAATTAAATAAAATTAAATATTTTTTTTTTTTTTTTTTTTAATTGTTATAAACTAGTGCTTGACTGCGATTCCACCTGATGGTAAGTGGTAATGCAATCGTTGATGGTGAGGCGCACTAATTTATTGAGAGCCTATTCACTCTAGCCTTGAAGAGACCCAAATTATAATCGGACGGGAAAATCGCAGCAGGCAAATTATTCCAGTCCCTCGATGTACGCGGTATAAACGACGAGGCAAAACGCTTGGTCCGGACCGTAGAGGTTTCAACAACGTAAGGGTGGATACTCGCCGTTCGTCGGCTTGTCCGATGGTAGAAATGAGATGGTGGAATCAAGTCATGCAATTCCTGCGCACACTCTCCAAAATGAATTCTGTAAAACACCGAAAGGCTGGCTACCCTACGCCTGTGCTCAAGACTTTGTAGATTGGAATTAACCAGATCTGGATCACCAATTAGCCTCTTTGCACGCCTTTCCACCGAGTCCAAAGCTGCCAGGTGGCATTTTGCAGCACCAGCCCATATGTGGCTGCAGTACTCCACACACGAACGGACCTGTGCTTTGTATAACATTAAAAGCTGCCCTGGTGTGAAGTACCGCCGGACCTTTGCAAGTACGCCGAGTTTCCTAGCAGCTACCTTGGCTTTGGACTCAATGAACCGCCCAAAGTTAAGGTCTGAAGAAATTTCAACTCCCAAGAGCTGAAGGCGGTCGGTGTACTCCAGGGATACATTCTGAAAAACAGGAGCCAAGGTGAACGGGCTCCTTTTAGCGGTGAATAGACACGCTTGTGTTTTGGCGGCGTTGAATCCCACCAGATTGGCTTCACCCCACTTGGAGACTGCCTGAAGTGAGACATTCGCACGCTCTACCATAGCCTCTCTTTCGGACCGGATTAGCTCCCTACTAGCTCGAGCACCTGGCAGGTATCTCTCTACAACTGTGCTATCATCTGCATACCCATAGATACCGGGCATCAGCAGATCGTTGATATGCAGCAGGAAGAGAGTTGCAGAGAGAACAGACCCCTGAGGAACTCCGGCATTAGTCGTCATGGGCTCTGATGAGCATCCATCGATAACAACTCGGAGAGAACGTTCACTCAGGAAGTCTTTTACCCAGTTAATCAGACCAGGGGAAACGCCGTACGCTGAAAGCTTACTCAATAGACTAGCGTGCCATACCCTGTCGAAGGCCTTCGAGACGTCCAAGGAAACAGCAATCGCTTCCCCATTCTTCTCGAGGGTCTCGCCCCACAAGTGGGTGGCATAAACTAGAAGGTCCCCAGTAGATCGATTGTGGCGAAACCCGTACTGTCGATCACTGAGGAGATCGTTACCTTCCAGGTATGCCAAGAGGCGCGAGTTCAATACACGCTCCATAATCTTGCAGAGTATGGAGGTTATTGAAATCGGCCGATAGTTGGTAGGATCGGTACGACTGCCCTTTTTGGGCACGGGTTGCACGTTGGCAAGCTTCCAGGACTTGGGCACTATACCAGTCCCAAATGAGAGGCGATACAAACGCGTCAGTACAGGAGACAACTCGGGTGCACAAGCCTTGAGAACAATCGCTGGTATACCATCTGGTCCACTAGCTTTATTCACGTCAAGACGACACAGTGCTCTCAGAACCTCTTTGTTCCTTATGCGGACCTCGGGCATCGAAGTATCGCAGTGAGGTAGAATCGGTGGAGTAGCACTACCAGTGTCAAGACGAGAATTATGGGCGAAGAGAGATGCAAAGAGACCCGCTTTCTCTCTCGCTGTATGAGCCAGTGTTCCATCAGGTTTAACCAGCGGAGGCAATGAGGGCCGACAGAAGTTCGCTTCGACCGACTTGGCAAGGGACCAGAATGCTCTGCTACCGGACGGCTGCGCAGAGAGCTTTGTACCAATATGGTTAATGCGGTCGAAGCGAGCCTTCCTTAGTGCCTTTTTGTAGGACTTGGCAGCATGGTTGAAGGCTCTCTTCTTTGAACTCAGATCCGGAGCTTTGTGGTCACGAGCGTCAACCCAGGCGAGAAACGCCGAATGCTTACGTTGTTCAGCTTGAACGCAATCGGCGTTGAACCATGGGTGAGCTGAGCCACCGATGGGTACGTCGCGATAGGGAATGAAATACTCCATAGCTTGACGTATCACATCGGATATAGCATCTGCACAGCTCGACGGATTTTTAGAAGAGAAGCAGACCTGCTGCCAAGGATAAGATGCAAAGAAGTGCCGCATCTCATCCCAATCTGCTGACTTGTAACGCCACATTCGCCGTTCACCGCGTGAGTCGCAGTCAGGTGGGGAGAAGGACGATACAGACTTCACCAGACAGTGATCTGAAGTTCCTAGTGGTGAGGAAACTGTTACGATACATCTGTCCGGATCGGTGGTCAGTAAAAGGTCCAGACAATTGGCAGTATGACCAACTACATCAGGCACCCTTGTCGCTTGCTTTACCAACTGGGAGAGGCCCATCGATACTGCAAAGTTTCGCGCTTCTCTCCCAGCGTGGTCGGTCCTCTGGTACGGGAAAAGCCAGTCTTTGTTGACGGCGTTAAAGTCCCCCAGAGCGACAAACTGCGCATCAGGGTGCCGATGCAGAGCCTTATCGGCGGCCTCACTGAGGTGGCCAAACAGTTGAGTCGTCTCCTGGTCACCGCTGTGCGATCGGTAGACACAAGTATAGACAATTTTGTCCACACCGGTGTCCACCAACAACCACAACGTTGAGAAATTAGGGTCCTCAAGGTGACGGAGACGCTGACAACAGATGTCATTGCGGACGTACACACAGACCCCGGCACGCTGCAGGAAATGGTGCTCCAATGAGTATCCCGGGTAGTCGAGATACGCCGCATCTGACGGACATCTGATCTGCGTCTCCGTCAGGAAAAGTAAGTGGGGCTTGTCAGTCTCAAGGTGATGGTGGACCGCATAGATATTGGAGTGCAGTCCTCGAATGTTAGAGAGGTGCACTTGGAATAAGAGGACGTGCATCCGCTGTACACACTTACTTTTCTTTTTACCTTTAATTTTATTTTTTATTATTTTGAGTGAATAGGGTAGGTGGAAGATGGCAGTTGAGCGAGGTGATGCGATGTAAATCCAACAACGCGACCAGAGTTGCTGCGCCAATGGAGGTCTGATCTGGAGACTGCGGGGACGCCCGAACCCCCCCAGGGATCGCCATCGGGTCCTCTCGCCCGGTCGCCAACCGGCACGATGGGGCCACCCTGGGATTTTTCGCAGTTGGCGGGGCAGCCTTTTGTGCGTGGCTGGCACACTACTTGGGCCCCCAACTATCTGCGGTCGGCCAGCGGATAACCGTGCTTCGGATCCCGCTACCCTCCGCGATCAAACGTCCGACACAACAACAGCTGTCGCATCATACCCGGTACAGTACACATCGCAACACAACTGCTCAGACCCATCTTCCACCATATGGCTTCACCAGACATCACGCCGAAACACGACAAGTCGCTTGGCGGCATGGCTTTGTCTGGTGGGTGGTAACTCCTAAGCCGGCAGCCGATACTATGGCCTACCACCGTATTTTACTGCTCGTTTGGCACTACCCAGGGGACACGTGTAGGGTGGTCAAAACAAGTAGATCCTACGGACGCGAGCAGTTCATCCCCCATAAAATACTACAAAATCATTAGAAAATGTTACTTCCGTATTCTATTGTCACTACGAAAGACATTATCGTAAAAACATAAACGTAAGACTAGGCAGTATGATCAAAATACCTTAGCCTTCCTCTAGGGGTAAATAAAAAAAAATGATGCGAGCGTATAAGAAATTTTTTAAGAAATTTTTACCGCCATGTCACACAAAATAATTTTACTAGTTTTACTGTTGTTTTCTTCACTTATTGAAAAACGTCGTATGACATACGTGAGTAATTAATAATTACCGTTCTTGGCTCTCTTAAGACCCTCGCCACGGCTCGGGTCTAAATACCGCCTCGACGGTAATCACTAACATTACACACTTATATCATAATGTACTATTACAGTGTATCTGTTGTGGTCAAATATTAAAGTTGATCACTTCATAATGTGACCGACCTTTTCACGAAATGGAACCATTTCATGAATAGCCAGCTAAAACTGGCCAATTCCTTTAAACGTTACGTTTGATGATAATAATATGTCAATTATTTTATTTTATTTATTAAGAGATAACACACAGTTACAATATAAAACTTATGCATAAAAACATCATTTTTTAAGTAGGTAGTAATGTTGCAGCCAACTGCATTATCCACAGATAAAACCTATAATTATTGAACATTGGTTCCCACTAGATGGGAATTATTTTATAATTGGGAGTATGATAGAGAAGTCTTACTTCCATGACACCTATAATGCATAGTACGGAGGAATTTGCGCTGAATTCCCTCTACTGCAGCAATGTACTTTTTATAGAAGGGATTCCAAATAGGAACAGCTGCATATTCTAATTGAGACCATATGAACCTTTTTTATAGGTACAGATAAGTCCAGGTACGCTTAAATTTAGTTGAAAAACTCATCACGAAACCATACATTTTAAATGCATTGTTTACTAAGGCTTCAACATGCTGGTTCAAGGATAACCCACTAAAGCACACCCAGATCCTTGACTAAGCATTTGTTATTTAACGGGGTTCTGTTAAGACTATAGTAAAATTTTACGATTACCATGTTTTTGGTAAAGTGTACACAGTTGCATTTGAGTATACCGAGATGCAATTTACTTTTAGTACAGTAGCCTGTCAGTCTGTCCAGATTTTGTAGAAAAAATAAGCAATGTTCAAGTGTAATTATCGTTTTAAACGCTTTTAAGTCATCAGCGTACATCAAGAACTTGGCGTGTTTAAAACACTTCTTAATATCATTTATATAAATGACTAGCTTCTGCCAGCGGCTTCGCCCGCGTGACATGGGTTTCTCCATACAAACTTTAGACCCCCGTTTCATTCCCTTAGGGGCTGAATTTTGAAAAATCCTTTCTAGTGCTCGCCTACGTCATAAAAGGAACCCTTGCTCAAAATTTTACGCTCCTAGTCCTAGTAGTTTTAGCTGTGCGTTGATATGTCAGTCAGTTTCTCCTTTTATATATATATAGATAAACAAAAGCGGCCCCATAATTAATACCGCCCAAAAACTCCTGAAGAACAACAACCAACAGAAGCAGACTGGTGACCGTTAACTACAACCCTTTGTGATCGGTTTTCAATATAGGTCACAAATCAACGCAACGAATTTCCGCGTATTCCATTAAAATCAATTTTATTTAGCAGGATTTCATGTTCGACCTTGTGAAAAGCCTTCTTGAAATCTGTGTAAACCGCATGCACTATAACTCGCCTATCAATATTTTTAATCCTAGCCATATCATTAATATAGGATGTCCATGATAATAAAAGGTCTGAATAAGTAGCTCTTAAAAAAAACAAACATAAGTTCAAAAATTACAACCAATAAATAAAAAAGAAACTATAGATATAGATGATCTACATTCAAATAACAAGCCAATTGCAATTAAAATTGTATACAAGGATATCGTTGGTATAACTGTACCATAGTTTCATTTGTTCTGCTGATTGACCATAAGCCCGTATATTTTTTATCAACTTAATAACGTAGCTAGTGTATAATTTTATTTCACTACAATTTTATCTTAAATTTATAATATAGCATCTTTCATCTTTTTGTCTGCCGTCGTGTTACGTCAAAAAAAAAACAAAGTGACATCAGTACCTCTACCGGTAGACCACATAACTATTTTACAATTAGATCGACTGATTAAACATGAGTATTTTTGACCATGATATCAGGAAATAATCGTTCGTTTAACGATTCATAGTGTTAAACGCAGAGTGTTCATTGATTTGGCTTGCCTATACTATAATGTGCCCAGCGCACAAGGTTCTCTTTCATGAAACACGACAATTCATGAAATGTTCAATTCTAAGATCTGGCCACGACATAACTATCATTCATCAGATTCTGCTATGCTCGGAGTCTCCTTGCGTGATCACATCAAAAATGAAGATATCCGCAGGAGAACTAAGGTTACCGATATAGCTCGAAAAATCGCCAAACTTAAGAGGCAGTAGGCAGGGCACATTGCTCGCAGAACAGATGGTCGATGGGGGTGAAAAGTTCCGGAGTGGCAACCACGTACCGGAAGACGCAGCATTGGAAGGGGTCCCACAAGGTGGACCGATGACCTAGTGAGGGTCGCGGGAATCCGATGGATACGAGACGCACAGGACCGATCGTTATGGCAACACAAGCCTATGTCCAACAGTTGTCGTCTTTCGTTTTCCGTTAAATTACCAGTATTAGTTTACCGGCTTTTATATCCTCGTTTCACGGCACTGAAAAATTAATCAGGAATATCCTGTCTTTCTCACTGATTGATTTTAATGTGCCTTGTTTCACTGAGGCTATAATACGCTTGGAGGTTCGCTTGCCCGAATTCCAAACAGGCCGACGACCTTTCTTTCCAAAGACGGTGGGATCAGCCGCTGTGCAAAGTAGTTCAAGAAAACCTGATGGCCACATCTGTGACTACTGCGGAGCGTGCGCGCCTGCTAGCTGTGGGGGAGTGGGAGTCGGATCTCTGGCTTCATGCACTACCGTCGTCGAACATAGGCACCTTGTTCGACGATACTACCTTCCGCCTCGCTGCTTCCCTACGTCTTGGCGCTCCTTGTTGCTCTCCTCATCGCTGCCACTGTGACGAAGTGGTCAACAGCCTCGGACACCACGTTCTGTCATGCAGCCGAAGTTTGGATCACATAGCACGGCACGAGAATATCAACGACATCATCCGACACGTATTGAAACCTCATGGCCTGGCACATGACGATGGCAAGAGACCGGACGGTATGTCTTTATTTCCATGGAAGATGGGTAAGCCTTTAGTATGGGACGATATTTGTATCGATACTCGTCTTGCGCCATCTTATTTTCCTGGGTCGTCATGCTGTGCCGTTACTGCCACAGAGGCTACAGAAAACCTCAAGCGGCGAAAATAATTTAACCTTGTTGGTAGTTATATTTTCGAGCCGTTTGGCGTTGAAACTCTCGGATCGTGGGTTCCGAGTGAAAATGACGATGATGATGATGATAATCAGATTCTGCAAACCCTTTGCTAACCAAGCTACACGCAAAGCGGGATTGCGATCGCATGCTTCGGAATCGACGAGGCTGTCGGCAATATCCGGATGACCGATCGCTTTGGTTACGACAAAGACTGTTCAAATTTTTTTGCTTATAAAACTTTTATTAATATATTAATTAACTTCTTTTCTTCTGTAGCATAATAAACATAATCAGCATTTTAATGTTCCCACTGCTGGGATTCATAAATTACACAAAGTACAACTCGTAAGTCGGGGCCGTTACCACTCGGCCACCAGTGCTCTCTCGCTTTCTTCTAGCAGTGACTAAATAAAATAATATTTACGTTTTCAGGATTCAGTCCTACTGGATGTACATCTTATGTATCGTCAGCGTTTTAGCTATGTTGATCTTACTAATCATCATAATTGTGAGGCGTACCAAGCGAAATAAATCTCTTGATAATAGTAAGTATTATCGTTGGTTAGTTCCCTTTTAGTGTTTACTCTATTCATCCCTTTCCTATTGTGAAAATGTTTTTATGACTAATAATTATCTACAGGTTATCTTTGACGTGAATACGTCTTTAAAATTGCTTCCATAGTGAGAGGCAATTGAAAAAAGAATGATAATAAAATCTGGGAATACAGTTTGGTGTTGCATCTACATAATTATCTATCATCTACATCCGAAATTGAATAACATTACTGGATAGCTAAAGGATCAAAGAATTCGGTACGCTAAGTTTAGTGAAGACTTTGACGCATCGCGGGCGGTGGCAGGGGATGCGCCGCCATATTTAATTTTATAATCTACCTTTCAGTACCTAGTACTAAGTACTGAAGCAACACAGTAATCGCGAAAAAAAATACAGCTGTTTTTTTCCACATTTCAAAGTATATCCCATATTAAGGGTTTTTATATTTATGAGTACTTTGATTTCCTGAAAGATTGCAAATTAATATAAATTCATTGTTTATTTTATAGCATCGTAAGCTATAAAATACACTTGATATTTAGTTGAAATTATCAAGATTTCCTGTATCAATTTATTTATTTCTCTTATTTTGTTTCTAAGAGAATCTAAATGTCGGTCTGTAGTTTCTATCTGCTACCATGGGATTAAGGTGTGAGTAGATTTATATATTATGTATGTGTAGCAACTGTGTCTTAATGGTTTCCAATTTTTCCTTACAGATGGTACCGTGTTAGTTCCAGCCCAAGATATTACTCCAAAACTTTTTAATAAGTCGAAACACACGTATGATGTTGGCATCAAGAATTCCGAACTTTGAATTACAGCGATTATGTATTTCTATATTGTTATGATATCTTTACCTTATATGCATGTAATATTACACTTTTTTTACTTATTTTTCCTCTTACTTTTACACTCTCTGTCTATATCTATTTTTTCCAACTTTCGGTAATGTTTAGTTCTAAAGAGATTACTTCAGAACTAAATATTACCTTTGTGCTGGTTTTTCTGTATCCTTTGTCTTGTCTATCAATATAATTATGTGCGTAGGTACATTAATTGTTAAATAAATAAAATATAAAAAATGACCATTATTATTATTTATTATATTCTTTATTGTACACCACATAAACAAAAATACAGGACAAACATAATTAAAAATAAGTGTACAAAACACACACGTGTGTGTGTGCGTGTGCGTGTGTGAGAAAAAAAAAATGAAAGACAAAATAGAGTGTTTCGCCCTTAATTTAAATAAAACAGGTGAGTAGGTACTGGCACGTATCTAATTTGAAGTGTATACATATTTTTAAAACACAGTCCATTACTAAAAATAACTGTATAATGTTGTTATGTTGTTAAAGAGAAATAAAGTAAATCGCTCAGATTTGTACTTTCTTCATTTTAGATTCGATTTGGTTTCAATACGAATTTAAATGACGCGCTGAATGATGTACCTAAATATAAAATGAGCGGACTGTGGTTGAACCTAAACCATACAAGCGCAACTTGTTAATAAACACTGTGTGTAGGTATGCGTCTTGCTCTTTTAGATTGAGGCAACATGATTTTTTTAAGCATACAATAGGGCGAACAATTGACGAAATAAACTTGGGGCATCCCGGCACATAAAAGGTTGGATTCGAAGGAGATTTCCCCTTTTTGTTAGACAGAAGACAGAAATAGAAGCACTGGGGTTCCGTTGGCTTACCATACTTTCGAACCTCTCAAATATCTGAGCTAGGCAAATAATAAAAAGTCGATCCAAGCCATTTGCCTAGCTGTAACGGAACGGAATATCATTCAGGCGGCTAGTGAATGTCGCGATTTAGTAATAAAAATAAAGTAAAAAACTAAAACCCGACTACGACAAAAATAAAACGACGCTGAAAAAGTATGAAACAAGATTTTCATACTTCAAACAGAACAAAAAGAAAAACCGTAGTCACACGTTATTAAAGTGTTTCGGTTGGTACCGATTACGTGTGACTACGGCTTTTCTTTTTGTTCTGTTCGAAGTATGAAAATCTTGTGTCATACTTTTTCAGCGTCGTTTTTTTTTTTGTCGTAGTCGGGTTTTAGTTTTTACTTTATTTTTATTTAAACAATTTTGGTGTTAAACTTAACACATGACTTTTTGTCCGCTAGAGGGCGTCACTTTAAATTTGAGCAATATTTTCGAAATGTACAAATGTAGCCTTTTCAAATGATACCAAACACGGCGTATTTATCTCCATTTTTATTTTTTATCACATACTTTTTGTCCGCTAGAGGGCGCCATGTCGAGTTTTGTGACACGTCACGTAGCCTATGTTCAGCGGACAATTAAGACGGTTCTAACGATACCTCATATGTCGAGTTCCGATAAGTAGATTAGGAGCTATGAGGGAACAGATGAACATACTCACATATATACATAGCCTGTCAAAATCATAACCCTCCGTAGTCGGGTAAAAAGACTAGGCGGTCAACTAAATAGCTTGATTGCGATCCCACCTGATGATGTAAGCAGTGATGCAATCGTTGATGGTGAGGCGCACTAGTTTATAAGAGCCTATTCACTCTAGCCTTGAAGACACCTAAATTATAGTCGGATGAACAGGCAAATTTTTCCAGTCCTTCGATGTACGCGGTATAAACGACGAGGTGAAACGCTTAGTCCGGACCGTAGAGGTTTCAACCACGTAAAGGTGGATACTCGCCGTACGTCGGATTTTTCGATGGTAGAAATGAGATGGCAGAATCAAGTCATACAATTCCCGCGCACACTCTCCAAAATGCAACCTGTGAACACCGAAAGGCTGGCTACCCTACGCCTGTGCTCAAGGCTTTGAAGATTGGATTTAACCAAATCTGGATCACCAATTAGCCTCTTCGCACGCCTTTCCACCGAGTCCAAAGCTGCTAGGTGGCATTTTGCAGCACCAGCCCATATGTGGCTGCAGTACTCCTCCACACACAATCGAACCTGTGCTTTGTATAACATTAAAAGCTGCGGACCTTTGCAAGTTTTTAAAAGAATTTACGAGTCAGCCGTGTTATTAAATTTCGCAAGTTTTATTAATCGAATTAGTTCTTTTAACGGAATATTGAACGTTTTAACCAAAATAGCAATAACTTGCTCATTGCTATTTGTAAGATGTTTCCATGTAGGTCATAAACGAAGTAATTATCCTTTTACGATTATATTTTAATGCTTATTAAACATTTTGATAAGATTAACAAACCAGGAACTTACTAATACACAATTATTGAAATCTTTCAACCACTGCTGCACTAGTTTGTCATTTAATGGCCTTTTCTATTAATCTTTACGTGCAAATCGATAGTGGAATTACTTAGTTTATCGACCTTTCGTGTTTATGCATATATATCTCGCGAGAATATCTGCAAGTGTAAAGATATTGTGAATTTGAAGCCTATTAACACTTTTTGGAAACGTTCGGAAAGCTGTGCGATGAGAACCCTTATGTTGTCCGTCTGTCTGTCTGTCAAGACCCTTTATCTCTGAAACGCGTGGAGTTTTCGAGTTGAAATTAAAACCATATACTCATGTCTGCAGTCCCTTGAAGCTGTGCAAAAATCAAACTTACGAGTTAATGAAAAAAAAATACGGCCGTTTATGTCGCAAAAAACGTGTATTTCGATTCTCTCAAGGGAATCAAAATTCACAGGGTACTTCCCGTTGACCTAAAATCCTGAAATTTGGCATGAAGCAAGGTTTCATAGCACAAGTATAGGAAAAAAATCTGAAAACTGTAAATTAGTAGTTACGTCACGAAAAAAAAACTTTCTTTTAGCGATTCGGAAAAATCTTTGTAACTCAATTCGGAAATTGAACTGATTTCATAGGTAAGTTTGTACGGAACCCTCAGTGCACGAGTCCAACTTGCATTTGCTCGGTTTTTAGGGTTCTGTACCTCAAAAGGAAAAAACGGAACCCTTATAGGATCACTTTGGTGTCCGTCTGTCTGTCTGTCTGCCTGTCAAGACCCTTTATCTCAAGAACGCTTGGAGGTATCGATTTGAAATAAAATTATATACTTAGGTCTGCGGTCCCTTGAAGCTGTGAAAAAATCAAACATCTAAGTTAACGGAAAAAAAAGATACGACCGTTTATGAAAAAAACGTTTTCATAAAACGTGTATTTCGACACTCTCAAGGGAATCAAAATTCATAGGGTGATTCCCGTTGACCTAGAATCCTGAAATTTGGCATGAAGCAAGGTTTCATACCACAATTATAGGAAAAAATCTGAAAACTGTAAATTTGTAGTTACGTCACAAAAAAGAAACTGTTTTTGCGATTCGGAAAAATCTTCGTAACTCAATTCGGAAATTGAACTGATTTCATAGGTAAGTTTGTACGGAACCCTCAGTGCACGAGTCCACCTCGCACTTGCCCGGTTTTTTTACAATCGATAGGCTCGTGCTTGATCACTATCTCACCTGGTGGAAAGCGAAGATGTGGTCGACGTTGGACCACGCTTTCCTAGAAGTAACCATTAATTAATTCACTCTTGACTTAAAGATTACCAGGTTGTAGCCGTTTTAGATACACATTATCCCAAGAAGAAAGTCACCACAAGTAACATGCTAGTGATGACATATGAAACGGAAACTTGGACGCTCACAATGAGTCTTATTTAAGGTGTATAAGTTACCCAGAAGGAGAGGCCTATGCTCCGACTTTTTATCAGAAATGAATATATCCGCAGGAGAACCAAGGTTACCGATATAGCCTAAAGAATCACCAAACTTATAAGGGGCAGTGGGCAATACACATTGCTTGCAGAATTGATGGGAAGGTTGAACGACGTAGACCACGGGAATCCGCTTGATGCAAGACATGTAGGACTGGTCGATATGGTGATACTTAGCGGAGGTTCATGTCTAGCAGTGGCTGATTTCCAGTTGAAATAAGTATATAATAAAGTATGACTCTGCCATTCATATTTTGATGTGTTGATTTTGTTCAGAACAAGTTTCTTGACAGGGTTTTTAAGACGAGTCATATGTATGGCACAGTACGTGATGCTCATCGTGAGGTCTGTCTTAAACTCAAAGTAGAACAAGCATAAGTAGCCAACTAATCGCCTGAAATAGTATCAAATAAACAAAGTATTGAATTATTTTTTTCAGTCTACATGCAAGTGAGATACTGGTCTAGCGGTGAGACTAGGAGAGATCCTGAGGGAACTGTAAATACATATGTTTGTGGAACATTTTAAATTACAATCTTCTCGAAGCCCGACCGTGAGGAGTTGGAACCTCTCATACATTTTTCGCCTTAACAACTCAGGGTCGATAGTAAGTTAAGCAAAACTTTCCGACAATGACGGATGCAGCATCGAACATTTCAAATAAGCGAGACTTGATCGTGTCCTGGTGTTATCCACTATGCAGTAATCACTTCATGTACTTCAACAGATGAAAACTATACTAGAACATGACAAGAATATATTGCTTAAAACAGAACAGCCCCCCTAGCCAAGTTACAACCGTTTCATTTCGATTCTCTTTTCGTTGATCGCCTCGAGTCGGCTACGCCTCCTATTCCTTTGTTCTGACCACGTGACTGAGCGTTGAGATGACGTCAGAACAAAGGAATCGGAAGCGTTGCCGACTCGAAGCGATCGAAGAAAAGAGAATCGAAACGAAACGGTTGTAACTTGGCTAGGGGGGCAGGAGATCTCAACTAGTCTACTTTACGATTTACTTTAAACCAGCTTTTTCAGCGGCTTCACCCGCATGATAGGAGAAAATTATCCCAAGAGAACGTACTCCCGGGATATAATGTATAGATACTATGTCCTATTCCTGGACATGGTCCACCTGTATAGAAACTTTCAGTTCATTTCGTTCAGCCAGTTGAACGTGAAGGAGTAACAAACATACAAACTTTCAGTTCATTTCGTTCAGCCAGTTGAACGTGAAGGAGTAACAAACACACAAACTTTCAGTTCATTTCGTTCAGCCAGTTGAACGTGAAGGAGTAACAAACACACAAACTTTCGCCTTTATAATATTAAATGTGCTATTCGATATCTTTATCATATGACAAGAAGAAATTCAATTTATTATCTGTGTTTTCTGATGGCTACAACCCGGGAATCTTTAAGTCAAGAGTGTATAGGTTACTTCTAAGTAAGCGCGCTCCATCGTCGACCGCATCGTCGCTTTCCATCAGCCCCCCTAGCCAAGTTGCAAACGATAAACGTGAACGCTTAGTAATCTCCAATAGATTTTCAACTTTATACCTAAGAGCATAAAGTTGAAAATCTATTAAAGACTACTGAGCGTTAGCGACCGGAACGAACGAAAACACTACTGTAATCTTCAATAGATTTTCAACTTTATATCCAATAACATAAAGTTGAAAATCTATTAAAGACTACTGAGAGTTTACGTTTATCGTTTGTGACTTGGCTAGGGGGGCAGGTGAGATAGCGGTCAAGCGCGAACCTATCAATATAAAAAAAAATGTTTGAACTCAGATAAAAACAAGAAAAGTAAAAACACTTAACTAATTAAATAATAATAAATAATAATATTGACACAACTATCACACAACGCCGTCTAGTCCCAAGCTAAGCAGAGCTTGTGTTATGAGTACTAGACAACTGATGAATTAAAATTACAAATGCACAATAACTCCTACTTAAAATATGGCGTCAAAAAATTTCTCCGCGTCGTTGTCGACTGGAATGTGCCCAAAAGACTGGCGGCATTGCCACGTTGTTGTATGGCTATGCTTAATCTCTGACCGAGGCCAGCCCTTGGGTCACGCGAAGTGTCAACTAGCCGTTTGGATAATTAATAATTCTTTAAAAAGCGCATGAGCACTCGGACTCCACGACCTAAGAGTCTCAACCCCAAACGGCTAAAAAATATAACTGCCGACGAGTTTGTTGTATTTCCGCCGCTTGAAGTTCTCCGCAGTCGCAGCGGCAGCACCAGCACAGCACAATGTGCTAGGAAGATGGGATGGCGCAAGAGTGTCGACACAGGTAGCGTGCCGCACTGAAGGCCTACCCATCGTCCATGGAAATAAAGACATATAATATTAAGTGTGTTAATCGATATCTTGTCAGCAATAATTGGTGCGTCAATACATACTCCTAATTTTTATATACCTATTTTGAGTATGTTTTTTATTTTCTTTAAAAAGTAAAACGTTTCGCCACACCAGCAATTTCACTTTCTTACATCGTAGGTTCATTTACAAAAATATATAACATGTAACTGGAACAACGCACACCCTTTTATACCCTAGTTAGAAAATTAAATTACTAGAAATTTTGCTTAAATGCAATTAATTAGATAGTGTTTTTTTTTTAAGAAATTAGTTATTCTGATATAGGTACATTATGAAAATCGACACACTATAAAAATAGCTGAAATCGATTCAGTGGCTAATTCTAAACATATTACTTTCAGGATTTGTAGGCACTGGTAATACGACAATAAATTAAACGACGTATACCTCATGATGTTCCCAGTCTGCATACCAAAAATTATTCTAATATATCCAGTAGTTTAGTCACAGGACATTATTTTTCATTTTCAACATTTTCTACATGATATGAATATACGATTACAAAAAAAAAAACTTCATTGGCAACTGAGAAAAAAATCATATTCGGTGCCATAAGCATAAAACCTTAAAGCCATAAAACAAGAAAAATGATTTATCAAGTTAAAGTGACAGTTGACATATCAAGGTCAATGATGTTATTATTTTTATTTGAAAAGTATTGTATTGTAACTACGTTTTTTTTTAAAATTATCATGCCCCATTATAATTTACACAGCTTCGGAGCTCTGACATGATTTTAATTTTTGGAGAGTGCCACAGTAACGCCGCTTTAACTATAGAGAGGTGCGAGCTTGCGGACGGCGAGCAATGAGTGGCTCGCCGTCCGAACCGGGCCCAAGTCGTCGACGGCGCGTACTGTACCACGCGCGCCTCAAGGAGATGTCAGCAACCGAAAGGGCCCAGCAGGGTCGAAGCCTACTGGGGCCATGAGTGATGCGAAAGAGATCCCCGGGGCCCTGGAAAAATGGAAAAAAAGGAACAGGAGTGGGTTTTTAGTTAGTAAAAGTCTGACATTATCTCCCGTTCCGCCCAAGAGCGGGGAATGTCATTAGATGATTTTCCCACCCAAAAAAAAAAAAAACTATCGAGACGTATGGTAACACCCAAGTTTATCCGACCTGGTCCGACCAATGGGTGCATTATTGTTCAAGCTGTCCAGAAGATGCGGGAAAATAGACCCTGAATCAGGGCATTGTCTGTGAGAAGCAATATGCTCGTCCGCAGGTTCGCTCGTTGTACTAATAACGTCAAAATAACACTTTTGAAGGGGTTCTGTCAATCGTTTTACACGAGCGGGTGTCATACACGCGACGAGCCTACAGTGCCCTGCGTGTCCAATACAATAATACCTTCAGGATGCTGTTGGGACTGCCATGGCGCTGTAGCGCGTCGGGAATGTTCGCAAAGGCTGGTTTCCACGCCATCATGCGTAAGAAAGTGGCCTCCTTACTACGGCGCCTCCGTGGTAGTGACAACAGCATTTTGAAGATGATTGCTGCCAGACCGGACTGTCCTTTGCATGGCGACCATCATAAATAAAATAAATAAATAAATCGTAAAAACTAACAATACTAACCTAATTATTTAAGCACTATTGTTACTAACACACCAATACTAACAAAACTATGTACAAATGTAGTCTGAAAATAAACTTATTTTTATTATTAATCCCACAATTGGGTAGTGCGTGTAAAAGTGATACTAGACGATAGAATTTTAAATTTGAAAGCAGCCCTACGCCTAGTCTGTGTAGAGCAGGTGGATATGATTAAATATCGACAATAAGTGAGTGATAATGAGTGCTAAGTGATGGAATAATTATTAAAATTAATAATTATATTAATAAAAATTTGTAATTTGGTGTAATTGTTTTATTGAGCATTCATAATAATGGCGCCAAAAGATTACGTCACTACATGACACTGCGCTGTTGTCACAGGTTAGTGTACCGATATTTATAAATGGTGTTCTATTTTGTTGACGATTTTATGCTATTTAGTTTGTTAAAATCTTATTATCTTTTGACCTAATTTTTAGACTAGCCATGGTCAACAAATTATACCTATCATACGTATGTTAATTACATATATTTTTGCAATAAATGAATCTGAATCATATAAATAAATATTTTTTGCTCAGCCAAAATGGCGACCAAGTCGACAATCTACTACCTAAGTCTTTTTCAGCGCGCAATGAGGGCGGTTAGTGTTTTTTCTACGTTAATTCGTAGTAATTTGAATTAACGTAGAAAAAACACTAACCGACTCACACTCTGGTTCGGCAATTCGTCATTGTTAAGTTAAAAACATTATTACTAATTCTGTGTAAAGTTTCCCAATGTTTCCGGTGCATCAGTGATTGTGGATGCTGAGAATTATTCATCAACCATGATATTAAAATTCTATAAATAACTTGAAGCACCATCAGTATCTCTGAGTGCTCGCAATGATGGAGACTCCACTATCTCTCTTTTTATTTATAATTATTTTAACACAATTCATTCAAGTGAATCAAGCTGATGCAAATGGTATTTGTACTAAAAGTGAAGGGTAAGTAAACGGTCAATTGTTTATTTATTAGTATGTCACCCGATTTTGGAATTTCTATATAAGTAATATTCGAAGTTGGCATCTCTTGCTCTAGTCTACAAACCAGGTCAACTTAGATATTGAAATAAGGCTTGACACGTTCTTAATAATTTAAAAAAAAAAACCTAAAAATAGCAAAACACCCGAACTTTAATGATGATGGATGCACAATATATTATTTAATGGTCGGTATGTTTGGTTGTTTGAGCCTGATTTGCACGGTCCGTGCCAGAGTACACATCTATCTCACAATAGTCTTATCTAGTCGATAGTCTTCCTCCACTCACATAAACATTTGGATGAGATTAGAAACTTATAACCGATAAAAACATAAGTCACAAAATAACATTATACTGACTAATTTGCTAGTTTGCAACAATTTAATTCAATATGTATTATTAAATTGCAATATGGGTCGTTCGAGATATTAATTTAGATATAAGTATATGCAAGAATTTCAGATTAAACTATTGAAATGAATTTATTATTTGCTTGGCTCTTTTTGAATTACAAACTGTATCTCAAAAACACATCACTAGACAGTGAAGTTTAATTGATATAAATTAGTGTTTGACTGCGATCCCATTTAATGGTGAGCAGTGATGCAATCGTTGATGGTGAGGCACGTTAGTTTATTAAGAGTCTATTCACTCTAGCCTTGAAGACATCTAAATTATATTTCTACTTCTACAAAATGTCGCCACAATGAAAGGTTCTGTGCGTCGTGCTGTCCGTGAAAGTTTTTCGCACAGTATTTATTTTAGATTCGAAATTATATAAATTTTCTGCAAAAAATATTGAGAACAGAATAGAATAAACTTTATTGTACACCAAAACAGTAAAAAATTGACACGTGGCATAAACAATCTAATTAAAACTTGTGCCTGTTATACGTGTTTTAGATAAACTCAATTAAATCAATCAAGAATGTGTGAAGAAAATCGACCTCAGATTAGATCCCTGAGGGACACCATAATACATTAGATTAGAGTTCTATTTTTTTTTCTCCATCCACTGCCGACTTTGTCTTGTTAAACTGTTACCTGATTCAAGAACTACAATACGTTCTCCATTGTACTATAAAATTCCAAATTGCTCAGCAGAATATGCTTTAATATGCTTTGCTTCGATCCGGGTGTGTTTAAAGCACATTACAGTAGTTGTGTGCTTTTCCTGCTTTATTTTTGTTAAGTATTTTAAATGAAACAAATGTAATACTAAAAAGAATTCTTTTTCTGAAAACAGTATCAAAATCCGTTTTTAAATAAAGCAGAAATTAGTGTTAAAAATATTGCTATGAAGAAGAATGGGGGTGTTTTGAGAACATCTCTTTTGTACACCCGTAACCTATATTGGTGGTGACGTCGCATGTTATTTTGTGCATCCTTTTTCTGTTACATGTCAGTTTAGGTACCTTCGAACAAATTTAAAACGTCGCTAAGTTATTTCATTTTGAAGGGGATTGAAAATTTATTTCTTTTTGCAATTTTGTGCAAAGTTTGTACTATTACTTATTCTGTGGCAAAGTTACTTTTATGAATACGAATTATAAAAAATGAGTCAACATGACTTGGCACTTGGCACTTCCGATATTGATAGTTATTATCAATTTCAGATGAAAAACATTTGGGAACGCCATTATTCTGGCTTATCCTTTTATGAAACATCATAACATTTAATATCTCTTTTAATAACATGCGTTTAATCTTTCCTTTTTTATTCCTCCTTTTGATTTAAATATTTATTGTAAAATAATATATTTTGGTCAATGTCACTAATTATTTGGGAGAAGACACTGATTCCAGTAACGCAAGTGATTCCACCTAGCACAGGAGTCAGGGCCTCACTATATCTGTACATGTTTGTTTTATGCTAATAAATTTATCCTATCTTATCTTCCTCTTCGCATGACACTAAAACAAATGATTCCCTTGCAACTTTCCAGTCACTGGCGCCACTTTTAAGCTTCCTCTGCTATTAGATACCCAAAAATTATATAAACCATGACTTGTTAGCATTTCTCGTAGATAATGCAATCTACGAACGGATGGAGTTTCAGAAACGACGTATATCGGTGGTTGGTCACCTAGAACTGGTAGTGTCATTTTCATTTCTTTTGCTTGTTACTTTTATATTATCTTTTCAGGATCTTTAAACGAGTTTTGATTGTCTGGTACCTGTTCTACTATAATCATGTTGTTAATCGGAATTATACCTTTAGGCAGTCTTGATGAATATTATCGACTTTTTCTTTTTACCAAAGGGGTTCTCGCTATCCTATCGTTTCTCTAAATCTTCAATTCGATCTTCAAGTTGGTAAACTTTTGTGGTTTATGGTATTATCTTCATAAGCTTACCAAAATGCGTTTAAGATAATTGTTACATCTCGTTACCAGTTTTAATGTTTTCTTGTAAAAAAATCTTGATATTTTCGAATAAGCATTTTGTGAATGGTTTTACTTTTTCTCACTAAGTCAGTTCAATTCTCTCCAGAGTGCAATCAGTTATTTTTTGTTATGGTGAGTGAGTGGTCTTTGAAGGTGAAACATCTTTTTTCCGAAAAACTTGCATATTCTATGCGAGACGATAGTTTCTGAAATCACTGGTACGGCACGTGATAACTGCTAATTCATGTATACGTTAATTAGTTATGGTCCTAAACAACTTTGATTATGGTTTTAGTTAGCAGAAACGATATTACGATTTAAAAAAATAATTTATGTACTCAATGAATACGTACATCTAATCAGAATCAACAGACGTAAGGCGATGCGCTACTGGTGCATGGTGGACATTCCATTGCACCCATACCATACACACAAAACGTTTTGGGTACACATTCTTTGTGCGTACAGCTAAGGGGTAGAATTCCCTGCGGGAGTCTGTGTTTCCTGATAGCTACAACCTAGGAGTCTTTAAATAAAGAGTGAATAGATTTCTTCTAGGCAAGTTGCTCTACCGCCAACCACAGTATCGATTACCATCAGGTGAAATAATGTTCAAGAGTGAGCCTATCTATAATAATTAAAAAAAAAATGTCAAAGGGAGGCAGGAATGGAAAGAACGTGTCAAGCCAAGGCAATTTGAAGGTTCAATGATTCATGACAGTAAGTGCACTGTCACATATTAGGAAAAATAATCGAATTATTCTACTTTTCCTCACTTATCACCCACTATTAAGGCAGAGCAGGTTGAAGAAAATATCGGCTAACACTTTGCCCCGCTTATTGACTGCAGTTATTAGTGGAGATTACATTCCCATAAGCCCTACATGTATTTTGCGCCATTTCATAAAAGAGTGAATATGGGAAACATTAAAAATACTTACCAATCTTTAGGGTCACAATTATATACTCTTGAAAATATAATAATATAATAAAATATTGGCTGTTCTATTTCAACTTGAAACCAGTTAATCATTGCCATTATCTTAAGAAAGGTTTGTCACATGATATGTAACTTTAAACACAAGTTAGATACTGGGATTTAAGCGCCAAAAAACAATGGTTTTTATAGCTAAAAGCAGCAATTTTGATGATAATAATGATGATACGCATTGCTTAAATCGAATGCAACTTTTAACAAGAAAATAATTTCATTTTTTCTACAGGGCAGGTTACGAGCCAGTTACTAAAACTGCTTCCCGTAAGGAGACCAAAAACGGCATCACTAAAGTTATTACTTACACTTACTCGACCAAGGTGAGTATATTTTTTTAAAACACGTCATACTACTAACCAGTAAAGTCAAAATATGTTTGCCACTCTTTTTAGGGTTCCGTAGCCAAATGGCAAAAAACGGAACCCTTATAGATTCGTCATGTCTGTCTGTCTGTCTGTCTGTCTGTCTGTCTGTCTGTCTGTCCGTCTGTCCGTCCGTATGTCACAGCCACTTTTTTCCGAAACTATAAGAGCTATACTGTTGAAACTTTGTAAGTAGATGTATTCTGTGAACCGCATTAAGATTTTCATACAAAAATAGAAAAAAAGCAATAAATTTTGGGGGTCCCCATACTTAGAACTGAAACTCAAAATTTTTTTTTTCATCAAACCCATGCGTGTGGGGTATCTATGGATAGGTCTTCAAAAATGATACTGAGGTTTCTAATATCATTTTTTTCTAAACTGAATAGTTTGCGCGAGAGACACTTCCAAAGTGGTAAAATGTGTGTCCCCCCCCCCCCCTCTAACTTCTAAAATAAGAGAATGATAAAACTAAAAAAAATATATGATGTACATTACTATAAAAACTGCCAACGAAAATTGGTTTGAACGAGATCTGGTCAGTAGTTTTTTTTTAGTACGTCATAAATCGTAAACCGCATTTTACCTTTCATTCAATCAACTCAAATATAAAAAAAAAAAACATTTAATTTCATAAACATAAACCTTATAATTATGTACATACACCGTGAACCATTATTATGTTACTTGCTGCTACGGAACCCTCCATGGGCGAGTCCGACTCGCACTTGGCCGGTTTTTTTAAGTGTTAAATCATCCAATGACTTCTCACGGTCTAGGGCGTATCATAACTTTGTATCTGTGTGTGTATCTCAATGACGTAAAATAAATATGTGTGTTTATTTCAACGTCAAACGTCAAGTTGACAAATTGTCAATCTAACATCATTATGGATTTCACCTTCTTTCGACACGTTTTGATATTGCATTTTCACGATAACATATATGTTTTGTTTTTATTTCATAAAACGGCAGCTGATATCATAATAAAAACTTAAGGTATTTAGTAGATACGGCAATTTTAGCTACATTTAAAATAATTCTATTGCGTAGGAACAAATAAACAGAAAAAATGTGCGTTTGGTTTTTACTGAAACATTTTTCAGCTTTGCGATACACTTATATACAGAATGCCTTTTACTCATGGCAATTCCAATTAACCCAAACACTGCTAGGTTACATTGATTAATTACGGAGTTCCTGTGCCTAACTTTTGGCTCCATCATCAGATCAGTTCGATAGTACCTCATAGCCAAAGTGCATCTCATGACAATTCTAATAAGTCCAAACACGGCTAGGTTACATTGATTAATTACGGAGTTCCAGTGCCTACCTTCCGGCTCCATCATCATAATTATACTAGTTAGTGGGTGCAGTACTGCTCTTCTAGATAGGTTACGAAGTAACCTGTGTTCAAAAGAGTCAGTTGCGATCCCCTCATGGGTTGTTGGTTGACTTGTATCTAGCACGTGGTTGAGTTTTAATCAATAATATACTTAACACTCCCTGTCTCACCATCCAGAGGGGGAGGAGATATTTAATGATTTCCCACCAAAACAAAAGGTTATAAAAGATATCTATCTAGACTCGAGTCATACGACCTGTTGGTTTAGTGGTTAGTGACCCTGACCGCTATGCCGGAGGTCGGGTTTGATTCCCACCCACGTGTGTTTAGACACAAGTATATTATAAATATTATTAAAAAAATAAAGACAATTAAACTAATTAAAAAAAAAAACACTAAATTAAAATAATTATAAATTAAAATTAAAGAAATATGGACATAAGAAAAAAGAAAAAAAAAGTTGTTCAGTTCATCAGTTTTTTTATTATTATTATTTTTATTATAATAGGCTCGCGTTTGATCACTATCGCACCTGATGGTAAGCGATCAGTTATTGTGTATTATAGTAGTAGTATTATATATAGTGTGTATTTGTTGATAGTGTGATACGTGTTAGGTTTTTTTTTCATGTGATGCATGTTTGTGTTGCTATTTACTACTTCTTCAGGAATTCTTCTGTTTCGTCAAAGTTAAGATTCCGTAGGTACGAGCGAACAGTCTTTTTACAGGTAGTAGATTTTAGGCCATAAATAGGGATGATTGCATTCACTTTATTATAGAGTGATGGGCCAAGGTAAAAAGCTATTTTTTTTTAATAAAAACTGTACGTGCCAGTGGGAGTGTGTAGATAAGGTCTTTCTCATCAGCATCAGATCACTTCGATGATACCATTTTCAACGTAACTATGCAGAACCATTCATTTATTTGTATTGTCATAGTCGCTTATCTATCTACATTGTGATATCTATGTGAGTATGAAGTTCGGTTGACCATTTCCGGTCTTCTTCATCAGTTCCACTTCATCAAATGTTACTTTTTGACTGTAAATGCTTAAGTTCTCGATGAAAATACCAAAATTACTATGTAGTTGCCTATAATATTTGAGGAGTTCCCTCGATTCCTATGGATCCCATCATCAGAACTGGATTTTGAAAAAAATTGAACCAGTCTGGAAGCATATCCTATAAATGAAAAAGAAAATTGCAAATCGGTCCATAAACGACGGAGTTCTGAGATAACAAACATAAAAAAAAAATACAACCGAATTGATAACCTCCTCCTTTTTTTGAAGCCGGTTAAAAAGCTGTGTTCATTGTAACGGTTGACGCGTCACGTCACCGAGCGGGATAGATGCTATGTTATCACGGGTTGAAAGTGGTCTAGACAAACCTATCTTCTATATTCTCATACACTTACTGCAGCAGAAAAGACAAGAGATTTTTTTTAACTTTGATTTCGGAAGTCGGTGTTTCGTGGTGTTTCCGGTTATGTTTATTCGTTATTTACCCGAGTTCCAGAATTAAATAAACTTTTTCTTACTTCTACTCTAATTTAATATTTTAAAGAGTTAACTTTTGTAAGTTTATGTGTCGTTTATAGAGTTTTACCATTTTTCTATCTGCATAGCATAATAATAGCGTAATCAGCCTTATAATGTTCCCATTGCTGGGACTCAGGCCTCTTCTCTAGGAGAGGGAACGGGCCATAATCCGTCACGCGGGCCAAATGCGGGTCGGTGGATGTCACACGTCTTCGAATTTTTGGTTCTAGCACATGCTGGTATCCTCACGATGTTTTCCTTCACCGTTTCTAGAGCAGTGGCGAGGAAATAAATTACACAACGTAATGCGCCTGGCTGGGTTATAACCTGTGACCTACAACTCGTTAGTCGGAACCGTTACCACCGGGCCACCAATGCTCTGCATACAATTATAGAATAAAACAGCAGTGCTCATTATAGTGTAGGCAATAATTCGAGAACCAGCGGATGATTTAAAAACGAACGTCACCCACACTACGCGTGATGAGTCAAAGCTGATAATGACATTTTGCGAATATAATATTTTACATCAGATACGTACGTACACGTACTGCCGCCTTGGTGGCACGGTTGGACTGCTGGACATAGGCCTCCCCCAAGCGTCTCCACAACGACCGATCCTGTGCGTCTCGCATCCACCGCACTCCCGCGACTCTCACCAGCACCACTCTCACTCTCTGAATATGTATGTTTATAGGTATTTATTTATTGTATATAATTAATATTATGTTTATGTATAGTGTGCTGTACACATATCTGTTTAGTATACTTAATTTATGTGTTTAATTTTTTGTTGTACAGTTAAAGTTCCTCAAAATATGTAAAATTTATTTCTCAATCATATGGTTTGCTGTAAGAAAACCCAGTTGTGGGTTAAGCTCGCCTATGTACATCAACTGTCCTATTTTATTGTCTATATAAAATTGTGCGTACAATAAAGAATAAAGTGTAAAACTAATCCAGTAGACACCTCTGAAAATCTAGATACTATTTTGCGTGAACTTTGGCCCTTCATAATGTGGTTTAAATTAAAATAACTAGTAAAGAAAATATATCTACCTATTTGAATTTTTTTTTTCCAAAAACTTTTAAAGTATTTAAATAAACACTTACGGAAGCTGGAACATGTTTCATTCTGAATATTCCATTATATTCGAGTAAGTTTTTAATTAGTAGTATTTAAAAGTATTGAATTTTTTTTAATAGTGGGGTTTCTAAGAACGCTTGCCGTGTTTATGCTTATTGGAATTGTAATAAGATGCTCTGAATGACTTTAGTAGTAGTCTTCTAATAGGTTATATGATATGAACCTGCTTATATAAAAAAAAACTGGGCAAGTGCGAGTCGGACTCGCGCTCTGAGGGTTCAATTTCCGATTGGAGACGTGATTTTTTTTCCAAATCGTGACGTAACTACAAAATCACAGTTTTCAGATTTTTTCCCATACTTGTGCTATGAGACCTCGCTTCATGCCAAATTTCAGGATTCTAGGTCAACGGGAAGTAACCTATGAATTTTGATTCCCTCTAGGGTGTCGATATGTACGTTTTTTTTTTGCGACATAAACGGCCATATCTTTTTTTCCCGTCAACTTAGAAATTTGATTTTTTCACAGCTTTAAGGGACCATAGACCTATGGTTTTAATTTCAACTCGATACCTTCACGCTTCTTAGATAAAGGGTTTTGACAGACAGACAAACAGATAGACAAACGGACAATAATTCCAGAAGTCGGTGTTAAATAACGGTGAACATAACTAGGAATATCGGCTTCCAAAGTTACAGCTATTTTTCACTTTTTACTATTTTTCATTTAGTAGTCAGTTCCTTTTTTCAAGAAAAAAGCTTACCTATTATGTTTTTATTTTTCAGATTTATAAAACGAAATTGGTGACATACTGTTGCACCGGTTATGATACTATTAAGAAAAACCCGTAAGTAAAATGGACAGACTAAAAGACGATAAATAAAAATTGTTTGCTGTCAATAAGTATTTTGCTGTTTTTAGTTGAATCTTTTATTCAATTAATGAAATGACAACTCATCAATTTCTCTTTATTTCACTCGGTACCTTTTGAGATTATAATCGTAACACAAATGTCTAAATTCATCTATATTACATATATTTCAGACTCACCTGTAAATCTAAATGCTCCAAGCCTTGTAAGAATGGTTATTGTCGCAATACCGATAAATGCACATGTAACAGCGGTTATGTATTAGACAAAAAAGATAAATTCAACTGCCTGCCAAAATGCTCTAAGCCATGCACCAACGGCAAATGTGTTGCCCCAGAGAAATGTGAATGTTTCCTGGGATACAAAAAGTCAGGCAATATCTGTGAACCTCAATGTACTAGTGGTTGCCCCAATGGCACTTGTGTTCGCCCAGATACGTGCGACTGTAAGTCGGGGTTTAAATCAGCTAATAAAACATGTAAGCCTATCTGTACGACACCGTGTACAAATGGGAGCTGTGTGGCACCAGAAACCTGTCAGTGCCTAAAAGGGTACGTAAAGTCAGATAAGTATAGCTGCGAGCCTCACTGTTCCAGTGGATGTTCTCATGGAAGATGTGTTAGTCCTGAAAGATGTGTGTGTGACTCAGGATGGCAACTGGTTCAACCAAATGGTAGTTCGAATAAAACATGCCAACCTATTTGCACGAAACCATGTTTAAATGGCACATGTGTGGCCCCAGAAACCTGTCAATGCACATTGGGCTACGTAAAATTAGATGAGTACAGTTGCAAGCCTCACTGCTCCAGTGGATGTCCCAATGGAAGTTGTGTTGGACCTGAAAAATGTGTGTGTGACTCAGGATGGCAAGTGGTTCAACTAGAGAGCACTTTGAATGAAACATGCCAACCTATTTGCATGAAACCTTGTACCAACGGCACTTGTGTAGCTCCAGAAACCTGCCAGTGTAAAACGGGCTACGTAAAATCAGATAACTATAGCTGTGCGCCTATATGCTCTAGTGGATGTCCTCATGGTAGTTGTGTTGGACCTGAGACATGTGTTTGTGACCCAGGATGGCAAATGGTTCAACCAGATGGCAGTTCAAATAAGACATGCCAACCAATTTGCACAAAACCTTGTACCAACGGCACATGTGTGGCCCCAGAAATCTGTCAATGCACATTGGGCTACGTAAAATTAGATGAGTACAGTTGCAAACCTCACTGCTCCAGTGGATGTCCCAATGGAAGTTGTGTTGGACCTGAAAAATGTGTGTGTAACTCAGGATGGCAAGTGGTTCAACTAGAGAGCACTTTGAATGAAACATGCCAACCTATTTGCATGAAACCTTGTACCAATGGCACATGTGTAGCTCCAGAAACCTGCCAGTGTAAAACGGGCTACGTAAAATCAGATAACTATAGCTGTGCGCCTATCTGCTCTAGTGGATGTCCTCATGGTAGTTGTGTTGGACCTGAGACATGTGTTTGTGACCCAGGATGGCAAATGGTTCAATCAGTTGGCAGTTCAAACAAGACATGCCAACCAATTTGTACAAAACCTTGTACCAACGGCACATGTGTGGCCCCAGAAACCTGCCAGTGCGCAGTGGGCTACGAAAAGTTAGATGAGTATAGCTGCAAGCCTCACTGCTCCAGTGGATGTCCCAATGGAAGTTGTGTTGGACCTGAAAAATGTGTGTGTAACTCAGGATGGCAAGTGGTTCAACTAGAGAGCACTTTGAATGAAACATGCCAACCTATTTGCATGAAACCTTGTACCAACGGCACTTGTGTAGCTCCAGAAACCTGCCAGTGTAAAACGGGCTACGTAAAATCAGATAACTATAGCTGTGCGCCTATCTGCTCTAGTGGATGTCCTCATGGTAGTTGTGTTGGACCTGAGACATGTGTTTGTGACCCAGGATGGCAAATGGTTCAACCAGATGGCAGTTCAAACAAGACATGCCAACCAATTTGCACAAAACCTTGTACCAACGGCACATGTGTGGCCCCAGAAACCTGTCAGTGCGCAGTGGGCTACGAAAAGTTAGATGAGCATAGTTGCAAGCCTCATTGCTCCAGTGGATGTCCCTATGGAAGTTGTGTTGGACCTGAGACATGTGTGTGTGATCCAGGATGGCAATTGATTCTGAATAATGTCACTTTTGAAGAATTTTGTCAATCAATATGTACTTTGGTACCCTGTGAAAATGGTACTTGCGTAGGTCCAGAGACCTGCCAATGTTTGCCGGGATATAAATTATCAAAGAACAATACTTGTGAACCTTACTGTTCAAGTGAGTGTCTTCATGGTACTTGTGTAGCCCCCGAAACTTGCAAATGTCACTCCGGCTATGCACTGTCTGACAAGAATATGGGACAACGAGGGCCAAGTAATAAGATATGCCAGCCAGTATGTACGAAACCCTGTGTGAATGGTACATGTGATGCTCCAGAGACTTGCACATGTCTTGCTGGGTATACAGAAATAGAGGAAAATATCTGTGTGCAGCATTGCTCTCTTGATCTGAATGGTACCTGTGTAGCTGATAGTATCAAAATTGATAAAAACACTGGACAGAGAAATTGGTAAGTAGTGGTAGTAAATAGTAGATATAAGTATAAAGTTGTTATAAATCAAACTGCTAAATATTGCTGCTGAGGTAATATGGTACTTTTGTAGTGTATGTATTATATTATATCAGATTCTGCAGGGCCTGTCCTATCAAAGGTAAATGTTACACACACCCACTCACAACCAGATCGCGTTTACTTTGATCGGCAAACTAGAACTCATGGCACCAACATGCACGGTAGTCTTGACTGAAGTATTTTTTCTAAATATTGGCTGCATACAAACAGCGAGTGTTTATCTACAATAATCTCCTTTCCAGTCCCTTCGAAGCTAACCTGATAGTGTCGGGGTGCCCCAAGTTCGATTTAGTCTCGTTCTTGGAAAAAAATATTACCAAATAATTAATTTATTACCCGGGAATCTTTCACTCAAGAGTGAATAGGTTACTTCTAGGTAAGCGCGCTCCATCGTCGACCGCATCGTCGCTTTCCATCAGGTGAGATAGTGGCCAAGCGCGAACCTATCAAGAATTAAAAAAAAAGTGTTTTGTTTGGTATCTTTAGTTTATCTCCGATGGCGGATGACTTCTGGTATCTATACATTAACAAATCTGTAGAATTTTTTTAGTTTTGCGCGCATCACGTAAAATGCACGAAATCGATTTAGATAACTTTTATACTATAAAATTGTCTATAACTTGTTATATTTCTTAGGCTTTTGTTTGATCGCAATCGTTAGACTTAGATATCGAAAAATATACTACATTCATTGACAGTTAGATGGTACAAAGTTCGCTGGGTCAGCTAGTTCCGAATAAATTAGTAAAATAAATTATGAACGCTTAGATTATATACCTCTGGATGTAGCCTGTAGGGAAGTGCGGAAGTGAGAAGCATGTATACGAAATAAGTAAGAAAATTGAGACAAAACACAACATGCTCTGTCTCATTCGACATGCCGGTTTTATGCTTTGTGAACTTTAAAAAGTTAGCCGAACAAAGGCCTGTCACTGACAGGTCGACTCGAGTCAATTTTTATGTTTCTAGAATAATTTCGGCAATTAAAGTAAGTAATAGTTTTAGTGTATGTATGAGAAATAGACTACAATAGTTATGAATGAGTATTGCGTCCAACCAGGGACGCTTCCCTATGTTTCCTACGCAGAACAGGCTTAAGGATTATGAATTGGAAATTAGTCAGTACTCACAGGATGCTGGAAGCCAGGGGATCACCTCACTGCACAACTAGTAGTAGTATTTCACGATATTTTCAGGTTTCTTTAACCCCGCGCGCGGGTTGACGTGCTGTTGAGTTCGAACTGGTGCTTCTTCCATCCAGTTTTTAGAGTATTCCAGTGGTAATATTTAAGGAAAAGTTTACGTAATAACCTCATTGAAGTTTTACAGTGCTGTCTCATGTGCGGCCACGAGGTGGCTACATCTATAGGTATTTAATATGAAAGTGATAATCGCATAATCGCACGATCGGTCGCTTCGGTTAGGACACGGGCAATATTCCTATAATAAGTAATTTAATTTGCCACTGATCTAGTTTTCTAATATTTGTAGTTCTTTACACCACTTTCTTTTATAACAACTTTGTAAATGATTTCTTCTGTACGAATGATTAAAATATGAATGATTTACGTTTCCAGGGTGCTGTCCAACTGGATGTCTATCTTAGGCATTGTCTGTATTTTGGTGGTGGTGTTGGTGATACTAATAATCATTGTTATGAAGCGATCGAAACGAAATAAATCTGTTGAAAATGGTAAGTATAAATGGCGAATATGTATTTAGAGCAAAATACAATAGATAATCCATTGTATTGCAGCATTGTAGTGCATTGTAGGGTTGCAGGATTAGTTTAAAGAGTCACTGTAGCACTGAAAGGTAAAAAGCAACTGAAGGTACACGGTTTAGTTAAAATCTGACACTCCCTCTCACTCCAGCCACAGCGGGAGAAGTTTTTCGATGATTCACCACCCTCAAAAAAAGGTTTGTTGTGAGCTTCAGTAAAACATAGAACAATGCACACTGTGTGTGCATCTTGAGAAATTTCTTCTAGAAAACTTTCTGGTTTGGTGATAGGCCGTACATATATGATTCTTTACATAAAAGGAAGCTTTAGAATCATTAAAAATCATAACATTCTGTACTAGCTATCGTCGTTGATTGTTTACTTATTGTGTATGTACTTACTTTAAATAAACTTGCATTCATCTCTTTCGTAAGAGATGCCCCTCAAGTTGAAGGGTAAAATCTACAAGTCCGTGATAAGGCCTGTCATACTGTATGGATCAGAATGTTGGGCTGTGAAAAAGACGAATGAAAATAGATTGCACGTAGCGGAGATGAGAATGTTAAGATGGATGTGTGGTGTGACGAGAATGGATAAAGTGAGAAATGAGTATATTAGGGGAAGTTTGAAAGTGGCGCCAGTGACTGAAAAGTTGAAAGCGAATCGTTTGTCTTGGTATGGTCATGTGAAGAGGAGAGATGAAACGCATGTTACTAAAAGAGTTATGAGTTTACATGTGGATGGATGGAGAGGGAGAGGGAGACCAAAGAAAAGATGGATGGATTGTGTGAAGAGTGATATGAAAGAAAAGGAAGTTAGTGATAGTATGACGAGTGACAGGGCAGAATGGAAGAAAAAAACGTGTTGCGCCGACCCCAAATAACACGGGACAAGGGCAGGAAGATGATGATGATGATGATCTCTTTCGTAAGAGACTATAAATATTTGCTGTTGGAGCAGCCCCAAAAAAAAAAATAAAAAAATACTGTACTGTGTTTTTCAAATTTCAGAGTGTATATAACTGTTTTATATTAATTTAATAAAATTATTTGTTCTAATGTGTAGGCCGCAAAGTGTACTTGACCATGAATGAAGTTGTTTGAATGTCGAAGTATTCTGTCTGCAATATTGTCGTTCTGTAGGTTTATGCAATACGTAGGCAACTTAATGTTTCTCTGACTATTTTCCTTACAGATGATGCTGTGGTAGTTCCAACCCAAGATGTTGCTCCAAAAGTCTTTAATAAGTCGAAAAACGAGTACAATGTCTGCAATTCTACTGAACTTTAATTAAGTGAGGTTTTGTGATATTAAAAAATGTGATTATTGTGAGTCAATGTGCAAATTTGATATTCCAAATTAAAATTAAAAGTAAAATAAACTTTTTTTAAAACAAGCTTTTAATTATAAATCGTTCTATTGTAGAGTACCTTCCAGCTCTATCTTCAGACCTTGGTTACCATATAGGATCAAAGTACTCGTCAATACGAATCAAACGAGCCCAAACTCGTTGGGGTTATGTAGTTTTATGGCGGGGTTTATATAGCCACCTTCCAACTCCATCATCAGATCAGCTCCATGTCATCATAGTATTGCATTGTCACGCGATTTACATATGTATACAACATTTCAGCTTAATCGGTTGAAGATATCTGCTTTAAACTTGAGTTACAACATTTGAGCCGAACATACATAGTTACATACATTGCAAGTTAATAAAAAGCTTGTAATAAAATAAAATAAAAATCGAACAAAAATCCGACAAGTAGAAACCAGTACACGAGTATTATGACTTAGGGAACACTGTTTTATGCATCTCGAAGAAAGAATATTTTACAAAAAAATGGCGGTACCTATTTCATATTAGGATACCATATTTGGTTACTATCAACTAACAATTTTATTTATTTCAAGTAAAAATAAAAACCCTTTCTATATTTAATTTTGTGTGTTTTATTCATATCAAAATTAAATTTAAATAAGGATTGTTTACTACATCACAAGCCTGCCGTATCACAGACAACTGAGGCAACAGTGATTTATGTTGCAACAATCAAGTTTCTCCGAAAGCACGGCCAGCATACTGTTTGAGCACTCTAGATGCACTGACCATGCGCCTCTCTTGATGCTTAGATGTAATCCATCCGCGCTTCCGTAACTGCTGATGGTCTGAAAAAGCAAAGAAGCTTAGGGCTTCCCCAGTTCAACAACGCATCATCCTGGATGCGACGTCTGTGCAAGTGATTTTGATAGATTGTGCGTGAGATGCAACATGTTGGCAGAACACTTTTTCTTCTTCAATTTCGTCCTGTCAACTGTCATACTATTTCTCTCAGTTGACAGGATGCCTCATACCTTTATCATCAGCCTTTTCTTACGTTTCAAGTGACATCATTAACACGAAGAAGTGATATGACTAATGAGGTGAGACTTAGCATTAAATAATAGGGGTTAAAGTATGAAATTGCCGTTTTATTGTAATAGGTACTTCGAATTGACATAGAACCTTTGTGGTTTGAGTTTTTTGAGTGAAACTTTTTTCACATGGTACCTATGAAGTTCTTCTTTTAAAAAAATTCCAACATTCAATTATCGACTTTCAGTTGTTTTTTTTATTCAGCTTAGACAAGAAAGATGGATACTTCGAAAATTCGAGTGATTTTTGAATACGAGTTCCGACGCGGAACTAACGCGGCAGAAACAGCTCGCAATATCAATGTTGCGTTTGGAGAGGGGACTGTTAATGAACACACCGTGCGAATTTGGTTTAAAGGCTTTCGTGATGGAAACTTTGATTTGAAGAACGAACCCACACAGGTGAATAACAATGAATTAAAAGACATGGTGGAAGCAGATCCGAGCCAAACTACCCAGGAATTAGCGGCATGGTTTAACTTTACCTTACCAATAATATTGACTCATTTGCGTCAAAAGAGTCTATATTATTGGTAATTGATATTCTATTGGTATTCGCACGGGTGCAATGCTGATACTAAATATAGAATTGAATAAACTTTATTGTACACCAAAATGGAACAGAATACTAAAAACAGTACAAAAACAAATGTACTTATCTTATCAATGGTGGGATAGATATTGTTGACCAACTATTGGATGTTGTCTATCAAAACACAAGGGTTTTCTAGGTTAATCACTTTGTGTTAACTCTCCATTGCTAACTTTTAGCAGCATCTCTGAAAAAAGCCTGTTCTCACGTGAAGACAATGAAACCCTCACGTTAGTTCTAAGCTCTAATTTATTGACGTGTGGCCAAAGGTTGGATCTTTTTAGTAAAGCATTTATTTCGTCAGCACGTGTTCCTTGAGTCACAACTGGTAGCATTTGACGAGTCTCCTGAGAACAGAATTGTACATCCAGCCATAGGTGAATTTTGACTGCGCAAATCGCGCATTGTCCTATCCAGTGCTTCCACTGACGTCTTGTTTGACATGGTGGCTTCGTCCCAGACTATTAATGAACAGTGACGCATAAATTTTCCTGTATTGGTCTTTTTTAGAAACACTACAGACGCTGTTATTATCATCGGTGGCGATTTCAGCGGGACCTTGAATGTAGAGTGTGCGGTTCGGCCTCCTTCTAAAAGCGTAGTGGCAATGCCGGATGACGCGACAGCTAATGCAATTTTTCCGGTAGATCTCACCGGATCTCATTTTTAATAAAAGAAAATTGATTAAATATTTTTCCTTCCTTGCATAAAACCATGCTCAACGACTTTCTCTTGAAAGAGGTCATTATATCGCGCATGAATTGTTTGGATTTCGGATGATCACCTGTAAGTAGAGAGTGAAGTGGTTCAGGTGGAGGAAGAATTTCTTCTAATTTTACTTCTCCTTGTAAGCAAAACATACCTTTCGATTCGTCCTTGAATTCCAATGCGAAACAATGTTCACACACATACTGACATGGTACCTATAGATACTATACGATCGTCTTTGTAAAGAATTGAAGAATCGTAATTCATAGCAGAATTTTCTTTATTTACCCATGAACTATGTGTCAGTGCGGACGATTCTCTGGCTGTATTCGATGCCTATCCCAATCCTGGCTGAGGCGAGCCTCACGCTCTACAGACGATTCTCTGGCTCTCTGAACTCTATGTTTATCCCGACCCTGGCTGCGGCGAGACTCACTCTCTACTGTGGATTCTCTTTCTCTCTCAGCTCTATATCTATCCCGAAGCTGGCTGAGGCGAGCCTCACGTTCCGTTGACGATTCTTCATCTCTTGCTAAATGTGTTCTTCTGGCATTCGCTGTACTACGACCTATGTTCAAACGACGACGTCTTACAGACATGACTTTATAATTTTTGTACAAAATAGACTCATTTCTTCTTTGAACTCACATTATATCATTTTTCCCTGAAAGGTGTCAAATTGAACATTGTTTTTTTTTTGGATGTATCTATTGTAATGTTTATAAATCATTCTGCTGTAAAAATATTTTGAAATTCACAAACTGCAGTAAAAATATAAATAGTTTAAGAGAAAAAAAAGTACTATAGGGCAAAGCAATTTATTTCCCCGTAATATATGTCGGTAATTTTGCAACTCCGTCGTTTATGGACGGATTTTCAAAAATTGTTTTTCTTCTTAGAGGAGTTGCTTTCCGATTTGTCCCATTTTTTTCAGAATCTAATTCTGATGATGGGATCCATGAGGAATCGAGGGAACTCCTCAAGTATTATAGGCAACCATATAGTGATTTTGGTATTTTCATTGAGAACTTAAGCATTTACAGTTAAAGAAAAAAAACTAACATTTGATGAAGTGAAACTGGTGAAGAAGACCAGAAATGGCCAACAGAACTTCATACTCCCATAGATATCACAATGAAGATAGTTAAGCGACTATGACAATACAAATAAATAAATGGTTCTGAATAGTTATGTTGAAAATGGTATCATCGAAGTGAACTGATGATGATGAGGGAGCCGGAAGGTAAGGCACTGGAACTCCGTAATTAATCAATGTAACCTAGCCGTGTTTGGGCTTATTAGAATTGTCATGAGATTCACTTTGGCTATAAGGTACCCACTATCGAACTGATCTGATGATGGAGCCGTAAGGTGTGCGTGGTATTATCTTGTCCAACATACCATAGTATCTCAACTCGAAAGTCTATAACCATTGATAGCATATAGCCCTGAAACGTGGTCGCTTACAATGGATCACATCAGAAGGCTTAAAGTCACCCAAATGGCAATGGAGAGGGCTATGCTCGGAGTTCCCATTCGTGATCGCATGCGGAACGAAGATATTCGCAGGAGAACTAAGGTTAACGATACATTGCCCGAAGAATCTCCGAACTTAAGTGGCAGGGGGCAGGGCAGATTGCTCACAGAACAGATGGAGATAGATGGAGCCGAAAGGTTCTGGAGTGGTGACTGCAAACCGAAAGATACAGCGTTGAAAGACCGACAAAGTAGACCGATGACCTGGTGAGGATCGCAGGACTCCGATAGATGCGAGACGCGCAGAACTGTTTTTTTGTGGCGACACTTCATGTGACTGATGATGAATAATATGGAATTTTAATGAAAATTCGTAATATCGATTGTATTTACCCCGATTTCTCTAATAACGTATTACCGAGCCCGTGTCGTCGTCGGCGTGTAGTGTTCCACACACGCTTCAAAGAGCTAACAAAAAGCTAGCCGCAGGGGCCCAGCAGGGCCGATATCTGCTAGGGACATGGGAATAAGTATGAAAGGGTTACTCGTGGTCCTAGAAAACAAAAGGCAACTGTAGGAACATAGGTGTGGTTTTAGTCAGTAAAAGTCTGACACGCCCTCTCGCTCCAACTTAGAGCGCGAAAAAATTCAAAATTCAAATATTTTTATTTCACATAGGCATTTATAAAACGTCAGAAGCTAGTGTACAGTTCCAAATTAGTTGTTTCCTGCGGAGAAGAATCGGCAATAAACTCCATGGTTACTCTTTTAAAAAAGTGGTTGATTTCACAATATTTCCATTTCACAGTATTAATAGATATTATGTAAGAACAGTGAGCAGTGGTGGCCGAGTGGTAACGGCCTCGACTTACGAGTTGTAGGTCGCGGGTTCAAACCCAGCCAGGCGCATTACTTTGTGTAATTTATTTCATCACCACTGCTCTCAAAACGGTAAAGGATAACATCGTGAGGAAACCGGCATGTCCTAGAATCAAAAATTCGAAGACATGTGACATCCACCAACCCGCACTGGGCCCGCGTGGTGGATTACGGCCCAATCCCTCTCCTAAAGAGGAGGCCTGAGTCCCAACAGTGGGAACATTATAAAGCTGACTATGCTATGCTATGACTATATGTAAGAACAGTGTAGAGCAGTCAATATTGTACCCAATAGGACAATAAAAATAATCATATTAAAAAAGTGAGTCGTAATAGGAAGTAATCTAAAAATTCGTGAAGTCTACAGTGTTCCCACATTCACAGTATAAAAAAGAGGCTATATAAAAAAAGCAAGAAATATATGAATAATTAAAAATAGCAATAAATGAGATGTTAAAAAAATAAATTACTAAAAAATTTAAGGTACTTGAAGTCTAAATAATTTAAAAAATATTGCAAAAGTAATATGTTAGATAGTCATAAGATGATTTTCCAACTTAAAAAAATCTAATGTCGTATTGTTTTACCCAATACGAGAATACAGAAGCCCAAGTCTGTTACTTTTATAAATTCGTCATTCCAACACGATCCTATTGTCATTTTGCTAAAAGTTCGTAGTCTGCTAAATTCATAATAGTCGATTATTGGCCAGTCATTGGTCTCGTAATAGTATTGTGGTAGAATGTCAATATCGAGCTGTTTTGTAACAATTTAAAAGCAATAACTGCACAACGACGTTCTAATGGTAGCATAGCATAGCATAATCAGCCTTTTAATGATCCCACTGCTGGGACTCAGGCCTCCTCTCTCTAGGAGAGGGAATGGGCCGTAATCCACCACGCGGGCCCAGTGCGGATTGGTGAATGTCACATGTCTTCGAATTTATGGTTCTAGGACATGCCGGTTTCCTCACGATATTTTCCTTCACCGTTTTGAGAGCAGTGGTGATGAAATAAATTACACAAAGTAATGCGCCTGGCTAGGTTTGAACCTGCGACCTAGAACTCGTAAGTCGGGGCCGTTACCACTCGGCCACCACTGCTCTGCCACACTGATCAAAAGGACTGTCAAAATTTTAGCAGATTACCAGATTACCGCAAAGTACATCAGACATTCATTTGTCATTATGTACGAGATTACCATTCTCTGCCATTTCTTTCAATGGAGTGTCAGTGGTTGACCATTGGAAAGTCATAATGACGCCATTATATTAGTAGATTACCAAACTTGTCAAAATCAACAATTATGAAGTCAATGATAGACCATTCTGACACTATTCTAATAGCAGACTTGAAGCCCTTTATGGCGGTAAGTCCCTTCTTTGAGGCGTGGTTGGAAAGACCTCACGGCGTCCTCACCTTCCGCATGACGCAGGTTCTCACCGAACACGGGAAGTTCGGGAAGTTCCTGCACCGGATTCGTGCGGAAGCGACGCCCGGGTGTCGCCACTGTGTGGACCGCCCGGAGGACACGGTGGAGCATACGGTGGAAGTGTGCCCCGCTTGGGAAGAGCAACGCCGTGTCCTCGTGGGGGCGATCGGCGGCGGCGATCTCTCGCACCGGGCCTTGGTACAGGCCATGGTCCGGAGCAAGGAGGAGTGGCAGGCGGTCGCCTCCTTCTGCGAAGCAGTAATGCTAGCAAAAGAGGCGGCCGATCGCGTGAGGCAACGGCAACGGTCCTCACGCCCCAACCGCCGCCGGGATTCCGATCCCGATTTCCGGCCACCGTAGGCGCGGGCTTGCGGACGGCGGGCAATGGGTGACTCGCCGTCCGACCGTCCGGTAACCATCCGGACCGAGCTCAAGTCGTCGACGTCGCGTATTGTTCCGCGCGCGCCTCAGGGAGATGTCAGCAAATCGTAGGGGCCCAGCAGGGTCGAAGCCTACTGGGGCCATGGGTAGTGTGAAAACGAAACCGTGGCCCTGGGACGAAGGCAACGAAGGAACAGGAGTGGGTTTTTAGTCAGTAAAAGTCTGACACTATCTCCCGCTCCGCCCAAGAGCAGGATTTGTCATAAGATGATTTTCCCACTTATAAAAAAAAAAAAAAAAAAAAGACTTGAAGCCCTGAATACTTGAAGTCGTTTTAAATATCGATAGGATTACACATCTACATATCCTTTTTTAGTTGTGAAATCATAAAGTGACTTCTTCTGTTCTGGGTGGAGCAAGAGAGCCCCTCTTGCTCCACCCAGAACAGAAGAAGTCACTTTATGAATCAGACTTTTATTACTAAAACCCCTCCGTGTTCCTCCAGTTACCAATTTTGTTCCACGCTGCGGTAACTCTTTCGCAATCCCGCAGATTTGACAGGCACATATACACATTCCTCGACACACATAACAATATCATAGTCAAAAAAAAATAATATATATGTTACCGGCAATCTGTATAATTCAGGCATTCGGTATTGTATAGAATACCTAGACATCACGCTCGCTCGTCGAAAGGAGCCGGCACAGTCTACCGTCATTATAACCAAATCGTCTTAGTTTTAAGTTTATTAATGTACACACTCTAATTATAATTCCTCGGGTAGTATTGTATATAAGCAGCGATTTAAAATAAATCACACAGATCGTTATTCGCCTTTTAATCCTCAAAAAGCTCCCCTAAAGTATAACATAAATAATATTTCGTACATTACTAGTAGTAAGTATTATAGAGAATATCGGATTATACAGATTGCCGGTAACATATTATACATGTTTTGTTTGTTTACCTCAATTGACCGACTTTACGATTCTTTTCAATATCCGCGATCTTATGAGCACTAGTTGGCGCTCTCGGCGCTCATGATCACTCCCAATTTTTTATAAGGTGACTATTTTTAGGCGTTTACGTCTACAAAAATTTTTCAGTGCGCAATCGGACCGGTGTTTGTTCTATCTCAATCCAAAACATTACTTCTGCTCCGTGGCAACAAGCGTGGCGTACTTCAGTGCTTGTCGATTATTCCATTAATATCAGTTGACCTATTAAAAAATGAATAACTCGGAGAATTAATCATCAAGGATGATAATTTAAGTTTATATTAAAAACCTAAAATAGCACGAAGCGCCGTCAATATCGCAGATTGTGCGCTACAATGGGAACTCCGCTGTATTCCGTTTTATTTTCCATTGTTTTAATACAGTTGTTTATAGTGACTGAAGCTGCAACTCAAAATGGAACCTGTTTTAAATATGAAAAAACGTAAGTAGACGGTCAATTATTTATTTTGATAGAATTTACACGATTTCAAAATATATATATATTTTTGTAAAAGAAGCAACGCAGCAACATGGCAAATGAAGAAATGTAGGTTGGTTTTAGTTAGTAAAAGTTTGACACGCCCTCTGGCTCCACCCGAAAGCAGGAAAAGTAGTAGAATAGAATAAACTTTATTGTACACCAAAAAAGTAATACAACTTATACATAAATCTATGAATTATGTAATTGATGATTTCCAAAAACAACAAAAAGGGAAATCTCGTGTGAAAATCCGACATTTTATTTTGATTAGATGACGTAAGATATATGAGTTGATGACTAATATTAGGGATTTCCCTCGTGTCTGCTACTGGGATATTGCGAAAATTATCGTTCCGGTGATTAATATTGTAATTCCTAATTTGTCAGAAACGTCCTCATTATAATATATAGAACTAGCTTCCGTCAACGGCTTTACGCGAAAGTCGGTTTCTCCATACAAACTTTGGACCCCCGCTTCATCCCCTTAGGGAGTGAATTTTGGAAAATCCTTTCTTAGTGCTCGCCTACGTCATAAAAGGAAACCTTGTGCAAAATTTCACGCTCCTAGTCCCAGTAGTTTCGGCTATGCGTTGATATGTCAGTCAGTCAGTTTCTCCTTTTATATATATAGACTAGGTAGCTTCTAGCAGCGGCTTCGCTCGCGTAAAAATTGGTTTCTCCATACAAACTTTGGACCCCCATTTCACCCCCTTAGGCGGCGAATTATGTAAAATCCTCTCTTAGTGCTCGCCTACACCATAAAAGGAAACCTTGTGCAAAATCTCTCGCTCCTAGTCCCAGCAGTTTCGACTGAGCGTTGATATGTCAGTCAGCCAGTTTCTTCTTTTATATAGGGTGACTGGCAATTAGAGTACGATACTTAAACACGTGATTGTGCTCATGATAACAAACAATTTTTATTATGGGAGCAAAGCCGAAATCGCGAAAAAAATATCAGCTGTTCAGTACATTAGGCAAATATAAATGTACTGAGCAGCTGATTTTTTTTTCGCGATTTCAGGTTTGTTCCCATAGTAAAAGTTGTTAGTATCGTACACTAATTACCAGTCACCCTATATACATAGATTTATAAAGTATCGAAAATTGCACTGAACAGTGTAGTAAAAACAATATTTCACCTAAAAAGAACATTTATGTACATTTAAACTTTCTTGTAATAACCAAAGTATCATGATTGAAATACGTTTTTACCAGTTTTTACTACGACTTAAGTCAACGTTAATTACTCGTTGATGACGCTTTGGAGTGAATAGGTTACTTCTGGGCAAGCGTGTTCTATGGTCGACCACATTATCGCTTAACATCAGTTGAGATAGTAGTAAAACGCGAGCCTTTCATTTTTGGAACGAAGTTCCTTATCGCGCGTTGCGAAAGGGGGCTAGGCGGAAAAAATTAAGACCAAAAGTTGTACCTACAACTTTTGATCTTAATTTATACTATATATTTCTATTATATATTTTTATTATATATTTTTATTTATAATGATGATGATGATGATGACGATGATGATGATGATGATAATATATTTTTTTTTTAAATTACATATTTAATTATTTTTTTATATTATAACTTAAAAAAAAAAATATTACAATTCCTTCACTAATTAAAAGAACTTCGTTCCATCCGGGTGTCCCTTGACACCTCTCAAGTTTTTTTTTGTAGGTCTGAAAATGATCCAATGACATCGCGCGCCCTTAGGTGGAGCGGTAGGGCGTGTCAGACTTTTACTGACTAAAAATCCACTCCTGTTCCTTCTTTGCCTTCGTCCCAAGGCCGAGTTTTCCTTTCAGAAACAAACCCTTGGCCCCAGTAAGCTTCGACCCTGCTGCGCCCCTACGGATTGCTGACATCTCCTTGAGACGCGCGTACGCGCCGTTAATGACTGGTGCTCGGTCCTAACGGTTACCGGACGGTCGGACGGCGAGCTACCCACTGCTCGCCGTCCGCAAGCCCGCGCCTACGGCGTCCACAAGCCCGCACCTAGGGACGCGAGCCTATCATACTAATATTATAATAACAACAAAAATTAAAAATAATTAATTACAGACATGGTTTTAAATTCAACTCGATAACTACTACTATAGACAGACAGACAGACAGACGGACAACAAAGTTATCCTATAAGGGTTCCGTTTTTTCCTTTTGAGGTATGGAACCCTACAAATCTCCGATTACCGTTGCTAAAATTAACGCCTTTCTTAAAAGTCAGTAGATATTTGAGGAATAAATACAACTTGTAATAATCAACTGATTTCATTTTTTTTTGTTACAGCCCCCAGATGGTTTCCAAAATAGCGAATCGTACAATCGCGAACATGACCACTGTGAGTATTATTTTTTTATAATGTCATATGAATTTACAAGCTTTATTCTCACAAGAACTTTTAATGTTCCCATTACTGGGAATCAGGCCTCTTGTCTAGGAGGAGAGGGAGTGGTAATCCACCACGTAGGCCCAGAGCGGTCTAGTGGATGTCACATCTCTTTGAAGTTTTGCTTCTAAGACATGCCAGTTTCACGATGTTTTCCTTTGCCGTTTTGTGAACAATGGTGATGACATCCCGCGCTCTTGGGCGGAGCGGGTGGACGTGTCTGACTTTTACTGACTAAAAACCCACTCCTGTTCGTTTCGTACCAGGGCTGAGTCTTCCTTTCCGAATCTGACCCTCGGCCCCAGTAGGCTTTGACCCTGTTGGGCATTTACGGTTGCTAAAATCTCCTTGAGGCGCGAGGAACACTACGCGCCGTCGACGGCTTGGGGTCGGTCCGGACGGTTACTGGACGGTCGGATGGCGAGCTACTCAATGCTTGCCGTCCGCAAGCCCGCGCCTACGGTGGCCGGAAATCGGGATCGGAATCCCGGCCGCCGGGGTGCGAGGGCCATTTCCTCGCGCGTGAGGGTGCCGCCTTTGCTAGCATTACTGCTTCGCAGAAGGAGGCCGCCTGCCACTCCTCCTCGCCCCGGACCATGGCCTGTACCAAGGCCCGGCGCGAGAGATTGCTGCAGCCGAACGCCCCCACGAGGACATGGAGGTGCTCTCTACCCAGGCGGAGCACACCTCTACCATATGCTCCACCGTGTCCTCCGGGCGGTAGAGCAATGGTGATGAAATAAATAACACAAATGAATGCTACTGTATGTTACTGTTTAATTCTACTGTATGTGTGAGGTACAAATAAACTTTTTTCTTTCTTTCTTTCTTTCTTTCTTTCTTTCTTTCTTTCTTTCTTTCTTTCTTTCTTTCTTTCTTTCTTTCTTTCTTTCTTTCTTTCTTTCTTTCTTTCTTTCTTTCTTTCTTTCTTTCTTTCTTTCTCTTGGCTGGGTTTGAAACCATGACCTTACAATTCATAAATCGGGGCCGTTACCACTAAGCCACCACTGCTCAATCTCAAGAAGCGAGGCATTAGTGAAATTCAGGCATCGAATCAGTGCTTAAAAGTTGACCTATTTTAAAAATATAAACAATATACTATAATATTACTATATTAGGAAAACCAAGGTTACCGACCATAGCACGAAGAATCGCCAAACTTAAGTGGCAATGGGCCGGGCACATTGCTCGCACAACAGATGGCCGTTGGGGCCGAAAGGTTCTGGAATGGCGACCACGTACCGGAAGACACAGCGTTGGAAGGCCTCCTACAAAGTGGACCGATGACCTTGTAAAGGCTGCGGGAATCCGATGGATGCGAGACGCACAGGACCGTTCATTGTGGCGACACTTGGGGGAGGCATATGTCCAACAGTGGACGTCTTTCGACTGCAATGATGATGATATAATATATATTTAGTAAAACAACTAATGTACTAAAGATATTGGGGGAGACGCCGAAGCTAGGAATAAACAACATGTAACATAATAAATCCACATGTTGAAAGTAATATGTTAAAAATCGATTTTAGTTATTTTTGAAATAAGTAATTTGTTACTTATTTTGATAAATTCTTGATCAATCTTGATTACATCATTAGATTATTTTGTGTGTGTGTGTGGTAAGGTAATGTTCTAATTAGGATATAATATACACTTCTCATCAGAAAAATCGAAACACTTCCGTTTTTATGTTTTCTGTCCTAATTGAACACAAAAGAGTTTTCATTCCATGGAAAAAAAAAACACATGATTGTATAGCTGGCAGTTTGGCCATTACAGTGATAAGCGAAAAATCAAAATTAGAATTTCATTAGTTTATCCTATAAATAAAATTATTATTTATTTTGAGACAAATGTGTGTTTAGAGTTAGAATATATTTCACCTTTGAAAACTAAAAATTAGCACTTATCTTAAAACTTTTTGTTCTTTATTTGTTTACTGTAACTTTAGGACGTCTGAAAAAGTTTTTTTTTCTAAATCATATGGATACTTCGCCCGCAGAAGTCGCCCAAGTGGTGGCATTACTGAATTCTGGACTTAGTCAGCGTGTTGTGGCTGAAAGATTGCATCTAAGCCTGTCGTCTCTTCATAGAGTCTACAAACGCTATCGGGAGACTGGTTTGTTCACGCGCCGTTCAGGATCTGACAGGAATCTGGTCACTTCGGAGCGAGATGATCGATTTATTATAACAACTTCTTTACGAAATCGACGCCTTAATGCTTTTCAAATGCAGCAGCAGCTTCATGTTGTACGTAGGGTGGCTGTAAGTGACTCTACAATTAGAAGAAGGTTGAAGAAACGTGGACTGGTACCGCACAAGCCAGCAAATGGGCCGAAATTATCTGTAGACCATCGAAGAGCGCGCCTTAACTTTGCACGTAAGCACCTAAATTGGTCATACCTCCAGTGGAACAAAGTCCTCTTTTCTGATGAGTGTAAAATTATGCTGTATGGTAACGACGGAAGGAACAAGGTCTACAGAAAAGATGGAGAACGCTTTGCACAATGCTGCTTTGAAGAAAAGATCGGCTATGGTGGCGGTTCGTGGACAGTTTGGGGAGGAATCAGCGCCTACGGTAAGACAGAGCTTGTCTTTGTGTCTGGGCCACGTCTGTCTGCACTAGACAGTCATCGGTACATCGAACAGTGTCTTGAGCCTCACGTGATGCCCTATGCAAATTTTATTGGCAACGGTTTCATATTCATGCACGACAATGCTAGGGCTCACACCGCGAGCGTCGTACGTGATTATGTTACCGAAGTCGGTATCTCCATTATGGAATGGCGAGCAAGAAACCCGGACATGAATCCAATTTCCAATCCGATTCTATGAGATGAATTAAAGAGACAAATTCGTGCAAGAGATCCTACCCAGAAACACCTAGCCAGCTGAAAAATGCAATCCAAGAGGAATGGAATAGAATGCCACAACATTTGATCGTGACTCTCATCCGATCTATGAAGAACCATATGGAAGCAGTAATAAGAGCTCGGGGAGGGAACACAAGTTATTAAATAAACGTTTCTTAGCTTTTTTTTCATTAACGCGTGTTGTTTTATCAATTTCCTTCATACTCCATACAGGGTAAAAATTACTTGTTAAACAAAATAGGAAACCTATGAAAATTTAATTTGGATTCTTTAGGATTTGAAAACCTCATATTATTCACTATTAACTTCTTGAGTAGCGTAATTAGAGACACAATAGTAAGACAATAGCGCACGACCGCCGGCGTTCGTGCGGGGATCAACAGCTTAAACGACATTTGACATAATATATTATATTCCTAAATATACACATTTTTCTGATAATCCTCACAAAACATAAGCTGGCAAGGTGTTTCGATTTTTCTAATGAGAAGTTCTATCGGTGTGTATTATTTCAGTTAGATGTAGTGTATAAGTATACACACTACACCACGTGACTGGCCTGTTGGTCTAGTGGTTAGTGACCCTGACTGCTATGCCGGAGGTCGTGGGTTCGATTCCCACCCAGGACAAATGTTTGTGTGATGAGCACGATCATTTGTTCTGTGTCTGGGTGTAATTTATCTATATATGTATGTATTTAGAAATATATAAGTATGTTTATCAGTTGTCTAGTACCCATAACACAAGCTCTGCTTAGCTTGGGACTAGACGGCGTTGTGTGATAGTTGTGGAATATTATTATTATTATGTATTTTCAATATTTATCTCAGGACCCTGAGGTCCTGGACCTTTGGAAGGCGTACGAGGAGCCGAAGCCAACTCGCAGAGGCCCTTTAGATAATTATAATGGAACATGATACCAACCGACGATTATCCCTGTACGCGCTGTGCTAGTGCACCCAAGGACAACCCCCGGTTGTTGAAAAACTATTGCGACATATGGAGAACAAAGATAATAGGGCTATGGTTTTTGGAGTCTTAAGTGGACTGGTAACATGGAACTATGTTAAGACATGGCCCCTGCCTGAACAACATTATTAATATCCATCGAAAAAAGGCAGGGGGTGACTTGCACACTCAATAAATGGGCCCCCAAAAAACGGCCGCTAGCACGAAGTGACGTAGCAACAAGAGGGCAACATATTCTGAGGTGCTTGAGGAATGGAGAGAATCCCGGAAGTACGGTCAAGATCCCTACCAGCACCTTACTGGATTATACATCCTTCTCCCGAGCACGTTTGCTCTTGCGAATCTCCACTCAAGCCAGCCAATAAAGGCAAGAGAGAGGTGGGAGCTCAGTTCCTCGTCAGTGTTCACTTCGGCCGGCCAATAAAGGCAAGCCGGAGATGAAGAACAAGAATTCTCCCGGGAGATCGGGTCCGTGGGGTCGCTAATGCCCAACAGTTCGCCACAAAACTGCACTGCGGATTGTATCTCTCTTAGTCTGGCCCCTCACCCTAGGCATATTACGGCAAAGCAAACTTCACCGATACAGACCTAAGGTATATTGGAGCACGCAAGCCCCACCACGACGTCAACGTTATACGGCGATGGGGTTATTATTATTATTATTACTGTACGATATTTTTATATAGATATTTTTGATGAACTGGTTTACAATTTGTAAGCGTTTTGAGCCATCAGCGATAAAATTCGGTTTCTTTTCTGAATCATGTTCTATTTTCTGATCGACTGATGTGTAGTTTAATTTCTTTTATTTCTCTCGGCGATTCTGACGAAACTTTTTTTTGTTTGTAGTAGTAGAAGCATTATGTTTGGCATCCAGTGTAACCGAATGCAGCAGACTGAGTACCAGTGTTTTCCATAAAACTGCTGCTTATCCTAACCAAGAAACTCGAGAACAGGAGGAGAGGATTTTAGTCAGTAAAAGTTTGACACGCCCTCTCGCTCAGCCTTAGAGCATGAAAAGTTTGACACGCCCTCATGCTCAGCCCTAGTGCGCGAAAAGTTTGACCCGCCCTCACGCTCAGCTCTAGGGCGCGAAATGTTTGACACGCTCTCGCGCTCAGCCTTAGAGCGCGAAAAATTTGACACGCCCTCACGCTCAGCCCTAGAGTGCGAAAAGTTTGACACGCCCTCTCGCACAGCCCTAGGGCGCGAAAAGTTTGATACGCCCTCACGTTCAACCCTAGAGCGCGAAAAGTTTGACACGCCCTCCCACACAGCCCTAGGGCGCGAAAAGTTTGACACGCCCTCACGCTCAGCCCTAGAGTGCGAAAAGTTTGACACGCCCTCCCACACAGCCCTAGGGCGCGAAAAGTTTGATACGCCCTCACGCTCAACCCTAGAGCGCGAAAAGTTTGACACGCCCTCCCACACAGCCCTAGGGCGCGAAAAGTTTGATACGCCCTCACGCTCAACCCTAGAGCGCGAAAAGTTTGACACGCCCTCGCGCTCAGCCCTAGAGCGAGAAAAGGCATTGCATGATTTCCCACTAAAAAAACCTGATTGAAGACTAAACTAATTTAGATGTAGGTGTTCTTATACAGGTCTACGCTTCGGAAATTTTCTTATTTGACAAAACCCCTGACCAGTTTATTAATTAAGTATACCTTTTTTATTTAATTTCAGAGTTATGTTAATACAGGGGTGTATTACTGCTGTGATGGTTATGAAACTGTTCAAAAATATCCGTAAGTCATTACAAATACCTATTTTTAATCGATTAAAAGTCGCCGCACACGGGCCTCCGGCCACAACCGAAAAACGCTGCCACCGACATATTTCCTGTAGGTTTCATACATTTTATATGGATTCGCCGCACACGGTTGACGCTGGTGGCCGCCACACGCTACAAATCACCACTGCTCGCTTCTTGCGGCCCGAACCAGCCACTAAACGTCGATACAAAACGCCGTCACACGCAACTCGCGCATTTAAACCTTCTTCGTCAGAGTCCATTATGATACTGCGCGTTTGGTTTAAAAAAATAGCAGCCACCAGTGGCTGTCGCGCGCTTCAGTTTCCTTTGTGGCCGCTTCTAGCTTCTCGCGGTGGCTTTTGTGGCTGTCGCGTGTGGTCCGTGTGCGGCGACACTATGACGTAAAAACCACACTCGTAACAACTTCACATAATGACACATTGCGATGTCGTGACACGACGTTACGACGTGCAATGATCCAGTCTCATACTGTATGTATTTATCATCTATCTATCTATCATGAATATAGTTCTGGCCTTGTTTAATGTATAATTGGACACAAATAAGTAACACATGTTAACCGACACAGCTGCGATTTTGAGGAAAAAAAAACGGCCTTGTAGTTTTGTGGTTTATAAGAATTAGAATATTTTAAATGCTTATAAAATATGGTTTGTGGCAGTGATATCTTAGAATTGTCATGTTGTATGTTTTGCCATTTATTGGCACATAGATACAATACAGAACAATTATATTGCTAATTTGTGTCCAACTGAGTGACAATGCTTTTTGTCTTTTTGATATAGTAATAAATACATTTTAGCTACCTGTAGATACAAGTCGCTATAGTACTCGTAGATACTATTGTGAAAAAAATATACGAAATTGTTCAAGATTGTCTTCAGTCTCCTAAAGTAAATTTTACACGGCCCAGTTTGAAAGGTTTAGTTGTCAAATATTTCTGTTTTGATTAATTTGTGAATAAATTAAATGATGTCAAACCACAAATATTTCTACCACCTGATTAGTCTTCACCATTTAAAACTTTATTCTTGCTAAGATTAATTTTGTGCAGGTAATGAAATAATTAATTTTAGTTTCATTCAGTACTAAAATGTTCAGATTATATCACAAAATTGTACTAAAGTCATGCTACACATGTTTCAGACTTACCTGTAAACCGAAATGTTCCAAGCCATGCGGGAACGGCACCTGTGTCGCGCCGGAGACGTGTCATTGCAACAAAGGATATCTATTTTTAAATCGAACATGCCGACCAGTATGCAATAAAACTTGCGTCAATGGTACATGTGTCGCCCCTGAGAAATGCCAGTGTTGGCCAGGATATCAAAAGACGAGTAATAACAGCTGCAAACCTCACTGTACCAGTGGATGCCCGAATGGCACATGTGTTCGCCCAGAAACATGCGCCTGTAACTCAGGATTTAGATCGTTTAATAAAACGTGTCAACCTGTTTGTTCTAATCCTTGTTTGAATGGCACATGCATTGCACCTAGTGTCTGTAAATGTTGGCCAGGTTATATAGCATCTGGGAAGTTTAGTTGCAAGCCTTATTGTTATAGTGGATGTCCAAATCGTACTACATGTATAGCGCCAAATACATGTTCATGTTTGCCAGGATATAAATTGTTAAAAAACAAAACTTGCACACCTCACTGTTCAAATGGATGTCTTCATGGCGTTTGCGTGAGTCCTGAAACGTGTATCTGTAATCCAGGATGGAAAATGGTTACAAATAACAGAACATGTCAACCAATATGTACCAAGCCCTGTGTGAATGATACAATATGTGTCGCTCCAGAGACGTGTGGATGTCGTACTGGGTATACAAAAATAAATGGTATATGTCTAGTTGAAAAAAATTGGTAAGTACCATTTATTAAGCTGCAACGAAAGACTCGCACCTAACATTGTTTTTGGAAGGTTTCAAGTTAGCAAATTATAATATGTTAAAACTAGCTTCTGTCAGCGGTTTCACCCGCGTGGAAGTAGGTTATTCCACATAAATTTAGGACCCCCGTTTTACCCCCTTAGGGATGGAGTTTCGTAAAATCTGTTTTAAGCGGATGTATAAGGAACCTATCTGCCAAATTTTAAGTTTGTAGGTGTTATAGTTTCTGAGATTTCGTGATTAATCAGTGAGTGGTATTTCGCTTTTATATTATATAGATTACTAGTTTCTGCCAGTGGCTTCGCCCGCGTGTATGTTGGTTTCTCCATATAGGGTGACTGGTAATTAGTGTACGATACTTAAACACGTGATTGTGCTCATGATAACCAACAACTTTTACTATGGGAACAAACCTGAAATCGCGAAAAAAAATCAGCTGTTCAGCACATTTATGTTTGCCTAATGTACTGAACAGCTGATACTTTTTTCGCGATTTCGGCTTTGCTTCCATAATAAAAATTGTTTGATATCATGAGCACAATCACGTGTTTAAGTATCATACACTAATTACCAGTCACCCTATATAAACTTTAGACACCCGTTTCATCCCATTAAGGGCAGAATTTTAGAAAATTCTTTCTTAGTGCTCGCCTACGTCAAAAAAGGAAACCTTGTGCAAAATTTCACGCTCCTAGTCCCAGTAGTTTTGGCTGTGCGTTGATATGTCAGTCAGTCAGTTTCTCCTTTTATATTATATAGATTTGTTCCTCTATAACTGACACAAATATAAACTTTGCGTGTACATAACCACACATTTTGGCAGTTTGAAAAAATCCGAGATTATGATATAAATGATTGGGTTAGGTTAGGTTAGGTTTGCTTTAATTTTTTTTTCTGTTGCAGCGTTAAATAAAAACTTCATTTTCTGTTTTCAGGATGCAGTCTAACTGGATGTATGTCGTAGTTATTGCAATCATAGTTTTAGTGATATTACTTATATCCATCATTGTTATAGCGCGTTGCATGAAGAATAGTTCTCAAGAGGTTGATTATTATTTTTTCTTGTGTGATATAAAGCATGAATGTGTGACTTATTTTGATGACGAGTAGTAGAACAGGCCTGGCTTTAATTAAACAAAATTTATGTGTGGAGATGACGATAAGACAACTTATAAAAACCTATTACTTTGATCTAAAGGTAGTCTTGCTAGATAGGCTTGATAAGTGCTTCAATAACTACATTCGGCTTATACTCAACTTAAAAAAATAAGACAAAGTATTGAGAGCTTCAGATCTCAAGTTAAATTGATGCCCACACTTTTTTTTCTACTCAACTCACCTTTATCTCATTCGTATTTTATATCTTGCCTTCAATAACAAAAATATTAACTTTACACGCTAGGCATCTTCATTTTGCGAATAACCTCTTAAGGGCATGCAATTCGACATACATTTTCACTGTTTTTCATACAATCGCTCTTACGCGATTATGACGTTATAACACATTTTTCATTATATATTTTGGAAACACAGTGTCTTGTGGATATTCTATCTAGGCTTCTATTGAAATCAATTTGTAAATTTGTGTAAAATTAATCCAGAAAAGACCTCTGAAAAGCTATTTTGCATGAACACACTACACTATGAAATTTCAGAATATACTCAAAAATTAAAAAGTATAACAATAGAAGCCTTGAAAATTTAATCAAGATTCTAAATGACGACAATTTTTTTCAAAAACTTTTAAGGGTTTAAAAAAAACACGTATTTCCTGGAACAAGTTTTGTGAAATATTCGAGTAAATCATGGAATTACCGAATGCTAACAGTGTTTTCAAGCGTTATCTCTCTTTTTTCGCGTTGCCCCTTCGTCAAAAATCACGTTGGATTGCGTTAGATGAAGTAATAAGCTTTGAAACCATGCTTGATGTTGACGATAGGCAAGTGGAAAAGGACCCTCTTAATTTTTTATTCTTCTTATACTACTAATTTGTTCATTCCACCATTTCCATATTTCATAGACAGTCCGTACTTTTTTGAAATTTACTTCCTCTCGATATCAGGTTGGCTTTTAGCCAGCATGTATTTAAGCAGAAGTTGCGGAATTATTTCTCTATACATAACTGAGTCGTCTCAAAAACCTGTTTCTTTTATTATTATTTAAGAGGTATGCGGAACAGGGAGTAAAGTCCCACATATTTCCATTGAAAAGGGAGGATCCTCCGACCAGACGGGTGTTACGTCTGGTTTGGGCAACTGCCCGATAGATGATTTCGGGCTGTTATATATTTTCAAATCGCGCTGAGAACTCTAGTTGCGCGTTGCAAGATTTCATAGTAGAGTTGGGATGATGCTGCAGGCTCCAGTGAGTCGGATTAGAGCTACTGGCTCCAATAGGTCGGCGCGGTGCTGTGCAACGTAGTGGCTTGACTGCTGGCATCGACCAGGAGAGGTTCTCAATAGCTCTTCATGTGACTGGCAATAAGTGCAGTGTGCTTCGCCAAAGTCGCTGATGAGGCTAAGGGTGATGACCAGGTAGGAATGCTGATGATCAGGTTACTCTTTAAAGCCTTCTATATGGCTCACTGCCGAAAACTTGAGGGAGTAATGATGACTTCACGGTGTAGTAGCTGCACGAAGGCTGCACTGACGTTCATTGTCGTGGGTTTCCAGTTTAGAGGTATGCGGAATAGAGTTTAAAGTCCCACACACCTTCGTCGAAGAGGGAGGATCCTCCGACTAGACCGGTGTTATATCTGATTTGGGCCCCTGCCCGATAATTGATTTCGGGCTGTATTATATGTTCAAATCGCGTGAAGAACTATAATTGCGCGATGCAGGATTTCGTAGTTTAGTTTCTATTTGACGTCATAGATGTCACTATAATAATTATTATTACTAGACCGTATTGTCCCACCGCTGGACTTGGGTCTCGCTCCATTCCTTCCAATATTTTCAGGTCATCCCGCAAATGTTGCTGTTTCTGGGCTCTAATCCTATGTTTTACAAGCGCATAGTTCGTTAGACGTGCGGTCGACATATATCCTGCCCAGTCCCATTTAAATTGGGCAGCTTTTTGAGCTATATCAACGATTTGCGTTTTGGAGCGCAATGTAGTTTTCTTTCTTTTTCTTTATTATAAACCAGCACTTTGTTAGCGACTTCATTCACGAGAAAGTTTTCGTAAAACTTGCAACATTTCTTAAATCGTACTTTGAGTTAAAAAACAATAAAAATGCCTCGAGTCTGGTCTGCTCCCTAGCCAAGTTACGACCGTTTCGTTTCGATTCTCTTGAGTCGAACGATTCGAGTAGGCCTCGCCTCCGATTCCTTAGTTCTGACGTCATCTCAACGCTCAGTCACGTACCTAATCAGAACAAAGGAATCGGAGGCGTAGCCTACTCGAGGCGTTCGACGCAAGAGAATCAAAACGAAACGGTCGTAACTTGGCTAGGGGGGCTCGTCTTTCATTATTCATGTCGGACGGTGAGAGTAAAGCAATAGTTTGTTTTTGCGCAAACACTTACGCACTATAATATCTTATGCTTAGGTACTTGGCTAATCTCCATTAGGATTGGTCACACTGATCGATATGCAGTCATGAGGTTTTATTTATTAATGTTTATGTATGCATTAATAATAATATTCTTTTCTGCTTTGCTTTCTTTTATGTTTAATTTACCTTGTTCTGTCTTTGCATCGATCTAAGGTCGACAAGTAAAAAACACTTGAGGCAATATGTGTGTACAATTAATTTTACAACTGCTTTTTTTTAGTTTTGACTGTGTATTGTTCTCCGTGTGTAACCATAAAACAGATAAGTACAGAAGTCAATCTCATGTATGTACTTCACTTTTTATAGCTACGCTCGGCGGTCGCACTAGGGTTGTCAACTTTAGCCAATGCATAAAAAAAAATCGCGGTAGGTATGTTCTTAGGCCGGGTCGCTTACATACCTACTTAACTGTTCTGTGTTAACCATCGAAATACAAACCTTTACCCATTAACCTTTCTGAAACAACTGATAGCTAAAAAAATGACAACTCACCGTTTTATGTTGAATTTAAGCAACCGACCACTATACGGCTATAGTAACTATTTTATTGTTGCTCCATTTTTGCACAAAAAAGTCCACAGACGTGTAATTCAAGCGGAAGGTACGCGTGCTCGCAGACAGTGATCCCAACCGGTCCGAGATATCGTGTCCGTGAGCGATGTCTACGTGTGCGTTGCTTGAGCGCACTTTGTATATAGATTGACTTCTGTACCTCTCTCTTTTTTATGCTGTAGTTCTACATTAAATTAATATTTTTATTCTTTCAGACGACGTAGTTCCTGCCCCACGAGTTCAACGCGAAAATGTTCAACAAATCGAAACGCGAGTACGATAACTGCGACAATAACTCAGTACTCTTATGTTTTCTACGATAATTTGAAAATTTAAATTTATTACTATTGTTTTTTATACTTAACTACGTATGAATGAATGAAAGATTTATTTGCTAGAATACAGGTACATTTTGGTGGTAACAATTTCAAATGGTTTCACTGCATTCGACTTTTAAGTCGTGCAAATATTTATGTTAGGTACATGCATAGTCGGTACAGTTTAGCATCAAGATAATGTCAATATTTATCACAAGATTAAAATGTCAATAAAATAAGATGTCAAAATATTAATATTAATAGTTGGATATCAAATAAAATAAAATAAAATTTAATGTCATACATGTTTGAAATTCAAAAAGTCGTCAATTGAATAAAAACATCTGTCACATAGCCAATTATAAAATGTTCTGTTAAATTCTAAGTCATTGAGTTTTCTCATTTTTTCGGGTAGTTTGTTGTAAATTTTAACCGCCATGGCGTAGCAGTTTTTGTCACAGTGTTTTAATCTACTACGAGGCACAACAAGTGGCTTTTGAACTATTTTCCTTTTAAAAGGAGCTTTATCATCTATTTTAAAAAGCGATAAGTGCTTTCTTACAAACTTACACATTTCGAAGATGTAAATACATGACAATGTTAGTAATCTTTCGTTTGTAAATACTGGACGACATGAATCAGTCCACTTAAGACCATAGATTGACCGGATGCATTTTTTTTGGGCGATGAATGCTCTCTGGGCATCCGTAGAGTTCCCCCAGATTATTAGTAAGGAAACTAATTATATTACTTTTTATATTTGCATTTAATTTAAAATGTCTTTAAATATACATGTTACCGTTAGAATACGTTAATATGCGCATTAATTGCTAATCTGCAAATTACCGGGTACAATCCGTTAGTGTGAAATTTGACTTAAAGTAGCAGATATCTCCACTTTACCCAGTTAATCTGCATATTAAAGGATGCTACATCGTTTGGAGATAGTGAGCGAGACACTTTGTTTCCCTTTTAGCTTTAGCCTTCTAACTTAAACTCTAGATTAAATATTTTCAGAAATTTAAAATTAAATAATTACAATGAATTCGAATGTTTTATTCAAGCAAAGAATCTGTTTTATAATTTAACCGTATGCTTGGCCGTTAGTCTGCAGATTACTTAGGAAGTCTGCAGATTATCTCGTTTTCCCACTTTAACGGACTTAATCAAATAATCTGCAGATTAACAAGATAATCTGCACTCTAACTAAAATAGTTAGAGTCAAGTAACTTATTTACGCACATTAGCAGTAACATATATTGTTTTGATTATTACTTGTTAACTTAGGTTCTCTTTGATGAACCACTGAATCACTCTCTTGTTTTATATAGTAATAGTTTTTTTTCTCCGATAAGTACGTGAATTTAATTTAAACAAATTAATTTCCTTATTATGATTTCCGAAACGATTGTTTTGAGTCAACCTCACGTACAGTATCTATAAACAAAACGTGACCTTCAAGTACAGTCACATACAAATCAACCTAATTTGATGTCATTTAATTTGTTTCTATACTAATTTATGCTTATGTCATCATTATCAGTAATAATATCATTTATTAACACAAATAAATGAGATGGCAACTAGCTAACCGTCGGTCTTAAGATCAATCTTAACAAATTGTATTTATTGAAACCCTCTTTACAAACGTAAATAGTATATTTTAGTACAAGTAGAGATTGTTTAAATTGACATTGCTACCGAGGTGAGATGCGCCCGAGTCGTAAGCAAGGGTCATATGGAGCCGAGTGATGCAGTAACAAATTTCCACGTGAATCAAACGACATCTTTTAATTATTTTTTTTAAATTCTTTTTTTAGATCCATTGTTGTTATTTTATGTTATTAATTATTTTATTTACCTTATGTATTGATAACAATACTTTACACAACTAAGTACTTAAGTAATTAAAAGATATTTCGACTTGTAAATATAATTTTTACCAATAAATATGTTTAACTATTTATTTACTCTATTATTATTATTAGACTTAGATGTTTTCCATGGGAATTGGCAAGTAGTGGGATAGAACTGGAAACAACGAAAATAATATAGAGGCCTTTGCCCAATAATGAGACAGTAAAGGTTACGTATAATATATAGTAATAATATTAAGCTCTTCATGTATTCATTATGGTGTATAATAAAAAGTATATACCCAAGTAAGTATTATCTTTCTATTAGGATTGAAAAAAAAATGTCATATAAATGATTATGAATTATGTCATTATTTTTCTATTTACATCGGATTTTGTAGTTCACTGTACGTAGCACAGAATAGATAGCATTGAAGTAGGTACTTAGCTACTCTAATAACAGTTTTTTTTTTCTAAAGTAGTGTATGAGTTTGCAACAGATATTGTATATGTTCGAGTATATTTTATTGTTTCTTATACTTCTTCGCTTTTCTGCTTTAAACTATTAAGACGTAGGACGAGGTTTTTTAGCAATAGCTTTGTAGATAATGTAATAAGCTTTTCACTGTTTTTTATTTAGTGTTTTCTTGTTACCCTTTTTTTCATTGGATTATTTTTAAGTTCATGTACTTTTTAAATTGAGATTTACAGTATAGTGATTTAAAAATGTCATTGACGTGTAATATTTTTAGAATTATAGTTTTGCATATAATTATACAAACAAAAATATTGTGTCAAGTATGTGTTGAAACGAAAATGTAAGTATCAAATATTTCTATAGGTTTTAGTTGAATTTATAATTCAAGATGATTTTAAAATTTTTGAACAATAAAATTCAATGTCAAACATGAGAAAGTTTGCATTGGAACCCATATCTAATTTCTTATAGTTTTTTTAAATACTAATCATCAATTAAAATAAACTTTAAAATGTTAAGCTTAAGTCCTTAATTGAGTAAAATAAATAAAATGAGTTGATAGAGTTGTATTGAAATTATCTTGAATTAATTTTATTTTACAAATAAAAGTTCGTAGATTATATGTATGTAGCTCACCTTTTTATTAAATTTGTCACCGAATTATTGCGAACTTCGTAAGATTTTACAGACATAAATCTTGCGAATTATAGATTTTTTTTTTGTGAATCGGTCATTTCGAATACTAATATAAAACCGAAGAAGTTCAATACTATACTACTAAAATAAGAAATTTCGATACTTGGCTTTCTAATCTATCTGTGTCTTACACAAGCGAAAAAAATATATTGTAAGCTAACTAATAATAATAATATAATCACATATTTTATAATAATAATAATAATAATATTTATTTGCAAAAAACACGGTATTAAAAGGTGTTACAATATAAAATGAGTCCAAACACGTTTTGCTTAATATTAAAGCATGCAAAATTATGATATCAACATTACAGTTTATGTTCGAGAAATTCTTTAACACTATATAAACTATTTTCATTCAGCCAATTATACAATTCAATTTTAAAGAGTCTGCAATTTAGTACTTTTAACGTATTTGATAATTTGTTAAATATACGCACACACATAGCCACACAGTTTTTATTATATTTAGCACACCTGGGCATCTCGTCTAGTACCAGCCTGAATTGGTCACGCCGACTTCGTGAACATACATCTTCCGCTATTTTGAACAGTTCTTTATGTTTCTGTACAAACATACATACTTCATACACATATATTGAAGGCAATGGTAGCAAACCAAGCTTTTTAAATATTGGTTTACATGATTCATCTGATGGAATCCCGTACATGACTCGTATACATTTCTTTTGTGCGATAAATGCTCTATTAAAGTCGGTACTATTTCCCCATTTTATTATTCCATACCGCAACGAGGATTCCACATACGCTCTATATGACATTATAGCCGTTTTTATATTTGTTATCTTCTTAATCTTTCTAAGGGCATATACAAATTTATCCACTTTGCTACATACATGCTCAATCTGTGCCTTCCAGTCCAAATGTTCATCTATTACTACACCTAAAAACTTAGTTTTAGTCACCTGGTTAATTTTTGGTATGTCCATCTTAAAATTAAATTTATTATTATAATATTTGTTAAATTGTATATATACAGATTTTTCAAGATTAATAGATAGATTATTGTTATTTAACCAATTAATTATAATAATAATAATAATAATCTTTATTGATCATTTACAAATATTGCAGTACATGGGTATTTGATTTTTATTTGGTAAAATTACAAATTTGCTACAATTGTAGTGGGTGCAGTTCTGATCTCCTAACTAGGTTACAGTATAACCTGTATGTAGGAGTGACAGTTCCGATCCCCGTGGTTTACAACAATGATGTATTTTCACTAATTACGTAGGTACATGTGTTTAACTGCCTTCAAAAATTTGGTATACCCATTGCGTAGTCGGCCACCCGGTCTGCTTAAAACCGTACTGCCGTCCTTGACTTCCGAAGTCGCGGCACGACTTCCCCGCGTTCGCTAAAACGACGATATCTCAGAAAATACGAGTCCTAGCTCAACGAACCTTACGTTACTGAACTTGTTATGAAATAAGCTATCTGATTATGTAGGGTTTTGGGTAGATTCACCTTGTAATGTATTACTAATTTGAACTTGAAAGTAGTCTGATGGACTATTTCCCAGTTTTGTGTACAAAATTCGTCATATTTATAAAATAAAACCATATTTAACAAAAATAACTTTTGTATTTATTATTATACACATCATCTTACAATAATAAACAAAAAGAACAGACCTCTCTATACATTTTTACATACGACAAGCGAAACAAAAGCCGTCGTCAAGTGGGCAACCCGAGCGCCGGCCATAAAAAAAGGTATGTTTACACATCGATACCGAGAAGTCGGTGAGTCATGCGGCTCGAGTTAGTGTCTTATTACTTAGTATGGTATACGAACATAATACAAACAAAGCTGCAGCGTCTAGAAATGTTTGGTTTACGATATCTGAGTAACAAGCAAGCACTTGAAAAAACGGGCTAAAAAAGACCCACTCGTACTTTGAATCACAGAGTAAATATTTTTCCATTTATTTGAAATCTAACTTTGCATCGTACAATACTATGATATTTGCTAATGGAAAAACACAGTACAAAGGCACGTTGCCTAACAAAAACATTGCCAAATCTACAAATGAAGATCACAAAAATCGAACAATTTAGGTAAAAATGGATGGTCACAGTAAAAATACAGCCAGTGGGTCAAATCTGAACAACAGAAAAAGGAAAAAATTATGAAACGACTTTCAAACATAATTTAATGTGTGAAATCTGTTTTTTTTTTTAAATATATATATTAAAAAAAAAACAGAAGTAAAAAAAATTAAAAATATTCAAAGCTCACGCTGTTAGGATGAACATTTTACAATTCGCCGGTGAAACGAACAAAGATGCGGTCCAAAAATAGATAAAATATATAGATAATACAAAGACATAGCGTCAAATGTGACGCACAGATTAAGTGGACCACAGTGGTTCTCTCACAGACAGACATTTTTATAGGGTGTCTGAATGGCTCCGCGCCACAGACGGGGGGATAATCCCCAAAATTATGAATGCACATGCAGTTAGAAACATAAAACCCAAAACACAAACAAAAACCCACAACCCACCCATCTACCATCACACAAATACACATTAAAAAAAAATTCAACATACCAAAAACCATCCCATCAACCAACCACACCAACATACAAACAATTGTTTAGCTGACCGTTTCACTTTACTGTGGCACACAAGACACAACAAACATGGCGGTTTTGAGGTCATGACCTGCCAACGGCAGCGATTTACGCGCCAATTTTACCGTTTTTTTTTCTTCCGTTGAGTATTTTACGTAAAAATATGCGAATTTCACTAGTAAAATGTCTTGTACAAACGTAGGAATGTATCTAAATCATGTTTCTAACGACATTTTGCCGTCTGTAGCGTAATTTTCACACACAACACATCGAAATGGTGCCGACTAGTCGCGCGAAATTTTCGACTACAGCTGACGAAATCATCAGATCTTGACTAAAATCTATAACACACACACAATGAAGCAGTTTAAAACTGTTGATTACTTACCTTTCAATTGTTTAAAACACTCAACAAAGAAACACTGGCCACAAAAACTGTTTTATTCTACGTTGACTTTGAATTTCGAATGCGCAATGACCGTGGCGCGGGGCGGCTCAAACCACTTGACATTACACCGAAAATTGTAAACAGATGTCTAGCAAATGATGTTCTATGCCTGTCTCGTTCTATATTCTTACACTCTGCTCAATATAAACAGGATAGATATAGTTTTGATCGACATTTGTGTACATTTATACGACCGGATGCGCATCGAACTTTAGAAGTCTGGTGACACACACGCTTTTGATTCGATATCTTTAGAAGTTCGATTGACACACGGGCGGATACTTAACTAAATAATAAGAGAAAAAAAGAATAATGTTGAGAAAAAAATAAAATAAAAGAAAGATTTGTCTGCAAACCATTTCGTGTGTGTTGGTTGCATTAATCTTATGTTATGTATTTCACTTACCTTTAAATAAGCAACTTTTCTGTTTCTTCATATGTATAGTCTAGAAGAAATGAGTAGACCCTTTTCTTACAGTTAAAGAGCGTTAACGCGTATACTGGACAATGTTTATTTATTTTATTATATAAAGAAGGGCCAAGAAAATAAAAGAATCTCTTAACGAAAGCGGAGCGCGTACGAGGGAGAGTACAAATTATATCTTTTCTACGTTTATCAATTTTCCTATATGGTGTTTTTTGGTGTTGTAAAAGAATAGCTTGCATGATAAACTGTTGTCTTACGTTAAGAATTTTCCACTTACGGTATAATTCGTTTGTAGGGAACATGAATTAAGTCAGCAATTGTATTATTTATGTCAATTTCATGGTCAGTAATCGATTTATATTTTTTGTCAGTAGTTACGATTATAGAGATGTCATCAGCATAAAGAAAGCATTTGTGCTTAGTCACATCAACAATATCGTTTATGTAGAGGAGAAATAAGATGGGCCCCAATATGCTACCTTGGGGCACACCGCGTTTTATATATTTATACTCAGACGTATACCGTAACATATCTCCATTTTCGTCGACTTTGGTTACAGTGACACACTGTTGTCTGTCAGTTAGGTATGAAGATATCCATTGATGTGGCAATCCTCTGACTCCGAGAGCTTCTAATTTTTGTAATAGGTTAACGTGTGAAACCAAATCAAACGCCTTTGATAAATCAAAATATAGTCCCGTTACCAGCTGGTTATTATTTATACCATTTAGTATGGTTTTCAAAAGTGAAAAGATGGCTAATGAAGTAGATTTACGTTTTTGAAAACCGAATTGTTCTTTTCTTATGATATCAAATTTTTCGCAGTAGTTTATTAACCTATGATACATACATTTCTCGTATATTTTTGACAAGATGGGTATTAGCGTTATAGGGCGATAATTGTCCATATCATTTTTTTCACCCTTTTTGAACAATGGTTTAACAATAGACAATTTCAAAGCGTTTGGGAATATTCCCTGGGAAAATGATAAATTAATCAGATATGTCAATACTTCACATATTTCATTGGCACATGCTTTAATGATTTTGGTGTTTAATTCATCGTAGCCTTCAGAGTTGGTATTATTTAATGATAGTATATGTTGCCTTACTTCACTTTCCGACATAGGAGTGAGAAACATCGAGTTAGCAGTAATGTTATTATTGCGATGACTATTTAGACGATTTTGTACTGGAAAACCGTTTATAAAATTATTGTTAAAGGCAGAGGCTATTTCTGCAGGTTTTGTGAGTATAGCGTTGTCAACCTGTATATATTCAATATTGTCCCCAGAGTTCATATTATATATTTCGTTTTTTATAACGGACCACGTAGCTTTACATTTATTTTTATTGTTATTTATAAATTTGATGTTAGCATTCCGTTTAGCATTATGTATACATTTTTGCAATAACCTGGAATATGTTGTGTATTTAATCTTGTTAGTTCTATTTTTATTCTTATAGTATTGATATCGCAAGAATCGTTTAGTTTTAGAACATACTTTAAGACCCTTAGTCATCCACGTTCGTTTAATATTATGGTTTGCATTTATCCTAACCCTTACTTTTGGAAAACAGAGATTATGAAACAGGCATATTAGTTCATGAAATTGATTGAATGCCGTATTTGCATCGTTATCTACATATACATCTGACCACGATAGATTTTGTAAACATTCTCTAAATTTATGTATATTATTTAAACTGTAATCTCTTTTGTATGTGTGAAATATTGCGGGTCTTGTCTGGATTCGCAAAGGAAAACTTAGCATTTGTGCTGTGTCGTGGTCAGAGAGATGAAGTGGTAGTATTTGTGCGATTGCGTCAGGTATATTACTTAATATGTGGTCAATACAAGAACTTTTGCGAGTGGCTACGTCAATATGAATTTTCAGGTTGTGGGTGTGTGCAGGTCTTGCAGGTCTTGTGTGATTTTGCCTTTTTTGAAGGTATTTATATTGAAGTCACCTGCTAAAACTAAGTATTGTAAAACGCTATTTAACTTAGATAAAAATTGGTTCAGGTCAGATTGAGGGGTTCTGTATAAACAAATAATTACCAATTTTTCCTCAATTAACTCTATTCCGCATGCCTCAAAAGTATTTACTGATGCATACGCTTTTAATGGTAATTCTTTAAATCCTTTACCTTTCTTGATCAGTATGCAAGTGCCTCCTCGATGTTTTTCCCTGCAAAAATTCGTTGCCATTTCGTAATTGTGTAACTTGAGATAGCTTTCTTCTCCTTTTTTAATAAATGTTTCAGAGAGGCAAATCACATGTGGGTCACTGTTTAAGTCTCTCATCTCCTGTAACGTTAATTCTAAAAGCTCTTGTTTCGATAGTACACTTGCAATATTTTGGTGGAGTATCCTAAAACTATGTGATTTAGGCGTTGTGTTTTTAGGCACGAAAAAATGTGTCGTTTTTGTGTTTGGTTGAAAGTAGAAAGGTATGGTACCTTTTTTAGGTTTTACGGACGGTGTACTAGTAAAATTATTCACGAGTTCTTCGCTGTTAATAGTTTTAAAATAAAAAGGAATAGTACCTTTTTTGGGCGCGTTTGACTTCGTTTTAGGTAAAAAAAAGCTTAGTTTGCTACTAACAAGGATTTTTCTAATCTCGACTGGATTTAAATATTTCCTATTGTAGTCTTCACAATCTATTATATAATTAATTGATTTGCAAATGTCAGGCAAGTTGAAATATGTGCTATTCGAAAAATAACTGTTTTTGTAGTATTTACAAATGTTTTTGATACTATTGTTCAATTTGTTGACATTTAGGTGGTAATTTTTTAAAACATTTATTACAATAATACTATTTTTATGAAATGACCTAAGTACATTTTTAAGCTGAGACAACACTGATCCGACGATACGGTCATTTTCACCCAGACATAGAACGATTTTATCTTCTGGTCGAAGGTTAGCCTTAGTACAGCACTTAACTATTGCGTCATTATATGCGTTTGGCATCGTTTGGGCGAAGACTCCATACTTTTCGTACTGTGTAGACTTTCTTGAATGTTGTAGGGCAGCAGCTAGACCTACGCATTGTTGCGAGCCGAAAATGGCTATTGTTTTTCTAGGTGAGCGCTGTTGTTGGTCTGATGTAATATCTTTGGTTGAATGGTTTGAAGTTGTTAACGTCAACTCTGGTTTTGGTGTAGTGCTGACGGATTGATCCAGTAGCTGTATTTGTGTAGTTAGTCTTTTTATCTCTTCTTTAGCGTTTTGAAGGGTTTTTTCAAGCGTAATTATTTTTTTGTTGCAGACATTGATGAAAAGCATAGTTGGCGTTATCTGTGACTCTCGGCGAAGACGGTGTAGATGATAAGTTTTGACTGAAGCGCGTCTGTTTTTTCTTTTTATCATTGTTTATGGGGCTGCTTTCTATCATTGTTGAAGAATGACATAGCGTCTTTAATATTTTAATTTCAGTGGTTAACTTGTTTAATTGTTTATTTAAATCATTATTTTCTAATATAGTATTTACTAACTCCTGTTCCGTACTTTCTAGTTTTGCAGTCAGCTGGACTATTGTATCTTGCATCTCCGAAAATGATGACAAATTAGTCGTAGTCCCGTCTACACTTTTTGAGAGTACATTCGGTGACGTATCCGATTCGTAGGAAGTGTCATAGTCGGTGAGGATGTGAGAATCTTGTGTAGAAGATAATTGGTTTTTCCTTTGCTTTGTTTGTGTATCCGGGGACGACTCCGTGGTAGACACAGCCGGTTTTTTCCACATAGTTATATTAGATGCATCTTTAGAACAAGAAGCCGTTTTTCTAATACATAACTTGCAGCGCTATCTGTTTTTGGACTCCTGATTCATTAACCGGTATGTTTGCTCCGGGTAACCATCGCAATCCAGTTCATATCTATTCTTGCAGACAAAACATAGAGCAGTTTTTTTTATATCAACATGCTTTTTACATTTGTGACATACGACGAGTGCTGGCATCTTGCGGCCACTATTTGTAGTATTAATAGACGTAGTGGGTTGAGGTGACATGTCTTAGTTGAATATAATTTGACCTATGCGGACATATATGTATAACTAGGTGGCGTTATTAATATTGATTTGGAGTAGTATATAGATAGATAAAACATTTATTTGATGCAACACAGAAAATTAACAAATAGTACCTTCACAAAAGCACAACAAAATTACAAACATAAAACTAAGCACTTAAATTAACAAAAAAATAAAAATAAAATATGTAAACAATCACAGACATGAATGTTACAAGTACTTACATTGAAATACAAAAAAAAAAAACACGTTAAAAATTAAATACAAAAACATAGGTAGGTACTTAGTAAAAGTTTTGTGAGACAAACAATAAGATAGCATAGTGCGGTGTGCGCTTCAAGGCTGCATCAAATGGGAGCCCAACTCAGCATCTGTCAGGCAAATATGCCTGACGCTGGTATTCTGCTGGGTCCCTGTAGTGGCATACGGACGTCGAGCTGAATTTGTGGAAGAAGTGATATGTCCGTGTTATGTAGTGTAAGTGTTATGTGTAGAGAAAGTTGTGTAAGTGTACGGTATACCCACAATTTAACAGATTTGGTGTCCGACGTTGGTGGTTTAGCATTGTGAATTTATTTTTAAAGTAAAAGGTTCAAATTATTATGTACGTGAACAATATAATTATGCTTATTGTGATGTGTAGTTGTATGGTTCCTATCTCCAGTAAGTGTGTGTGTGTGTGTTAGAAAAAAAACATATAATTTTAGCGTTTGTCCAGAACACGCTAACCAGCTATATAATGGACGTGTTCGAAACTGTCATGCCCAGTTCCTTTTGCGAGGCAATCAGAAACTGCCGTAGTCGAGTCCTGAAGGTATCGAGACATTTGATATTCCTTATTGGCGGGGGAATATTGTTCCAACACTTGGATGCCGCGTACCTAAAACTGCCTCTAAAAGCCGCTGTCTTGTGCGGTTGCGTGGAAAGCTGCTGCGAGCACTGTCTGCTGGCGCATTCCCTTCTACTAGTGATCCAATTCAGTTTGGCGTACAAGTAGGTCGGTTGCTTGTACTTTATGACTCCAAAAAGTAGGCAAGCCAAGTGCAACTTACGACGCGACTTCATCTTCAGGATTGAGTGCTTATTCAAAAATGGTGTCACGTGAGTTCTAGGTGGAATGTTAAAGCAGAAACGGGTGCAGGCGTTTAGCACCCTCTGAATCAGTCGATTAGTTCTTGCCAACAGTCGAGGGCCAATAACTGTGTCCGTATAATTTAGGTTCGAGAGTACGAGCGACTTAACCAGCTGTATTCGCAGCTCCTCTGATAGATAGGGCCTTATTTTATAAAGAACCTTCAACCGATAAAAACAAGTGCGCACTGCTGTTGCCACGTGCGCTTCGTACCTCAACTCCGCATCCATATTCAGTCCCAGATTACGTGCTTCGCTGACTCGACTGACCGACTCACCCAGCAGAGTAACATTGAGTGTTGCCGGCACTGCATTGGTTTGGCACTTGGTTCCGAAGAGCAAGTATTTAGTTTTGGTAGGATTAAGTACCAAACCATTGTTCTCAGCCCAACATGCTATACTGTCAAGATCATCGTTGAGATCCTTTAACGCGCTGCTATAGTCACTAGGCTTAAAAGAGATATATACTTGCACGTCATCAGCGTAAATATGATACCTACATCGCTTCAGAGAGTCTACAATGTCTGCGCAATACAAAATAAATATTATGGGGCCCAGTATAGAGCCCTGCGGAACTCCCCTTTTAACGGGGGTGAGTGACGAATCAAGGGATGAGCCATTGCTCAAACGGATTTCCACACGCTGCTTACGGTTGGTAAGGTAACTTCGGAACCAGTTTATCGCATTTTGGTCAAATCCGTAATAGTTCAGTTTTGAGAGGAACAAGTCAATGTTAATACAGTCAAAGGCCCGCGAGAAATCAAGCAGTACCAGCAATGTACACATACCCTTATCCTGTGCTGCCAAAATGTTATCCGTAACATCCAGAAGAGCCGTAGCAGTACCACGCTGTTTTCGAAAACCTGACTGTAGTTCAGGCAATATTTTCTGTTTTTCTAAATATTGTGTCAGCTGCTGGCACACAGCCTTCTCGGCTATCTTGGATAGACATGGCAGAATACTAATAGGCCTGAGATCCTTCAAATCTGTTGGATTCGTTTTTTTAGGTAATGGCCTAACGATTGCAATCTTCCAAATGTCAGGGAACGTTGCAGAGCCGATCGAATAGTTTATAATGTCCGTTATGGTCTTAAGTGTGTATGGAAGGGTGGATAAAAGCTTATTCAGGGTAACCATATCACAACCTTCAGCATTAGACTTGAGTTCGTGAAAGTATTTCAAGATTTGATTGGCACTAACTGGTTTCAATGCGAATGTATTGTCACCGAAATGATGGGACTCAAAGAAATTCTGTTGCGCAGCATTGCAAACGTGGTTGCCAGGTACATTTAAAAAGTGATTGTTTATTTGGTCTGGATCTCTAAACTGAGTTGGTAGGTCTTCAGCTTGTTTATTTGGTAGTATCGTATTTTTTAAGTTGTTCCATAAAGTTTTAGGGTCTTTCATTTTGTTATTGATGTTATATTTAAAGTAAGCGACTTTTTCCCTAAATATGGAGCTAACTACCAACGATTTCAGCTGTTTATAGTATGCCCTTTTAGAGTCTGACCTCGTCTTGCGATACTTGGTCAGAGCGTCATTTCGTAAGAGCATCATGAGCTTGATGGTCTCAGTAATCCAAGGATATGACGGTTCTTTTATCAAGCATGTCTTCACCGGAGCGTGCGCATCGTACAATGTCAAAATGTTTTTATTAAATTCCTTAACCATATCATTTACATTATGCAGGCTACTGTAGCGACATCTATGGCGTCACATAGGAACTAATCCTGCATCGCGCAATCAAAGTTCTCCGCGCGGTTAGAACATATAAAACAGCCCGAAATCATCTATCGGGCAGTAGCCCGCCAGACATAACATCCCGTCTGGTTGGAGGATCCTCCCTTTTCAACGGCGGTATGTGGGGCTTTACTCTCTGTTCCACATACCCCTAAACTGGTGACCCTTGACAAAGAACGTCAGCGCAGCCTTCGTGCAGCTACTGCTTCGTGACGTCTTCATCACTTCCTCAAGCTTTCGAGCAGCGAGCCATACAGCCAGCACCCACGGCTATAAAGGGTATCCTGACCACCAGCATGCCTACCGGATCATACCTGGTCATCACCCTCAGCCTCATCAGCGACCTTGGCGAAGCACACTGCACCTTCGGCCAGTCATATGAAGAGCCACGAAGAACCTCTCCTGGTCGACGCCAGCAGTCAAGCCACTACGTCGCACAGCACCGCTCCGACTCACTGGAGCCAGCAGCACTACTCCGACTCACTGGAGCCTGCAGCATCATCCCGACTCACTGGGACATCATCACCCCGACTCACTGGGGCATCATCCCGGCTCACTGGGATAGCAACACCCCGACTCACTGGGGCATCACCGCAGACAGTTCCGACTCACCGAGAACTATGCGGCATTCGGTTCCGACCCACTGGAACCATCCTACCACTGGCCTGGCACGCATCAAGAAGCATCAAGAACCATCGATCTCCGATCTCCGGAGGGGAGTGATGTAGCGACATCTATGGCGTCACATAGGAACTAATCCTGCATCGCGCAATCAAAGTTCTCCGCGCGGTTAGAACATATAAAACAGCCCGAAATCATCTATCGGGCAGTAGCCCGCCAGACATAACACCCGTCTGGCCGGAGGATCCTCCCTTTTCAGCTGAGGTATGTGGGACTTTACTCTCTGTTCCACATACCTCTAAACTACAAATGTTGTCCCAATGTACATTCGATAAGTCACTGTCAAAGACTTCGCCATTAATGTTCTTTATCGGCCTGTACCTAATTGTATGGGGTTTATATCTAGCACGCTTAATATTAAGTTCGCAGACGACAAGCGAGTGACCATTTATTGAGCCATAGGGCTCAACTGACACCCCTTTGTGGTTGATATTGGTGCACACTAGGTCGATCAAGGTTTCGCTATGGTCTGTAAATGAGTAGGAGAACTTACAAGTTGTTTTAGGCTCAGGCTATTCAGAAACTCAGATACTTTTTTAGTTTGCCCGTTAGCATTCAATAAGTTGACATTGAAATCGCCGAGTAGTATGTAGTGGTCACATTTTACTAGGGAACTAATGGAGTCAGTTATGGCATCAAGAAAAAGATCCAAGTCAAAGCGCGGAGGGCGATACGCTGTACATATTGCGATTTTATTTCCATTTAGAGTTAAGGTAATCCACATTTGTTCAACGGTCTCGTATCTTGGGTCACCTGGAGTGGACCAGGTACGAACGGTCAAGCCGCGTTTAAGATAAAACCCCACACCACCCTCGCGACCCCCGTGTACAGTCAGCGGCCGCGGCGTGTGACGCAGGCGATAACCTGGCACAGTGGGTGCGCTCCCCTCCTCTCCGGCTCGCAACCAGGTCTCGTTGACCGCCATTACATCAAAGGAATGCCTTTCAACTGCTGCTATAAAATCATCTTGATTAGTGCCAAGGGAACCCACGTTTAACAAACCAAGTTTAAAGTATTTTTCAAGCATATTTAAATAAATAAATTACATAAAAATACCGAGACCTAATTTCGTGGACATGAAATGTTAAAATGATTAAATTCAAAATAAAATTGCAAAGTATAACCCAACGTAAATACTGCAACTGATAACAACAAATATAACTAAAGGCTAAAGATGGACATACTGCAGGTAGATGTGTAAATAGAAAAACACGATTGTAAATAATAAGAAATGTAAAAAATAATTCAGGAAATGTATTTATAATTAACTAGCGACCCGCCCCGGCTTCGCACGGGTGCAATGCTGATCACTTCATAGTATAAAACTAAAATGCTTTCCGCTGTTTGTCCCTATGTACGCTTAGATCAGACAGCACCTATCATCCACAGTGCAGTCGCGCATTTTGAACTTCTTCGGCAATGTATCTCGTGGTGGTAATGACTCCATAGAGCGTCTCGTAGTGCAGGGCAAAGTTGAGGGCACCAGGCCACGTGGTAGATCACTAATGAGATGGACAGACCAGATCAAGGCCGCAACTAAGTGCTCGGTTTATGAATGTACTCGGAAAACTTGCAGTCCGCGATGAATGATGATGATCACTCATCGTGATTCACAGTGATGACCACGACCGCTCTGGTAAGAGTGTACCGACTGAGAAGAAGAAGATCTTTAAAACTACGCAACGGGTTTTGATGCGGTTTTGATCAGCATTGCACCCGTGCGAAGCCGGAGCGGGTCGTCAGTACTAATCATACTACAGAATGTCTTTATATACAACGTTCACAGCTTTTTTTTTGTCATTAGATAATACAAACAGGTTTTCTTTTGAGGTTACTCTTGAAAGAGCGACATATCATTGGCCATGTGAAAAACACTCAACGATCACTAACGTTGAAACGTTGAAAGTTTGACCCTGCGATTTATTATTGTTCATTGCAAAAGATATCTTTACTTGCCACTGTGTGGACCGCCCGGAGGACACGATGGAGCACTCGGTGGAGGTGTGCCCAGCTTGGGCAGAGCAACGCCGTGTCCTCATGGGGGCGATCGGCGGTGGTGACCCCTTGCGCCGGGTCTTGGTACAGACCATGGTCCGGAGCGAGGAGGAGTGGCAGGCGGTCGCCTCCTTCTGCGAAGCAGTAATGCTGGCAAAGGAGGCGGCCGATCGCGTGAGGCAACGGTCCTCACGCCCCAACCGCCGTCGGGATTCCGATCCCGATTTCCGGCCACCGTAGGCGCGGGCTTCCGGACGGCGACCGTCCGGTAACCATCCGGAAAGAGCCCAAGTCGTTGACGGCGCTGAGTGTTCCACGCGCGCCTCAGGGAGATGTCAGCAAATCGTAGGAGCCCAGCAGGGTCAAAGCCTACTGGGGCCACGGGTAGTGTGGAAGTGAAACCTGGGGCCCTGGGACGAAGGCAAAGAAGGAACAGGAGTGGATTAGTAGTTAGTTTTAGTTTTTAGTCAGTAAAAGTTTGAAACTATCTCCCGCTCCGCCCAAGAGCGGGATTTGTCATTAGACGATTTTCCCACCTAAAAAAAAACATTCCAAAGCGTAGATCTCTATGGAGAAGAATGTGCAAGAAACTCCATGGGCACACATCTTCTCCGGTACCACATCCAGTGAGTATTGTGCACTCTATTATGACAGTTTTTAGTGATTTTACCAGCAAACGCGTGCCATTGCATAGTTTAGATGGATTCAGGTTTTTTAAAAAAATAACAGGACAACCTATTTTCAACGCCATTTTATGAAGAGGGTTCAAAGAATTAAGAAATTCTGTAGGAAAAAAACTTTTTACAAAAAAAAAAAAAATAACCGGCTTCACTATAAAAAGCGGGCAAGTGCAAGTCGGACTCATGCACTGAGGGTTCCGTAAAAACTTAGGTTTAACCTAACCTACCTATGAAAACAGTTCAATCCCAAAATTGAGTAACGAAGATTTTTCCGAATCGCAAAAGACGTTACTACAAATTTACAGTTTTCAATTTTTTTTCCTATAGGTACTTGTGCTATTAGACCTTGCTTCATGGCAAATTTCAGGATTCTAGGTCAACGGGAAGTACCCTATGAATTTTGATTCCCTTGAGAGTGTCGAAATATACGTTTTTTGCGACATAAACGTCTGTATCTTTTTTTTTTAGCTTAGAAGTTTGATTTTTTCACAGCTTCAAGGGACCGCAGACCTGAGTATATGGTTTTAATTTCAACTCGATACCTCTACGCGTTTCCGAGATAAAGGGTCTTGACCAGACATACCCACAGACAGACCGACTAACAACAAAGTGATCCTATAAGGGTTCCGTTTTTTCCTATTTAGGTACGGAACCCTAAAAACAAAACGCTAAAACGATCAATATAACTTTAATTTTGGAAGTCAGTGTTTCTGATATTGTCTACTTGTTATTTAACACTGACTTCCGAAATTAAAGATCGTTGTAGTGTTTTTTTTTGTGGTGAAGTTGGTTATTTTTTTTTTTTGTAAAAAAAATTTTATTTCACTCTTTTTAGTTGTGATACATTTATAGCCAGAGTACCTATTTCTCATGACAATTCGATTTAAGCCAAACACTGTTAAGATACATTATTTTATTATGAAGTCCCCATCCACCTCCCAGCTCCATCATCAGGTCAGTTCGATAGTAGGTACCTTATAGCCAAAATTCATCTGATAACAATTCTAATAAGCCAAAACACGGCTAGGTTGCATTAATTAATTACGGAGTTCCAGTGCCTATCTTCCAGCTCCATCATCATCATCAGATCACTTTGATGCTACCATTTTCAACATACTCGTAATCTTAACTATTCAGAACCATTTATTTATATGCATTGTCATAATTACTTCTATCTTCATTGTGATATCTATGTAGGGGTGAAGTTTCATTGGCCATTTCTGGTCTTTTTCATCAGTTCCACTTCATCAAATGTTACTTTTTGACTGTAAATGCTTAAGTTCTCGATGAAAATACTAAAATCATTATATAGTTGCCTAGAATATTTGAGGAGTTCCCTCGATTCCTTATGGATCCCATCATCAGAACTGGATTTTGAAAAATATAGGACCAATCTGGAAGCATATCCTATTAGGGAAAAAAAAATTTTGCAAGTCGGTCCATAAACGACGCGAGTTCTGAGGTAACAAACGTAGAATCAAGTTATTTACCGCAACCGCTATGTCCCTGCATTTTAAATCTGTAATATCTTCGATAATATTCATTTAAATTACACGCTGCAAAGGGCTATATTGATCTATATTAAATGCACAATTTATTTAAGATACTTAATTGGATAAAGAATAACGCTGTATTGCTTAAAATCGATTCGTAAATAAGCCATTATTTCTCGTAAAAAGTAAAAGATAAAAAAATGGTTATTGTGGGTTATCCCTAAGAGATGGACATATACCATCGCGGACTTTTTTGTAGACCTTTTTAAGGTGAACAATACTGTAGTACACTATTTTGATATATCTCGTGGAGTTCAGCCAGCGTTTGCAATGTAAGCGCAAAAAAATGTGTTTATTTACGACATCACATTAGAAACCTCTAAAATCATCAGTGTTCCTCTATTATATTGTGCATGTATTATACACATAAACCTTCCTCTTGAATCACTCTATCTATTAAAAAAAACCTCATCAAAATCCGTTGCGTATTTCTAAAGATCTAAGCATACATAGGGACAGACAGACACGAAAAGCGACTTTGTTTTATACTATGTAGTGATACTTTAATTTGAATAATGATTGTAAATAATATCCTATTACAACTATTTGTAATTAGTTGGGCACGCCATAATTATGGCGATAAGTCCCCTCTTTGAGGAGTGGCTGGAAAGACCTCACGGCGTCCTTACCTACCGCATGACGCAGGTCCTCACCGGACATGGTAAGTTCGGGAGGTTCCTGCACCGAATTCGTGCAGAAGAGACGCCCGGGTGCCACCATTGTGTGGACCGCCCGGAGGACACGGTGGAGCATACGGTAGAGGTGTGCACCGCTTGGGCAGAGCACCGCCGTGTCCTCGTGGAGGCGATCGGCGGCAGCGATCTCTCGCGCCGGGCCTTGGTACAGGCCATGGTGCGGAGCGAGGAGGAGTGGCAGGCGGTTGCCTCCTTCTGCGAAGCAGTAATGCTAGCAAAGGAGGCGGCCGATCGCGTGAGGCAACGGTCCTCACGCCCCAACCGCCGCCGGGATTCCGATCCCGATTTCCGGCCACCGTAGGCGCGGGCTTGCGGACGGCGAGCAATGGGTGGCTCGCCGTCCGATCGTCCGGTGACTGTCCGGACCGAGCCCAAGTCGTCGACGGCGCGAAGTGTTCCACGCGCGCCTCAAGGAGATGTCAGCAACCGTAGGGGCCCAGCAGGGTCGAGGCCTACTGGGGCCATGGGTGATGCGAAAGTGACCCCCGGGGCCCTGGAAAAAATGGCAAAGAAGGAACAGGAGTGGGTTTTTAGTCAGTAAAAGTCTGACACTATCTCTCGCTCCGCCCAAGAGCGGGGGATGTCATTAGATGATTTTCCCACCCGAAAAAAAAAAAAAAAACTATTTGTAATTAGTAACCGCATGTAAGTTATTGTATAAAATATTTGTGTATTTTTTGTATATAATAATTGTAGATTCATTTTCATTGTCATCAAATAGTGAAAATTAAAAAGTGTATTAAAATTATAAAAATTGATTAAGTAATTGTAAGTAATATCTGTATGTGTTTTAAAAATTAAATAAGCTGTGCATGTTTTCAATACCAACTCTGTGTCAGGATTATGCAAAAAGTAATCCACCGTAAGCGATTCATTGTTTGTCCATAATTTGCTAAAGAGATCGATATTCTCAGAATCACGTTTGCTTGTTGTGGTCCAATGCCGCTGCGAGCAAAATAAAGGCCACTCAGGTGATCCGAGTTGACTCCCATTAGGCACCACAGGAATCCAGGAAAGGATATATCTGTAGGTGATGATTACAGGTCCGATGTGGCACCGCTACACGCTGTTGTAATTTTTGTTACGTAGTAGCTGAATGATAAACCCAGGTAACAACGGAATAAACACAAAAAGTACTTGCGCTTGGTGAGGCGCGAACTCGGGAACGCCTGCACACCAGACCACGTTTATTAAGCGTGGCCAACTCGCACTTATCATACGTGGTGAATTTAGTGATCGCTATCAAGTTGGATTTAAAAAGTTCGTTATGGATTTAAATTAGATTGGACTTTGTTCACAATACTTGAAGATTTTTTCACTTTTTTGATTTTTTTTGTTTTTTTTTTTCACTTATCACTGATACTTAGTCCACGGCAGTTTATTTACGCTCCGTAATATTTTTGACGCACTTTAAACCGCCAAACAGTCTGAGTTCTTGTTCAAATATCACAACACTTATAGTATTGTTATAAGCGATAATTACGTTGAGATAACAGTAACACAGGTTATTCACACAGGTGGTATGACAATCTTAGTAGAATTAGCATTATACGACTGAATTTTTAATTTTAAAAGAATTTAGTAGCGGAACACGATGTTTACGTGACGGCTAGCGCCATCTGTGTTTATTTTATTCTTCCTTGGTAACCCAATAATATAGAGATCATTTTGTTTATTGTTATATTTTCTCTGATTAGGAACTATCGTGATGTTCCTGAAACCTACTTATATACTTACTTGGAGGCTTATGAGAAGACGGACTGTCTGTTTTGGTGCACCGCCACTAGAGTGGCCACTGCGATGGGAACTAGGACCATCAGGGTGAGATTATAATAAATCAATCAATAAAACAATAGTCAACCAGCAAAAAAAAAAACATTTTGTCAAGACCATTTTTTTATCGACTTCAAAGAAAGGAGAGCTTCTCAATTCAATAATATTTTTTTTTTTTACATAAATGTCACTTTGGGACCGTAGCTAGGCGTAGTAGTTAGGATTTTTTTTTTAATAAGTAATAACATTTCCAGATTGGTTTTATTTTTTTCAAAAGCCATTTTTGGTGAGCTAATAAGGTTACTTATTAGAATTGTCATGAGTTGCACTCCAGCTATAAGGTAATATCGAACTAGTTTGCTGATGAAGCTGGAAAGGGTACGTAGTAAATAGGGAAACTTCGTATTAATAAAACAATGTCTCCTAATTGTTTTGGCTTATTGGAATTGTGACGATGCATTCTGACTAAGAAGGGGTTAATAGTAGTAGTAGTACAATACTTTTTTTTCTTCCATTCTGTCCCATCAACCGCCACGTTATCATTAACTCCATTTTCTTTAAAACCTGTATACCAGTCCTCACGTATTTCATTCATTTTTCTTCAGCTTTCTTTTCCCTCTCCATACATATAGGGTGACTGGCACTCCTAGTGAGCTGGGTTTCAGCGCAGGTGAAACTACTGGAACCCAAACCTCTGAGGTGCTTCCGTTGCCAAGTGGGCCACCATGCGGGGGTCCACTGCACCTCGGAGGTGGACAGAAGCGATCACTGCTTCCAGTGCGGTCGGCCCGGCCACAAGGCCGTAGCCTGTAACGCTGCACCTCACTGCTATGTGTGTGCAGCGGCTGGCAAGCCAGCCGACCACCGGGCTGGGAGCAGGAACTGCGTTCCCCCCGCCAAAGCCAGGGGTAAGGGCAAGAGGCCCTCCCCCATCACCGCCGTCACCGCCGCAGCCGCCGCTGCCGCCACCACAGGCACCGCACTCACAGGGGGCTCGGGAGGAGACTGTAATGGACTGCCAATAATTGCTCCATTACGTCTCCTCCAGGCAAATATCAACCACTGTGCCCCCGCTCAGGATCTGTTGCTCCAGAGCATAGCGCAGTGGTCGATCAACATCGCCGTGGTCACCGAGCCGTACTACGTCCCACCCAGGGCTGGCTGGGTGCAGGATTTGAACGGCTCGGTGACATTAATTTCGTCGGCCGCCGCCGGTACCCCGTCCCTAGAGGGTGTCAAGAGGGGACAAGGTTGCGTGGCAGCACGGTTCGGGGACATGGCAGTGGTAGGTGTATACCTTTCCCCGAACCGAACTCTCGCCGATCTCCACAACTCCCTTATGGAGCTGAAAATCGTCGTCGCCGGGTTTCAATCCCTCCCTGTGGTTGTTTGCGGGGACTTCAATGCCAAGAACTTGGCTTGGGGTTCCCGGTACACAGATACGCGGGGCCGGATGGTGGAGGACTGGGCCCTGGAGTCAGGCCTGGTCGTCCTAAACCGGGGTTCTGTCCCCACGTGCGTGCGGATGCAGGGCGAGTCCGTGGTGGACATATCGTTCGCGAGCCCCGCTCTGTCTCCGCGCGTCATTGACTGGCGCGTCATGGAGGGGGTGGAGACGTACTCAGACCACCGGTACATCCGGTTCGACGTCTCCGCCCAGACCTCGACCGCGCCGGTCCGACAGAACCCATGTGGTCCGCGGTGGGCACTAAAACAGCTGGACCGGGAGCTCCTCCTTGAAGCCGCTATCGTACAGGCCTGGGTGTCAGCACCGGACAGGCCTGTCGACATAGATGCCGAGGCGGAGTGGTTCCGGGAGGCCATGTCGGAAATATGCGACGTGGCAATGCCCCGAGTCCGGCCAGAACGTGCCCGGCGTCAGGTGTACTGGTGGTCGCCGGAGATTGCGGAACTGCGCAAGGCATGCGTTTCCGCACGGCGCCGGTACACCAGACACCGCAGGCGCCGCATTCGCCCTCCGGATGCGGAGGCCATAGAGGCGGAGCTGTACGAGGGATACAGAGTGGCGAAGCGCACCCTCCGAGCGGAGATGCGGCGAGCCAAACTACAGGCCCGCGACGTGTGGTTGGGGACTCTGAACGGAGACCCATGGGGACGCCCCTACAAAATGGTGCGGGATAAGCTCCGCGCCTGGGCTCCTCCGCTGACACAGAGTCTCCGGCCCCAGCTCGTGGAGGGTGTAGTGAACGCTCTGTTCCCTTCGAGAGAGGCGCCAACGGCTCCGCCTCTTGCGGTGTCCGACGCGGACCACGACGGCGATGACGACGATACTCCGGAGGTAACCGAGGTGGAGATGAGTGTGGCGGTACGAAGGCTAAACGCTAAAAATACCGCCCCAGGACCCGATGGCTTGCCTGGGAAAGCCTGGGTCCTGGCCATGGAGGAACTCGGGCCTCGACTAAGAGGGCTGCTTAGCGCATGTTTGGAGAGGGGCCAGTTCCCACTTCGTTGGAAGACCGGGAAACTGGTCCTTATAGCGAAGCCGGGGCGCCCCGCGGACTCTCCGTCCGCATACCGGCCCATAGTGCTGCTCGACGAGGTGGGCAAGCTCTTTGAAAGAGTAATTGCAGACCGCCTCGTCGCGCATTTAGCGCGGGTGGGGCCGGATCTTTCGGACAGCCAGTTTGGCTTCCGCAGGGGGCGCTCGACGGTGGACGCCATCATGCGCGTGCGAGCCCTCACGACGGGGGATGCGGTGTCCCGGGGCAAGGTCGTAGTGGTGGTGTCCTTGGACATCACCAACGCCTTCAACTCCCTGCCCTGGAGTAGCATTAGGAGGGCACTCCGGTATCACCAGGTGCCCGACTACCTCCGTCGTTTGATCGAGGCCTACCTGAAGGACAGGTTTATCATCTACCCTGGTCACGAGGGAGAGTGGAGACGGCGAGAGATGTCGTGCGGTGTTCCGCAGGGATCGGTACTAGGGCCGCCCTTGTGGAACATCGGGTACGACTACGTGTTGCGCGGCGACCTCCCCGACGGGGTCAGCGTGGTCTGTTACGCAGACGACACGCTGGTTCTGCAGGGGGAGTCGCACCAGGCGGCGGCCGAACTAGCGACACGCGGGGTTGCGACAGTCGTGGACAGGATCCAGGAGTTGGGACTCGAAGTGGCACTGCACAAGTCCGAGGCCATGTGTTTTCATGGCCCTCGGAACGCGCCACCACCGGGTTCCCAAATAACGGTAGGAGGGGTTCGCATCGACGTCGGGTCGACGATGAAGTACCTAGGACTTGTCCTCGATAGTCGGTGGAACTTTGTGGAGCACTTTCGACGTCTGACTCCCAAACTGCAACGGACCGGGGCTGCCCTAAAGCGGCTCCTGCCCAACCTTCGGGGTCCAGACGCCTCCTGCCGGAGGCTCTACGCGGGAATTGTTCGATCCATGGCCCTTTACGGGGCGCCGGTGTGGGCGCCGTCGCTGCAAAAGCGACCGGCGGCCATGCTGAACGCTTGCCAGAGGGTCATGGCCATCCGGATGATACGGGGATACCGCACGATTTCCCGCGAAGCGGCGAGCCTCCTTGCTGGCCTGCCACCATGGGATTTGGAGGCAACAGTCCTTGCATGCTTGCACGATTTGCGCGTGGAGATGCAACGCCGGGGCGAAACTCCGCTGCCGCGCCAAGTCGTGGCATGGCGGACAGAGTTCCGGCGGGATCTCATGGTGGAATGGCGACGGCGACTGTCGCAACCCAGTGCTGGGCACGCCACAATCATGGCGGTAACTCCCCTCTTTGAGGAGTGGCTGGAGCGGCAACACGGCGTCCTCACCTACCGCATGACGCAGGTCCTCACCGGACACGGCAAGTTCGGGAGGTTCCTGCATCGGATTCAGGCGGAAGCAACGCCCGAGTGTCATCACTGTGCGGACCACCCAGAGGACACGGTGGAGCATACGGTGGAGGTGTGCCCCGCTTGGGCGGAGCACCGCCGTGTCCTTGTGGAGGCAATTGGCGGCAGCGACCTTTCGCGTCGGGCCCTGGTTCAGGCTATGGTCCGAAGCGAGGAGGAATGGCAGGCGGTCGCCTCCTTCTGCGAAGCAGTAATGCTAGCGAAGGAGGAGGCTGCACGCGTGAGGGAACGAAGGCCCTCACGCCCTAGCCGCCGTAATTCCGACCCCGACTACCAGCCACGGTAGACACGGGCTTGCGGACGTCGAGCACTGGGTAGCTCGCCGTCCGGCTGTTCGGTAATTAACCGGACCGAGCCCAGTCGTCAACAGCGCGTAGTGATCCTCGCGCTCCTCAAAGAGATGTCAGCAAACCGTAGGGGCCCAGCAGGGCCAATGCCCGGTAGCTAGGACCGCGGAGAATTTCTGAAAGGGAAACCCGTAGTCCTAGAACGCAAAGGGTAATTGAAGGATACAGGTGTGGTTTTAGTCAGTAAAAGTCTGACACGCCCTCCCGCTCCACCCAGAGCGCGAGAAGTCATTTTGATGATTTCCCACCAATTAGTATACGATACTTAAATACGTGATTGTGCTCATGATAACAAACAATTTTGATTATGGAAGCAAAGCCGAAATCGCGAAAAAAATATCAGTTGTTCAGTACATTAGGCAAACATAAATGTACTAAACAGCTGATTTTTTTTCGCGATTTTAGGTCTGTTCCCATAGTAAAAGTTGTTGATTATCATGAGCACAATCACGTGTTTAAGTATCGTACACTAATTACCAGTCAACCTATATTCACTCATAACTCTTTTAGTGACATGCGTTTCATCTCTTCTCTTTACATGATCGTAGCAAGACAAACGATTTAATTTCAACTATTAAGTCACTGCCACCACTTTTAAACTTATTTTAATCAATACTTTATCTATTACTAGCGAGCCGCCCCGGTTTCGCACGGGTGCAATGCTGATACTAAATATAGAATTGAATAGAATAGAATAAACTTTATTGTACATCAAAATAGAACAGAATACTTAAATCAGTACAAAAACAAATGTACTTATGTTACCAATGGTGGAATAGACATTGTTGACTAACTATTGGATGTTGTCTATCAAAACACAAAGGTTTTCTGGGTTAATCCTTCCATCACTTTGTGTTAACTCTTTATTGCTAACTTTTAGCAGCATCTCATGCGCATTCTAAAAAAGCCTCTTCTCACGTGAAGACAATGAAACCCTCATGTTAGTTCTAAGCTCTAATTTATTGACGTGTGGCCAAAGGATGGATATTTTTAGGAAAGCATTTATTTCGTCAGCACGCACGTGTTCCTCGAGTCACAACTGGTAGGATTTGACGAGTCTCCTTAGAACAGAATTGTACATCCACCCATAGGTGAATTTTTACTGCGCAAATCGCGCATTGTCCTATCCAGTGCTTCCACTGATGTCTTGTTTGACATGGTGGCTTCGTCCCAGACTAGTAATGAACAGTGACGCATAAATTTTCCTGTATTGGTCTGTTTAGAAACACTACAGACGCTGTTATTATCATCGGTGGCGATTTCAGCGGGACCTTGAATGTAGAGTGTGCGGTTCGGCCTCCTTCTAAAAGCGTAGTGGCAATGCCGGATGACAGCTAATGCAATTTTTCCGGTAGATCTCACTTTTTAATAAAAGAAAATTGATTAAAAATATTTTTCCTTCCTTGCATAAAACCATGCTCAACGACTTGCTTGCTCTTGAAAGAGGTCATTATATCGCGCATGAATTGTTTGGATTTCGGATGATCACCTGTAAGTAGAGAGTGAAGTGGTTCAGGTGGAGGAAGAATTTCTTCTAATTTTACTTTTCCTTGTAAGCAACACATACCTTTTTTTTTTTTTTTTTTTTTTTTTTTTTAATTGTTATAAACTAGTGCTTGACTGCGATTCCACCTGATGGTAAGTGGTAATGCAATCGTTGATGGTGAGGCGCACTAATTTATTGAGAGCCTATTCACTCTAGCCTTGAAGAGACCCAAATTATAATCGGACGGAAAAATCGCAGCAGGCAAATTATTCCAGTCCCTCGATGTACGCGGTATAAACGACGAGGCAAAACGCTTGGTCCGGACCGTAGAGGTTTCAACAACGTAAGGGTGGATACTCGCCGTTCGTCGGCTTGTCCGATGGTAGAAATGAGATGGTGGAATCAAGTCATGCAATTCCTGCGCACACTCACCAAAATGAATTCTGTAAAACACCGAAAGGCTGGCTACCCTACGCCTGTGCGTGCTCAAGACTTTGTAGATTGGAATTAACCAGATCTGGATCACCAATTAGCCTCTTTGCACGCCTTTCCACCGAGTCCAAAGCTGCCAGGTGGCATTTTGCAGCACCAGCCCATATGTGGCTGCAGTACTCCACACACGAACGGACCTGTGCTTTGTATAACATTAAAAGCTGCCCTGGTGTGAAGTACCGCCGGACCTTTGCAAGTACGCCGAGTTTCCTAGCAGCTACCTTGGCTTTGGACTCAATGAACCGCCCAAAGTTAAGGTCTGAAGAAATTTCAACTCCCAAGAGCTGAAGGCGGTCGGTGTACTCCAGGGATACATTCTGAAAAACAGGAGCCAAGGTGAACGGGCTCCTTTTAGCGGTGAATAGACACGCTTGTGTTTTGGCGGCGTTGAATCCCACCAGATTGGCTTCACCCCACTTGGAGACTGCCTGAAGTGAGACATTCGCACGCTCTACCATAGCCTCTCTTTCGGACCGGATTAGCTCCCTACTAGCTCGAGCACCTGGCAGGTATCTCTCTACAACTGTGCTATCATCTGCATACCCATAGATACCGGGCATCAGCAGATCGTTGATATGCAGCAGGAAGAGAGTTGCAGAGAGAACAGACCCCTGAGGAACTCCGGCATTAGTCGTCATGGGCTCTGATGAGCATCCATCGATAACAACTCGGAGAGAACGTTCACTCAGGAAGTCTTTTACCCAGTTAATCAGACCAGGGGAAACGCCGTACGCTGAAAGCTTACTCAATAGACTAGCGTGCCATACCCTGTCGAAGGCCTTCGAGACGTCCAAGGAAACAGCAATCGCTTCCCCATTCTTCTCGAGGGTCTCGCCCCACAAGTGGGTGGCATAAACTAGAAGGTCCCCAGTAGATCGATTGTGGCGAAACCCGTACTGTCGATCACTGAGGAGATCGTTACCTTCCAGGTATGCCAAGAGGCGCGAGTTCAATACACGCTCCATAATCTTGCAGAGTATGGAGGTTATTGAAATCGGCCGATAGTTGGTAGGATCGGTACGACTGCCCTTTTTGGGCACGGGTTGCACGTTGGCAAGCTTCCAGGACTTGGGCACTATACCAGTCCCAAATGAGAGGCGATACAAACGCGTCAGTACAGGAGACAACTCGGGTGCACAAGCCTTGAGAACAATCGCTGGTATACCATCTGGTCCACTAGCTTTATTCACGTCAAGACGACACAGTGCTCTCAGAACCTCTTTGTTCCTTATGCGGACCTCGGGCATCGAAGTATCGCAGTGAGGTAGAGTCGGTGGAGTAGCACTACCAGTGTCAAGACGAGAATTATGGGCGAAGAGAGATGCAAAGAGACCCGCTTTCTCTCTCGCTGTATGAGCCAGTGTTCCATCAGGTTTAACCAGCGGAGGCAATGAGCTTCGACCGACTTGGCAAGGGACCAGAATGCTCTGCTACCGGACGGCTGCGCAGAGAGCTTTGTACCAATATGGTTAATGCGGTCGAAGCGAGCCTTCCTTAGTGCCTTTTTGTAGGACTTGGCAGCATGGTTGAAGGCTCTCTTCTTTGAACTCAGATCCGGAGCTTTGTGGTCACGAGCGTCAACCCAGGCGAGAAACGCCGAATGCTTACGTTGTTCAGCTTGAACGCAATCGGCGTTGAACCATGGGTGAGCTGAGCCACCGATGGGTACGTCGCGATAGGGAATGAAATACTCCATAGCTTGACGTATCACATCGGATATAGCATCTGCACAGCTCGACGGATTTTTAGAAGAGAAGCAGACCTGCTGCCAAGGATAAGATGCAAAGAAGTGCCGCATCTCATCCCAATCTGCTGACTTGTAACGCCACATTCGCCGTTCACCGCGTGAGTCGCAGTCAGGTGGGGAGAAGGACGATACAGACTTCACCAGACAGTGATCTGAAGTTCCTAGTGGTGAGGAAACTGTTACGATACATCTGTCCGGATCGGTGGTCAGTAAAAGGATTCGTCCTTGAATTTCAATGCCAAACAATGTTCACACACTACTGACATGGTACTGTGACGACTATGAAGGTCACAACTATTATTAACTTGCAAAACTGGCATGTTAGACTTTTAAGGTTTACGTTATAAAAAGTTTAGTTTGATGGATGTTCAATCAATAAGACAGGAAGACGTCTAAAGAATGTCGGAATATATTTTATGTGAAAAATATAGATGAAAGTGCATATTACTACTAAACAATAATAGTCTAAAAACGAATATAAAGCCTTTCATTGCGCTCACAGCGTGACAGTACCTATAGATACTATACGATCGTCTTTGTAAAGAATTGAAGAATCGTAATTCATAGCAGAATTTTCTTTATTTACCCATGAACTATGTGTTAGTGCGGACGATTCTCTGGCTGTATTCGATGCCTATCCCTATCCTGGCTGAGGCGAGCCTCACGCTCTACAGACGATTCTCTGGCTCTCTGAACTCTATGTCTATCCCGACCCTGGCTGCGGCGAGCGAGCGTGGCAGTCGCTACGTCCCCGTCAGGGGGCGTGGCAAGCGGCTTCAGGGCTTCGCCCTCTGGCCGCGGGGTCCAACCGTGGCTCATAAATATGGGCCCGTCATTGAGTAGCCACTATGGCTTGGCTTTTTAGGTGTTGAAGCACCCATGTGTTTTTGTATGTGTGAGTATACTGTAGGTACGTCACGGCGCTATTTCCCATAGCGCCGACTCTTTACGACACACCGGCGGTCAGTCCCCGCCAGGTGAGACCCCGAGGGGAAGCCCGGCGGGGGACGACCTGCGACGAGTGTGCCGGCTTTTTACGGACCTACAGTAGGAAATGTATCCCCCGCCTAACCCGCTTCCAGAGCGAGCCGGTTACGGTTCAGGCCGCAGGGACGATTATGTATGTGTGTGAGCGGCATTGTACTGTGTAACATTGCTCAGTGCACGTACACCGAATAGTAAACTTGCGCTATCTATTCAGTGCGTGAGTCTAGCGTGTGTAAAGTTGCGAATGTATGGTCGACTCGCGTCGTGCCTATATTAACTTAGCACACGACGCTTGTCGGGGTTTTTTTTTTTTTTTTTTAGGTGGGAAAATCATCTTATGACAAATCCCGCTCTTGGGCGGAGCGGAAAGTAGTGTCAGACTTTTACTGACTAAAAACCCACTCCTGTTCCTTCTTTGCCTTCGTCCCAGGGCCCCGGGTTTCGCTTTCACACTACCCGTGGCCCCAGTAGGCTTCGACCCTGTTGGGCCCCTACGATTTGCTGACATCTCCATGAGGCGCGCGTGGAACAATACGCGCCGTCGACGACTTGGGCTTGGTCCGGACGGTTACCGGACGATCGGACGGCGAGCCACCCATTGCTCGCCGTCCGCAAGCCCTCGCCTACGGTGGCCGGAAATCGGGATCGGAATCCCGGCGGCGGTTGGGGCGTGAGGACCGTTGCCTCACGCGATCGGCCGCCTCCTTTGCTAGCATTACTGCTTCGCAGAAGGAGGCGACCGCCTGCCACTCTTCCTCGCTCCGGACCATGGCCTGTACCAAGGCCCGGCGCGAGAGATCGCCGCCGCCGATCGCCCCCACGAGGACACGGCGTTGCTCTGCCCAAGCGGGGCACACCTCCACCGTGTGCTCCACCGTGTCCTCCGGGCGGTCCGCACAGTGGCGACACCCGGGCGTCTCTCCCGCACGAATTCGGTGCAGGAACTTCCCGAACTTACCGTGTTCGGTGAGAACCTGCGTCATGCGGAAGGTGAGGACGCCGTGAGGTCTTTCCAACCACGCCTCAAAGAGGGGACTTACCGCCATAATTGTGGCGTGCCCAGCACTGGGTCGCGACAGTCGTTGTCGCCATTTCTCCATGAGAACCCGCCAGAGCTCTGTCCGCCATGCTGCGACTTGTCGCGGCAGCGGAGTTTCGCCCCGGCGTTGCATCTCCATGCGCAGATCGTGCATGTGAGCAAGGCCTGTTGCTACCAGATCCCATGGTGGCTGTCCAGCAAGGAGGCTCGCCGCTTCGCGGGAAATCGTCCGGTATCCTCGCACCATCCGTATGGCCATGACCCTCTGGCATGCGTTCAGCCGGGCCGCCGGCTGCTTCCGCAGCGCCGGCGCCCATACCGGTGCGCCATAAAGGGCCATGGACCGAACGATTCCTGCGTAGAGCCTCCGGCAGGAGGCGTCTGGACCCCCCCCAGGTTGGGCAGGAGCCGCCCGAGGGCAGCCCCAGTCCGATTTAGTTTGGGAGCCAGACGTCGGAAGTGCTCCTCGAAATCCCATCGGCTGTCGAGAACGAGTCCCAGGTACTTCATCGTCGACCCGACGCCGATGTGGACTCCTCCTACCGTTAGTTGGGAACCCGGTGGTGGCGCGTTCCGAGGACCGTGAAAGCACATGGCCTCGGACTTGTGCAATGCCACCTCGAGTACCAACTCCTGGATCCTGCCCACGACTGTCGCAACCCCGTGTGTCGCTAGTTCGACCGCCGCCTGGTACGACTCTCCCCGCGCCAGGACCAGCGTGTCGTCTGCGTAGCAGACTACGCTGACCCCGTCAGGGAGGTCGCCGCGCAGCACGTAGTCGTATCCGATGTTCCACAAGGGCGGCCCTAGTACCGATCCCTGCGGAACACCGCACGACATCTCTCGGCGTTCCCACTCTCCCTGGTGACCAGGGTAGATGATGTACCTGTCCGACAGGTACGCCTCGACCACACGACAGAGGTAGTCGGGCGTCCGGTGATACCGGAGTGCCCTCCTAATGCTACTCCAAGGCAGGGAGTTGAAGGCGTTGGCGATGTCCAGAGACACCGCCACGACACACCTGCCCTGGGCCACCGCATCCCCCGTCGTGAGGGCTCGCACGCGCATGATGGCGTCCACCGTGGAGCGCCTCCTGCGAAAACCAAACTGGCCGTCCGCCAGATCCGGCCCCACCCGTGTTAGGTGCGCGACAAGGCGGTCTGCAATTACTCTTTCAAAGAGCTTGCCCACCTCGTCGAGCAGCACAATGGGCCGGTACGCGGACGGAGAGTCCGCAGGGCGCCCCGGCTTCGCGATGAGGACCAGTTTCCCAGTCTTCCAGCGAAGTGGGAACTGGCCCCTCTCCATGCATGCGCTGAAGAGCCCTCTTAGTCGAGGCCCGAGAGCCTCCATGGCCAGGACCCAGGCCTTCCCAGGCAAGCCATCGGGTCCTGGGGCGGTATTTTTGGCACTCAGCCTTCGTACCACCACTCTCATCTCTACCTCGGTCACCTCTGGAGCGTTGTCGTCGTCGTCGCCATCGTGGTCCGCGTCGGACACCGCTGGTGGCGGAGCCATGGGCGGGGGAGAGTGTTCCCCTCGCGTGGGGAACAGAGTGCTCACCACACCCTCCACAAGCTGAGGCCGGAGACTCTGCGTTAGCGGGGGAGCCCAGGGGCGGAGCTTGTCCCGCACCACCTTGTAGGGGCGTCCCCATGGGTCCCCGTTCAGAGTCCCCAGCCACACGTTGCGGGCCTCGAGTTTGGCCCGCCTTATCTCCGCTCGGAGGGTGCGCTTTGCCTCTCTGTATCCCTCGTACAGCTCCGCCTCTCTGGCCTCCGCATCCGGTGGACGGATACGGCGCCTGCGGTATCTGGCATACCGGCGTCGCACGATATTGCATGCATTGCGCAGTGCCGCAATCTCCGGCGACCACCAGTATACCTGGCGCCGAGCACGTCCTGGATGGACTCGGGGCATTGCCGCGTCGCAGATTTGCGACACGGCCTCCCGGAACCACTCTGCCTCGACGTCGATGTCAACAGGCCTGTCCGGTGCTTGCACCCAGGCCTGTACCGTCGCGGCTTCCAGGAGGAGCTCCCGGTCCATCTGCCTCAGCGCCCACCGCGGACCACAAGGGTTCTGTCGGACCGGCGCGGTCGAGATTTGGGCGGAGACGTCAAACCGGATGTACCGGTGGTCTGAGTACGTCTCCACCTCCTCCATAACACGCCAGTCGACGACACGCGGCGACAGAGCGGGGCTGGCGAACGAGATGTCCACCACTGAGTCACCCCGCATCCGCACACACGTGGGGACAGAACCCCGGTTTAGGACGACCAGGCCTGTCTCCAGAGCCCAGTCCTCCACCATCCGACCCCGCTGGTTCGTGAACCGGGAACCCCAAGCCAAGTTCTTGGCATTGAAGTCCCCGCACACGACCACGGGAAGGGAACCAAACCCAGCGACGACGGCTTTCAGCTCCATTAGGGAGATGTGAAGTTCACCGAGAGATCTGTTCGGGGACAGGTAGACGCCCACCACTGCAATGTCCCCGAACCGTGCTGCCACGCAACCCCGTCCCCTCGTGATAGCCTCAAGGGTAGGGGTACCGGCGGCAGCCGACGAAATTAGGGTCACCGAGCCGTCCAGGTCCCGCACCCAGTCTCCCCTGGGCAGGACATAGTACGGCTCGGAGACCACGGCGATATTGATCGACCACTGCGCCATGCTCTGGAGCAACAGATCCTGAGCGGGGGCGCAGTGGTTGATGTTCGCCTGGAGGAGACGCAATGGAGTCACTAGTGACAGTCCATTACAGTCTCCTCCCGAGCCCCCCGTGAGGACCCCACCGCGGCGGGTGCGGCGGCGACAGCGGCGGCAGCCAAGCGGCAGAAGCGGCCTAGTCGCCGTCGCAACAGGAGCTCCTGCTGGTTTAGCAGCATTGGCCGCCCCACCCTTCGGGGAAGGAGCAGTCTTCTCCTGCCGCTGCCGCTGCTTGGTCGCTGGGGCCGGCCTCGCAGGCTCCGACAACACGGCCCCGCGCCCAACTTGCCCCGACGGGCCCGCCTTGGGCGCAGCAGCCGCGGCCGCGGCGGCGGCGGCGTACGTCACCGCCCTCTTCTGGCCGGAGGCCGCAAGCGGGGGGCGCAGCACAATGCCCTCCAGGACAGCGAACTGCCGCTGGACCCGCTCTTGGAACTGCTGCTGCTGCTCCTGCTGCTGCTGCCGGAAGGCAGCCAGCTCTTGCCGCAGCAGGGTCAGCACCTCATTCTCTGGCTGGGGCAGGGGCTGCGACTGATCTTGCCCTTGCCTGCGTCCCCCTTTTGGCGCCACCTGGGGGCCAGTTCCACGGAGACCGGCTAGGTCCGCCTCGAGCCGCTCAATCCTCTTGTTGAGGGATTTTTTGTACGGCTCCAGGACGATCCCCAGTGCCTCGGTTATTGAGGTCGTGGCCTGGGCGATGGATCGCCTCTTGGAGACCTTCTCCCTCTTCTTGGCCACGCCTGTTATGGCAGCTGCCACGATCTCCGTGAACTTGGTCAGCGCCTCCTCCATGCCTTCTGGCTCACTGCCTGAAGGCTCCGGCTCCGAAGGGCCGGCCTGACCACTGGGTGCCCCGGGTTGGTGCCCCTCCCTGGCGATTTTGAGGGATCGCCGGGTCACTTCCTCGTTGGTGCGCCAGCTCCCCTTTCTCGTCTTTCGGCCCGCACCCCGTATAGCGGTGGAGATTTTGCGGGCCGATGCACCCAGTTCGTCATCGGAGGAAGTCCTCCGGCCATCCCCCAAGATGGGGCGTTTGAGGAACTGGGTCGTCCTCCTGGAGGTGAACTCTTCCACCTCCATTCTCTCTGAGTTGGGCGAAGACGCGGCATCGGAGTCCGACGCCGCGTCTCCGCTCACTTCCCTGAGGCCGAAGCTCCTGCCGGCCTCTGCAGGACCCACCGGCGCAGCGGACGTGCTGGGAACTGGTCCCAGGGACTCCACGCTACCGGAGAGTGAGCCACCCTGGCTCTCTGCGTCCACGAAGGACGGTAACAGATCCTTGTGGGATCTGGCGCACTCTTTGCCCCCCCCAGAGTACGAGGGGCAGACCAAGCTCTGCTTGGTGAGGGATTCTCCTCCTGCGATGCAGGCGGTACCCTCCTGGGGTAATAACTTTTTAAGATGTGCGTCCATGATAGTGCTGAACTCAGCTTTGCCTTTTTTGTGGGGTGGGGTCCCCAATAACCACGTTCGCCATCTTGGTCACGTCTGATAAACAGACGCGTACCCGAGGCGAACCCACTCTCCCGAAACCACTGTCCAAAAACACCAACAGCTGTTGGTGCCGATGCTTCTGGACAGCGCACCCTCCGTGGCGGTCCGTCTGGACTCCGCCTGTGTGTTCCTCTTGGTCTGGTCTCTCACTTGAGGCCTTCTGGCATGAGTAGCTCTACCGGCATAGCCCTCAAGATCACAGAGACACGCAAGCCCCACCACGACGACAACGTGGGAACACAGTTGGTGGGGACGCTTGTCGGGGTGAGAATAGGTGTGGAGTCTTATTGTTTGAGTAAGCCGCGTGTAGACTGGTACGGCTTACTCAGGCGTCAATCGGGGGGGGGGGGAGTCGCTGTCGACAATAAGGTCGCGGGGCAAGGGTCTCGAGTCAGGGGGGCGCGCATGCCAGGGCGCCAGGTGCTTGACGTGGGGCCAAGCTGAGGCGTCAGCACGCGCGAAAATTCCCTTCGCGAGGCGCCGCACGAACTCATCCAGGCTCGCAATCCCGAGGTCACGCTGGATTACGTCATTCCCCACATCTCGCTATGTGGGCGTCCACTATCGTCCGCAGCGCCAGGTGTTGCTGCGCGCGGAGCGTTTTCCGGTTTCCCTCGCTTGTGAGGGCAAACCATGCAGGTGCGGCGTACGTCAGGATTGGACGCACGTACGCCTTGTACACGCCCAACCTGACGCGCACCGGGAGTCGGGACGAGAGCACTGGTTTAAGGATGTTGCGGGCGACCCTGCCTTGCGCGGCGACCCTATGGACATGCGGTCCCATAGTGAGCCGACAGTCGATGGTCACGCCCAGGTACTTGACCCGGGGCGTCCACTCGATGTCAGCTCCGCTGAGTTTCAGGCGTGGTGGGAGGGGCGTGGATCCTATGATCATTGCTTGCGTCTTACTCACGTTCACCGACAGTCGCCATTTGGCGAGCCACTCGGGGATGAGGTCGAGGACGCGCTGCATCTTTACAGCCGCGTACTTTACGTTCATCGATGTATTGATTTACGCGGCGTCATCGGCGTACAGCGCGAGCGTCGAGTCTGGCGTCGTAGGGATGTCGTCGGTGTACCGTGAGTAACACGCTGGCGATACGCAGCAGCCTTGGGGTACGCCGGCTGCGATTGGTCGGGGGGCAGATGTGGCCCCTTCTACCACCACCCTGAAACACCACGAAAAAACGAGACCACTCTTACAACGCGACGGGGCGTGTTTGACGTGGCCAGTTTATATATTAGACCTTGGTGCCAAACCCGGTCGAAGGCCTTCTCCATGTCGAGGAATACTGTCACCGCGTACTCCTTCTTGTTCATCGTTGCAGACAGCAGGTGCAGTACCCTCGACAACTGAAGCGTCGTGCTATGTTCCGCCCGAAACCCGAACTGTTCCGGTCGTGGAGTAATGTGCGGTGTTAGGTGCCGCAGCAGGAGCGACTCGAATACCTTTGATATTGTTGGCAGCAGGGTGATTGGCCGATAGCTCTCTGGCTTCAGGATATTCTTCCCCGCCTTGGGCAACATAATGACGCGCTCTTCCTTCCAGGCGGTGGGAAAAACCCCCGTGCGCAGTATCCCCGTGTACAGGCGCGCCAGTGCCGCAACTGTACGGTAAGGCAAGTGGCGCAGCGCTGTGTTGGTGATACCGTCGGCACCGGGGGCTTTCCTGGGACTTGTACGTAGAATGGCGCGTCTAACTGCGCCCGGCGAGAAGAATATCGGGTCTTCGTCTTGAGCTATCGGCGCAGCGAAGTAGTCCTCTAGGTGTCGCTCGACTGTTGCGACATGGTCGTGCTCGGTGGTCGGATTCGGTTGGAACTGACGCTCCAGGTGTTCAGCAAAGACCTCCACCCGGTCCTCCGCTACATACTTCAAGGCCCCGTCGCTTGCAAGTAAGGGGCGCACCGGAGCTGGGGTGTTGGTGAGTTGGTGGCACAGTTTGTGTACTGACGCCCAATCGCCCTCCGCGGCATCAATACGTTCTTCCCAGCTCGCGGTGGCCATTGCCTTGAGCTCGGCCTTCACTTTCTCCGCGAGACGGTTGAGCTGCGTTTTCAGTGTTGGGCAGCGTAACTGTTGCCACTGCTTGCGGATGCGCCTCTTTTCTGTGATCAACGTACGCACTCGGGCCGGTAGGGGCGGCATTAGCCCTCTCCCCTGCGCCTGCGATGTCGTTGTCGCTTCTTCTAGTGCGCGTTGTATGCAAGCAGTGACGTCTTCCGCTAGTGAGTCAACGTCCGCGACGCCAGCGATAGGCCGAGTCGGCGTTGTGGTCTCGAGCTTTTCAGCAAATTTTTCCCAGTCCAAGGATCGACGTGACGCTGGTGGCTTCAGTCAGGTCGGCATACCCGATAGGACGACAAGCACAGGTTGGTGGTCCGACTGTAGCTCATCGTCGATCACCTGTTGTGTGATCTGGCAGTGTAGCCCTCGGTGGACCACAATGTCCAGCACATTTGGCATCTGCAAGTGGTTGTCCGGGTAATGGGTGGGCGTCTCGGGGCCGGACACTGTGTAGCCGAAGGCCTCCGCGTCTGCGAAGAGCCGTCTCCCCCCGGTATTCTGCTGGATAGCGTTCCATGCTTGATGTTTACAGTTTAGGTCACCGGCGAGGATTGCAGGTGACTCGTCGGCGTCTAGTACCGCCCGTAACTCTGACAAGTCTAGGTGAGTTGCGGGCGGCTTATAACAAGCGTAGATTCTTATGTCCTCGCCGGCAACCAACAACTGTACGCCAAGCGCATACAGTGTGTTAAGTGACAGCGGGGGGGCCTCCTGATGGACGACTCTACGTTTCACCAATACTGCCAGACCACGGTATCGGACGTTGTGTGCCGACCTTTCATCTTTACGGTAAACGAGGAAACCTGGGAAGCTGATCTCATCCTCAGGCCCCAGGTGCGTGTCGTTTATTAGCGCCACGTCGACATCCTGTTCCCGCAGGAGGTGGCGGAGTGGGGCGACTTTTTCCCGTAAGCCGCGGGCATTCCAGTGAATTATCCTCAATGGCCTATCCATGGCACAAGGTGAGGAGTCGTGCCAGGCCATCGAGGATAACCTGCTCCGGGCTCTCACCCTGCCTGATGGCCTTGATGAGGTCCATCAGCAATTGTATGGCGCAGGTTGTGAAATCGTTGCTTATTGCGTTTCTATTGGCACCGGCATTGTTGTCGGCACTCTTAATACCCCTGACGGTGTTGTAGGTGGGGTTTGTGGCGTGGGTGGTAGTGAAGGTGGGGTTCCCCGCCTGCGCAATGCCAGCGTCAGCGCTTTTGCTCTTTTTCCCCCTCACAACCTGCGCCCTCCCTTGACTAGGGGTAGGTTTGGGAATCTCTTCTTGCGTCGCTGGGGGCTTGGTCTTTCCTGCCTTTCCCCCCGGTTCCGCTTCCTCCACCTTGAGGAGGTGGCCTCTCCACGCTTCGTGGGCCCGTTGGCTGCCGCCATCAGCGACACGCCTTGGTCCCTCTCATGTGTGTGTACCTCGTCAGCTGTTTGTTGTCGGCGTGTCGAGTTGGCTGTGATGGCGACAGTTCCCGCTCGCCTGTTCTATGTTTCCCTTTGGAAAACCGGGCATCTCACGTGGCACACCGGGTGCGGGCCACCACAGTTAGCGCAGGTAGCAGGCTCTTCCCTTGGCCGTGGACAGTCCCTGGCTGCGTGCCCCTCTCCACATCTGACGCAGGCGAGCAGACGGTGACACTGGTGCGATGAGTGCCGGAATTTCTGGCACCGATGGCACTGTGCGGGCCCACGTTTCCCACGCCATGCCTCTATTCTGATACCCCGCATGTAAAGAAACACGGTGGTGTCAAAGATGCGGCGCACATTCTCTGACTGACCAGAAATGGCCAACAGAACTTCATACTCCCATAGATATTACAATGAAGATAGTTAAGCGACTATGACAATACAAATAAATAAATGGTTCTGAATAGTTATGTTGAAAATGGTATCATCGAAGTGAACTGATGATGATGATGGAGCCGAAAGGTAGGCACTGGAACTCCGTAATTAATCAATGTAACCTAGCCGTGTTTGGACTTATTAGAATTGTCATGAGATGCACTTTGGCTATAAGGTACTATCGAACTGATCTGATGATGGAGCCGGAAGGTAGGCACAGGATCTCTGTAATTAATCAATGTATCCTAGCCGTGTTTGGGCTTATTAGAATTGTCATGAGATTCATTTTGGCTATAAGGTACCTACTATCAAACTGATCTGATGATGGAGCCGTAAGGTAGCGGACAGCGTTCGATAAGCTGCGTGGTATTATCTTGTCCAACATACGATAGTATCTCAACTCGAAAGTCTATAACCATTGATAGCATATAGCCCTGAAACGTGGTCGCTTACAATCAAAGAGATTTAAAGAGATACAATAGAGCGGCTATCAGAAAAAATGTCTTAAGAAAAACTGTCATCGTATGTCTCAGTGACGCCATCTGGCTTTGAATAGCAAACACGCGAATTAAATTTGTCAAAATTTATAATTATTTAACTATCGCTCGGTAGGTGGCCAGGGGCCTTACCATGATCATGTTAAAATGTCAGTCGTACGAGAGAAAAAGAGTGATGGAGCTATACACCCTATATAGCTCCATCCCTTTAACAGTTCGGTTTAGGTCGTAAAATGGATCACATTATGAGCTCGTGGTAGAGCCTCAGTGTGTGATAAAGGTAAGGTTAAGCTTTTCAGCAATAGATGGCGTTATCACAAAACCAGCAAATGTTCTAGAACTATTTCTTAAAATTATTGAATTTTAATTAATTACTTCGTAAATACCAAAAATATTTACGAAAATAAACCGAAGTTAGGTCCAGTCATTTTATCATAACAAGATTTGCAATAGCGTAATGCGCAGTTCGGCATATTTTCTCAGAATATGATTTTCTTTTAATGCATATAGCGGATACAAACACGACTTGACGTGTAGGGGCGTCATACTAGACTGTGCGACTTATGACCACTAGGTAATAAGTATCGGAGCACGATTTTGTTCGCTATGTTCTGTCTATTAAATATATACTATTATTGGTAGTATATATTTAATGTCTTTGCTTACAATGGATCCCCAAATGGCATGGAAAGGGCTATGCTCGGAGTTCCCTTTCGTGATCGCATGCGGAACGAAGATATTCGCAGGAGAACTAAGGTTAACGATACATTGCCCGAAGAATCTCCGAACTTAAGTGGCAGGGGGCAGGGCAGATTGCTCACAGAACAGATGGAGATAGATGGAGCCGAAAGGTTCTGGAGTGGTGACTGCAAACCGAAAGATACAGCGTTGAAAGACCGACAAAGTAGACCGATGACCTGGTGAGGGTCGTGGGAATCCGATAGATTCGAGACGCGCAGAACTATTTTTTTGTGGCGACACTACTGATGATTCCAAAGAAGGTTTTGTATCGATTCCCCCCCCCCCCCCCCCCGATTTCTCTAATAACGTATTACCGAGCCCGTGTCGTCGACGGCGTGTAGTGTTCCACACACGCTTCATCGAGATGTCAGCTAGCCGCAGTGGCCCAGCAGGGCCGATATCTGCCAGGGACATGGAGATAGGTATGAAAGGGTTACTCGTGGTCCTAGAAAACAAAAGGCAACTGTAGGAACATAGGTGTGGTTTTAGTCAGTAAAATTAGGAACCAGCAGTACGGATATTAGTTTTGTTATTATGTATAACATTATATCTGTAACTGTGTACTAAGCTAATCATAAGCATAATCAGCCTTTTAATGTGCCCACTGCTGGGCCTCCTCTCTAAGAGAGGGAATGGGCCGTAATACACCACGCGGACCCAGTGCGGGTTGCTGAATGTCACATTTCTTTGAAGTTTTTGGTTTTAGGACATGCCGGTTTCTTCACGATGTTTTCCTTCACCGTTTTGAGAGCAGTGGTGATGAAATAAATTACACAAAGTAATGTACCAGGCTGGGTTTGAACCCGCGACCTACAACTCGTAAGTCGGGTCCGTTACCACTCGGCCACCACTGCCCTCACTCGGCCACCACTGCTCTCGCTCGGCCACTACTGCTCTCGCTCGGCCACCACTGCTCTGTGTACTAATTTATTTAAATTGTAAAAGTACGAATAAACGAATTTATTAATTTATTCATAGAAACACACCACTCACTACACATCCCTAGCTAAACGCACAAGTGCAGCAAACAGATGCATTTCACATCACAACGCGGACTCATTTGAAAGCCGTCCGGTCCGGACGTCGGTGATCCGGCCAATCGTAACTGGAGCACTTTGACGGAGAACCGGATTGACACCGCGTGCGCTACGGGCCAGCCGACCGAATAGAGAACTGATCAAAATGTGCTTTTACTTTTAGTCTGACTTACTGTGAAAATTGCTTTTTGGTACAAACTTTTTTGTCAGTCCCTTCGGTTTTAAAACGGTATGGGAATCCGAGACTTATCTCGCGTTTCTGAAAATAAGTAGGCACAAGTATGTCAAAATTTTCAATGGTCTGTATAATAGCATAAGCACAATCAGCCTTATAATGTTCCCACTGCTGGGACTCAGGCCTCCTCTCATGATAGGAAATGGGTCCACCACGCAGGCAAAGAGCGGTTTGATGGATGTCACATGTCTTCGAATGTTTTGTTATAGGACATATCGGTTTCCTCACAATGTTCTCCATCACCGTTTTGGTGCAACAGTGGTGATGAAATAAATTAAATAAACTAAAGCGCCTGCCAGGGTTTGCTTTCTGAGGCACGAGTGCCAGTAAAGTCCTAAATTTAGAAAATTATCTCATGAAAAATTCACCCGCATAAGAAGCAGGTGCCACAGGGCCATCATGACGAGATTCATTCAGCGATTACGATTCTTATAAATCCAAAATGGTCGGGATTGATCACAAGACATTGCGCAATAACTCTCTAGTCTAAACTAGTTAATATTTTATAGAGGTAAAGTTTGTTTTTTTGTTTGTAGGAGGTAATCTCTGGAAGTGCTGGTCCGATTGCTAAATTTTTTTCACTGATAGAAAGCTGATTTATTCCTAAGTCATATAGGCTATATTTTATGTATGCGGGCGAAGCCACGGACAAAATATGGTTGTTAATATATCGTCACTCAGCGCCACCTACAAAGGCAACCCGGTTGAACAGTATGAGGCATCATAATGCCATCAGCTAGCTGACAACTGATTCAATTTGCAGTGCGGACTATGTCAAAGCAGGTTCTCGGAAATGCATGACGACAATATTCGAATATGTATAGTTTCTAGAATTCGCAAACATATATGTCTACTGTACTCTATAGAGTGAGGTGCAATTAGAACTGGGATTTCAGGGTTAACTTTGAGATATGGGGCATAATTGATCTATGAAATCATTCGTATAGTTTTAGAAGAAAAAGTCTGAAAAGCTAGCCATTTATAAAGACAGTTTCTTTTTAAATGACCAGCTTTTCAAAAACAGTGTTGGACGTCTTCTGATTTATTAAGAACAATACTGTTTTCTTCACTGTTCTCCAACTTAGAGCGCGAGAAAATTCAAAATTCAAATACTTATTTTTATTTCACATAGGCATTTATATAACGTCAGAAGCTAGTGCACAGTTCCAAATTGGTTGTTTCCTGCGGAGAAGAATCGGCAATAAACTCTATGGTTACTCTTTTAAAAATGTGGTTGATTTCACAATATTTCCATTTCACAGTATTAATAGATATTATGTAAGAACAGTGTAGACCAGTCAATATTGTACCCAAAAGCACAATAAAAATAATCATATTAAAAAAGTGAGTCGTAATAGGAAGTAATCTAAAAATTCGTGAAGTCTACAGTGTTCCCACATTCACATTATAAAAAAGAGGCTATATAAAAAAAGCAAGAAAAATATGAATAATTAAAACATCAATAAATGAGATGTTAACAAAATAAATTACTAAAGAATTTAAGGTAGTTGAAGTCTAAATAATTTAAAAAATATTGCAAAAGTAATATGTTAGAGAGTCATTAGATGATTTCCCAACTTAAAAAAATCTAATGTCGTATTGTTTTACCCGATACGAGACCACAGGGGCCCAAATCTGTTATTTTTATAAATTCGTCATTCCAAAACGATCCTATTGTCATTTTGCTAAAAGTTCGTAGCTTGCTAAATTCATAATAGCCCTAAACCTATTTAACTGTTCAATTATTTACATCAACCATGAGGAATCTGGTAATCAAACGAGTACACCACTACACACTACCACTACACACTAACACGCTCACAAGCACAACCCACACGCATAGAAACACTTATCAACTCTTTTGTTCTTCCTTCATGTTTTTAATATAAATGATGTTTCCCATCGACTTGGAGGTATATTCTCGTATTCTTTAGGGTGAGGGCCTGGAGATCCGTAACACAGGGTCTCCCTAGTACGGACTCCAGTCTCTTGCAAAGGAGCTTCTTACTCACTTGTATATGTATAATAGATTACTTAGTTAAGAAAACTTTTGTGAAGAGAGAACAATAAAATTTTATTATTATTATTATCAATATTTATCTCAGGACCCTGAGGTCCTGGACCTTTGGAAGGCGTACGAGGAGCCAAAGCCAACTCGCAGAGGCCCTTTAGATAATTATAATGGAACATGATACCAACCGACGATTATCCCTGTACGCGCTATGCTAGTGCACCCAAGGACAACCCCCGGTTGTTGAAAAACTATTGCGACATATGGAGAACAAAGATATAGGGCTATGGTTTTTGGAGTCTTAAGTGGACTGGTAACATGGAACTATGTTAAGACTATGGCCCCTGCCTGAACAACGTTATTAATATCCATCGAAAAAAGGCAGGGGGTGACTTGCACACTCAATAAATGGGCCCCCAAAAAACGGCCGCTAGCACGAAGTGACGTATCAACAAGAGGGTAACATATTCTGAGGTGCTTGAGGAGTGGAGAGGTATACCACGGCTATCAGGACAATCCCGGAAGTACGGTCAAGATCCCTACCAGCACCTTACTGGATAAATACATCCTTCTCCCGAGCACGTATGCTCTTGCGAATCTCCACTCAAGCCAGCCAATAAAGGCAAGAGAGAGGTGGGAGCTCAGTTCCTCGTCAGTGTTCACTACGGCCGGCCAATAAAGGCAAGCCGGAGATGAAGAACAAGAATTATCCTGGGAGATCGGGTCCGTGGGGTCGCTAATGCCCAACAGTTCGCCACAAAACTGCACTGCGGATTGTATCTCTCTTAGTCTGGCCCCTCACCCTAGGCATATTACGGCAAAGCAAACTTCACCGATACAGACCTAGGGTATATTGTTGGAGCACGCAAGCCCCACCACGACGTCAACGTAGAGATACGGCGATGGGGTTATTATTATTATCTTTATTTCATTCACATTCATATTAGTTACATTTTTAAATATTTCAAAAATAAAAAATAAAACATTTAAAAATATAAAAAATAGTATCCCACCGGTATCGGGAACAGGGTCCAAGCTACCGGCGGTCAGGGCTCCAGAGAAAGGAACCTCCTAACAATGCGAGCCGTGTCCAGGAGTACCGCTTTCTGAATCAAGCCCTTGATCCAGTCGCCTAACGCGAGCCTCCTAAGGTGTTGGTCGAGGCTCTTGGCTATTAAGCCATTGCCCGACACGACTATCGGTACAATGATCGCCGAGTCCACATCCCACATGTCGACAACCTCGCGAGCCAAGTCAATATACTTGATTTGTTTATCCTTCTCGGCTTTCACGAGGTTCTCGTCATGCGGAACGGATATGTCAACAATCATTGCACGCCTCTCGCTTCGGTCCACCACCACTATATCAGGCTTATTGGCTACAATAGTCCTGTCAGTGATAATGGACGTCCGATCCCAGTACAAAGTGATATGACCATTATCAAGAACTGGATCGGGGTCGTACCTATAGTACGGCACTTCCGATTCCACAAGAGAGTATTTCAGAGCAAGTTGCTGATGGATAATCCTGGCTACAAGGTTGTGTCTATGCAAGTACTCTCCGTTAGCTAGACGAGAACAACCAGAGATAATGTGAGGAATTGATTCTCCCGGACGGTGACATGCCCGACATATGTCAACCGTGCCGTCCTTCACAATAAATCTCCGGTAGTTATTCGTCATGATAACTTCGTCCATAATTGCACAGACAAAACCTTCGGTTTCCCCAAAGAGGTCACTGGAACGCAGCCAGGCTACGGACGCCAATTGGTCTACATCGGGCCCGTGAAGGGCCCGGAAGAAGCGTCCGTGAAGTTCCTTGCTCTGCCATACTCCCCTGCGATCGTTAGTGTCAAGCACTACCGGTTTGCGCCAGTTCTCATTAGCCAGGGAGAGCGGGGTAAGTCCCTTGTCCACTGTCACTACATCTCGATGCATACCCACGTCGGCAGCTAGGAAATATTCCCTGAGACTGCATACCTCGCGGTTGTGTAGGGTCTTAGCATTTAAAAAACCTCGACCCCCACACTTCCGCGGGATATACAATCTCATCACCGACGATCGTGGGTGATGCATTCGATATGCAGTCAGCAGTGTGAGGACCTTCCTATCCAGGGCGTCAAGTTCCGTTTGAGTCCATTTGAGTACGCCGAAAGAGTACTATTCTAATAGCAGACTTGAAGCCCTGAATACTTGAAGTCGTTTTAAATATCGACAAGATTACACATCTACATACCATTTTTTCGATGTGAAATCATAAAGTGATTTCTTCTGTTCTGGGTGGATCAAGAGGGGCTATCAGACTTTTATTACTAAAACCCCTCCGTGTTCCTCCAGTTACCAATTGTGTTCCACGCTGCGGTAACTCTTTCGCAATCCCGCAGATTTGACAGGGACATATACACATTCTTCGACACACATAACAATATGATAGTCATAAAAAATAATATATATATATGTTACCGGCAATCTGTATAATTCAGGTATTCTATACAGTACCTAGGCAATGTATGTAAAAAAAATAACCAACGCCCCGCCTAAGACTTCTAACCAGACCTGTACGTGTCGGGGTGCCCTAAAATTACATCACTTCCTTCTCTGCTCTTATTTATTTATTTATTTATTCTTTATGCATACAAAGTACAGAGGCGGCTCTTGTCAACGGCTGTCCTTTCGGTATTGTATAGAATACCTAGACATCACGCTCGCTCGTCGAAAGGAGCCGGCACAGTCTACCGTCTTTATTTATTTATTTATTATTAAATATACACACTATCTTTACAGGCCTAACCTAATACAATAGTCGTTTCCAAACCCAAAAAAAGTCATAATTTTACACTAACATTAACCTAGAAAGCCAAAATAACACTAAACTCTATTACAATACTACTAACTATAAAAAATTAAAGAAGTACATAAAAAATAAAATAAAAAACTTAACGTTAACCTCTAAGTAAATACAATATAAAATCAGACTTAGTACAGTAACAAATATTTAAATATAACTAACAAGATTTAATAAAACTCTTGCGATTTCACTCTCATGGCTCGAAAATAGGTCAATCCTCTCATGCCCTTCATTTAGTACACATATTGTGTGGGTGAGGGGTGCTTTTGACAGTAGGTTGGTTCTGGCAGCAGGTACGGCCAGCAATGGCGGCCGCCGCCGCCTCCACACGTACCGGTCTGGCATGCACAGCTTCAGGTGCAGCAGCACACCCGGATTGTGCGCTACTCCACGCAAGAGCTTTTAACCAAATCGTCTTAGTTTTAAGTTAATTAATGTACACACTCTAATTATAATTCCTCGACTAGTACTGTATATAAGCAGCGATTTAAAATAAATCACACAGATCGTTATTCGCCTTTTAATCCTCAACAAGCTCTCGTAAAGTATAAAATAAATAATATTTCATACATTGCCTACATGTTTAAGGTATTCTATACATTGCCTAAGTATTGTATAGAATATCGGATTATACAGATTGCCGGTAACATATACATGTTTTGTTTGTTTACCTCAATTGACCGACTTTACGGTTCTTTTCAATATCCGCGACCTTATGAGCACTAGTTGGCCCTCTCGGCGCTCATGAACACTCCCAATTTTTTATAAGGTGACTATTTTTAGGCGTTTACGTCTACAAAAATTTTTCAGTGCGCAATCGGACCGGTTAGTGTTTGTTCTATCTCAATCCAAAACATTACTTCTGCTCCGTGGCAACAAGCGTGGCGTACTTCAGTGCTTGTGGATTATTCCATTAATATCAGTTGACCTATTAAAAAATTAATAACTCAGAGAATTAATCATCAAGGATGATAATTTAAGTTTATATTAAAATCCTAAAATAGCACGAAGCGCCGTCAATATCGCAGATTGTGCGCTACAATGGGAACTCCGCTGTATTCCTTTTTATTTTCCATTGTTTTAATACAGTTGTTTATAGTGACTGAAGCTGCTACTCAAAATGGAACCTGTTTTAAATATAAAAAAACGTAAGTAGACGGTCAATTATTTATTTTGTTAGAATTTACACGATTTCAAAATATATATATTTTTTTGTAAAAGAAGCGCCGCTACTGCAGATGCTGTGAGTCATGAGTGTAACGCGGGGCGGAAGGCTTGGCGGGACACGCATCTAAGTTTTATCCAACAGGGAATGGCTGGACCTAGTTGTAGCCGGCATGATGAAGGCTAGACCTAGTTTTACCCGAAAACAATCGGGTCGTACTAGGTTTAACCAAGAGTAAGTGGCTACACCTAGTTCTAACCGGCTAAAACTAGATGTAGCCGCACTTCGGGTATTAGCCGTAACATATACATAGATATATAAAGTACCGAGATTTGCACTTAACAGTGTAGTAAACACAATATTTCACCTAAAAAGAACATTTATATACATTTAAATTCAAATTATTTGTAAAGCGAAAACTTTGCCAAAAGGCTTTTTACACTATAAAGGACTATGTTGAGGACCAAAAGGCTTGGGATTGACCTGCTCCAGTACGCACTGCAACTGTTGTCTTATTATTATTTTTTTATTTTGTTTTTAATTTCAATTTTGCTTTTTATTATTATTATTTATTACAATTTGATATTGTAGATTATTTTTATTTTGCAATTTGACTTTTTTTTTTCTCTCTTTCTCTATTAATTTTTGACATCAATGTTTACTTAGTATTGTAAACAATATTTTTCTTTTTATTATTGTGAACGTGAGGACTATGTTGATTGCTTTTTTTTTTTTCCTTTTCAGTAATTTTAACGTATGTCTGGCAATTTGAGTATTTTCTGCGGCCTACCCAAATGTCCTTTCCTTGGTATTGTTCGTCAAGTAGTTGAGCTCCTTAGTAGTCCTGAGTTGAGCTTTACGAATACTGACTGGACAGGTCCACTCAAATCTGTAAGGTTCTTTCTTCAAAAGACCATTTCAGACAAATCTGCATGGTTCTCATGTGATTTGACCATTACATATTTACTGTATGGACTTTAAAAGAGACTTTGACCCCTGAGTTTGTTTCGGTGTTTCTTCTCAGGGTAGTCAGCTAGGAAACACCGGCCTCATCTAGTTTAAAAATGACGAAAAAAAAAATTGACGTGTAAAAGTGTTTTTTTAAACCTATTTACAAAATAAATATCATTTATCATTTATATCATTTATCATTTAAACTTTCTTGTAATAGCCAAAGTATCATGATTGAAATACGTTTTTACCAGTTTTTACTACGACTTAAGTCAACGTTAATTACTCGTAGATGAAGCTTTGGAGTGAATAGGTTACTTCTGGGCAAGCGTGTTCTATGGTCGATCACATTGTCGCTTACCATCAGTTGAGATAGTAGTAAAACGCGAGCCTATCATTTTTGGAACGAAGTTCCTTATCGCGCGTTGCGAAAGGGGGCTAGGCGGAAAAAATGAAGACCAAAAGTTGTACCTAACGACACTTTTTGCGTGTCGCAAAAAGTGTCGTTACAACTGTTGATCTTAATTTATACTATATATTTCTATTATATATTTTTACTAGCGACCCGCCCCGGCTTCGCACGGGTGCAATGCAGATCACTTCATAGTATAAAACAAAGTCGCTTCCCGCTGTGTCTCTATGTACGCTTAGATCTTTAAAACTACGCAACGGATTTTGATGCGGTTTTTTCCAGCATTGCACCAGGGCGGGTCCCTAGTACTAAATATACTACAGAATGTCTTTATACACAACGTTCACAGATTTTTTGTCATTAGACAATACAAACATATTTTCTTTTGAGGTTACTCTTGAAAGAGCGACATATAATTGGCCATGTGAAAAACATTCAACGCTCAAATCTAAGTTGAAAGTTTGACCCTGCGATTTATTGATGGTCATTGCAAAAGATATTTTTACCGGAAATTGTAGGCGTTTATATTGGAACGGTAAATTCGATGGTATTAGAATTCAATTTCAATTAACCCAAACACTGCTAGGTTACATCGTTTTATTATGAATTTCCTGTGTCTACGTTCCACCTTCCTCCATCATCAGATCAGTTCGATAGTACCTTATAGCCAAAGTGCATCTCATGACAATTCTAATAGGCCCAAACACGGCTAGGATACATTGATCAATTACATAGTTCCGGTACCTATCTTCCGGCTCCATCATCATCATCAGGTCACTTCGATGATGTGATTTTCAACATAATTATTCAGAACCATTTATTTATTTGTATTGTCATAGTCGCTTAACTGTCATCATTGTGATATCTATGTGAGTATGAAGTTCCGTTGGCCATTCCTGGTCTTCTTCATCAGTTCCACTTCATCAAATGTTACTTTTTGACTGTAAATGCTTATGTTCTCGATGAAAATACCAAAACCACCATATAGTTGCCTATAATATTTGAGGAGTTCCCTCGATTCCCCATGGATTCCATCATCAGAACTGAATTTTGAAAAAAAAATAGGTAAAAAAACTTTTTAAGTTAAACGGTTTTATGTTAAACATACATTGCAATGTTTAAGATAAATGTACTAAAAAAACAAAAAATAATAAAATAGATACAGTCGTGGGAATTATAAACATATGCATAGACTAGACTAAAATAAAACCGTGGGGCACGTCAATTGTCTACAATCGTTGATTAAAATGTTTGTTTTGTAATGTTACACTATAATTAGGCAGTTGTTCAACCGACAACGATGGACGTGTGATAAGTAGGGCTAGAATGTGGAAACAAGCTAGCAAGCTTGATTATAAGCGAGTTTTAGGGTTTCATAGTGGTGAGCGAGTAGTACTTTTATCATATGTTTTGTCGATTAAAGACAAACTACGAGCAGTGAAACGATTCCTCGCCAGCCAGCAGTGTGAATGTCCAACGATAAACTAGTTGAAACATCTCTTTTATTTACATGGAGTGTATAACTATTGGAATTTCCATGAGCAAGAAAATAGTAAGTAATTTCCTCACTGTCTGCGGGCCAACTGCCTATTTTAACGACGAATTAAACGATTCTTCTATCGCACATTAAGTCGATAATTTGTAGACAATTGACGTGCCCCACGGTTTTATTTTAGTCTAGTCTATGCATATGTTTATAATTCCCACGACTGTATCTATTTTATTATTTTTTGTTTTTTTAGTACATTTATCTTAAACATTGCAATGTATGTTTAACATAAAACCGTTTAACTTAAAAAGTTTTTTTACCTATTTTTATTTTCTAGTTTTTAGTTTTTTTTTTGGCATTTTGTTTAATTCATTTAGTGCTTCATTATTGCAAGGTTTCTTGCCCGTTAGTTTATTGCAGTCCAACTCCTCTATACGTAGTCCCTGCAAAGATCTTACTCTACTAAGAGCCACGTAGGCTTGACCTTCTTCAAACAGTTTCGCACCTAAGTATACGACTGCGTGATCCACAGTGCTGCCCTGCATTTTATGTATTGTAGAAGCCCATGATAGTATTAAAGGCAACATTCTTCTTTCAGCCGTCCCGTAATTGTACTTAGCTGGAAACTGTATGGCTTTCGGGTGTATAAGATGTACTCCGTCTCTTGCGAAATCAATTCGGACGGAAGGTACATCTGTTGCATACATCTGAGTTCGACGAAATTGAGGCCAAACGATTTCGTTGATGTAGCCTATAGCGCCATTTACTAATCCCTTTGAAACGTCAATATTGGACCGTAGCATGACTTTTGCCCCCACAAATATTTGCAGTTCCGCTGGTAAACCCCCAGTTTTGTTGATATCAGCTGGTATTATAGTAGCTATATCCACATTGTCTGCATTTCGTGTGGCGTGTACTAGCTGATCCTGCGCTTTTATTTTGTAAATGCGAGCACCATTATTTCTGTACAAATTCAATACAGCAGAGTTGTGGTCGTTAACTTGTTGATTTGTGGGGTATACCCTTAACGCTTTGTCTATTGCAAACTCATCACTCGTGTCTTGAAGAAGTCTTCCCATTAAAATACTAAAATGTTCGGTTGTTAGCTCACCGACTCTCAAAGCATTCAAAATATCAATAAAAGTCTGGTCACCTTGCTGACGCATATTTTCAGTTAATTCACACAGCGTGAATAAACGCCAGAGATGTGTAGCTGGTTGGAGATGTTCTGGCTGTTTGAAAACAGGTGTTCCTGATCGTTTTATAGGAGGCAGTTGTAAAAGATCACCGAAAAGTAATACGTTTACTCCTCCAAAAAACTCATTTTCACAGTTCTTAATTTGCCTTAATCGAGCGTCCATCATGCATAACATTTGATAAGACACCATGGAAATCTCGTCGACAATCAAAAATTCTGTCTGATGCCATTGTTGCCTCATTATTCGCAAATAGTTTCCGGACAGTGGTGACATACCTGTTATGCGACCGTCTTTCTGTACAGGCAATTTTAAAGTACTGTGTATCGTAGCTCCATTTATTAATCTAGCTGCAACTCCTGTTAGTGAGCAGACTTTAACCGCATCCTTTGCGTAGCACCTATTAATTTGGTCTCGTAATAACTTTAATAGAAAAGTCTTGCCCACACCAGCTCCTGTAAAGAATATTTTTAAACGTTCTTCAGCACCTGACATTTGATTTTGTATGGACTGGGTAACTAATGTAAAAATTTCCTTTTGTCCTGCATTCATAGACTGCTTAGCCTGTAAGAACTGGTCTTCATTCATTGGCAAATAAGGAACTTCTTCTTCATGGTCTAGTTCCATCGGCTCTGCGTGTTCCAGTATCTGAAATGCGTGTACTTGCGCGAATGCATTTTCAAGCTGCCTGTCACGTTCACGATATATTTCCAAGTAGGCGTTTGTTTGTCTTAAACTTTCTTCGTTGGCGAGAAACGCATCTCTGGCACTATTAAATTCTCCTAAAAGTTCGGCCTCATTGCGATACGGCATATACTGGATTAGTAAACTGTAATAATATGACTCTGGATCAGAAGCTGCTACGAAGTTAGGTACCCGTACTACAGCTGGCGTGTTTCTAATAGTCATTTTGGTGTTGTCTGTTAAAGTTATAAGACGCCTTCTTGTTGTTTGCTCGTGCGGTGCATAAGCATCGGTATCGATGCTCTCTTCATTTATAACTGGCGGTTTTGTGTAGTGTGGCTCAAATAACATCGCAAATTCTATGAGACACATATTGTTAAAATCATAGTTGGGGTGCTCTGCTGGTCGCTTTTCATATCGTTCGAAAATATTGGCACAATATCCTGCTGCTTGACCAGCTTCATTAAACTTCAACACTTTATACCTTTGTTCCGCTTTACGAGTATTGACAAAAATTGTTTTTCTCGGGCTGTCACGCATACTCAAATGGCATAGCCTGAATACGCATTCGCAGGCTGAAACTTGACGTTCTCTTAATATGCGCATGCATATTTTAAACAGCTTACGCGAGACGTCAGTTTCTTCTCTTCTAATTTGTTGAATAGCTCGAGATACTTCACCATCTAGGTTTGTAGGTTCTGATTTTGACACGTATTTAGCGATGTAATACGCAATCGACTCATTTGTACCACACGGTTGTATATCCATATTGGCTTTCCACATTTTTAGCAAAGCAGGACTGTAATTATTTACCCAACCATCTTCACTTTTTCTTTTCAGAACGCAAATGCGACCACCGTTGTAGATGAATTCGTTAGATGAAGGATCAATAACATGTGTCTCTAAGCATTCCGAGCGTGGAAAGTTGAAACGACAAACAGAATTATTTTTCGTGCAGGTACTAGTGTGTCGATGTATTTGACAATTTTTAACTAATTCATATAGTTCTGAAGTTTCTGGAGGAATGACAGTACTACAGACTGAATCAATGCGAGCTATTCCTTCAGGTGTCGCAACAGACGGGTGATCTTCGATCCAAACAACCATATGCAAATGAGGACTTCCTCTGTTCTGAAACTCGATTCGCCACCAATGATCTTTAACTTTACCGCCAAATATTTCAGTATCAGTTTTAAGAAACTGCATTAGCGCATTAACACGTACCATAAAATGTCTACTCACAACAACTGGATACATCTCGATGAGTCTCTGAGTTTCCTGAATATCTATGTCATCTGGGTCAATGTGCTGTTTACCATCACTAACAAGGAGACCTCTTTTCATATCCTTCCAGTGAAGATCATTGCAGCTCAATGTAACAAAATAAGTGGGAGGTCCTAAACATCTGATTTGTGCTATAAGATCACTAAGAGCACTACGCCAATAAGCAGCGGAACCTCTTAGATTTTTTAAATATAAGTGCAGGTCTTCCACTCGATTGCCGTTTTCACCTTCAACTTTTCTAGCACAAGCTGCAATGGTTGATTTAACTCGATAGTACTCAAACATTGATAGAGCATAGAATAGGTAATCGTTGCGCTGAAATCTAACATTAGCACCTAATAAACGAAATTGATAGTAATCCAAAGGACTTATATTTACGGGCCGTTGTTCTTTCAAACCATTTTTACCATACGGGAAAAGCTGATACCATGCGAACTCTTCTGCTTTTAACTCATAAGCTTCATTCACAATATTATTATTCGTCTTTCTTCTGATTTCGTTTACATTTTCAGATACCTCTAGCTCATCTTCAACATCAGGTTGGACGCTATCAATAGGCAACATTACAGATGTTTGTATAGGTATAGTTTCAGATCTCAGATTCGAAAGCGGTTGTTGTACTTGTACATCCTGATGAGTGATGGCATCTTCCTGTTGCTGTACTTGAACACCCTGACGAGTGATAATATTTTCCCTCAAATGTACGTCTACGCGTGTAAGGGTGTACGCGATATTACGGGATCCGAGGCATCTTTTACAGATGCGGCACAGTTCTTGTAAGTTGTCGCATTCTATAACACAGGCTTTGCCATTTTCTGGTGTTGGTTTTCCTTTTGGGCCACAAGAATGGGAGTCAGCAAAATAGTATTTGTCTTCACCGCGAAATACGCTAACAGATTTATTTGACGCTGTCAATATTCCTGAAGAATGACTATCAAATAATCTATTTAAAGCTGTATGTAATGTAATGCCGATATTATTGGTATTTACAGAATCTTGGAGACTCCCGAATAAAAGAGTGTCTTCATCATATTCTATAGAAAATCGGCATTCATACATTTGTAAACTTTGCCTGACGATATGAAAGTTTCGTATCTCTAAATATCCTGTTTCATCCAGTTCAGTAGGATCAAGCTGGGTACGAATCCAGCAATATAAGGAGTCACCCGCTAACATATTAGCATTCAGAATATTGAATAGAATAGAATAGAATAAAACTTTATTGTACACCAAAATAGTAACAAAAACTTATAAACTAACTTAATCTATGGGTACAATGGCGGTCTTATTGATTAGGGCTTAGGATTGCAGCTCGGACAATGTTCGCCAACGACATAGCACTACATTGTACACCAGCATATCGCGAAGTAAAGACGTTGTAGTCACCTTGATGCCATGAAGCTCGAATAATTCTTGCAACATTATTAATTGGAATGAATGCATTTCGAATTTCATTTTCATTCCTTTCGGACGCTTCATCTTCAGACAATTCGGGCACACTAAGTCGTACTAACTCCTGGTCACTAATTTGGGCATTGTCGTCAATACGTACATCTTTGTAAAGCGGGTTATTTCTGATTAACCATCTTAAAGCACTATAGACTTTTTCGCGACATATTGTGAATTCCCTGGTGATGTTCAAATTTTCTAATCGTTCGGTTACTACAATAATGCCTACCTGGCTTGCAGATCTTGGTAGCATACTAGGCAGTCTTTCACTGACTTCAAAGATATCTTGGGCAAATAAAACTGCCTGTCCGCGAAAACCGTACTGCCCATAGAGGCCACTAAATTTCACGATTTTAACAAAGGGAATTATTCTGCACAGCAAACGTTGTTCCGCCTGTGTCAATGTTTGAATAACGTCTGGTATAGAACCTGGATCCAGATTATTCCAGTAAGCTTTTGGTGGTGCTGTTGTTTTATTACTAGTAACATGTGTTTGACAGCGGGAACATAATAACAATGATATTTTCGAAGTTAACTCCACAGGTAAGTATGTTAATGCAGCAGCGTTGTACCGAACTGTACGAACTTGATTAGGATAACAACGTTTGGTACAAATATCACAAACATGTATACAAATTGTGTTAATAGCATTCTCGAATGCCTGCAGATTATTAGCTCTGCATTGCTGGGTACGCTCTCGTTGTTTATTTAACCTCGTATCGCGATGTTCAGGCGTTTCTGAACCCAACTGCTGTCTTTGTCTTTCACGGCTTTGTATTAATCTAACTTCATATTCTTCAGGCGTTTCTGACGCTACCATCTGTGTGTATCGCTCCCGTTGTTTTGTTAACCTGGCTTCATATTCTTCAGGCGTTTCTGACGCTATCATCTGTGTGTATCGCTCACGTTGCTTTGTTAACCTGGCTTCATATTCTTCAGGCGTTTCTGACGCCGTCATTTGTGTATATCGCTGACGTTGCTTTTTTAACCTGGCCTCATATTGCTCAGGTGTTTTTGACGCTAATTGTTCCCGTCGTTTCTGTAATCGACTATTTCTATCACCTTCACTTTCTTTAGCTCGTTTTGCTTTATACTTTTCTTTCGCTTTTTGAAGCCTTCGTTTACGTTGTGTTGCAGTTTCTGTTTTATTTGTGTTTGTATTTTTTATTATATTTTTTTTTACCATTTTGTTCCCACGAGTAATGGACATTTAAACGGTCGACCCCCCCAGAGGTCCAATAAAGGGGCAAGGCTATGTACAACAAGATGCGCCTGAGTCTTGAGGGGAAAACGCTAACGACATATCATTTTTATCCACCCTAATGCCATACAGTTCTCGGCGCGTTTTAACCTTTCACCTTAACTTGGGTGGTGTACCGCTAACGACGTATCATTTTTAGCCACCCTAACGCCACACAGTCCTCAACACGATACAAAATCTTGACTTGGGTGGTGGATTCAGGCTGGATTAATCAGATACCTAAATTACAGATTCAATTTCTAAATTTAAATCTTATTATTATACGCCATTTGGTGGCTGCGCCCATCTTAAATATTGAGGTTGTATAGTGCACTGTATTCTTCTTGTCAAGCCCTTTTATTTGATACCCATATTGGTAGGATTGATAAAAAATTGTTATCAGCCATTTGGTAGCGGCGGCCATCTTAGATTTCAATTTTGCATAGTAAATTGTATTCTACTTGTTGAGACCTTTCATTTGATACCCATGTTGATGGGATTGATAAAACCTAAGTTATCCGCCATTTTGTAGAGGCCGCCATCTTGGATTTTAATTTTATATAGTACATTGTATTATACTGGTTGAGCACTTTCATTTGATACCCATATTGATGGGATTGATAAAACCTACGTTATCCGCCATTTTGTAGCGGCCGCCATCTTGGATTTCAATTTTTTATAGTATATTGTATTCTGCTTGTTGAGCCCTTTCATTTGATACCCATATTGATGGGATTAATAAAACATAAATTATCCGCCATTTTGTAGCGGCAGCCATCTTGAATTTATAATGATAATGAATAAACACAATTGTATTGTCATCAAAATCCAAAGTGTATACAAAATTTCAGTTTAATCGGTTAACAGGAAGAGGGTGAAATTTGAATTACTAAATTTGACCCAAGAATAAATAAAACAAACGGGGTGAGCTAAATAAAACCGTTTATGGCCATCTTGGATTTTAATTTTATATAGTACATTGTATTATACTGGTTGAGCACTTTCATTTGATACCCATATTGATGGGATTGATAAAACCTACGTTATCCGCCATTTTGTAGCGGCCGCCATCTTGGATTTCAATTTTTTATAGTATATTGTATTCTGCTTGTTGAGCCCTTTCATTTGATACCCATATTGATGGGATTAATAAAACATAAATTATCCGCCATTTTGTAGCGGCAGCCATCTTGAATTTATAATGATAATGAATAAACACAATTGTATTGTCACCAAAATCCAAAGTGTATACAAAATTTCAGTTTAATCGGTTAACAGGAAGAGGGTTAAATTTGAATTACTAAATTTGACCCAAGAATAAATAAAACAAACGGGGTGAGCTAAATAAAACCGTTTAAAAATGGGACCAATCTGGAAGCATATCCTTTAAGAGGAAAAAAAAAATTGCAAATCGGTCCATAAACGACGGAGTTCTAAGGTAACACACAAAAAAAAGTAAAAAAGAAAAAAACATACAACCGAATTGAAATAAAAGAGTGAAATAAAAAACTTTTTACAAAAAAATAAAATTACCTACTAAATATGTACGTCGCTGTCGGAGGACCCAAAAAAAACCAAAATGATTTTAAACTAAATTTAATCAAGGTAAAATTACAAAGTAAAAACTTATAATTAAACTATTACAAGAGAATTCCTATTCCGATCGATATTAGATCTAGAATGAACAAATAATATTTTATAAGTAACTCGTAAAAGACACATCCGGTAAACAGGGGCATCGAGTAACGAGCATCGCCAGCGTCGTCAGCAGTTTCGGTTACACGTGTAAGGCTTGTTACTATCTGCTACATCGAGGCCGGTGCATGCTTGCAATTTACTTAGTAGTGTTTATTATAACACCTCCACCGCCAGATCAGCAACTACTTCTGAAGTTTGAACTGAGGAAATATTGCTGACTGTGTCTTCGCTGCTCCAGATTGTCCAGGCTCCGCATACGTGTCATCTTCTGTGGATTTCCTCTTATACCGTTTCAAGAACATGAACGTAGCAAGTGCCAGTATACTGAATAGCATGATGTAAAACGGGGTTGTTGTATGATAAAGGTATCCTGGTTGTACAGATTGTAGTTGCAGCGGATGCTGCGCCATCACTTTATATTGGGCATCATGCAGTCTTGTAAGGTCAATCGAGTTCAGTTTGACCTGTGTAGCTCCCGGCTGGATGCTGGTGTGGTAGTTATCCAAGTGCGTTATCTTCACTGGTTGGCCCTCCACATGATCGTTGAGGTTGGTAATTGTGAATTCAGGGGTGTCCAGGTAGCAGTTCACAGGAATAGTTGCAAGATAACTGCCATTTAGTATGTTGTAATCTTCTCGGCCGCATAAGGTGTGTATCCTGGTTACGTTGGGAAATGATAAAATGTAATGCTTCTCGTCCAATTCTTCCATGGCTACTCTTGCTAGGGATATTGTCGTGATTTCACAGGTGTTGTTGAGAGTTTGGTTCATGATTAGATTCTGGATACAATCGGGATGTTGCCGCAGCTGATAATTCATCTTATCTCCGCAGATGTACCAGGTGTTGTACTTCGGGCATTCAGCCTCTATGTACACATAACCTTTCCTGCTCGTTGCAATCAATGGATAAGGAGGGTTAAGGGCTTGCCTAAATTTATTAGGAGCTATTGACAACTTGTAAAGATCGTAATTTTCTATGGCAAATATTGGTACCTTAAATATAATTACTATCTGATTGCCGGAATAATAATAACCTGGTTTTATTATATCATAATACTGCCTAAGCTCTAAGTCTAGTATTTTATCCCTACCATAGAGTTTAACTAATTTCTCAATCATGTGGCGTAGAACTTCAATGCTAATCATAGAATGATGCGAACTGGAACTATGGATGAAAGCTAGGATGTTCTCAATTCTTATCAATTCATTTAAGATCTCATCTAGATTTTCGGTTATTATAGTTAGCTGCTGACCAAATTGTGCATACCTAATGATGTTAGCGTCCTTATAAAAATCTTTGTCTAATATTAATTGTAACGTTTCATTTATCTTGGCTTGGTTTGAGACCAATTTCGTGATTATTTCAGAATGCTGGACCATCCATTCTTTACTGATACTAATATGATTATTTAACTCTTCGGTAATTTCAAGGTTATTATCCTGTAAAATTTTGATAGTATTATCATATTTGACTGCATCCGAATAATCTAAATTCCCTGTAACGCTTTTAATTATAGATCCTAAACCATCAATGAGACCTCGCTTTACACGGCCGGGCTTAAGAGTATCTAAATGGTGTATGACACTAAGCATTTTATCAGAAAGATAATTTAGTTGTACTTCGTATAACATGTATGTATCATTATTTAAGTTTTGCCTATAATTATCTAGTTGGTCTTGCAATATTCTAATCTTTTCCTCGATATCTTTTATCTGGATATATTGTAAGAAAGTATGATGATGGGTTATGAGTTTTGTTGCGCCAAGACGAAAAGGGAGTACTCCTGGGCCATCGCCGAGGCTCTCAAGTGTTATTCCCTGGTTTACATCCTGGGCCGCTATCAAATGAGCAGTCAGGACCAGTAGCACCCTCTAACAATTGAGCACTTTTAGGTACTCTTTTTAATCGACTTTTAGCTACAGGACCACGTTTCTTAGAGGTGTAAATATGGATGGGTAGGTCGGCTAACACGGTATCCTGAGTGTATCTGGGAGCCGTCTTCTGGCGACTAGCTAAAGGGTTTTTAACAAAAACGCGTTAAAAAAAACGCGTTGGAATTTATTTAATGGTTCATCGACAATCGGGATTTCAAGAATTGGATTTTCCTGGCTGGTGTGAGCAGAAATCGTGGATGAATTACTTCTAGAGGGTGGACGCTCAGATGCGTTGGCTACCATAGAACTCGTTTCTTCGTTATTAATTTGAATGCGGGAAAGGGCATCAGCGTTTGTGTTGCTGGAACCCTTCTTGTAAACTACGGTAAAATCGTATTCTGATAATTTGAGCTTCCATCTGGTTAATCTAGAGTTGGGCTCCTTTAAGCTGTTGATCCCCGCATTAACGCCGGCGTTCACGCGCCATTGTCTTACTATTGTGTCTCTAATTACGCACTCAAAAGGTTAAGTTCATAACCCACTGGAGTGGCTTATGATCTGTAATGATCTTAAATTTTCTACCGAACAAGTACAGCCGAAAATATTTAGTTGCCCAAACTATAGTGAGGAGTTCCTTTTCAATAGTACTGTAATTTATCTCGCTCTCGTTTAGTGTACGAGATGCGTAACATACGGGTTTATCTGCACCTACTGGGCCTTGCGATAAAATAGCGCCTAACGCGAAGTTAGAGGCATCGGTTGTCAAAATGAATTCCTTGCCGAAATCCGGGTATTGTAGAATTGGATCGTTAGTTATAAGAGCTTTACATTTTTCGAAACTTTCGGTATAATCAGAATTTATTGTAACCTTTCTTCCCTTTTTCAAGCACTGTGTGAGTGGTTTTGTTACTCGTGCGAAGTCCGGTATAAATTTACGGTAGTAACCAACCAACCCGAGGAATTGTTTGATTTCTTTAGGGGTAGTTGGAATCGGGTAGTTTTGAATTGCAATAATTTTGTCTGGATTGGGTTTTATCCCGTCCTTTGTTATAATATGCCCTAAGTATGAAGTTTCCAATTTAAGAAATTCGGACTTATCTAATTGTATTTTAAAGTTAGAGTCCCGTAATTTCTGGAATACCTTCTCCAGATTGGTCATGTGCTCCTGGAGCGATGTGCTAAATACAACGATATCGTCCAAATATACTAAGCAGATTGTGTTCTGGAGGTCCTTGAGGACATTGTCCATAACACGCTGAAAGGTAGAAGGGGAATTTTTTAATCCCATGGGCATGCGTAAGAACTCGTAATGGCCATTTTCCACATTAAAGGCTGTTTTAGGGATATCGGCAGGGTAAATTTCTACCTGGTAGAACCCGCTTGCTAGATCCAAAGTGATGAAATACTGACAGTTCCCTAACTTGTCTAAAACATCATTGATGTTGGGGATAGGGTATTTGTCGTCATATGTTTTTTCATTTAGTTTTCTGAAGTCGACAACTATACGCCACTTAGTTTTCCCGGAAGCATCAGCTTTCTTTGGGACAACCTCAAATAGGTGAGCTCCAGGCAGACTCAGACGGGCGAATGATTCCCTGACTTAGCATTTTGCCTATCTGGTCTCTAACTTCGTCTCTATGTATGTATGGGTAGCGGTAACTCTTTGTATAAACTGGGACTTCATCCGTTGTTCGAATGCGATGTTTGATCTTGTTTGTGAATGTTAAGGCTTCCCCTTCTATGTAAAAGATGTCGGCATATTTACCACATAAAGTCTCTAAATTAACGCGTTCTTCTTTGTTAAGGTGGTCCGTACGCAAACGCGAAATAACGTCTTTCACGCGGCCTGGTTCGATAATGGGATGTTGAGAATCGTAAAGCGAATTCTCGGTACTTGTGCACTGAATATTATAGGTCTCTGCTTGAACTGCATGATCCATTGAAAATATTAAATCATGCGGAGTGGGATTAGCAACCTCCAATAATCCGCGATTGTTTGTTACTGTGGTTAGACAATCCCTAATGGTACAATTAGATATGATCTGTTCAGGAATTATTGCATCTCCATCCTGTAAGTTAATTGGTACCCAAGTATTTTCGTTGAGTTAGCTGGTATAACACTTTCATACAAATTAATATTTCGTGAGTTGTACATATTAATTTTATTAACAGAATTACGAGTAATAAGTTGTCTATCTTTAAGGTCGATTTTTGCCTCCCATTTTTCTAATTAATCGAGTCCTATAAGCCCATCGAAATAATTGTGGAACTTATAAATGAACAATTTAATATTTTCAGACTCCCGGAATTCATTAAATGTAGGAATCGTTATGGAATAATTATTTCTTGTCGTGGCATGTACGTTTGTAACCTCGAAGGGATCAACATTTAAGGGAAAGTTATTGTAAAATGTATTCACAGCTTCTGGACTAATGAATGACTGGTTTGCGCCTGTGTCAATTAGGAATTTTAACGGTGGTTGCGAAATTTGAATGAATGGAAGCTGCCTTTGCGTCTGAAGGTTAATTTCTATTTTAATTTGTCTGATCTCCCGTTCTTCTGAAAATCCTGTTCACCAACGGAACCTGTACTGGCACCAGCGGAGCTAGTACTGGCACCAGCGGAACTAGTACTGGGTTGAGGGTCGTCTGCTACAGGTGACGAGTATTCTAAAGCTAAATTATCGTAGTAGAGGCCGTTATCCGCGTAATAATCGGTTTCTAAGTTATAATATTCGGTATTATCCGCGTATTTATAATTGGGTTCGCAGTAATAAACTGGATAGTAAAACTGATTACCGTAGTCAGCGCATACATTCATGTTCATCTCCTTAGTCTTAAAATAGTTTGACGGAGGCGGGTTACCACTTCTACGCCAATCGTGACCTGATGGTTGACCGAAAGAAGGCTTTTCTCTAAATACATATGGGCGAACGCCACTCATAGGCTTAGAGCCAGTATTTTGTGGTACTTGTCTTGGTGGCAACTGGAAATTATAGTTAGGTCTATTATAGTTAGGCGGTGCCGCGCGGAACATTTGCTGCGTATGCGACATTGGCGCTCGGAACATCGGTTGCGTATTAGACATCGGCGCGCGGAACATTTGTTGAGTATGCGAAGGCATTCTTAACAAATTCATCTGCTGAGGCTGTAAATTGGTAGCAGGGTCGCTTCGTGCGGAGAAATTGAACGGTTTAGAATTGATGACTTGAGCTGAAGATTCTAATGACAAAGGCTTATGGGAATTTCCGCTCAACTTTTTATCAGTTAATGGGTCGTGGCGATTCTGCAAATAAAGAACGTTCAATTCTTCCTGCACAAACTCGAGCGCTTTTTCAACACTATCAGGACGCATGCAACGTATACGAGAGCCTAAGGGCTCCTTTAAACCGCGAACAAAAGCTTGCATAGTTAACTTCCTATAAAGGGTACGCTTGGCTTCCACAGTTGTCTTAACGTCCTCATGCAGGGTGACATATGTCATGATAGTGCTAAATAAATTAACGCTATGGTCATAAAATTCTTGCGGTGAATTGTTTCCCTGAGTTGCTAACATAAGGTCATTGTAAAGAGTGGTCTCATCTCTCTGGTCCGCAAAGTTGTTAATTAATGATTTTTTTATACTATCCCAATCTTCAGGTACACCGTTCGAGTTAATAATACGTGCGGCTGGTCCAGTTATTTTGTTCAAAATACCGTTTATTAAGCAAAGTCTAGCTAAAGCATCATTAGGGTTTGCTTCGACATACTCCGTGACAATTTGGTCACAAAGGTGTATAAACCTAGGTAAAACATGCGAATTGCCATCGAAATCTGGCACTAAACGTAAGGTTTTATAAATCAAATCGGCACTACTCATTGTGGTGGGTTCAGGAGTCCCTGACCTCAATGAATCCTCCAGGGTATTAACCGTGGTATCTAAATCTAAACTAATATCTCTATTTAAATCAATATTTAACCTACGTGCTTATCTAGAGGGCTCCGGCCCTTTGGGGGTAGATTGCTTAGGGTGAAAAATGGTTACGACTTACTAAACTAACTATAAGGAAAAGGAAATTAAAAGCAACTCACAGAAACGATTTTCAGTGTACTTACATTAACTGCATTTCGGTACCTCTGGGATCGATGTCTGGATTTCTCCTCCGCGCAGGACGACAGGTTCTTCTTACAGGATACTCGGCGAACGCGATCGCTCGCGGCGGCGGTAGCGAATTTAGCGAGACGGTTATCGATATTAGAATGGCCTATCTAGCTAGCCCAAGACGCCTCGAGTATCCTACCGACTGCGCCAAATTTGTACGTCGCTGTCGGAGGACCCAAAAAAACCAAAATAATTTTAAACTAAATTTAATCAAGGTAAAATTACAAAGTAAAAACTTATAATTAAACTATTACAAGAGAATTCCTATTCCGATCGATATTAGATCTAGAATGAACAAATAATATTTTATAAGTAATTCGTAAAAGACACATCCGGTAAACAGGGGCATCGAGTGACGAGCGTCGCCAGCGTCGTCAGCAGTTTCGGTTACACGTGTAAGGCTTGTTACTGCAGGGTTACGTGTGTTGAGAGAGAAATGAATAGTACGAGGTTCGGATGCCAACTGAACTGTGTTTATTAATTCATTGTTATTTATAGATGGTACCTATGCACCCCACAGTATTCCCCCTTTTTTAAAAAATGTTACATGATTTTGATTATTACAAGTGTTTAATTCTATTTATAACTTTAGCTTACATTACTAGTACGATGCCTTATCTTACCATAACAATGTTTATACTCGTAATACCAATTGTTGCTAAGTTGGTATTGTATTAATAGTACATCTACAGTATGATGTTTTTTCTAAGTTTGTATTATACATTAGATTATTACGTAGGTACATGTTTACATATCTGGATTTTATGATTTATGGCATACATTTATTTTGCTGAACACTTTTTGATAAATTTTGTGTAGTTATAGGTGTAGACACATGTCTTTTTTTAAAATATTTTTGTTATCATTACACACATCACCAAACACTATACACTAAACACTATGCTGTGGTTGCGTCATTTGTTGAGCCATTGGTATATTCATGTTGCTATGCCAAACTGTCATCTCTTTCCGTAATATTTTCTGTGCTCCTTGCTTACATTTCTTAAGCATCCTGTATATAATATAGATGCCAATAACTATTGCGATGCCAATTATTATAAGACCGTATTTCTCTATCTGCTCAAAATATGAATTGGATGCATTATTTGCTCCGTTTTGAGCAATAATTACTTCTTCGGTTTTTTTCTCAACGCTATATGTTTTACCCATTTTGTTATATTGGACTTTTTAACAAAATATTATATCTGATTCTAGTTCGCTGCACTGAATTACAGTTTATAATGATGCTTTCGCAAATTGAATGAATACTACGATTTCTAGATTTTTCCGTTGGCTCAGCAAAAGACGCTATCGACTACATTATTATCTACGTACTATAAATAAGTTTAGTCAACATATTTCATATACTATGTATATTACCAATGTTCACTTGTTATTTTACAACTATTTACTAACTTAAGTATGGTTAATTTTACATATTTACTTCTACAAGAATCTTACAGGGGTCTTGCTAATTCTACCGCTACGTGTCACTTTCTTATCTTTATTCTCTTGTACAGATTCGCTTTCTTTCAATAAGTAAGCGGGTTTTAATCTGTCAATTGACACTGTTCTGTATTAATATTCTATCTTCTAATTGTATCTTATACACTTTTTCGGATCTTTCTAATACTTTATATGGGCCTTCATATGGACTTGTTAGGGACTTTTTTACCTTAGCTACTCTTAAAAATACGTGTGTGCAATCTTTAATATCAGGATAAACAAAAAATGATGTGGAACTGTTGGATTTCATATTTACTGGCTTATATTGTCTTATGTCATTTCTTATATTCTGAACAACGGTATGAGGATCTAAATTATTGCTCGTTTCAACAAAAAATTCACCGGGCAATCGTAAGGAGCGGCCGTAGACCATTTGTGCTGCACTGACTCCTGACTCTGATTTAATGGCTGCACGAAGTCCTAGCATTACGCAAGGTAGTTCGTGTATCCAGTTTTTATTATTATTTAATCATGCCATTAATGAGGCTTTTACACATCGATTCCATCTCTCCAAAGCTCCGTTGCTCTGTGAGGGTATGGTGTCGTTCTTATCTTTTGTACTCCTAGATATGACATTAATACTGTGAATACTTTGCTTTCAAATTGCCTGTCCTGGTCACTCGTGAGTTTTGCAGGGCAGCCAAACCTACATATCCACTCCGTATATAATTTGTGCGCTACTGTTTCCGCTGACATCTCTTTAAGTGGGTAAGCTTCGGGCCATCTAGTGCCTCTGTTTATTATCGTTAGACAGTATCTATAATCATCCGATGTGATTGGAAGTGGTCCAATTAAATCAATATTTATGTGATCAAATCTGTCAGCTGGTGGATATTTACCATAGTTAGAAATAATATGCCTGTTTACTTTGGATTTTTGACAGGCTATACGTCATGTCTTTGTCCACAATCCTATATCATGATTCATATTTGGCCAAAAGAACTTTTCTTTAATCATCTGGCGCGACGTGCGCGTGGCAGGATGACTAAGATTATGTATCGTGTGGAATGCTTCTTTTCTAAAGTTTTCAGTTATATAAGGCCTTGCATTTTCGTTTGAAACTTCACAGAAAATTGATTGACTAGTACCAGGAACAATGAACTTTTTAAGTTTATATTTAGAATCTATTAATAAGGTTTTAAGTTCATCATCTTGACCTTGCTCTAATGCTAGTTTTTCATAGTCGATTAAACTCGACGTACATTGTATACTGTCTATACGTGATAACGCGTCTGCGACAACGTTATCTTGCCCACTCACATGGCGAATATCTGTAGTAAATTCGCTAAGAGTAATTGTCTGATTCGTCTTGGGTTTTCTTTGTTATTGTTTTTACTTAGTTTCGAGAATGCGAATGTCAAGGTTTTGTGGTCTGTGAAAATTATTAAGTCATGGCCTTCAAATAAACTTCTAAAGTGTTCTACGGCTAAAAATATGGCTAGCAATTCTCTGTCATAGGTGCTATATTTCTTTTGTGTTTCAGTCAATCTTCTAGAAAAATAGCCTAACGGGTGCCATTCATTGTCTACATATTGTTGTAACACGGCTCCTATGCAATTATTTGATGCATCGGCAAAAAGTGCATATGGCACGTTGATTACTGGGAATGTTAACGTGACTGCATTGGTGAGATTGTTTTTGCATTGCAAAAACGCTTGTTCAGCATCCGGTGTCCATTGTATTACTGTCTTATCGTTCTTTTTAGCCTTATGAATATATTTATTTAATATTTCTAAGTATTCTATTGCTCTAGGTAAATGGTTTCGATAAAAGTTGATCATGCCCAAAAATTTACGCAGCTGGCTGACGTTTTGCGGTTTAGGATAGTCAATGATTGCTTGTACTTTCGATTCTAATGGCCTGATACCAGCAGTAGATACTTCGTAGCCTAGGAATTCTATACTAGTAGTATTAAACATACATTTTTCTATATTAATTGTAATACCATACTCGCTTAACCGCTGAAATACTTGTTCTAGATGTTCGGCATGAAGCTTTTCGTTTATTGAACTCACTAAAATATCATCCGCGTAACAGTATAAGAAGTCTAAGCCTGATAAGACTGTATTCGTCATGAAACGTTGGAAGGTTTGGTCTGCGTTTCTCAACCCAAAGGTCATACGTTCAAATTCATATAAACCGAATGGTGTAGTTATTGCGGTTTTACAAATATCATCTGGATTAATCAATATGTTATGGTAGGCTTTTTTTATATCTATTTTCGAGAAGACCGTTTTTCCTGCTAAAAAATATGTAAAGTCTTGTACGCGAGGTATCGGGTACCTATCCGGCTTTGTAACTGCATTAAGTGCTCGGTAGTCTCCGCATGGTCGAATCTGTCCATCCTTTTTTGGAACTAAGTGTAGGGGACTCGCCCAAGCTGATTTGGACGGTCTGCATATACCTGCCTCTAACATAGTTCTAAATTCTTCCTTAGCTATTCTATATCGCTCTGGCGCTAACGGTCTAGGCTTACAAAATATAGGAGGACCTGTCGTAGCAATATAATGATAAACAGAGTGTTTCGGGGTCTCCTTGAACGACATAGGTTTGAGAATCTCTGGATACTTAGTTAATATGTCGTATATGGGATGATCACTTCGTAAGGTCGAAATAGCTGAAATATTATGGTTTACGATCGTTCCTCTGACTGCCAGGTTTGTTATCTTATCTAATAAACAACGACCACTGATATCAACAATTAACTTATGATGGTTGAGAAAATCTACACCGAGTTGTTTAACATTGCATACTACAAATGTCCATGAGAAAGGTCTACGCAGTTTTAAATCTAATGTTATTATTTTAGTACCATATGTTTTTATTACTGACCCATTTGCGGCATAGAGCTTAAAATTACAATTAAAATCTAATTCATTTTTGTTCTTAACTAAATGTTTAGGTATTACAGAAATGCATGCACCAGAATCTATAAGAAATCTTATATGAGATTTTTGGTCACTTACGATAAGGCGGTGGTCCTTGACTGCACAACTTCCCGCCATTGGTTGTAGTCTTCTTAGTTTTCCGAGTTGGTTGATACCGTTTTCGTCTTCCAGTTGCAGGGCTCGACGCATTTCCAAGCTCTGCTCCAGAACTTGAAGTGATACGGACATAACCAATCCGGACTCTCTGGTGTTCTTCGTGGCCTCGTCCGGGAACGTGACTGCAAAGAGTTCCTGTATCCGCTCCTGCTCCTATATCTTCTTCTTCCTCTGTCTATCTCCGCTATCTTCAGGTTTATCTTCGCTATCTACGCCATAATTGTAGCTACATCGAAAGCTGTTGAAGTTCCCTTGTTGCTGCGGGCTACTTCGTTGACTTGCGCGGGTTGATGGGTCTCCATTATTTTATCAGCTATAATGGCCAGTTCTTCCAAATCCTTTGCTGATGTCACTGTGAGAACTGCTCTTACAGGTGCAGGTAAGTGTCCTTGCCACAATATCTTTAGTGTGTCAGTTTCTATTTTTCCTCTCGCTAGCTCCTTCATTATTCGCAGCAGTTGACTGGGTTTCTGGTCTCCTAGCTCAATTTCTGAAATCAGTTTTTGAATTTGTCTCGTTTCCGATTCTTCATAAATTTGCAAAAGCCGATCTCTGAGAGCTTCAAATTTGTTGTTTTCCGGAGGACTCGCAACTATGTCCGCTACTTGCTGGATTACGTCTTTACTAAGTTTTGCTACGACCATGAAGTATTTGTTGGCGTCTGATGTTTTCTGAGGCGCTAATATGGCTTCAACTTGTAAGAACCATAGCCGAGGGTTTTCTGGCCAAAATTCCGGAATTCTACTTGCAACAGATAATGAGGAAATGATGGCGGTCGATTCTTCCGTCTTCGGTACTATGGGTGCTGGAGTTGGCTGCTGCGGTGCCTGTACGAATTGTGTATTCATTTTTCTTGAACCTCGTGCAACATTATGAAGAGCGTTGTATAGAACACGTCGTGCACACGCGATATCAGATGTCGCCCACGTTACTGCGAATCGGACGCGGTTGGTCGGGGTCACCAGTGTAGGGTTACGTGTGTTGAGAGAGAAATGAATAGTACGAGGTTCGGATGCCAACTGAACTGTGTTTATTAATTCATTGTTATTTATAGATGGTACCTATGCACCCCACATTACTATCTGCTCCATCGAGGCCGGTGCATGCTTGCAATTTACTTAGTAGTGTTTATTATAACATACTTCACTACAAAAAAAAAAACAAAACACTATAACGATCAAAATAACTTTAATTTCGGAAGTCGGTGTTTCTGGTATTGTTTGCTTGTTATTTAACACCGACTTCCGAAATTAAAGTTATTTTGTTCGTTTTAGTGTTTTGTTTTTTTTTTTGTAGTAAAGTAGGTAATTTTATTTTTTTGTAAAAAGTTTTTTATTTCACTCTTTTTAGTTGTAATAGACTTATAGCCAGAGTACCTATTTCTCATGACAATTCAAATTAACCCAAACACTGCTAGGATACATTATTTTATTATGAAGTCCCCATCCACCTCCCGGCTCCATCATCAGGTTAGTTCGATAGTAGGTACCTTATAGCCAAAGTGCATATAATGACAATTCTAATAAGCCCAAACACGGTTAGGTTACATTGATTAATTACGGAGTTCCAGTGCCTACCTTCCGGCTCCATCATCATCATCAGATCACTTCGATGATACCATTTTCAACATAACTATTCAAAACCATTTATTTATTTATATTGTCATAGTTACGTAACTATCTTTATTGTGATATCTATGTGAGGGTGAAGTTCCGTTGGCCATTTCTGGTCTTTTTCATCAGTTCCACTTCATCAAATGTTACTTTTTTACTGTAAATGCGTTTTTTGGTATTCTCGATGAAAATATCAAAATCACTATATTAGTGCCTAGAATATTTGAGGAGTTCCCTCGATTCCTCATGGATTCCATTATTAGAACTGTATTTGAAAAAAATGGAACCAATCTGGAAGTAACCGAGTAGTATATTTACCGTCGGCGCATCAATCTTTGAAAGAATCAAGTTATTTACCGCAACCGCTATGTCCCTGCATTTTAAATCTGTAATATCTTCGAAAATATTCACTTAAATTACACGCTGTAAAGGGTCATATTGATCTATATTAAATGCACAATTTATTTAAGGTATTTAATTGGATAAAGATTAATGCTGTATTGCTTAAAATCGTTTCGTAAATACGCCATTATTTCTCGTAAAAAGTAAAGGATAAGAAATGGTTATTGTGGTTCATACCTAAAAGATAGACATATACCATCGCGGACTTTTTTGTAGATCTTTTTAAGGCGTAAAATACTGTAGTACATTATTTTGATCTAGCTCTTAGGGTTCAGCCAGCGTTTGCAATGTAAGCGCAAAATAATGTGTTTATTTACGACATCACATTAGAAACCTCTAAAATCATCAGTGTTCCTCTACTATATTGTGCATGTATTATACACATAAACCTTCCTCTTGAATCATTCTATCTAGTAAAAGAAACCGCATCAAAATCCGTTGCGTAGTTTTAAAGATCTAAGCATACATAGGGACAGACAGACACGAAAAGCGACTTTGTTTTATACTATGTAGTGATTTATAATGATGATGATGATGATGACGACGATGATGATAATATTTTTTTAATTTTTTTCTTTTAAATTGCATATTTAATTATTTTTTATATTATAACTTAAAAAAAAAATTACAATTCCTTCACTAATTAAAAGAACTTCGTTCCATCCGGGTGTCCCTTGACACCGCACAAGTTTTTTTTTTTTGTAGGTGGGAAAATGATCCAATGACATCCCGCGCTCTTAGGTGGAGCGCGAGGGCCAGACTTTTACTGACTAAAAATCCACTCCTGTTCCTTCTTTGCCTCCATCCCAGGGCCGAGTTTTCCTTTCAGAAACAAACCCTTGGCCCCAACCCTGCTGCGCCCCTACGGATTGCTGACATCTCCTTGAGGCGCGCCTGGAACAGTACGCGCCGTCGACGACTTGTGCTCGGTCCTAACGGTTACCGGACGGTCGGACGGCGAGCTACCCACTGCTCGCCGTCCGCAAGCCCGCACCTAGGGACGCGAGCCTATACTACTAATATTATAAAAACAACAAAAATTAAAAATAATTAATTACAGACATTATTACAGAATTTTAACTCGATAACTCCGCGCATTTCCGAGATAAAGGGTCTTGACAGACAGACAGACGGACAACAAAGTGATCCTATAAGGGTTCCGTTTTTTCCTTTTGAGGTATGGAACCCTACAAATCTCCGATTACCGATGCTGAAATTAACGCCTTTCTTAAAAGACAGTAGAAATTATTTATGAGGAATAAATACAACTTGTAATAAGCAACTGATTTCATTTTTTTTTTTTCAGCCCCCAGATGGTTTCCAAAATAGCGAATCGTACAATCGCGAACATAACCACTGTGAGTATTATTTTTTTATAATGTCATATGAAGTTACAAGCTTTTTATGCTCACAAGAACGTTTAATGTTCCCATTACTGGGAATCAGGCCTCTTGTCTAGGAGTAGAGGGAGTGGTAATTAACCACGTGGGCCCAGTGCGGTATAGTGGATGTCACATTTCTTCGAAGTTTTGCTTCTAAGACGAGATGCTGGTTTCCTCACGATGTTTTCCTTTGCCGTTTTGTGAACAATGGTGATTTTTTTTTTAGTTGGGAAAATCATCTAATGACATCCCCCGCTCTTGGGCGGAGCGCGTGGACGTGTCTGACTTTTACTGACTAAAAACCCACTCCTGTTCGTTTCGTACCAGGGCTGAGTCTTCCTTTCCGAATCTGAACCTTGGCCCCAGTAGGCTTCGACCCTGTTGGGCATTTACGGTTGCTAAAATCTCCTTGAGGCGCGAGGAACACTACGCGCCGTCGACGGCTTGGGGTCGGTCCGGACAGTTACTGGACGGTCGGACGGCGAGCTACTCAATGCTCGCAAGCCCGCGCCTACGGTGGCAGGAAATCGGGATCGGAATCCCGGCCGCTGGGGCGCGAGGGCCATTGCCTCGCGCGTGAGGGTGCCGCCTTTGCTAGCATTACTGCTTCGCAGAAGGAGGCCGCCAGCCACTCCTCCTCACCCCGGACCATGGCCTGTACCAAGGCCCGGCGCGAGAGATTGCTGCAGCCGAGCGCCCCCACGAGGACATGGAGGTGCTCTCTGCCCAGGCGAAGCACACCTCTACCATATGCTCCACCGTGTCCTCCGGGCGGTAGAGCAATGGTGATGAAATAAATAACACAAATTAATGCTACTGTATGTTACGGTTTAATTCTATTGTATGTGTGAGGTACGAATAAACTTTTTTTTTTTCTTTCTTTCTTTCTTTCTTTCTCTTGGCTGGGTTTGAACCCATGACCTACAATTCTTAAATCGGGGCCGTTACCACTAAGCCACCACTGCTCAAACTCAAGAATTCAGGCATCGAATCAGTGCTTAAAAGTTGACCTATTTTAAAAATATAAACAATATACTATATAATACTATATTAGGAGAACCAAGGTTACCAACCATAGCACGAAGAATCGCCAAACTTAAGTGGCAATGGGCAGGGCACATTGCTCGCAGAACAGATGGCCGTTGGGGCCGAAAGGTTCTGGAATGGCGACCACGTACCGAAAGACATAGCGTTGGAAGGCTGCCTACAAGGTGGACCGATGACCTGGTAAAGGCTGCGGGAATCCAATGGATGCGAAACGCACAGGACCGTTCATTGTGGCGACACTTGGGGGAGGCCTATGTCCAACAGTGGACGTCTTTCGACTGAAATGATGATGATATATTTAGTAAAACAACTAAAGTACTAAAGATAACTTAAAATTATGATTGTAATATAATTTTCTAATTAGGATATAATATACACTTCTCATCAGAAAAATCGAAACACTTCCGTTTTTATGGTTTCTGTCCTAATTGAACACAAAAGACAAAAAAGTTTTTTTTTCTAAATCATATGGATACTTCGCCCGCAGAAGTCGCCCAAGTGGTGGCATTACTGAATTCTGGACTTAGTCAGCGTGTTGTGGCTGAAAGATTGCATCTAAGCCTGTCGTCTCTTCATAGAGTCTACAAACGCTATCGGGAGACTGGTTTGTTCACGCGCCGTTCAGGATCTGACAGGAATCTGGTCACTTCTGAGCGAGATGATCGATTTATTATAACAACTTCTTTACGAAATCGACGCCTTAATGCTTTTCAAATGCAGCAGCAGCTTCATGTTGTACGTAGGGTGGCTGTAAGTGACTCTACAATTAGAAGAAGGTTGAAGGAACGTGGACTGGTACCGCACAAGCCAGCAAATGGGCCGAAATTATCTGTAGACCATCGAAGAGCGCGCCTTAACTTTGCACGTAAGCACCTAAATTGGTCATACCTCCAGTGGAACAAAGTCCTCTTTTCTGATGAGTCTAAAATTATGCTGTATGGTAACGACGGAAGGAACAAGGTCTACAGAAAAGATGGAGAACGCTTTGCACAATGCTGCTTTGAAGAAAAGATCGGCTATGGTGGCGGTTCGTGGACAGTTTGGGGAGGAATCAGCGCCTACGGTAAGACAGAACTTGTCTTTGTGTCTGGGCCACGTCTGTCTGCACTAAACAGTCATCGGTACATCGAACAGTGTCTTGAGCCTCACGTGATGCCCTATGCAAATTTTATTGGCAACGGTTTCATATTCATGCACGACAATGCTAGGGCTCACACCGCGAGCGTCGTACGTGATTATGTTACCGAAGTCGGTATCTCCATTATGGAATGGCCAGCAAGAAACCCGGACATGAATCCAATTTCCAATCCGATTCTATGAGATGAATAATTAAAGAGACAAATTCGTGCAAGAGATCCTACCCAGAAACACCTAGCCAGCTGAAAAATGCAATCCAAGAGGAATGGAATAGAATGCCACAACATTTGATCGTGACTCTCATCCGATCGATGAAGAACCATAAGTATGGAAGCAGTAATAAGAGCTCAGGGAGGAAACACAAGTTATAAACGTTTCTTAGCTTTTTTTTTTTCATTTACGTGTGTTGTTTTATCAATTTCCTTCATGCTTCCTAAAGGGTAAAAATTACTTGTTAAACAAAATACGAAACCTATAAAAAATTAATTTGAATTCATTAGGATTTGAAAACCTCATATTATTCACTATTAAACGACATTTGACATATAATATATTCCTAAATATACAAATTTTTCTGATAATCCTCACAAAACATAAGCTGGCAAGGTGTTTCGATTTTTCTAATGAGAAGTGTATATATCGGTGTGTATTATTTCAGTTAGATGTAGTGTATAAGTATACTGTACGATATTTTTGATGAACTGGTTTACAATTTGTAAGCGTTTTGAGCCATCAGCGATAAAATTTGGTTTCTTTTCTGAATCATGTTCTATTTTCTGATCGACTGATGTGTAATTTTCTAAAAATTTTTTATTTCTCTCAGCGATTCTGACGAAACTTTTTTTTTTAATTTTTCTTACATTTGACTTTTGTACTTCCTGTAATCTATATATATTTGTTCGTGCAGTTTCGATAGCGCAGCTCTGTTTTGTCTACAAATTATTACTCCAAACTTACAAATAGTAATGAATAAACTTAAAAATATCTAGGCTAATTTAAAAAAAAATCTTTTGTGAGTAGGGCCTACTTTGTCACTCAGTGACATAGGGTAGCTCAAGTTACTAATGAATAACTGGGGACTATGTTCGTAGAGGAAAAAACTAAGATCGCGCGGACGAAGTCGCGGGAAAAGTAGTAGTAGCATTATGTTTGGCATCCAGTGTAACCGAATGCAGCAGACTGAGTACCAGTGTTTTCCATAAAACTGCTGCATAACCTAACCAAGAAACTCGAGAACAGGAGAAGAGGATTTTAGTCAGTAAAAGTTTGACACACCCTCTCGCTCAGCCCTAGGGCGTGAAAAATTTGACACGAAAAGTTTGACACGCCCGCAAACTCAGCCCTAGTGCGCGAAAAGTTTGACAGGCCCTCACATTAGCCCTAGAGCGCGAAAAGTTTGACACGCCCTGCCGCACAGCCCTAGAGCGCGAAAAGTTTGATACGCCCTCACGCTCAGCCCTAGAGTGCGAAAAGGCATTGCATGATTTCCCACTTTAAAAAAAAACCTGATTGAAGACTAAACTAATTTAGATGTAGGTGTTCATAAATGGAAATGTTGCATTAGTTTTAACTGTAAAAATTTTAAAACATCCATAGAAGATGTGAGAAAATTATGTATGTCGGCGAATTTAATCTGTCTCCAGGAGACGTGGTTACTCAATCATGACCTTCCACTGTTGGGTACTGTATCTCCCGATTTTGAATACATAGGTAAGAGTTCTGTTGACAGCAGTGAATTGCTGGTCGGTAGACCATATGGTGGTTTGGCCATACTATGGCAAAAGGGCCTTTTTGATAGTGTGTCTGTAATAAATTGTAACAGTGACAGACTGTTAGCTATCAAGGGTAATATAGGTGGTCGTTCCATACTAGTATTTTGTGTTTACATGCCAGTAAAAGCGAGAGAAAACTTGCCTATTTTTACGGATATTCTCAGTGAAATTAGCTCAATTGAAGAAGGTAATGGTGTTCAAACTGTTGTAATTTTAGGAGATTTAAATGCTCAACCAGGCCAATTATTCTTTACCGAGCTTAATAGCTTTTGCGCGGATAGATCGTGGGTGTGTGCAGACGTGGAAGTATTAGGGATTAACTCGAACACGTTTACCTATTTTGACACATACCATCGTAAGGGTAGTTGGTTGGATCATTGTATTGTCTCACAAGCGGCTTGGCAATCTACAGTTGACGTCGGAATAATTGAGGATATTTTTGGGTCTGATCATTTACCTATACTTATTGAGTTCAATTTGGGTTCAATTAGTCCAATCGTAGCATTCCAAAATACATCGCGCAGTGCTGTAATTTGGGGTGAAAGGGATGAGGCTCAGATTATTAAATATAGGGATTTATGCAATAAAGGCCTGAGAGATATTGACTTTCCCACAGAATTTGAGTCATGTAGTTTTGGGGCTTGTTCTTTATCTAATCATAACGTAATTTTAGATAACTTATATAAGACGTTTGTTGATGTATTATGTGATGCGGCTGTTCAATCCAAAAACGATATCAGTCGTAAACGGCATAATAAACGAGTGTGCGGCTGGAATGAACATGTGAGGGAAGCGCATCGGGAGGCTAGGCTAAAATACCAAAACTGGATGGTTCTGGGTAGACCAAGTAATGGTCCTGATTACGACCAGATGTGCGAGTCCCGGAAAATTTTTAAAGGGCGGCTAAAATGGTGTCATAAACATCAGGACCAAATTAGAATGGACGTATTGGCGAAACAAAGAGCCGAAAAAGATTTCACAAAATTTTGGAAGTCCACCAGTAAGCTTGATGTTAAGCCTGGCCTGCCTGCGAATGTAGATGGCCGAAATGACCCAGAAGACATAGCGAATTTGTTCATGGAGCACTTCAAAGTGCGTTCTCCTCTGGGTCCTTCGACCACTATGCTGGATGGTGGGCCCATCGTGTCAGGCGAGGAGCCTTTACTTAAATTTACAGCGAAGCAACTTAAGAAGGTTATAAGTAGTATGCGTAGAGGTAAATCTCCTGGCCACGATGGGCTCAGTATCGAGCACTTCAAATATGCGGGCACGCACGTGCCGAGGGTCCTGTCCATGTTTTTTAACTTGTGCATTAGTCATTCATATTTACCTCATGAATTGATGAAAACTACAGTGGTGCCCATTTTAAAGAACAGGACGGGAGACATATCGGACAAGGAAAACTATCGCCCCATCTCTCTCGCGACAACTGTAGCAAAGTTGTTGGATAGTGTGCTTGAGTCTTGTCTGGATAGGTACATAAACATTCATGACGCACAGTTCGGGTTTAGACCTGGACTGTCAACTGAAAGCGCGATTCTGGCACTTAAGCACACTGTCCAGTACTACACTGAACGGAAAACTCCGGTGTACGCCTGTTTCTTGGATCTCTCCAAGGCCTTCGATCTCGTTTCGTATGAAGTGCTTTGGAGGAAGCTAGGGGACAGGGGTATACCTGCGGAACTATTGAAAATATTTCAATATTGGTACTCGAATCAGACTAATTGTGTCAGGTGGTCAAACTGTTTCTCAGAGTCGTACAGGTTGGAGTGTGGAGTGAGACAGGGGGGGTTGTCCTCTCCAAAGTTATTTAACTTGTACATAAATGACCTCATAGTCGAGCTCAGCGGCATGCGTGTCGGTTGCCGCGTGGGGGGTGTCTGTGTGAACAACATCAGCTACGCGGACGATATGGTTCTGCTGGGCCCGACTGCGAGGTCAATTATAGATATACTGAAAGTTTGCGAAGAATACGCCGCATCACATGGTCTTATATATAATGTAAGGAAAACCGAGTTCATGGTCTTTAAGGCCGCCGGCAAGTGCCCTGACACCTTTCCTTCAATTAATTTGAACGGCTCAAATATAAAACAGGTTACCAAGTTTAAATATCTGGGCCATATACTTGTCGACGACCTTAAGGACGATGAGGACGTGGAGAGGGAGCGCAGGGCGTTGGCGGTTCGCGGGAACATGTTGGCGCGCAGATTTTTTCGTTGTACCGATCAGGTCAAAATAACTTTGTTTAAAGCGTACTGCCAAGGCCTGTATACGGGAAGTCTGTGGTTCAACTGTTCACGTGGGACGGTAAGCGCCTTGCGCGTCCAATATAATAATGTTTTCAGGATGATGTTGAAACTCCCTCGTTTCTGTAGTGCCTCGGGGATGTTTGCCCAATCGCGTATAGATGGTTTTCATGCGATTATCAGATAAAAGGTGGCATCGCTTGTGAGGAGGATTCGGGGGAGTAACAATAGCATCCTGAAAGTCGTTGCTGAGGATCCGAGAGCTCCTGTGCTGAGGCATCTCATGAGGAATCATTGTCCGCCTGAAGTGCCTCGTAAGTACATGACTCACTAAATGTATTTTGTTGTCAGTTATAATTATAATTACTAATCCTAGTGTTTAAGTTTTAGCTTGTAAGTTACTAACAAAAATGGTCCCATTGTTGTCCGGAAATAAATAATTTATTATATTATTATTTAATAATATAAACAGGTCTACGCTTCTGAAATTTTCTTATTTGACAAAAACCCTGACCAGTATATTAATTAAGTATATCTTTTTTATTTCATTTCAGAAATATGTTGATACAGGGGTGTATTACTGCTGTGATGGTTATGTAACAGTTAAAAAATATCCGTAAGTCATTACAAATACCTATTTTTAATCGATTAAAGGTCACCGGCCACAACCGAAAAACTCTGCCACCGACATATTTCCTGTAGGTTTCATACATTTTATATGGATTCATTGCACACGGTTGACGCTGGTGGTCGCCACATGCTACAAATCACCGCTGCTCGCTTCTTGTGGCCCGAACGAGCCACTAAACGTCGCGACGCTTAGTGGCTGGTTCGGGCCACAAGAAGCGAGGATCACACGCAACTCGCGCATTTAAACCTTCTTCGTCAGAGTCCATTATGATACTGCGCGTTTGGGTTAAAAAAGTAGCAGCCACCAGTGGCTGTCGCGCGCTTCAGTTTCCTTTGTGGCCGCTTCTAGCTTCTCGCGGCGGCTTTTGTGGCTGTCGCGTGTGGTCGTGTGTGGTGTGTGTGGTGTGTGGTGGTGTGATGTGTGGTGTGGTGTGGCTTGTGTGGTGTGGTCTTGGTGTGTAAAACTTCACACCAAGATCCCAGAGCTGTCTGACATAACTTATTTTCACATGGATGAAACCTTAGGTTCTCAGTAGCGTCTCATGTGCTTTGAATACTTGTGTGCTTGTGGAGCTACTCCTTGGAGCCCCTGGGCAGTTACCAGGTGAGAAAGGGAACTAAAAATAAGAGTTACTTAACTTATTTTTTTATGGCTGATTTTTATAGATGTTTTGTAGAATATTATTCTAAAGTAGTATACATATATAAGTGTCAGACACTTTCCATCGACCAAAACTTCTGTCAGACGCTTTAAAGCTCAACAAAAAATAAATGAACTTTACTTATTTTTACATGTCTAATTTTTACATATGTTATTAACGTAACTATTACAAAGTTATATTTCAGTAGTCATGGATGTTTGGTATAAAAAATTAAGTTAGGCAACTCGTTATTTTTAGTTCACTTTCTCACCTGGTACCTGCTCAGGGGCCCTAAGGAGGAGCTCCGCAAGAACACAGATATTCAAAGCATATGAGACGCTACTGAGAACCTAAGGTTTCATCCATGTGAAAATAAGTTATGTCAGACAGCTCTGGGATCTTAATATAGCAATGATCCAATCTCAAAATGTATGTATTTATCATCTATCTATCATGAATATAGTTCTGGCCTTGTTGAATGTATAATTGGACACAAATAAGTAACACATGTTAACCGATACAGCTGCGATTTTGAGAAAAAAAAGGGCGTCATTTTGTGGTTCATTAAGAATTAGAACATTTTAAATGCTTATAAAATATGGTATGTGGCAGTCATATCTAAGAATTGTCATGTTGTATGTTTTGCCATTTACAATTGCTAATTTGTGTCCAACTGAGTGACAATGCGTTTTGTCTTTTTTATAATACATTTTAGCTACCTGCACATACAAGTCGCTACAATACTCGTAGATACTATTGTGAAAAAAAAGATACGAAATTGTTCGAGATCTGTCTCCTAAATTAAATTTTACAGGGCCCAGATTGAAAGGTTTAGTTGTCAAATATTTCTGTTTTGATTAATTTGTGAATAAATTAAATGATGTCAAACCACAAATATTTCTACCACCTGATTAGTCATCACCATTTAAAACTTTATTCTTGCTAAGATTAATTTTGTGCAGGTAATTAAATAATTAATTTTAGTTTCATTCAGTACTAAAATGTTCAGATTATATCACAAAATTGTACTAAAGTCATCCTACACATATTTCAGACTTACCTGTAAACCGAAATGTTCCAAGCCATGCGGGAACGGTACCTGTATCGCGCCGGAGACGTGTCAGTGCAACAAAGGATATCTATTTTTAGATCGAACATGCCGACCAGTATGCAATAAAACTTGCGGCAATGGTACATGTGTCGCCCCTGAGAAATGCCAGTGTTGGCCAGGATATCAAAAGACGAGTAAAATCAGCTGCAAACCTCACTGTACCAGTGGATGCCCGAATGGCACATGTGTTCGCCCAGAAACATGCGCCTGTAACTCAAGATTTAGATCGTTTAATAAAACGTGTCAACCTGTTTGTTCTAATCCTTGTTTGAATGGCACATGCATTGCACCTAGTGTCTGTAAATGTTGGCCAGGTTATAGAGCATCTGGGAAGTTTAGTTGCAAGCCTGATTGTTCTAGTGGATGTCCAAATCGTACAACATGTATAGCGCCAAATACATGTTCATGTTTGCCGGGATATAAATTGTTAAAAAACAAAACTTGCACACCTCACTGTTCAAATGGATGTCTTCATGGCGTTTGCGTGAGTCCTAAAACGTGTATCTGTAATCCGGGGTGGAGAATGGCTCGAAATAACAGAACATGTCAACCAATATGTACCAAGCGCTGTGTGAATAATACAATATGTGTCGCTCCAGAGACGTGTGGATGTCGTACTGGGTATATAAAAATAAATGGTATATGTCTAGTTAAAAAAATTTGGTAAGTACCATTTATTAAGCTGCAACGAAAGACTCGCACCTAACATTGTTTTAGAAAGTTTCAAGTTAGCAAATTATAATAAGTTAAAACTAGCTTCTGTCAGCGGCTTCACCCGCGTGGAAGTAGGTTATTCCACATAAACTTAGGACCCCCGTTTTGCCCCCTTAAAGATGGAGTTTCGTAAAATCTGTTTTTTAGCGGATGTATAAGGAACCTATCTGCCAAATTTTAAGTTTGTAGGTGTTATAGTTTCTGAGATTTCGTGATTATGGTAATTCGCTTTTATTTATATACATTACTAGTTTCTGCCAGCGGCTTCGCCCGCGTGTATGTTGGTTTCTCCATATAGGGTGACTGGTAATTAGTGTACGATACTTAAAGACGTGATTGTGTTCATGATAACCAACAACTTTTGCTATGGGAACAAACCTGAAATCGCGAAAAAAAATCAGCTGTTCAGTACATTTATGTTTGCCTAATGTACTGAACAGCTGACATTTTTTTCGCGATTTCGGCTTTGCTCCCATAATAAAAATTGTTTGATATCATGAGCACAATCACGTGTTTAAGTATCATACACTAATTACCAGTCACCCTATATAAACTTTAGACACCCGTTTCATCCCGTTAAGGGCAAAATTTTAGAAAATCCTTTCTTAGAGCTCGCCTACGTCAAAAAAGGAAACCTTGTGCAAAATTTCACGCTCCTAGTCCCAGTAGTTTTGACTGTGCGTTGATATGTCAGTCAGTCAGTTTCTCCTTTTATATTATATAGATTTGTTCCTCTATAACTGACACAAATATAAACTTTGCGTATACATAACCACACATTTTGGCAGTTTAAAAAAATCCGTGATTATGATATAAATGATTTGGTTAGGTTAGGTTAGGTTTGCTTTAATTTTTTTTTCTGTTGCAGCGTTAAATAAAAACTTCATTTTCTGTTTTCAGGATACAGTCTAACTGGATGTATGTCGTGGTTATTGCAATCATAGTTTTAGTGATATTACTTATATCCATCATTGTTATACCGCGTTGCATGAAGAATAGTTCTCAAGAGGTTGATTATTATTTTTTCTTGTGTGATATAAAGCATGAATGTGTGACTTATTTTGATGACGAGTAGTAGAACAGGCCTGGCTTTAATTAAACAAAATTTATGTGTGGAGACGACAATAAGACAACGTATAAAAACCTATTAGGTACTTTGACTTAAAGGTGGTCTTGCTAGATAGGCTTGATAAGTGGCTCAATAACTACATTCGGCTTATATTCTACTTAAAGAAATATGACAATGTATTGAGAGCTTCAGATCTCAACTTAAATTGATGCCCACACTTTTTTTTCTATTCAACTCACCCACATCTCATTCAAATTTTATATCTTGCTTTCAGTAAGAAGAATATTAACTTTACACGCTAGGCATCTGCATTTTGCTAATAACATGGGCATGCAATTCGACATACATTTTCACTGTTTTTCATACAATCGCTCTTAAGCGATTATGACGTTATAACACATTATTTATTTTTCATTATATATTTTGAAAACACAGTATCTTGTGGATATTATCTAGGCTTCTATTGAAATCAATTTGTAAATTTGTGTAAAATTAATCCAGAAAAGACCTCTGAAAATCTGCTATTTTGCATGAACACACTACACTATGACACTTCAGAATATACTCAAAAATTAAAAAGTATAACAATAGAAGGTGTAACAATAGGGGTGTATACGGGGTCCCAATCAACACCTATCGGGACCCAAGCCAACCTCACCTGCACGTGGTGCACCCTGCTGATAAACGAACGAGGCTATGGCGACCCGCCAACACGCACTGGACCAGCGTGGCGGGTTATGGTCCAAACCCCCTCAAATGCATAATGCAACAAGAAACAGGCCCCACGTGCCCGGTGACTCCAGCGGTTGTGCTAGCGTGGACGGGCGTGGGCGCAGCCCTGGGGTCTGGGGTGCTAAGAATCTCCGGGCGGGATCGATCAACCGTCGACGACTGGACCTGGCGACGTACAACACGCGTACACTCCGGTCCGATGAGAAGATTGCCGAGCTTGAGGAGGAGTTGAGCAGGTTACGATGGAGTATTGTGGGATTATCCGAAGTCCGAAGACAGGGGGAGGACACGATAATCCTAAAATCTGGTAACCTGCTCTATTTTCGGGAGGGGGACCAGCAGTCCCAAGGTGGTGCCGGGTTTATCGTCCACAGGTCCCTTGTGAACAATGTGGTGAAGATCGAGAGCGTGTCGACCAGGGTGGCGTACCTTATACTCAGAATATCATCAAGATATTCGCTGAAGGTCATACAGGTTTACGCTCCGACCTCGACACACCCCGATGACGAAGTAGAGACCATGTATGAGGATGTATCCAGAGCCATACATGGTTATAAGACTCACTTCACCGTGGTCATGGGGGACTTTAATGCGAAACTGGGCAAACGAGACGGTGACGAGCTGCGAGTGGGGCAATTTGGATTTGGACGTAGGAACCACCGGGGACACCTACTGGCCAGCTTTATGGAGAGGGAGGGCCTCTACATGATGAACTCCTTCTTCAGAAAGCGTGAGCATAGGAAGTGGACCTGGCAAAGCCCTGATGGTGTAACAAAAAATGAGATTGACTTCATCATGTCGACGAAGAAGCAAATATTCAATGATGTCTCTGTGATCAATGCGGTGAAAACCGGAAGTGATCACCGCATGGTAAGAGGCACATTGAATATCAATGTCAAGCTTGAAAGATCTCGACTGATGAAGTCTACGCTCCGTCCTGCACAGATCCAGATCCAAAACTCCGAGAGCTTTCAGCTCGAACTTCAAAATCGTTTCGAATGCCTAGGAAGCTCTGTGGACGAATACAACGATGGGTTCGTGGAAACTGTCCATACGGTCGGGTCTAAATTCTATAAGACTTGTACAAATAAGAGCAAGAGGCTCACAGATCGAACTCTCCAGCTTATGAAGGAAAGGCGTGAGATGATTCTGCAGTCTTCAGACGATGCGTGCACATATCGGCTGCTCAATAAACGGATCTCTAAGTCCTTGAAACGCGATATCCGTCACTTTAATACTGGAAAAATTAAAGACGCGATTGAGCGAAATAAGGGCTCCAAGGTGTTTGCAAGAGATCTGTCTATTGGGCAGAGCCAGCTCACGAAACTGAAGACCGAAGATGGCAGAGTCATATCCGCCAAATCGAAGCTTCTGGGAGAGATCGAGGCTTTTTATGGACAGTTATACACGTCAATCACAAAACCCACTACGAATCTAGCAAACGACCCAAGAGCTAGGTTGACCCGACACTACACCGAAGATATCCCGGACGTCAGCCTGTACGAGATTAGGATGGCTCTGAAGCAGCTTAATAACAACAAGGCACCGGGTGATGACGGAATTACAGCCGAACTCCTGAAGGCGGGTGGTAAACCGATCCTTAAGGCCCTTCAGAAGCTGTTTGATTCCGTCATATTCGAGGGAAAAACACCACAGGCATGGAGCGGAAGTGTGGTGGTACTCTTCTTTAAGAAGGGCGACAAGGCCCTGCTCAAGAATTATAGGTCCATCTCACTTCTGAGCCATGTCTACAAGCTGTTTTCCAGAGTCATCACGAACCGTCTCGCGCGCAGGTTCGACGACTTCCAGCCTCCCGAACAAGCCGGATTCCGAAAAGGCTTTAGCACCATAGACCACATACACACGCTACGGCAGGTTATACAGAAGACCGAGGAGTATAATCTGCCTCTCTGCTTAGCGTTTGTGGATTACGAGAAAGCCTTTGATTCGATCGAGACTTGGGCTGTGCTGCAGTCTCTCCAACGGTGCCAGATTGACTATCGGTACATCGAGGTGCTGAAGTGTTTGTACGAAAACGCCACTATGTCAGTCAGACTGCAGGACCGGACCTCGAAACCTATCCTCCTGCAGCGGGGTGTGAGGCAGGGAGACGTCATTTCTCCGAAACTGTTCACGGCCGCAATGGAGGATGTCTTCAAGGTTCTGGACTGGAGTGGATTGGGCATTAATGTCAATGGCGAGTACATCACTCATCTTCGGTTTGCCGATGACATAGTAGTCATGGCTGAAACTACGGAAGAGCTCAGCACAATGCTCAATGACCTCAGTAGAGCTTCCGAAAGAGTGGGTCTTAAAATGAACATGGACAAAACCAAAGTCATGGTAAATAACCATGTAGCACCCACTCCGATCAAGATCGGAGACTCTGCACTCGAAGTTGTAGACGATTACGTCTACCTTGGACAGACAGTCCAGTTGGGTAGATCTAATTTCGAGAAAGAGGTCAACCGTCGAATCCAACTCGGCTGGGCAGCGTTCGGGAAGCTGCGCGGTATCTTCTCATCCAATATACCACAGTGTCTCAAGACGAAAGTCTATGACCAGTGCGTGTTGCCAGTGATGACATATGGTTCCGAAACGTGGACGCTCACAATGGGCCTCATCAGAAGGCTCAAAGTCACCCAAAGGGCAATGGAAAGGGCTATGCTCGGAGTTTCCTTGCGTGATCGAATCAGAAATGAAGATATCCGCAGGAGAACCAAGGTTGCCGACATAGCGCGAAGAATCGCCAAACTAAAGTGGCAATGGGCAGGGCACATTGCTCGCAGAACGGATGGCCGTTGGGGCCGAAAGGTTCTGGAGTGGCGACCGCGTACCGGAAGACGCAGTGTCGGAAGGCCCCCTACAAGGTGGACCGATGACCTGGTGAAGGTTGCGGGAATCCGATGGATGCGAGACGCACAGGATCGTTCGCTGTGGCGACGTTTGGGGGAGGCCTATGTCCAGCAGTGGACGTCTATCGGCTGAAATGATGATGATGATGATGAACAATAGAAGCCTTGAAAATTTAATCAAGATTCTAAATTACGACAATTTTTTTCAAAAACTTTTAAGGGTTTAAATAAAACACGTATTTCCTGAAACAAGTTTTGTGAAATATTCGAGTAAATCACGGAATTGCCGAATGCTAACAGTGTTTTCAGGCGTTATCTCTCTTTTTTCGCGTTGCCCGTTCGTCAAAAATCGCGTTGGATTGCGTTAGATGAAGTAATAAGCTTTGAAACCATGCTTGATGTTGACGATAGGCGAGTGGAAAAGGAGCCTCTTAATTTTTTATTCTTCTTATACTACTAATTTGTTCATTCCACCATTTCCATATTTCATAGACAGTCCGTACTTTTTTGAAATTTACTTCCTCTCGATATCAGGTTGGCTTTTAGCCAGCATGTATTTAAGCAGAAGTTGCGGAATTATTTCTCTATACATAACTGAGTCGTCTCAAAAACCTCTTTCTTTTATTATTATTTAAGAGGTATGCGGAACAGAGAGTAAAGCCCCACATATTTCCATTGAAAAGGGAGAATCCTCTGACCAGACGAGTGTTACGTCTGGTTTAGCAACTGCCCGATAGATGATTTTGGGATGTTATATATTTTCAAATCGCGCAAAGAACTCTAGTTGCGCGTTGCAAGATTTGGTAGGTTGAAAAGTTTCTATATGAAGTCATAGATATCGCAAAATTACTCTTCTTTAGAGATCGGAGATAAATGGTTCTGATGAGTGCCAGGCCAGTGGTAGATTGATTCTAGTAGGTTGGAACCGGAAGCCGCAAAGTTTTTGATGAGTTTGAGTGAGATGAGTCCTAGTGAGTCAGAGTGGTGCTGTCGCAGTGAGTCGGGATGACATCCCAGTGGGTAGAGATGATGACCCAGTGAGTCGGGGTGATGGTGTCCCAGTGAGTCGGGGTGATGGTGTCCCAGTGAGTTGGAATGATACGGCAGGCTCCAGTGAGTCGGATTAGAGCTACTGGCTCCAATAGGTCGGCGCGGTGCTGTGCAACTTAGTGGCTTGGCTGCTGGCATTGACCAGGAGAGGTTCTCAATAGCTCTTCATGTGACTGGCAATAAGTGCAGTGTGCTTCGCCAAAGTCGCTGATGAGGCTAAGGGTGATGACCAGGTAGGAATGCTGATGATCAGGTTACCCTTTAAAGCCTTCTGTATGGCTCACTGCCGAAAACTTGAGGGAGTAATGATGACTTCACGGTGTAGTAGCTGCTCGAAGGCTGCACTGACGTTCATTGTCGTGGGTTTCCAGTTTAGAGGTATGCGGAATAGAGTTTAAAGTCCCACACACCTTCTTCGAAAAGGGAGGATCCTCCGACTAGACGGGTGTTATATCTAGTTTGGGCCCCTGCCTGATAATTGATTTCGGGCTGTATAAATTCTGTTCAAATCTATACGAACAGATTTACGAACTCTAATTGCGCGATGCAGAATTTCGTAGTTTAGTTTCTATGTGACGTCACACTATAATAATTATTATTACTAGCCCGTGTTGTCCCACCGCTGGACTTGGGTCTCGCTCCATTCCTTCCAACATTTACGGGTCATCCCGCAAATGTTGCTGTTTCTGGGCTCTAATCCTATGTTTTACAAGCGCATAGTTCGTTAGACGTGCGGTCGACATATATCCTGCCCAGTCCCATTTAAATTGGGCAGCTTTTTGAGCTATATCAACAATTTGCGTTTTGGAGCGCAATGTAGTTTTCTTTCTTTTTCTTTATTATAAACCAGCACTTAGTTAACGAGAAAGTTTTCGTAAAACTTGCAACACTTCTTAAATCGTACTTTGAGTTAAAAAACAATAAAAATGCACCGAGTCTGGTCTGCCCCCTAGCCAAGTTACGACCGTTTCGTTTCGATTTTCTTGCGTCGAACGCCTCGAGTAGGCCACGCCTCTGATTCCTTAGTTCTGACGTCATCTCAACGCTCAGTCACATGGTCTGAGAATCGAAACGAAACGGTCGTAACTTGGCTAGGAGGACTGAACTTTCTCTGTTAATGTCGGACTGTGAGAGTAAAGAAACAGAGTAGTTTGTTTTTGCGCATACACTTTTGCACTATAATATCTTATGTGTACTTACCTAATCTCCAGGTCACACTGATCGATATGCAATCATGAGGTTTTATTTATTAAAGTTTATGTATGCATTAGAAAGAAAGAAAAGAAAAACTTTTTGTTTGCCGGAAAAGGCGCAAACTTAAGGCTAACATATTGCAAACATTTTCCATGACCAATAAATATGTAAAAATAAAATATATGCGTCACATCTGAGCAAAACGGCCGTACGCTTAGCATAATGCCGTGTCCACAGCGCTGGTTTTCAGCATGGGCTGGACATTATCAACTAACAGACTTCGGCAACGGTATTGTGTACCAATGGATTTGAGTAAAATTAATAAAATACATTTTAAGACAAAGTCATAAATGGAAATAACAATAATAAATAAATAAAGACGAAATACAACATTAATAATAATATTCTTTTCTGCAGCTTGGCTTTCTATGTTTAATTTACCATCTATTTACCGTCTTTGAACCGATCTAAGGTCGATTAGTAGAAAACGCTTGAAGCAATATGTATGAATAATTAATTTTACAACTGCATATATTTTTTTAGATAACAGATAACAGATAAGTACAGAAGTCAATCTCATGTATGTACTTCACTTTTCATACCTACGCTCGGCGGTCGCACTAGGGTTGTCAAGTTTAGCCTATGCATAAAAAAATACCGTGGTAGGTAGGTAATACGAGTGCTACTAGGCACTCGCATTACCTACTTAACTGTTCTGTGTTACGTTAAAATGAACCATCGAAATACAAACCTTTATCCATTAACCTTTCTGAAACAACTGGTAGCTTAAAAATTGACAATTCACCGTTTGTTGAATTTAAGCAACCGTCCACTTTTCAGTTATAATAACTATTTTTTGTTGCTCCATTTTTTCACAAAAAAAATTACAGACGTGTTTTTCAAGCGGATGGCACTCGCAATCGATCCCAACCGGTCCGAGATATCGTGTCCGTGAGCGATGTCTACGTGTGCGTTGCTTGAGCGCACTTTGTATGTAGATTGACTTCTGTACCTCTCTCTTTTTTATGCTGTAGTTCTACATTATCTTAATCTTTTTATTCTTTCAGACGGCGTAGTTCCTGCCCACGAGTACAACGAGAAAATGATCATCAAATTGAAACGCGAGTACGATATCTGCGACAATAACTCAGTACTCTTATGTTTTCTACGATAATTTGAAAATTTAAATTTATTACTATTGTTTTTTATACTTAACTACGTAAGTAAGGAAACTAATTATATTATTTTTATATTTGCATTTAATCTAAAATGTCTCTAAATATACATGTTACCGTTAGAATACTAATATGCGCATTAATTGGTAATCTGCAAATTACCGGTCCATCCGTTAGTGTGAAATTTGACTTAAAGTAGCAGATATCTCCACTTTACCCAGTTAATCTGCATATTAAAGGATGCTACATCGTTTGGAGATAGTGAGCGAGACACTTTGTTTCCCTTTTAGCTTTAGCCTTCTAACACCCAGTTGTTACTGAAACTTTTTTTTATCTCGAATCACAGTATTTTTTTAGTATTGTTACCTTGATGCATATGGTAAACATGGAAAAATAGTAAAAAAAAAACAAGTTTTCAGGAAAGCTCGGAAAATGCGGATCGTTTTAACGATCAGTAGTAATAGGCAGGTAGGTTAAAATATAACTGTCACTTAATCGATTGTTTCCTATTTTAAATTAAAGAAACACAGTTATTACCATGAGAAAGGCTTTATTATCTAAATAAAAAACGTAAATTAATAAACAAGTCTATGTAGGAGTATGGTAAGTAACAAAACATGATTTAGGGTGCAAATGGATTTTACATTTTTGACAAGTGAAGTTTGTATTTTTTTTGCAAAGCGAACATCGAAGCTGAGAGTCATTGTACTCTACTAGATGATCAACTCTATCGTAGCGTGAAGTTTCCCTGTAAGTTCTAGGAGTGGGACAAGGACCGCGTTTCTCATTTTTTTTATACGTTTCCAAGATACCTCTGGCGATAGTTCTCCGGAATGTGAGATGATCGTACTGTCCTCCATTAGTTTTGTACAGTTGCCACGCATTGTGAGTCGCCATGTCCAAGCAGTGACAAAACAATGAGAAATACCATTTCTTGCCACGGATAGATGTACGATAAAGACCAATGTTTTGGTCGGACCTATCGACTCCCCCCATGTTTTCATTGTAGCTTTTTATAATTGCAGGCTGATCGATATATACATATTTTTTCTGCTGCTGCGAGAACCGTTTAGCTTTATGTAAAGGCTCGATGTTTTCTGAATTGGATGCTACTGACACCACACTATTATCATTCCATTTGCAAACCAAAATATTCTCTGGTTGGCTAGACTTGTACTTGAATGTGCCTCTTTCTGTCTTCTTGAATTCTTTATTGGACGGCAAAGGACACTTTTTGGTACGGTCCTCACGAATTGTTCCAGTGGCTTTCAGCCCTCTGTTACTCAATTCGTGGAAGAGTGGAATAGAAGAAAAGAAATTGTCAAAGAATAAATGACAAGGCACACCTGGGTGACGAAATTGTAAATGATCAGCAAAGCGCAAAATCACACCAGCTCCCATACCTAACTGCCTATAAGCCGGTGGAATAATTGCTGCATGGCCTTGGTAAGGATCAAACCATAGTACGTATCCCAATCTAGTCGCTCCAACCCAGAACTTATATCCCCATCTAATCGGTTTTCCACGTATAAATTGTTTACAGCTGTGTCCTCCATAATAAGGTACCATAGCCTCGTCTATGCTGTACATTTCTTCTAAAGGACCCATAATCAGGAATATTTCATTCAGAATATTGAAAAGCGGTCTCAACTTTGCAAATTTGTCACTTTCAGTAGTTATCTGAGCATTGTCACAACAGTGGAGGTGAACCATGATAAATGTAAATCTATCCCTCGACATGGCGTTATATATAATACTAAAATCAGTGTCTGATGATTTTTCCCAGTACATGTATCTTCGGGGAACTACGATATATCCACTGTAAAGAAGTATAGCAAGGAAACACCTCATTTCACTCGTTGTCACATTGCCCACTTTGTTCTTTTGAATCGCGTAAATATTTGTATATTTGACCAATAATTCGATAACAGACTCATCAAACATACAGTCAAAGTAATACATGGGGGTTTGAAGATGTCTTGGACCATAGTTTTCTTGCCATTGCGGCCGGTCGTGAGGATTATGGCGATTTCTCCAAGTATAATTTTGATTTTTTGGTACGGTTGGATCAACAAAAGGAACAGCTGACGTGCTGCTAATAACTGGAGCTGAATTAGATGTAGATGGCTCAGGTTGACGACCTTCCACAATTAGGGGTTCTTCGGTGGTACGACTTCTTTTTGCTAAAGAAGACAAGGGAACACTGTCCTCGTCACTTTCGGAACACATGTATTCTACCTCAGCAGGAGCTCTTAGCTGAGAACCTAGACAGAAAAAAAAAATATACCAACTGACATGAGAAAATAACGTAAAGATTTTACATATATACAACCTAGATTCGACATCTCTACAAACCTGGAAGATTGTTCAGAGTTACAAACTCCTCATCACCAGAATCTTCATCCGTGACATCAGCATTCGCGTTATCTGGTGGTAAAATAGTTATATTTCTCGGAAATGGGGCATCATCATCTAATTGTTCCAATTCGTCAACGATTTCATTGAGAGACAATGTTTTATTGGTATTCCTGGGTCTGAAAGACAAAAATACATCCTCAAATTACGACCGATCGTTAAAACGATCATCAAATATAATATCATTTGTTTTCTATAAAAGATATGATAAGATCAAATTTTAATTCACAGTTTTGTTAGACAGGTTATAAATTTATAAAAAACGTGCATAATATACATTTCAATCACAAGCTAATTTGTAAAAACTTACCGTTTTGAAGACATAGTAAAAGTTGATTACGCTATTACGCACTAAAATACAAAATCACTTCAAAATTATGATCTTATGATAATTTTCTATGCACTGAAACACTGTCAAACGATCACTGCGGCGATTGGTACACAATAAGTAAAAGTTATCCGCTCATTATTATTTTTAAATTGAGGGTATTCCCCAGTATTTTTTTTGATCTTTATAACAATCGGTCGTTATAAATGGGTTAACTCTAGATTAAATATTTTCAGAAATTTAAAATTAAATAATTCGAATGTTTTATTCAAGCAAAGAACCTGTTTTATAATTTAACCGTATGCTTGGCCGTTAGTCTGCAGATTACTTAGGAAGTCTGCAGATTATCTCGTTTTCCCACTTTAACGGACTTAATCAAATAATCTGCAGATTAATAACAAGATAATCTGCACTCTAACTAAAAAAAATAGAGTGAAGTAACTTATTTATTCACATTAGCAGTAACATATATTGTTTTGATTATTACTTGTTAACTTAGGTTCTCTTTGATGAACCACTGATTCACTCTCTTGTTTTATATACTAATAGTTATTTTTCCCCGATAAATACGTGAATTTAATTTAAACAAATTAATTTCCTTATTACGATTTCCGAAACGATTGTTTTGAGTCAACCTCACGTACAGTATCTATAAACAAAACGTGACCTTCAAGTACAGTCACATACAAATCAACTTAATTTGATGTCATTTAATTTGTTTCTATACTAATTTATGCTTATGTCATCATTATCAATAAAATATCATTTATTAACACAAATAAATGAGATGACAACTGGCTAACCGTCGGTCTTAAGATCAAGCTTCACAAATTTTATTTATTGAAATTGAAACCCTCTTTACAAACGTAAATAGTATATTTTGGTACAAGTGGAGATTGCTTAAATTGACATTGCTACCGAGGTGGAATGCGCCCGAGTCGTAAGCAAGAGTTACATGAAGCCGAGTAATGCAGTAACAAATTTCTACGTGAATCAAACATCTTTTAATTATTTTTTAAAATTCTTTTTTTAGATCCATTGTTGTTATTTTATGTTATTAATTATTTTATTTACCTTATGAATTGATAGCAATACTTTACACAACTAAGTACTTAAGTAATTAAAAGATATTTCGACTTGTAAATGTAATTTTTACCAATAAATATGTTTAACTATTTATTTACTCTATTATTATTATTAGACTTACTCGTAGATGTTTTCCATGGGAATTGGCAAGTAGTGGGGTAGAACTGGAAACAACTAAAATAATATAGAGGCCTTTTCTCAGTATTGAGATAGTAAAGGTTACGTATAATATATAGTAATAATATTAAGCTCTTCGTGTATTTATTTATGGTGTATAATAAAAAGTATATACCCAAGTAAGTATTATCTTTCTATTAGGATTGAAAAAAAAATGTCATATAAATAATTATGAATTATGTCATTATTTTTCTATTTACATCGGATTTTGTAGTTCACTGTACGTAGCACAGAATGGATAGCATTGAAGTAGGTACTTAGCTACTTTAATAACAGTTTTTTTTTTTCTAAAGTAGTGTATGAGTTTGCAACAGATATTGTATATGTTCGAATATATGTTATTGTTTCTTATACTTCTTCGCTTTTCTGCTTTAAACTATAAGACGTAGGACGAGGTTTTTTAGCAATAGCTTTGTAGATAATGTAATAAGCTTTTCACTGTTTTTTATTTAGTGTTTTCTTGTTACCCTTTTTTTCATTGGATTATTTTTAAGTTCATGTACTTTTTAAATTGAGATTTACAGTATAGTGATTTAAAAATGTCATTGACGTGTAATATTTTTAGAATTATAGTTTTGCATATAATTATACAAACAAAAATATTGTGTCAAGTATGTGTTGAAACGAAAATGTAAGTATCAAATATTTCTATAGGTTTTAGTTGAATTTATAATTCAAGATGATTTTAAAATTTTTGAACAATAAAATTCAATGTCAAACATGAGAAAGTTTGCATTGGAACCCATATCTAATTTCTTATAGTTTTTTTAAATACTAATCATCAATTAAAATAAACTTTAAAATGTTAAGCTTAAGTCCTTAATTGAGTAAAATAAATAAAATGAGTTGATAGAGTTGTATTGAAATTATCTTGAATTAATTTTATTTTACAAATAAAAGTTCGTAGATTATATGTATGTAGCTCACCTTTTTATTAAATTTGTCACCGAATTATTGCGAACTTCGTAAGATTTTACAGACATAAATCTTGCGAATTATAGATTTTTTTTTTGTGAATCGGTCATTTCGAATACTAATATAAAACCGAAGAAGTTCAATACTATACTACTAAAATAAGAAATTTCAATACTTGGCTTTCTAATCTATCTGTGTCTTACACAAGCGAAAAAAATATATTGTAAGCTAACTAATAATAATAATATAATCACATATTTTATAATAATAATAATAATAATATTTATTTGCAAAAAACACGGTATTAAAAGGTGTTACAATATAAAATGAGTCCAAACATGTTTTGCTTAATATTAAAGCATGCAAAATTATGATATCAACATTACAGTTTATGTTCGAGAAATTCTTTAACACTATATAAACTATTTTCATTCAGCCAATTATACAATTCAATTTTAAAGAGTCTGCAATTTAGTACTTTTAACGTATTTGGTAATTTGTTAAATATACGCACACACATAGCCACACAGTTTTTATTATATTTAGCACACCTGGGCATCTCGTCTAGTACCAGCCTGAATTGGTCACGCCGACTTCGTGAACATACATCTTCCGCTATTTTGAACAGTTCTTTATGTTTCTGTACAAACATACATACTTCATATACATATATTGAAGGCAATGGTAGCAAACCAAGCTTTTTAAATATTGGTTTACATGATTCATCTGATGGAATCCCGTACATGACTCGTATACATTTCTTTTGTGCGATAAATGCTCTATTAAAGTCGGTACTATTTCCCCATTTTATTATTCCATAGGTACCGCAACGAGGATTCCACATACGCTCTATATGACATTATAGCCGTTTTTATATTTGTTATCTTCTTAATCTTTCTAAGGGCATATACAAATTTATCCACTTTGCTACATACATGCTCAATCTGTGCCTTCCAGTCCAAATGTTCATCTATTACGTGAAGACTCCTGTAACACAGGTACCACCTAGCTCAGGAGTCAGGGCTTCAATTGAATATGTATCAATCTCTTTATGTCAATAAAAACATTATTATTATTATTATTATTATTATTATTATTACTACACCTAAAAACTTAGTTTTAGTCACCTGGTTAATTTTTGGTATGTCCATCTTAAAATTAAATTTATTATTATAATATTTGTTAAATTGTATATATACAGATTTTTCAAGATTAATAGATAGATTATTGTTATTTAACCAATTAATTATAATAATAATAATAATAATAATTGCAGTACATGGGTATTTGATTTTTATTTGGTAAAATTACAAATTTGCTACAATTGTAGTGGGTGCAGTTCTGATCTCCTAACTAGGTTACAGTATAACCTGTATGTAGGAGTGACAGTTCCGATCCCCGTGGTTTACAACAATGATGTATTTTCACTAATTACGTAGGTACATGTGTTTAACTGCCTTCAAAAATTTGGTATACTTAACTAAATAATAAGAGAAAAAAAGAATAATGTTGAGAAAAAAATAAAATAAAAGAAAGATTTGTCTGCAAACCATTTCGTGTGTGTTGGTTGCATTAATCTTATGTTATGTATTTCACTTACCTTTAAATAAGCAACTTTTCTGTTTCTTCATATGTGTAGTCTAGAAGAAATGAGTAGACCCTTTTCTTACAGTTAAAGAGCGTTAACGCGTATACTGGACAATGTTTATTTATTTTATTATATAAAGAAGGGCCAAGAAAATAAAAGAATCTCTTAACGAAAGCGGAGCGCGTACGAGGGAGAGTACAAATTATATCTTTTCTACGTTTATCAATTTTCCTATATGGTGTTTTTTGGTGTTGTAAAAGAATAGCTTGCATGATAAACTGTTGTCTTACGTTAAGAATTTTCCACTTACGGTATAATTCGTTTGTAGGGAACATGAATTAAGTCAGCAATTGTATTATTTATGTCAATTTCATGGTCAGTAATCGATTTATATTTTTTGTCAGTAGTTACGATTATAGAGATGTCATCAGCATAAAGAAAGCATTTGTGCTTAGTCACATCAACAATATCGTTTATGTAGAGGAGAAATAAGATGGGCCCCAATATGCTACCTTGGGGCACACCGCGTTTTATATATTTATACTCAGACGTATACCGTAACATATCTCCATTTTCGTCGACTTTGGTTACAGTGACACACTGTTGTCTGTCAGTTAGGTATGAAGATATCCATTGATGTGGCAATCCTCTGACTCCGAGAGCTTCTAATTTTTGTAATAGGTTAACGTGTGAAACCAAATCAAACGCCTTTGATAAATCAAAATATAGTCCCGTTACCAGCTGGTTATTATTTATACCATTTAGTATGGTTTTCAAAAGTGAAAAGATGGCTAATGAAGTAGATTTACGTTTTTGAAAACCGAATTGTTCTTTTCTTATGATATCAAATTTTTCGCAGTAGTTTATTAACCTATGATACATACATTTCTCGTATATTTTTGACAAGATGGGTATTAGCGTTATAGGGCGATAATTGTCCATATCATTTTTTTCACCCTTTTTGAACAATGGTTTAACAATAGACAATTTCAAAGCGTTTGGGAATATTCCCTGGGAAAATGATAAATTAATCAGATATGTCAATACTTCACATATTTCATTGGCACATGCTTTAATGATTTTGGTGTTTAATTCATCGTAGCCTTCAGAGTTGGTATTATTTAATGATAGTATATGTTGCCTTACTTCACTTTCCGACATAGGAGTGAGAAACATCGAGTTAGCAGTAATGATATTATTGCGATGACTATTTAGACGATTTTGTACTGGAAAACCGTTTATAAAATTATTGTTAAAGGCAGAGGCTATTTCTGCAGGTTTTGTGAGTATAGCGTTGTCAACCTGTATATATTCAATATTGTCCCCAGAGTTCATATTATATATTTCGTTTTTTATAACGGACCACGTAGCTTTACATTTATTTTTATTATTATTTATAAATTTGATGTTAGCATTCCGTTTAGCATTATGTATACATTTTTGCAATAACCTGGAATATGTTGTGTATTTAATCTTGTTAGTTCTATTTTTATTCTTATAGTATTGATATCGCAAGAATCGTTTAGTTTTAGAACATACTTTAAGACCCTTAGTCATCCACGTTCGTTTAATATTATGGTTTGCATTTATCCTAACCCTTACTTTTGGAAAACAGAGATTATGAAACAGGCATATTAGTTCATGAAATTGATTGAATGCCGTATTTGCATCGTTATCTACATATACATCTGACCACGATAGATTTTGTAAACATTCTCTAAATTTATGTATATTATTTAAACTGTAATCTCTTTTGTATGTGTGAAATATTGCGGGTCTTGTCTGGATTCGCAAAGGAAAACTTAGCATTTGTGCTGTGTCGTGGTCAGAGAGATGAAGTGGTAGTATTTGTGCGATTGCGTCAGGTATATTACTTAATATGTGGTCAATACAAGAACTTTTGCGAGTGGCTACGTTAATATGAATTTTCAGGTTGTGGGTGTGTGCTAGGTCTTGCAGGTCTTGTGTGACTTTGCCTTTTTTGAAGGTATTTATATTGAAGTCACCTGCTAAAACTAAGTATTGTAAAACGCTATTTAACTTAGATAAAAATTGGTTCAGGTCAGATTGAGGGGTTCTGTATAAACAAATAATTACCAATTTTTCCTCAATTAACTCTATTCCGCATGCCTCAAAAGTATTTACTGATGCATACGCTTTTAATGGTAATTCTTTAAATCCTTTACCTTTCTTGATCAGTATGCAAGTGCCTCCTCGATGTTTTTCCCTGCAAAAATTCGTTGCCATTTCGTAATTGTGTAACTTGAGATAGCTTTCTTCTCCTTTTTTAATAAATGTTTCAGAGAGGCAAATCACATGTGGGTCACTGTTTAAGTCTCTCATCTCCTGTAACGTTAATTCTAGAAGCTCTTGTTTCGATAGTACACTTGCAATATTTTGGTGGAGTATCCTAAAACTATGTGATTTAGGCGTTGTGTTTTTAGGCACGAATAAATGTGTCGTTTTTGTGTTTGGTTGAAAGTAGAAAGGTATGGTACCTTTTTTAGGTTTTACGGACGGTGTACTAGTAAAATTATTCACGAGTTCTTCGCTGTTAATAGTTTTAAAATAAAAAGGAATAGTACCTTTTTTGGGCGCGTTTGACTTCGTTTTAGGTAAAAAAAAGCTTAGTTTGCTACTAACAAGGATTTTTCTAATCTCGACTGGATTTAAATATTTCCTATTGTAGTCTTCACAATCTATTATATAATTAATTGATTTGTAAATGTCAGGCAAGTTGAAATATGTGCTATTCGAAAAATAACTGTTTTTGTAGTATTTACAAATGTTTTTGATACTATTGTTCAATTTCTTGACATTTAGGTGGTCATTTTTAAAACATTTAATACAATAATACTATTTTTATGAAATGACCTAAGTACATTTTTAAGCTGAGACAACACTGATCCGACGATACGGTCATTTTCACCCAGACATAGAACGATTTTATCTTCTGGTCGAAGGTTAGCCTTAGTACAGCACTTAACTATTGCGTCACTATATGCGTTTGGCATCGTTTGGGCGAAGACTCCATACTTTTCGTACTGTGTAGACTTTCTTAAATGTTGTAGGGCAGCAGCTAGACCTACGCATTGTTGCGAGCCGAAAATGGCTATTGTTTTTCTAGGTGAGCGCTGTTGTTGGTCTGATGTAATATCTTTGGTTGAATGGTTTGAAGTTGTTAACGTCAACTCTGGTTTTGGTGTAGTGCTGACGGATTGATCCAGTAGCTGTATTTGTGTAGTTAGTCTTTTTATCTCTTCTTTAGCGTTTTGAAGGGTTTTTTCAAGCGTAATTATTTTTTTGTTGCAGACATTGATGAGAAGCATAGTTGGCGTTATCTGTGACTCTCGGCGAAGACGGTGTAGATGATAAGTTTTGACTGAAGCGCGTCTGTTTTTTCTTTTTATCATTGTTTATGGGGCTGCTTTCTATCATTGTTGAAGAATGACATAGCGTCTTTAATATTTTAATTTCAGTGGTTAACTTGTTTAATTGTTTATTTAAATCATTATTTTCTAATATAGTATTTTCTAACTCCTGTTCCGTACTTTCTAGTTTTGCAGTCAGCTGGACTATTGTATCTTGCATCTCCGAAAATGATGACAAATTAGTCGTAGTCCTGTCTACACTTTTTGAGAGTACATTCGGTGACGTATCCGATTCGTAGGAAGTGTCATAGTCGGTGAGGATGTGAGAATCTTGTGTAGAAGATAATTGGTTTTTCCTTTGCTTTGTTTGTGTATCCGGGGACGACTCCGTGGTAGACACAGCCGGTTTTTTCCACATAGTTATATTAGATGCATCTTTAGAACAAGAAGCCGTTTTTCTAATACATAACTTGCAGCGCCATCTGTTTTTGGACTCCTGATTCATTAACCGGTATGTTTGCTCCGGGTAACCATCGCAATCCAGTTCATATCTATTCTTGCAGACAAAACATAGAGCAGTTTTTTTTATATCAACATGCTTTTTACATTTGTGACATACGACGAGTGCTGGCATCTTGCGGCCACTATTTGTAGTAATAGACGTAGTGGGTTGAGGTGACATGTCTTAGTTGAATATAATTTGACCTATGCGGACATATATGTATAACTAGGTGGCGTTATTAATATTGATTTGGAGTAGTATATCTGTAGGTGACGATTACAGGTCCGATGTGGCACCGCTACACGCTGTTGTAATTTTTGTTACGTAGTAACTAAATGATAAACCCAGGTAACAACGGAATCAGCGACGTGCGAGCAATACAAGTTAAAAAGCCGGGCTTGATGTGAAAATAATACCTCACCACACCACAGTCATCTATATCATAAAACACAACAAATGAATTAAATTAAATAAAACTCTAATTTTTAAACTTCGCGCGCTTATGCGTTTACGCGCTGTTGCCATTTCGTGTTCATTCACGCACGATACCTAGGACGTAAGCACAGTTGCCGCTCTGAGCGCCATCTCTCCGATCTCACTCTAACACTTAACAAAAAAAAGAGATGAACACTAGTGTGTTGCTGCCTCTGTCTGGCGCAAAGGCTTGTTATGAGGCTTGATCTGCCATCTCACTTTTCCCTATAAAAACATAAAAATGTGAGTCTGTGTGAGTAAAATTTGATACTGTGTGCAAGTACTAATCGAATATTTTTTCTTTAAAATATTCCGGGCTTGAAATGTTTGATCAATGAATTTTACTACAAGGCGCACTTTTACTATACAAATTCCGAGGCGCCCTCTATCTATGACGCTTAAAAGTTCCGCAAACAAATTAGTTCAAATTTGCTTTGAGCGGTTAAATCGTGTTTACTTTTACGTGTGTTTTGTTAACAAAGATTTTTGATTTCTGTCATTTAAAGTTTTATGATTAGTTATTACTGTAACTTACTTTGTTTTGAAGTGATTAAAGTTTATTATCTTTGAAATGAATTCGGAAATACATGCAATTGTTTCTTGTGACGGATTAAAATGTGTGGAAAAAATACTTGGCCAGGTAAAGACTTTGACTTTTAGAGATAAATATGATCTCGTAACTTCGCCTAAACATACCCCTGATTTGAATATTTCTCAGAAAACTAAATCACATAATAGGCAGTTTCATTCGTGTTGCATATTTTTCTCAAACGATAAGAATGCTTGGAATACATCAGGTTATAATGACTTAAATAACTTCGCTGGTGCTATGAAAAGACATCAGAATTCTCAAATGCTGTTATTTCATTGTGTAGTTTTGGTAAACCGCGAACAAAAACTTGGTTCTATTTCTCGACCGATATCCGTGTTCTCGACAGTTATGTGATGAAATTTCTAAGTGTGTGATAAAGAAACGAAGAACGGCTATGCTGTTGTATACTCTATGGCTGTTTAAATTGTGAGTATTTGCTATGCTAATTATATTACATATATATCGTAAACAAATGATTGATTTCATTGATTACTACTTTGTGCGCCATCTAGTGGATTATTCAGAAGTAGCCAGCTAGAATTTTGTTGTGAGCGAGCAAGAGTTGCCAAAAAATATCAATAGATGGCTCTTACATATTTTAAATCATTTATGATACAGGTATGATGTATAATTAATTTCTATCTTATTAATAACAAATGAAAATGTAGCAATTAATCAGCATTACAGCAAGAGATTTTGCACTGATGATACGTGACGGCGGATTATAGCGCGAGTTTTTTTTATTCGAAATATTAGGTAAATGGGTACTTGGGTAGGTAGTAGATAAGTCAAGGTTCCTTGGCTTGCCCCCTTTAAAGGTATCTGGCACGCCACTGAACGGAATAAACACAAAAAGTACTTGCGCTTGGTGAGGCGCAAACTCGGGAACGCCTGCACACCAGACCACGTTTATTAAGCGTGGCCAACTCGCACTTATTATACGCGGTGAATTTAGTGATCGCTATCAAGTTGGATTTAAAAAGTTCGTTATGGATTTAAATTAGATTGGACTTTGTTCACAATACTTGAAGATTTTTTCACTTTTTTGTTTTTCTTTGTTTTTTTTTTTTCGAAACTAGTCACTTATCACTGATACTTAGTCCACGGCAGTTTATTTACGCTCCGTAATATTTTTGACGCACTTTAAACCGCCACACAGTCTGAGTTCTTGTTCAAATATCACAACACTTATAGTATTGTTATAAGCGATAATTACGTTGAGATAACAGTAACACAGGTTATTCACACAGGTGGTATGACAATCTTAGTAGAATTAGCATTATACGACTGAATTTTTAATTTTAAAAGAATTTAGTAGCGGAACACGATGTTTACGTGACGGCTAGCGCCATCTGTGTTTATTTTATTCTTCATTGTTAACCCAATAATATAGAGATCATTTTGTTTATTGTTATATTTTCTCTGATTAGGAACTATCGTGATGTTCCTGAAACCTACTTATATACTTACTTGGAGGCTTATGAGAAGACGGACTGTCTTTTTTGGTGCACCGCCACTAGAGTGGCCACTGCGATGGGAACTAGGACCATCAGGGTGAGATTATAATAAATCAATCAATAAAACAATAGTCAACCAGCAAAAAAAAACATTTCGTCAAGACCACTTTTTTATAGACTTCAAAGAAAGGAGAGCTTCTCAATTCAATAATATTTTTTTTTTACATAAATGTCACCTTGGGACGGTAGTAGTTAGGATTTTTTTTTTAAATTAGTAAAAACATTTCCAGATTGGTTTTATTTTTTTCAAAAGCCATTTTTGGTGAGCTAAGGTTACTTATTAGAATTGTCATGAGTTGCACTCCAGCTATAAGGTAATATCGAACTAGTTTGCTGATGAAGCTGGAAAGGGTACGTAGTAAATAGGGAAACTTCGTATTAATAAAACAATGTCTCCTAATTGTTTTGGCTTATTGGAATTGTGACGATGCATTCTGGCTAAGAAGGGGTTAATAGTAGTAGTAGTACAATACTTTTTTTTCTTCCATTCTGTCCCATCAACCGCCACGTTATCATTAACTCCCTTTTCTTTAAAACCTGTATACCAGTCCTCACGTACTTCATTCATTTTTCCTCAGCTTTCTTTTCCCTCTCCATACATATAGGGTGACTGGCAATTAGTATACGATACTTAAACACGTGATTGTGCTCATGATAACAAACAATTTTGATTATGGAAGCAAAGCCGAAATCGCGAAAAAAATATCAGTTGTTCAAAACAGCTGATTTTTTTTCGCGATTTCAGGTCTGTTCCCATAGTAAAAGTTGTTGATTATCATGAGCACAATCACGTGTTTAAGTATCGTACACTAATTACCAGTCACCCTATATTCACTCATAACTCTTTTAGTGACATGCGTTTCATCTCTTCTCTTCACATGATCGTAGCAAGACAAACGATTTAATTTCAACTATTCAGTCACTGCCACCACTTTTAAACTTATTTTAATCAATACTTTATCTATTACTAGCGAGCCGCCCCGGTTTCGCACGGGTGCAATGCTGATACTAAATATAGAATTGAATAGAATAGAATAAACTTTATTGTACATCAAAATAGAACAGAATACTTAAATCAGTACAAAAACAAATGTACTTATGTTACCAATGGTGGAATAGACATTGTTGACTAACTATTGGATGTTGTCTATCAAAACACAAAGGTTTTCTGGGTTAATCCTTCCATCACTTTGTGTTAACTCTTCATTGCTAACTTTTAGCAGCATCTCATGCGCATTCTAAAAAAGCCTCTTCTCACGTGAAGACAATGAAACCCTCATGTTAGTTCTAAGCTCTAATTTATTGACGTGTGGCCAAAAGATGGATCTTTTTAGGAAAGCATTTATTTCGTCAGCACGTGTTCCTCGAGTCACAACTGGTAGGATTTGACGAGTCTCCTGAGAACAGAATTGTACATCCACCCATAGGTGAATTTTTACTGCGCAAATCGCGCATTGTCCTATCCAGTGCTTCCACTGACGTCTTGTTTGACATGGTGGCTTCGTCCCAGACTATTAATGAACAGTCACGCATAAATTTTCCTTTAATGCTCTGTTTAGAAACACTACAGACGCTGTTATTATCATCGGTGGCGATTTCAGCGGGACCTTGAATGTAGAGTGTGCGGTTCGGCCTCCTTCTAAAAGCGTAGTGGCAATAATAATAATAATAATAATAATAGATTCCTCTCTCAGGAGCCCTGACCACCGGTAGCTTGGACCCTGTTCCCGATGCCGGTGGGCTACTATTTTTTATATTTTTAAATGTTTTTTTATATGTGTTTTTTGTAAGAAATATTTAAAAATATATAAAATATGTATAAAAAATAAATAAAGAATAATAATAATAATAATAATAATATAATAACCTGGCAACACTCTAGCAACATAAGTCATATTTTTTTCTATTCCATTTTAAATTTTATAAACCCGTACTTTTTACCTGTAAACTGTGATACAATTTACCACAAAAGAAGCCTAATAAAATACAATAAGAAAACCAAGAGAAATCCGCACCATAACCATATAAATAAATAAAATAGAAGAAAAAAAACCGAATGACGTCTGTCATTGACGACGTCTTAACAATCAACAAGAAATCTCAGAAATGGAATGAATTGAAAGAAATGGGTTAATATGTTAACTAGAGCAGCTGCCCGACGCGCACGCCATCCACCCCCGGGCTCGCCGCTCAGCTCCGCCTCGCCGCCGCCGGACCTCGAATCACCAGTGTCACCGGCGGCTGCAGTTGCGTCGAGCTCGAGCGACGAGTATTTTTCCCCGCCGACGTCGCCAACACCTGTACGTCGGCCGGGGAGAGGCCGGCCACCGAGGAGCTTGGGATCTAGGGGCCAACCGGCCCCGAGCCGGGTCCCCGCTGCCGGTGGTTGTGTGCAGCGCATGAGATGGACTCAGTCTATGAATGAGAACGTCATGCGCGCATATTACGGGTCTACAGAGGGGGGAACTAACCTCACTGCGTACCGTGTTAGGATGCTGTCTCTGTTTCAGGTACTGGAACCAACCGTCAACGTCACGACCCAACGATTATCGGATCAGGTGCGGGTTATCCAACGAAATCACAGATTGGATAACGCCGCACTTGATAGGCTGCGCTCAGAGGTACTGAGCAACCGTATCATCTCGACTCCAATACAAACACAGACTGCGGCACCACGGGCTACAGATGGAATTCTACCGCAGTCTAATCATGTTGATGATGAAGCAGATGATAGGGTTGTCACAGTAAGTAGCCAGTGCAACGATCGACTGAGGAGCGCACTGGAGGATGCACTCCGCGAGTACAGATCAACTCCGATCGATCTTAGACCTCGTCTTCCCCGGTTACCTATGCACAAAAAAAATAGGGCGCTAGTGTGTGCTCTGGACTCGCTGCTTGAGAATGTGTTCGAGAGCAGCGTAAACCTCGCTGATACGCACTCGATCCTCTATTGCGGGGCTATTGCGGCATGTCGTTTAGCCAACGTAAAACTACCAAGTTGTGACGGAGCTACTCGACCAAAGTCTGTCGCACCTGCCTGGCAATGTAGGATTGAGAAGCGTATTGATGGGGCCAGAGCGCTCATTGGTAAACTATACTGCTTCAGGGAGGGCAATACACGACCACGTGTGATGCGCTACGTGAGACGAGCGTTTTCGGGGACTGGAATCAGCCCTCCAGAATACTTATCTCGTGTCACGGAGCGCATCGACTTCCTGAAGCAGAAAGTTTGTGCATGGGCCAACCGTATTCGACGGTATAAGCGGCGAGTCGACCGGTACTCGCAGAATCGCATGTTCCAGAGCGATGAGAGATGGGTATACAGAGCTTGGGAGCGACCTGAACAAAATGTGACCGACGTGACCCGCCCAGATGCTGTCGCCACGAATGCTTTCTGGCGCAATATTTGGTCGGTGCCCGTCTGTCACACTGAGGATGGTTGGATGCGTGAAGTCGAACACGTGTGCGAAGCTATACCAGAAATGGAAAAGGTAATCATTAGCCCAACAGATGTAGCCAGAGCAGTCCGTCCGTTACCGAATTGGAAGTCTCCAGGACCGGACGGACTGCAAAACTTCTGGCTAAAATGGTATAGCAGCTCACACGCGCTCTTGGCATCTCAATTCCAGTCATCCTTAGAGTCTGGGTCGCTACCTCAGTTTCTAACAACTGGCGTTACCCATCTGCTCCACAAGACAGGTAGTACTGCGGAACCCAAGAATTATAGACCGATAACATGCTTGTCGACGGTCTATAAACTTCTTACATCCATTCTGAGAACGAAAATTAACCAACACATTGATAATAACTCAATTATGTCTGCCTCTCAGAATGGATGTAGGAACGGGTCTCGCGGTACTAAGGAGCTACTCCTCATCGACATGACCATAAGCCAACAGGTTCGTCGATCCCGCAAGGATTTGTCGACATGCTGGATAGATTATAAGAAGGCCTATGACTCTGTGCCACATACTTGGCTCATGAGGGTGTTGGAGTTGTATAAAATAGATGCAACTCTACGCACCTTCCTTGAGTCATGTATGGGGCAATGGAACACAGTCCTTCGCTATCCAGGATGTCGATCAATCCGGAGGGACGATGAGCCTATATGGATTAAACGGGGAATATTCCAGGGCGACAGTCTGAGTCCACTTTGGTTCTGCTTAGCCCTGAATCCTCTAAGCACACTGCTAGAGGAATCAGGCTTGGGCTATAGGTTGAGAAGAGATGGTCAGGTTCTATCTCACCTTCTTTACATGGATGATCTGAAACTCATTGCCCCAAACAAGTTACGACTGATGGAACTACTGAAGGTAACTGAAACTTTTAGTAGTGCCATCAGGATGGAATTTGGTGTGGATAAATGTGCAGTCATGCATGTAAAACGAGGGGAGATTATGGAATCTGAGGGGATTCAACTCTCAGATTCCATACACCTTAGATCTCTCTCCTCGACCGAAACCTACAAGTATTTGGGTATGTCGGAAGCGTTAGGCATTAACGTTGCTGACATGAAGCAATCGTTGAAGGAGCGCTTCTTTGGCCGCCTGAAGAAGGTATTAAATAGCCTTCTGTCAGGTGGAAATAAGGTGCGCGCCTTCAATGGTTGGGTCATGCCGGTCTTAATGTACTCTTTCGGCATACTCAAATGGACTCAGACCGAGTTAGACGCTCTGGATAGGCGGGTCCGTACACTGTTGACCGCAAACCGGATGCATCACCCACGGTCGTCTGTAATGAGACTGTACATCCCGCGGAAGTGTGGAGGTCGAGGTTTTTTAAACACGAAGACCCTGCACAACCGCGAGGTGTGCAGCCTCAGAGAATACTTTCATAAAACCGATGTGGGTATGCACCGCGATGTGGTCGCAGTGGACAAGGGACTCACCCCGCTGTCCATGGCTAAAGAGAACTGGCGCAAACCTGTTGTACTTACAACTGATGACCGCAAGGAAGTATGGAAAAGTAAGGAGCTCCACGGGCGCTTTTATCGGGCTCTTCATGAGTCTGATGTAGATTTTGCAGCGTCCGTGGCCTGGCTACGTTTCAGCAACCTCTTCGGGGAAACTGAAGGTTTTATCTGTGCAATTATGGACGAAGTCATCTTGACGAATAACTACCGGAGATATATAATGAAGGACGGGACGGTTGACGTGTGTCGGGCATGCCATCGTCCGGGTGAGTCTATCAGACATATTATCTCTGGTTGTTCTCGTCTGGCTAACGGCGAGTACTTGCACAGGCATAACCAAGTAGCCAGGATTATTCATCAGCAACTTGCTTTGAAATACAACTTAGTGTATTCAGAGGTACCGTATTACAGGTATGTGCCCGACCCAGTTCTCGAAAATGACCATGTCACGTTGTACTGGGATCGGTCTATCATTACTGACCGGACTATTGTAGCCAATAAGCCGGATATAGTGGTGATAGACCGATTAGCGCGCCGCGCAATGATAGTCGATGTCACCATCCCGCATGACGAGAATCTCGTGAAAGCTGAGAAAGAAAAACAAATCAAATATCTCGACTTAGCACACGAGGTTGTCGACATGTGGAATGTGGACTCGGCTGTCATTGTGCCGATTGTTGTGACTGCCAATGGCCTTATAGCCAAAAGCTTCGACGACCATCTGTCGAAGCTGTCGTTACGCGGTTGGATCAAGGGCCTGATACAGAAGGCAGTACTCCTTGATACGGCTCGGATTGTGAGGAGGTTCCTGTCTCTGGAGCCCTAACCACCGGTAGCTTGGACCCTGCTCCCGACACCGGCGGACTACTATTTTTTATATTTTTAAATGTTTTTTTTATATGTGTTTTTATGAAATATTTAAAAATATATAAAATATGTATAGAAAATAAATAAAGAGATAATAATAATAATCTTTATTTGAAACTAGAAATAAATGTAACAACTTATTAGGAAGGAAGGTCCGCACACTGCTGACTGCATATCGAATGCATCACCCACGATCGTCGGTGATGAGATTGTATATCCCGCGGAAGTGTGGGGGTCGAGGTTTTTTGAATGCTAAGACCCTACACAACCGCGAGGTATGCAGTCTCAGGGAATATTTCCTAGCTGCCGACGTGGGTATGCATCGAGATGTAGTGACAGTGGACAAGGGACTTACCCCGCTCTCCCTGGCTAATGAGAACTGGCGCAAACCGGTAGTGCTTGACACTAACGATCGCAGGGAAGTATGGCAGAGCAAGGAACTTCACGGACGCTTCTTCCGGGCCCTTCACGGGCCCGATGTAGACCAATTGGCGTCCGTAGCCTGGCTGCGTTCCGGTGACCTCTTTGGGGAAACCGAAGGTTTTGTCTGTGCAATTATGGACGAAGTTATCATGACGAATAACTACCGGAGATTTATTGTGAAGGACGGCACGGTTGACATATGTCGGGCATGTCACCGTCCGGGAGAATCAATTCGTCACATTATCTCTGGTTGTTCTCGTCTAGCTAACGGAGAGTACTTGCATAGACACAACCTTGTAGCCAGGATTATCCATCAGCAACTTGCTCTGAAATACTCTCTTGTGGAATCGGAAGTGCCGTACTATAGGTACGAGCCCGATCCAGTTCTTGATAATGGTCATATCACTTTGTACTGGGATCGGTCCATCATCACTGACAGGACTATTGTAGCCAATAAGCCTGATATAGTGGTGGTGGACCGAAGCGAGAGGCGTGCAATGATTGTTGACATATCCGTTCCGCATGACGAGAACCTCGTGAAAGCCGAGAAAGATAAACAAATCAAGTATATTGACTTGGCTCGCGAGGTTGTCGACATGTGGGATGTGGACTCGGCGATCATTGTACCGATAGTCGTGTCGGGCAATGGCTTAATAGCCAAGAGCCTCGACCAACACCTTAGGAGGCTCGCGTTAGGCGACTGGATCAAGGGCTTGATTCAGAAAGCGGTACTCCTGGACACGGCTCGCATTGTTAGGAGGTTCCTTTCTCTGTAGCCCTGACCGCCGGTAGCTTGGACCCTGTTCCCGATACCGGTGGGATACTGTTTTTTATATTTTTAAATGTTTTATTTTTTATTTTTGAAATATTTAAAAATGTAACTAATATGTTTATGTAAATGAAATAAAGATAATAATAATAATCTTTATTTGAAACTAGAAATAAATGTAACAACTTATTTATGTACGATGATAGCTGCAATAGTTTGAAACTGAGGCGCAGCTATCGACGCCCACCTCCAGAAACATAAGAACAGGAGTAGTTTCATATCTTAAACATTACAATATTTACTTATCCTAACTTAAAATAGTGCGTGGTGTGTAGTGTATATGTAGTGAGGATGTGGAGTGGAGGGGTGTGTAAGGGTGTATGTAAGGAGAGTGTATGTAGTATGACCTTGTGATGTTACATTTCTATAAGTTTTTCACTTTCATCATAAGTTTTTGATCTTAGCCAATCGGTTAATTTCTTTTTAAGAACATTCCTCGTTAGAGGGTATATATTTATTTCCTTATTTATTCTATTGTAGAGCCTAGAGCTAATGTGTCTAAAACTGTAACTCACAGCTACAGTTCTGCAGCGTTTTGTAGCACAGATTCTATCCGCGCGACGCAATACAGTGGCACATTTGGGATCGTAGTACAGCTGTCCATGTCTTCTGACAACTGTTTGCAGTATGAAGAGCTGTCTAACAGTAAGGACTTTGCAAAGTTGAAAGAGGTCTTGGGTTGGGAATCTAATGGGCCTATTTGCGATAACCTTTAACACTGCTCTCTGTGCCCTTTCCAATCGCAACATGGTTGTTTTTAACGCTCCTCCCCATGAGGTAATGCAATATCCAAGAACTGATTGAGCCAGCGCAAAATAGACTGCAATCAGGCAATCGAAATCCGCAACCGATCTTAGCTTTTTGAAAATGTATATTAACCTTCTCACACGTGTTACAATTGAGTCTACCTGCATTTTCCATTTTAGGAGGTTATCAATATACACGCCAAGGTATTTAATATTGTTTACTCGTTCAACGGGAATGCAGTCACAAGGAGTAATATTTTTGTTGAGACACGTGTGTGCTTTAACTTTGAATGATGTTGGTGGTTGGCTACCAATACCAGGAGTAAAGGGGATAAATTTACTTTTACTGACGTTAAGTGTGAGAAGGTTAATAGTGAGCCACTTCATGACCACCCCAAGAGCATACTCTGCAGCTTTGAGAGTGTCGGGCCAATTTTTACCTTGAGTTAAGAGAACTGTATCGTCAGCATATGCGATAACTTTTGTGTTTGGCAGGGACAGTCGACACAGCTCATTAACGTAAATGAGGAAGAGGCTGGGTCCAAGCACGCTACCCTGAGGTACGCCAAAGGACAATCCCTCCTCAGCGCTTAGGTGGCTACTAATTTTTACCGCCTGCCTACGATTCGACAAGTAGCTGTGGAAAATATCATAAACAGTGCCACGAATACCAACACTTTCCAGCTTTTTAAGTAGCAACGGGACAGAGACAGTGTCAAAAGCTTTGGATAAGTCTAAAAATATTCCAATGGTTCTTTGTTTATTATTAAAGTTAGAAGTAATTGTGTCTGTTAGTTCCAAAACTGCATCTTCTGTAGACTTACCAGCTCGAAAGCCGTACTGGTTCTGCGCTAGGACTTTATTTTGATTTAAAAAGTTTATCAATCTTGAATTAATTATTTTTTCAAATATTTTTGATAGAGTTGTGAGTACTGATATTGGTCTGTAATTTGAAACACTGCCTCTGTCTCCCGCTTTGAATATTGGATGGACAACAGCTGTCTTAAAAACATCTGGGAAAACACCTAAGGAGATGGACAGGTTAAAAATATATGCAAGAGCAGGGGTAATCAGATGCCGAGATGCCTTAATGACAGCAGCCGATATACCATCATGCCCTATAGCACAATTGTCTTTAAGGTTTAGGATATACGTTTCAATCTCGCTTTCATTCACTTCATGCAACACCATAGATGGAGCAGGAGAAGAAGTAGATGGTTTGTCCTTGTTCCTGATGCATGAAGCATAAAAATCTGACTTAGTAATTTTGGAAGCCAGACTCTCACCAACACTTGCAAAGTACTGATTGACCCCATTCAATGAGCACATGGGATCGTCATGGCGATTAATTAGTTCCGTCGGTGCATTTTTATTCTGATCCAGGTTACCAATTTGTTTGATGAGGCGCCAAGTTGCTTTTGGATCACGTACAGCCTTCCGAAATTCAGATCTTTCATATTCGCGTTTAACTTTTTTTAAAAGCAAATTGCAGAAATTCCTATAGCGGGAAAAGATTAATTTATAGGTTTCGTTTTCAGGATATTTTTTGAACTTTTTGAACAGTTTGTCTCTATGGCGTATACATCTCAGAAGACCAGGCGTAATCCAAGGCTTAGTTATACGTTTTCTACACGGGATATTTCTCATGCAAGTGTGTGTTTTCACAGAAGAGGATAACAGAGAAACTAAAGTTTCAGCAGCAATGTTTGGGTCATTCATTTGAAGAATAGGGGAGAAATCTGTATTTGCCATATCATAGACGACCCCAGGAATGTTGGTTTTTGGGATTGTATATTTACGTGTGCACCTAGTGATAGAATGCTTGCAGAACAGAACAACGGGGTGATGGTCAGTAATGGGACCATCCAGCACTAGAGAGGTGGCGGGATTTGAGGATTTTAGCAGAATATGGTCAAGGCAATTTGCCAATCTTGTGGGGAATGTGTGTGCTGGCAGTAACGTGTGAGAGGCAGCAATATTTAAGTATTCATCAGAGTTTGAATCACTATTTTGGGAGGCTATGTTGATATTGATATCTCCCATGAGAGCAACGGTCGAATATGTGGATAATTGATGTAAAATTTTATCAAGGCTTATGAAAAAAGGTGCCAAGTTCCTGTACGATGGCGATCGATAAAGAGCAACAAGTGCCACTTGGTTAGCTAATTTTATTATCATACAGTTAGCATCATCGAACTCTGGAAACTCTACTGATTGCTCAAGCTCAGTGCTGATATAAGCGACTACACCATCATTTTGGTTTTTAAAAGACGTAGCCTGTGTGTTATATCCCGGCATCGAGGGTATATTTGGACATTTGCTTAACCAGCACTCAGACAACAAAATTATGTCAAAAGTGAATGATATTCGGCTTAAAAATGCTAATAAGTGATTGAAGTTAGCGTTAATACTTCGAATATTAATGTGCAGAATTTTGAGGGTGTTTGTTGTCTGTATTAAATAATTGTGACTGTCCTCTGGCGCGCAAAGAAAGCATTTGGACACAGAAATATTTTCAACCTCAGAACTTACAAAATGAATGTCATCCATTTTTTGGTGATAGTACAAACATAAGGTACGTGTAATTTGTGACTAGAATGTCAGCATTTACATTATTTAATAAACCTTGGCATATTTTAGTGCTTTTTTGGCATAGCATAACTTTATAGTTGAAACATGGAAGATCTGTGTTAATGGAACAAGTTTGTATGTCTATCAGAAATAACTTACGATTATGAATTATATGTTTTTGATTTTGGGTTTGTGGATAGAGGAGTGTGTGTAGAGTGTTTGGAGTATGTGTAGAGTGTAATAATAATAAAATAGGTATGATTAGAAATGTGGGGGAGTATAAAAACATAGTTTTAATTAAGAACATGCAAATTAAAACTAATTTAAAATGGAGAAACTTTTCCTTAGAGCCTACATAATGAAAACATAAAAAGAAATATAAAACGTGTTGGGAGACAAACAACAACGTTGAATATAAAATAAAAACTAGAGCTAGTCACATTATAGTCTTCTTAGTAATGTTAGAAAGGTCCGCTTCAGTTTTCACATGAATATGTTTGCATCCCTCTTTTTCACGAACAAATATCTTGCCGTGTTTGACCCAACAGAATTTATAATTGTTGGCAGTAGCCGCATCACGCGCCAGGAAAAATAGTCTTTTATTACGTGATGTTAGATTCTCCGAAATAAAGACTGGCCTTGCCGGGCCACCTATTTTGAGGTGTTCAGTGGTCAGTTTGAAGCTATTCAAGTTATGCTTACGAAACTTCTCTAAGAATTCCTCCTTACGAAGAACGGTGGTGAAATTGACTATCATAGTCTTGTGGGCCGGGTCTTTAGTCTTTATACGAAATATATCTTTTATCTCGTAGGAGTTAACTTCGCATTTTATTATCTTACTCGTGTCCAAGACGGTTTTTAATAGTGTAGATTTAGTTTCAGTTTTGTTGACCGGAATGTTACGTATTTCTATGCACGTTGATCTGGAGCCTTGTTCAAAATTTTCAATTTTGGTTTCTAATGTAGATATGTACGACATAGTTTCTCTACGCTCAGATTCCAAGTGTTCCACTCGTGAGGACAGATTGCTTAATTTCTCGACCATCATATCAATCGTATCACTTATGTTATCAATTTTAGAACATAACATGTTGTAATTTTCCTCTTGCTGTTGTTTAAGGTCCGCGAACATTTCCCTCAGATCCGTCATTACAGTAGAATCGCAGTTCTTCTGCTCACTTTCGAACTTTCGTTTGACATTCCGGAGGGTAACCGCAGGTGGAGTATTGGTGGTAGGAGAGTTCATGCTTGCGTTTAAGTTCGATTCCGAAGAGCAATGACGTGTATAAAGTAGTTGCGGTGTACTGAACGTAGGCGTCGTCGGCGTAGTCGGTGGTAGAGGTGGCGAACGTTCAACGGGCATTTTACTTTGTGTTTGAGCTTTGGTACCAGGTAAGCAGCAATTTATAGGAGGCCAAGCACACACGCACTTATTACTGTTGCGGAGAGCTCAACTTATACTGGTTGCTATCGACGGTTTAGTACAAAGTCGCTTTCCGTCCAGTATAACTGGACCCCCGTGTGAAAGTCTTCGCTGATGCTTAGCGTTGGCCAATATGAGACGTACAGTTCACGCACACAGTTGTAGATTCTCAAGAGAGCATGAATTAGGTGGATGTGTGGAGTTACGCACGGGGCGGGTCGTTAATTAGTTAATTGATGGAGACTCACATACTCGGGCACAGGGCACGTACAGTAATATCGTAGTAAACTGCGGCGCACGCGAAGACCTCCTGTTGTCTATGCACTCCTATTTTTTATGACGAATTTTTCTAATCAGATTTTTGGTAAATTAATTATTTATTCAACAGTAAAAAATATTTACGAATAAACACGTCTGATCTACTCAGAGGTCCGGAGGGAAGGGCAATGCCGGATGACGCGACAGCTAATGCAATTTTTCCGGTAGATCTCACTATTTAATAAAAGAAAATTGATTAAAAATGTTTTTCCTGTACCTCCTGGGGCATCAAGGAAAAATATTTTTCCTTCCTTGCATAAAACCATGATCAACGACTTTCTCTTGAAAGAGGTCATTATATCGCGCATGAATTGTTTGGATTTCGGATGATCACCTGTAAGGAGAGAGTGAAGTGGTTCAGGTGGAGGAAGAATTTCTTTTAATTTTACTTCTCCTTGTAAGCAAAACATACCTTTCGATTCGTCCTTGAATTTCAATGCGAAACAATGTTCACACACATACTGACATGGTACCTATAGATACTATTTGACATATCTGTGTATACAATCGTCTTTGTAAGGAATTGAAGGATCGTAATTCATAGCAGAATTTTCTTTATTTACCCATGAACTATGTGTCAGTGCGGACGATTCTCTGGCTGTATTCGATGCCTATTCCTATCCTGGCTGAGGCGAGCCTCACGTTCTACAGAAGATTCTCTGGCTCTCTGAACTCTATGTCTATCCCGATCCTGGCTGCGGAGAGACTCACTCTCTACTGAGGATTCTCTTTCTCTCTCAGCTCTATATCTATCCCGACGCTGGCTGAGGCTCGCCTCACGTTCCGTTGACGATTCTTCATCTCTTGCTAAACGTGCTCTTCTGGCATTCGCTGTACTACGATCTATGTTCAAACGACGACGTCTTACAGACATGACTTTATAATTTTTGTACAAAATATAATTTCTGTACAAAATTTACTCATTTCTTCTTTGAACTCACATTATATCATTTTTCCTTGAAGGTGTCATATTGAACATTGTTTTTTTTTTTTGGATGGATTGTAATGTTTATAAATCATTCTGCTGTAAAACTGCAGTGAAAATATAAATAGTTTAAGAGAAAAAAAAAGTACTATAGTGCAAAGCAATTTAATTCCCCGTTATACACGTCGGTAATTTTGCAACTCCATCGTTTATGGACGGATTTGCAAAAATTGTTTTTCCTCTTAGAGGAGTTGCTTTCCGATTTGTCCCATTTTTATCAGAATCTAGTTCTGATGATGGGATCCTTGAGGAATCGAGGGAACTCCTTAAGTATTATAGGCAACCATATAGTGATTTTGGTACTTTCATTGAGAACTTAAGCATTTACAGTAAAAGAAAAAAAAGTAACATTTGATGAAGTGAAACTGGTGAAAAAGACCAGAAATGGCCAACAGAACTTCATACTCCCATAGATATCACAATGAAGATAGTTAAGCGACTATGACAATACAAATAAATAAATGGTTCTGAATAGTTATGTTGAAAATGGTATCATCGAAGTGAACTGATGGTGATGATGGAGCCGGAAGGTAAGGCACTGGAACTCCGTAATTAATCAATGTAACCTAGCCGTGTTTGGACTTATTAGAATTGTCATGAGATGCACTTTGGCTATAAGGTACTATCGAACTGATCTGATGATGGAGCCGGAAGGTAGGCACAGGATCTCCGTAATTAATCAATGTATCCTAGCCTTGTTTGGGCTTATTAGAATTGTCATGAGATTCAATTTGGCTATAAGGTACCTACTATCGAACTGATCTGATGATGGAGCCGTAAGGTAGCGGACAGCGTTCGATAAGCTGCGTGGTATTATCTTGTTCAACATACGATAGTATCTCAACTCGAAAGTCTATAACCATTGATAGCATATAGCCCTGAAACGTGGTCGCTTACAATGGATCACATCAGAAGGCTTAAAGTCACAAATGGCAATGGAGAGGGCTATGCTCGGAGTTCCCATTCGTGATCGCATGCGGAACGAAGATATTCGCAGGAGAACTAAGGTTAACGATACATTGCCCGAAGAATCTCCGAACTTAAGTGGCAGGGGGCAGGGCAGATTGCTCACAGAACAGATGGAGATAGATGGAGCCGAAAGGTTCTGGAGTGGTGACTGCAAACCGAAAGATACAGCGTTGAAAGACCGACAAAGTAGACCGATGACCTGGTGAGGGTCACAGGACTCCGATAGATGCGAGACGCGCAGAACTGTTTTTTTGTGGCGACACTTGACTGATGATGAATAATATGGAATTTTAATGAAAATTCCAAAGAAGGTTTTGTACCGATTGTATTTAGTCCGATTTATCTAATAACGTATTACCGAGCCCGTGTCGTCGTCGGCGTGTAGTGTTCCACACACGCTTCAAAGAGCTAACAAAAAGCTAGCCGCAGGGGCCCAGCAGGGCCGATATCTGCTAGGGACATGGGAATAAGTATGAAAGGGTTACTCGTGGTCCTAGAAAACAAAAGGCAACTGTAGGAACATAGGTGTGGTTTTAGTCAGTAAAAGTCTGACACGCCCTCTCGCTCCAACTTAGAGCGCGAAAAAATTCAAAATTCAAATATTTTTATTTCACATAGGCATTTATAAAACGTCAGAAGCTAGTGCACAGTTCCAAATTAGTTGTTTCCTGCGGAGAAGAATCGGCAATAAACTCCATGGTTACTCTTTTAAAAAAGTGGCTGATTTCACAATATTTCCATTTCACAGTATTAATAGATATTATGTAAGAACAGTGAGCAGTGGTGGCCGAGTGGTAACGGCCCCGACTTACGAGTTGTAGGTCGCGGGTTCAAACCCAGCCAGGCGCATTACTTTGTGTAATTTATTTCATCACCACTGCTCTCAAAACGGTAAAGGAAAACATCGTGAGGAAACCGGCATGTCCTAGAATCAAAAATTCGAAGACATGTGACATCCACCAACCCGCACTGGGCCCGCGTGGTGGATTACGGCCCAATCCCTCTCCTAAAGAGGAGGCCTGAGTCCCAACAGTGGGAACATGATAAAGCTGACTATGCTATGCTATGACTATATGTAAGAACAGTGTAGAGCAGTCAATATTGTACCCAATAGGACAATAAAAATAATCATATTAAAAAAGTGAGTCGTAATAGGAAGTAATCTAAAAATTCGTGAAGTCTACAGTGTTCCCACATTCACATTATAAAAAAGAGGCTATATAAAAAAAGCAAGAAATATATGAATAATTAAAAATAGCAATAAATGAGATGTTAAAAAAATAAATTACTAAAAAATTTAAGGTACTTGAAGTCTAAATAATTTAAAAAATATTGCAAAAGTAATATGTTAGATAGTCATAAGATGATTTTCCAACTTAAAAAAATCTAATGTCGTATTGTTTTACCCAATACGAGAATACAGAAGCCCAAGTCTGTTATTTTTATAAATTCGTCATTCCAACACGATCCTATTGTCATTTTGCTAAAAGTTCGTAGTCTGCTAAATTCATAATAGTCGATTATTGGCCAGTCATTGGTCTCGTAATAGTATTGTGGTAGAATGTAAATATCGAGCTGTTTTGTAACAATTTAACTTTTGGAGTAGCGTAATTAGAGACACAATAGTAAGACAATGGCGCACGAACGCCGACGTTCGTGCGGGGATCAACAGCTTAAAAGCAATAACTGCACAACGACGTTCTAATGGTAGGACACTGATCAAAAGGACTGTCAAAATTTTAGCAGATTACCGCAAAGTACATCAGACATTCATTTGTCATTATGTACGAGATTACCGTTCTCTGCCATTTCTTTCAATGGAGAGTTAGTGGTTGACCGTTGGAAAGTCATAATGACGCCATTATATTAGTAGATTATCAAACTTGTCAAAATCAACAATTATGAAGTCAATGATAGACCATTCTGACACTATTGTAATAGCAGACTTGAAGCCCTGAATACTTGAAGTCGTCAATCCTATCGATATTTAAAACGACTCGATCGGTCGATATTTAAAACGACTTCAAGTATGAGTATGAGATGTGTACATCTACATACCATTTTTTCGGTGTGAAATCAAAAGTGACTTATTCTGTTCTGGGTGGAGCAAGAGGAGCTATCAGACTTTTATTACTAAAACCCCTCCGTGTTCCTCCAGTTACCAATTGTGTTCCACGCTGCGGTAACTCTTTCGCAATCCCGCAGATTTGACAGGTACATATACACATTCTTCGACACACATAACAATATCATAGTCATAAAAAATAATATATATGTTACCGGCAATCTGTATAATTCAGGCATTCGGTATTGTATAGAATACCTAGACATCACGCTCGCTCGTCGAAAGGAGCCGGCACAGTCTACCGTCATTATAACCAAATCGTCTTAGTTTTAAGTTTATTAATGTACACACTCTAATTATAATTCCTCGACTAGTACTGTTTACAAGCAGCGATTTAAAATAAATCACACGGATCGTTATTCGCCTTTTAATCCTCAACAAGCTCCCCTAAAGTATAACATAAATAATATTTCATACATTACCTACATGTTCAAGGTATTCTATACATTGCCTAAGTATTGTATAGAATATCGGATTATACAGATTGCCGGTAACATATACATGTTTTGTTTGTTTACCTCAATTGACCGACTTTACGATTCTTTTCAATATCCGCGATCTTATGAGCACTAGTTGGCGCTCTCGGCGCTCATGATCACTCCCAATTTTTTATAAGGTGACTATTTTTAGGCGTTTACGTCTACAAAAATTTTTCAGTGCGCAATCGGACCGGCTAGTGTTTGTTCTATCTCAATTCAAAACATTACTTCTACTCCGTGGCAACAAGCAGTGATATCATTTAATATAACTTTTTTTTATAGTCAACGTACTTCAGTGCTTGTGGATTATTCCAATAATATCAGTTGACCTATTAAAAAATGAATAACTCAGAGAATTAATCATCAAGGATGATAATTTAAGTTTATATTAAAATCCTAAAATAGCACGAAGCGCCGTCAATATCGCAGATTGTGCGCTACAATGGGAACTCCGCTGTATTCCTTTTTATTTTCCATTGTTTTAATACAGTTGTTTATAGTGACTGAAGCTGCAACTCAAAATGGAACCTGTTTTAAATATGAAAAAACGTAAGTAGACGGTCAATTGTTTATTTTGTTAGAATTTACACGATTTCAAAATATATATTTTTTTTTTGTAAAAGAAGCAACGCAGCAACATGGCAAATGAAGAAATGTAGGTGGGTTTTAGTTAGCAAAAGTTTGCCACGCCCTCTGGCTCCACCCGAAAGCAGGAAAAGTAGTAGAATAGAATAAACTTTATTGTACACCAAAAAAGTAACACAACTTATACATAAACATAAATCTATGAATTATGTAATTGATGATTTCCAAAAACAACAAAAAGGGAAATCTCGTGTGAAAATCCGACATTTTATTTTGATTAGATGACGTAAGATTTATGAGTTGATGACTAATATTAGGGATTTCCCTCGTGTCTGCTATTGGGATATTGCGAATATTATCGTTCCGGTGATTAATATTGTAATTCCGAATTTGTCAGAAACGTCCTCATTATAATATATAGAACTAGCTTCCGTCAACAGCTTTACGCGAAAGTCGGTTTCTCCATACAAACTTTGGACCCCCGCTTCATCCCCTTAGGGGGTGAATTTTGGTTAATCCTCTCTTAGTGCTCGCCTACGTCCATCGACTTATATTCTAGAGATAGACAAGCACGTTCATGGAAAATATTTGTCAAAATACTGAAAAGTTAAAACAAAAATTCGCTGCAGCGCTAGATTGGCATTACGCCGTTTAACAGAACTATTCAAACATACAGCGCTAAGATAGTTTTTAGAGGATACTTTTTTCGCGACCAAAATGTCTTAAGCGCCATGAATTTCATGACGCTTACGCGTTTTGTTCAACATAGTGTAATGTTCAAGGTGTATGGATTACACTACACCTGAGTCGATTGAAGTGAGTGTTCGGCACGCATAATCTAGTGCGTAGTACATATATATCGATGCCTACGTCATAAAAGGAAGCTTTGTGCAAAATTCTCCTAGTCCTGGTCTAGTAGTTTCGACAGTGCGTTGATATGTCGGTCAGTCAGTTTCTCCTTTTATATTATAACTAGATTCTGGCAGCGGTATCGCCCGCGTAAAAATTGGTTTCTCCATACAAACTTTGGACCCCCATTTCATCCCCTTAGGCGGCGAATTTTGTGAAATCCTCTATTAGTGCTCGCCTACACCATAAAAGGAAACCTTGTGCAAAATCTCTCGCTCCTAGTCCCAGTAGTTTCGACTGAGCGTTGATATGTCAGTCAGCCAGTTTCTTCTTTTATATACATACTCGTAGATATATAAAGTACCGAGATTTGCACTTAACAGTGTAGTACCTAAACACAATATTTCACCTAAAAAGAACATTTATATACATTTAAACTTTCTTGTAATAGCCAAAGTATCATGATTGAAATACGTTTTTACCAGTTTTTACTACGACTTAAGTCAACGTTAATTACTCGTAGATGAAGCTTTGGAGTGAATAGGTTACTTCTGGGCAAGCGTGTTCTATGGTCGACCACATTATCGCTTACCATCAGTTGAGATAGTAGTAAAACGCGAGCCTTTCATTTTTGGAACGAAGTTCCTTATCGCGCGTTGCGAAAGGGGGCTAGACGGAAAAAATTAAGACCAAAAGTTGTACCTAACGACACTTTTTGCGTGTCGCAAAAAGTGTCGTTACAACTTTTGATCTTAATTTATACTATATATTTCTATTATATATTTTTATTTATAATGATGATGATGATGATGATGATGACGAGGATGATGATGATGATGATGATGACGAGGATGATGATGATGATGATGATAATTTATTTATATATTTTTTTATAGTTTTTAAATTACGTATTTATTTTTATTATACTTAAAAAAAATATTACAATTCCTTCACTAATTAAAAGAACTTCGTTCCATCCGGGTGTCCCTTGACACCGCACAAGTTTTTTTTTTGTAGGTGGGGAAATGACCCAATGACATCCCGCGCTCTTAGGTGGAGCGCGAGGGCCAGACTTTTACTGACTAAAAATCCACTCCTGTTCCTTCTTTGCCTTCATCCCAGGGCCGAGTTTTCCTTTCAGAAACAAACCCTTGGCCCCAGTAAGCTTCGACCCTGCTGCGTCCCTACGGATTGCTGACATCTTGAGGCGCGCGTGGAACAGTACGCGCCGTCGACGACTTGTGCTCGGTCCTGACGGTTACCGGACGGTCGAACGGCGAGCTACCCACTGCTCGCCGTCCGCAAGCCCGCGCCTACGGCGTCCGCAAGCCCGCACCTAGGGACGCGAGCCTATACTACTAATATTATAAAAACAACAAAAATTAAAAATAATTAATTACAGACATGGTTTTAAATTCAACTCGATAACTACTACTATAGACAGACAGACAGACAGACGGACAACAAAGTTATCCTATAAGGGTTCCGTTTTTTCCTTTTGAGGTATGGAACCCTACAAATCTCCGATTACCGTTGCTAAAATTAACGCCTTTCTTAAAAGTCAGTAGAAATTATTTGAGGAATAAATACAACTTGTAATAATCAACTGATTTCATTTTTTTTTTTACAGCCCCCAGATGGTTTCCAAAATAGCGAATCGTACAATCGCGAACATGACCACTGTGAGTATTATTTTTTTATAATGTCATATGAATTTACAAGCTTTATTCTCACAAGAACTTCTAATGTTCCCATTACTGGGAATCAGGCCTCTTGTCTAGGAGGAGAGGGAAAGGTAATCCACCACGTGGGCCCAGAGCGGTATAGTGGATGTCACATCTCTTCGAAGTTTTGCTTCTAAGACATGCCGGTTTCCTCACGATGTTTTCCTTTGCCGTTTTGTGAACAATAGTGATTTTTTTTTAGTTGAGAAAATCATCTAATGACATCCCCCGCTCTTAGGCGGAGCGGGTGGACGTGTCTGACTTTTACTGGCTAAAAACCCACTCCTGTTCGTTTCATACCAGGGCTGAGTCTTCCTTTCCGAATCTGAACCTTAGCCCCAGCAGGCTTCGACCCTACTGGGCATTTACGGTTGCTAAAATCTCCTTGAGGCGCGAGGAACACTACGCGCCGTCGACGGCTTGGGGTCGGTCCGGACGGTTACTGGACGGTCGGACGGCGAGCTACTCAATGCTCGCCGTCCGCAAGCCCGCGCCTACGGTGGCCGGAAATCGGGATCGGACTCCCGGCCGCTGGGGCGCGAGGGCCATTGCCTCGCGCGTGAGAGCCTTTGCTAGCATTACTGCTTCGCAGAAGGAGGCCGCCTGCCACTCCTCGCTCCGGACCATGGCCTGTACCAAGGCCCGGCGCGAGAGATTGATGCAGCCGAGCGCCCCCACGAGGACATGGAGGTGCTCTCTGCCCAGGCGGAGCACACCTCTACCATATGCTCCACCGTGTCCTCCGGGCAATGGTGATGAAATAAATAACACAAATTAATGCTACTGTGTGTTACTGTTTCATTCTACTGTATGTGTGAGGTACGAATAAACTTTTTTCTTTCTTTCTTTCTTTCTTTCTTTCTTTCTTTCTTTCTTTCTTTCTTTCTTTCTTTCTTTCTTTCTTTCTTTCTTTCTTTCTTTCTCTTGGCTGGGTTTGAACCCATAACCTACAATTCTTAAATCGGGGCCGTTACCACTAAGCCACCACTGCTCAAACTAAAAAAGCGAGGCATTAGTGAAATTCAGGCATCGAATCAGTGCTTAAAAGTTGACCTATTTTAAAAATATAAACAATATACTATATAATACTATATTAGGAGAACCAAGGTTACCGACCATAGCACGAAGAATCGCCAAACTTAAGTGGCAATGGGCAGGGCACATTGCTCGCAGAACAGATGGCCGTTGGGGCCGAAAGGTTCTGGAATGGCGACCACGTACCGGAAGACACAGCGTTGGAAGGCCTCCTACAAAGTGGACCGATGACCTGGTAAAGGCTGCAGGAATCCGATGGATGCGAGACGCACAGGACCGTTCATTGTGGCGACACTTGGGGGAGGCATATGTCCAACAGTAGACGTCTTTCGACTGAAATGATGATGATATAATATATATTTAGTAAAACAACTAATGTACTAAAGATATTGGGGGAGACGCCGAAGCTAGGAATAAACAACATGTAACATAATAAATCCACATGTTGAAAGTAATATGTTAAAAATCGATTTTAGTTATTTTTGAAATAAGTAATTTGTTACTTATTTTGATAAATTCTTGATCAATCTTGATTACATCATTAGATTATTTTGTGTGTGTGTGTGGTAAGGTAATTTTTTCTAATTAGGATATAATATACCCTTCTCATCAGAAAAATCGAAACACTTTCGTTTTTATGTTTTCTGTCCTAATTGAACACAAAAGAGTTTTCATTCCATGAAAAAAAAATCACATGATTGTATAGCTGGCAGTTTGGCCATTACAGTGATAAGCGAAAATTCAAAATTAGAAATAACCTATAGATGAAATTATTCACTGTTTTGAGACAAATGTGTATTTAGAGTTGGAATACATTTCACCTTTGAAAACTAAAAATTAGCACTTATCTTAAAACTTTTTGTTCTTTATTTGTTTACTGTGACGTTAGGACGCCTGAAAAAGTTTTTTTTTCTAAATCATATGGATACTTCGCCCGCAGAAGTCGCCCAAGTGGTGGCATTACTGAATTCTGGACTTAGTCAGCGTGTTGTGGCTGAAAGATTGCATCTAAGCCTGTCGTCTCTTCATAGAGTCTACAAACGCTATCGGGAGACTGGTTTGTTCACGCGCCGTTCAGGATCTGACAGGAATCTGATCACTTCGGAGCGAGATGATCGATTTATTATAACAACTTCTTTACGAAATCGACGCCTTAATGCTTTTCAAATGCAGCAGCAGCTTCATGTTGTACGTAGGGTGGCTGTAAGTGACTCTACAATTAGAAGAAGGTTGAAGGAACGTGGACTGGTACCGCACAAGCCAGCAAATGGGCCGAAATTAACTGTAGACCATCGAAGAGCGCGCCTTAACTTTGCACCTATTCACCTAAATTGGTCATACCTCCAGTGGAACAAAGTCCTCTTTTCTGATGAGTGTAAAATTATGCTGTATGGTAACGACGGAAGGAACAAGGTCTACAGAAGAGATGGAGAATGCTTTGCACAATGCTGCTTTGAAGAAAAGGTCGGCTATGGTGGCGGTTCGTGGACGGTTTGGGGAGGAATCAGCGCCGACGGTAAGACAGAGCTTGTCTTTGTGTCTGGGCCACGTGTGCCTGCACTAAACAGTCATCGGTACATCGAACAGAGTCTTGAGCCTCACGTGATGCCCTATGCACATTTTACTGGCAATAGTTTCATATTCATGCACGACATTGCTAGGGCTTACACCGCGAGCGTCGTATGAGATTATGTTACCAAAGTCGATATCTCCATTATGGAATGGCCAGCAAGAAACCCGGACATGAATCCGATTTTCGATCCAATTCTATGGGATGAATTAAAGAGACGAATTCGTGCAAGAGATCCTACCCAGAAACACCTAGCCAGCTGCAAAATGCAATCCAAGAGGAATGGATTTGAATGGAATAGAATGCCACTTTCATCCGATCGATGAAGAACCATATGGAAACAGTAATAAGAGCTCGGGGAGGGAATACAAGTTATTAAATAAACGTTTCTTACCTTTTTTTTATCAATTTCCTTCATACTCCATACAGGGTAAAAATTACTTGTTAAACAAAATAGGAAACCTATGAAAATATAATTTGAATTCATTAACACATTATTCACTATTAAACGACATTTGACATATATTCTTAAATATACACATTTTTCTGATAATCCTCACAAAACATAAGCTTGCAAGGTGTTTCGATTTTTCTAATGAGAAGTGTGTATATATCTTGATTTGCTGACATCTCCCTGAGGCGCGCGTGGAACAGTATGCGCCGTCGACGACTTGGTCTCGGTCCGGTCGGTTACCGGACGGTCGGACGGCGAGCCACCCATTGCTTGCCGTCCGCAAGCCCACACCTACGGTGGCCGGAAATCGGAATCGGAATCCCGGCGGCGGTTGGGGCGTGACGACCGTTGCCTCAGGCGATCTACCACCTCCTTTGCTAGCATTACTGTTTCTCAGAAGGAGGCGACCGCCTGCCACTCCTCCTCGCTCCGGACCATGGCCAGTACCAAGGCCCGGCGCGAGAGATCGCCGCCGCCGATCGCCCCCACGAGGACACGGCGTTGCTCTGCCCAAGCGGGGCACACCTCCACCGTGTCCTCCAGGTGGTCCACACAGTGGTGACACCCAGGCGTCGCTTTCGCACGAATCCGGTGCAGGAACTTCCCGAACTTACCGTGTTCGGTGAAAACCTGCGTCATGCGGAAGGTGAGGACGCCGTGAGGTCTTTCCAACCACACCTCAAAGAGGGGACTTACCGCCATAATTGTGGCGTGCCCAGCACTGGGTCGCGACAGTCGCTGTCGCCATTTCACCATGAGAACCCGCCGAAGCTCTGTCCGCCATGCTGCGACTTGTCGCGGCAGCGGAGTTTCGCCTTATTCATTCGTCTTTATTGCATTATTTCAGTTAGATGTAGTGTATAAGTATACTGTACGATATTTTTGATGAACTAGTTTACAATTTGTAAGCGTTTTGAGCCATCAAAATTCGGTTTCTTTTCTGAATCATGTCCTATTTTCTGATCGACTGATGTATAATTTTCTAAAATTTCTTTTATTTCTCTCGGCGATTCTGACGAAACTTTTTTTTTTAATTTTTCTCTCATTAGACTTTTGTACTTCCTTGTAATCTATATTTCAAGAACAAAAAATATTTGTTCGTGCAGTTTCGAAAGCGCAGCTACTCTGTTTTGTCTACAAATTCTTACTCCAAACTTACAAATAGTAATGAATAAACTTAAAAACTTCTAAAAAAAATCTTTTGTTATTAGGGCTACTTTGTCAGTGACTGACATAGGGTAGCTCAAGTTAGTAATTTTGTTGTTAGTCAATCAATCAATCAATCTTTATTTGTGAACATAGGTATTACAATAAAGGTCTTATATAAACATTTTAGTCGTGCTCTATGTCCTACCAATGAAATTGGTGTACAAATATATTAGTCTTTTAGTAAGTAATAAGTCTGAATCCATACAATGCAATGTCTAATTATAGTAAATAATGTCAAATAAATGTAATATTAAAAACAAACAAATTAATAAATTATAATCAATTTAAAATACATGTCAATGGTATCGTAAAAAATGTCAAATAAATGTAATATTAAAAACAAATAAATTAATAAATTATAATCAATTTAAAATACATGTCAATGGTAATAGTAAATAGTAAAGGGCTGGTAATGTCATAGTTTATCATTTAAAAATTCTTCAATAGAGTAATAAGTCTTATCTATTAGAAACAAAAACAATTTACTTTTGAATTTGCGGACATTATCTTCATTTCTTATACATTTTGGTAATTTATTATAGACCCTTGGAGCCATTACAAAAATACTGTTTCTGTATAATGCAGTACAAGATCCGACAGTTTGTAACTGATCACAACGGCGCTGACTAGTCACTCGAGCAAACTTATGTAGGTTTCTTTTGACGAACATAGATGTTTCATAGATGCATAATGACGGCATTGTTAATATCTTCGTATTTTTAAAAAACGGTTTGCAGCTGTCTGTTGTCTGCAAATTATATATGGCTCTTATGCATCTTTTTTGGCATTTAAATACTATATCTTTACCCGTGGCATTTCCCCAAAATATGATTCCATATCTCAATGTTGAGGCTACTAAACCATGATACGCTGTTAAGACTGTTGCTCGATTGGCCGTTTTACTTAACATGTGCAAGACATAGGAAAGTTGGTTTAGCTTACTGCATACATGGTCAATATGTGAATTCCATTTTAAAGAATTTTCAATGGTTAGTCCAAGAAACTTAGTCACATTTGTTTCATTAATAATTTTGTCATTGTAATTAATATTCAAGTCCGGATTGTAGTTTAGTCTTTGTCGAAAATTCATTAGTACTGTTTTGTCAAGATTTATAACTAAATTATTGTTTTGCAACCAATGTACAACTGATTGTAAGGTAGAATTAATCTCAGCCACTAGTGTGCTTGCCTCGTCACTATTAAAAAGTATTGTGCTGTAGTAATTGTTGTGTATATGATTAACGGGGGACTATGGTCCCCCGTTAATCATATACACAACAACAACATATTTGTAGAGGAAAGAACTAAGATCGCGCGGACGAAGTCGCGGGAAAAGTAGTAGTAGCATTATGTTTGGCATCCAGTGTAACCGAATGCAGCAGACTGAGTACCAGTGTTTTCCATAAAACTGCTGCATAACCTAACCAAGAAACTCGAGAACAGGAGGAGAGGATTCCTACAGTAAAAGTTTGACACGCCCTCGCGCTCAGCACTAGAGCGCGAAAAGTTTGACATGCCGTCACGCTCAGCCCTAGAGTCCGACTAGTTTGACAGGCCCTCACGCTCAGCCCTAGAGCGAGAAAAGTTTGATACGCCCTCACGCCCAGCCCTAGAGCGCGAAAAGTTTGACACGCCCTCGCGCTCAGCCCTAGTGCGCGAAAAGTAATTAAATGATTTCCCACTTTAAAAAAAACCTAATTGAAGACTATAAACTAAGTTAGGTGTAGGTATTCTTAAACAGGTTTACGCTTCTGAAATTTTCTTATTTAACAAAAACCCTGACCAGTTTATTAATTAAGTATATCTTTTTTATTTCATTTCAGAATTATGTTAATACAGGGGTGTATTACTGCTGTGATGGTTATGTAACAGTTCAAAAATATCCGTAAGTCATTACAAATACCTATTTTTAATTGATTAAAGGTCGCCGCACACGGGACACCGGCCACAACCGAAAAACGCTGCCCCCGACATATTTCCTGTAGGTTTCATACATTTTATATGGATTCACCGCACACGGTTGACGCTGGTGGCCGCCACACGCTACAAATCACCACTGCTCCCTTCTTGTGGCCCGAACGAGCCACTAAACGTCGATACAAAACGCCGTCACACGCCACTCGCGCATTTAAACCTTCTTCGTCAGAGTCCATTATGATACTGCGCGTATGGGTTAAAAAAGTAGCAGCCACCAGTGGCTGTCGCGCGCTTCAGTTTCCTTTGTGGCCGCTTCTAGCTTCTCGCGGCGGCTTTTGTGGCTGTCGCGTGTGGTCCGTGTGCGGCGACACTATGACGTAAAAACCACCCTCGTAACAACTTCACACCAAGATCCCAGAGCTGTCTGACATAACTTATTTTCACATGGATGAAAGGTTTAGGTTCTCAGTAGCGTCTCATGTGCTTTGAATACTTGTGTGCTTGTGGAGCTCCTCCTTGGAGCCCCTGGGCAGTTACCAGGTGAGAAAGGGAACCATAAATAACGAGTTACTTAACTTATTTTTTTATGACGGATTTTTATAGATGTTTTGTAGAATATTATTCTAAAGTATTATATATAAGTGTCAGACACTTTCCATAGACTAAAACTTCTGTCAGACGCTTTAAAGCTCAACAAAAAATAAATGAACTTTACTTATTTTTACATGTCTGATTTTTATATTAACGTAACTATTACAAAGTTATATTTCAGTAGTCATGGATGTTTGGTATAAAAAATTAAGTTAAGTAACTCGTTATTTTTAGTTCACTTTCTCACCTGGTACCTGCTTAGGGGCCCTAAGGAGGAGCTCCGCAAGAACACAAATATTCAAAGCACATGAGACGCTACTGAGAACCTAAGGTTTCATCCATGTGAAAATAAGTTATGTCAGACAGCTCTGGGATCTTAATATAGCAATGATCCAATCTCTTATTGCATGTATTTATCATCTATCTATCTATCATGAATATAGTTCTGGCCTTGTTGAATGTATAATTGGACACAAATAAGTAACACATGTTAACCGATACAGCTACGATTTTGAGGAAAAAAAAACGGCCGTCGTTTTGTGGTTTATTAAGAATTAGAACATTTTAAATGCTTATAAAATATGGTATGTGGTAGTGATATCTAAGAATTGTAATGTTGTATGTTTTGCCATTTACAATTGCTAATTTGTGTCCAACTGAGTGACAATGCGTTTTGTCTTTTTTATAATACATTTTAGCTACCTGCACATACAAGTCACTATAATACTCGTAGATACTATTGTGAAAAAAAGATACGAAATTGTTCGAGATCTGTCTCCTAAATTAAATTTTACAGGGCCCAGTTTGAAAGGTTTAGTTGTCAAATATTTCTGTTTTGATTAATTTGTAAATGAATGAAATGATGTCAAACCACAAATATTTCTACCACCTGATTAGTCTTCACCATTTAAAATTTTATTCTTGCTAAGATTAATTTTGTGCAGGTAATTAAATAATTAATTTTAGTTTCATTCAGTACTAAAATGTTCAGATTATATCACAAAATTGTACTAAAGTCATGCTACACATGTTTCAGACTTACCTGTAAACCGAAATGTTCCAAGCCATGCGGGAACGGCACCTGTATCGCGCCGGAGACGTGTCAGTGCAACAAAGGATATCTATTTTTAGATCGAACATGCCGACCAGTATGCAATAAAACTTGCGTCAATGGTACATGTGTCGCCCCTGAGAAATGCCAGTGTTGGCCAGGATATCAAAAGACGAGTAATAACAGCTGCAAACCTCACTGTACCAGTGGATGCCCGAATGGCACATGTGTTCGCCCAGAAACATGCGCCTGTAACTCAGGATTTAGATCGTTTAATAAAACGTGTCAACCTGTTTGTTCTAATCCTTGTTTGAATGGCACATGCATTGCACCTAGTGTCTGTAAATGTTGGCCAGGTTATATAGCATCTGGGAAGTTTAGTTGCAAGCCTTATTGTTATAGTGGATGTCCAAATCGTACTACATGTATAGCGCCAAATACATGTTCATGTTTGCCAGGATATAAATTGTTAAAAAACAAAACTTGCACACCTCACTGTTCAAATGGATGTCTTCATGGCGTTTGCGTGAGTCCTGAAACGTGTATCTGTAATCCAGGATGGAAAATGGTTACAAATAACAGAACATGTCAACCAACATGTACCAAGCCCTGTGTGAATGATACAATATGTGTCGCTCCAGAGACGTGTGGTTGTCGTACTGGGTATACAAAAATAAATGGTATATGTCTAGTTGAAAAAAATTGGTAAGTACCATTTATTAAGCTGCAACGAAAGACTCGCACCTAACATTGTTTTAGAAAGTTTCAAGTTACTATTTTATATTTTATTATATTTCAAGTAGTACTAGCTTCTGTCAGCGGTTTCACCCGCGTGGAAGTAGGTTATTCCACATAAATTTATGACCCCCGTTTTACCCCCTTAGAGATGGAGTTTCGTAAAATCTGTTTTTTAGCGGATGTATAAGGAACCTATCTGCCAAATTTTAAGTTTGTAGGTGTTATAGTTTCTGAGATTTCGTGATTATGGTAATTCGCTTTTATTTATATAGATTACTTGTTTCTGCCAGCGGCTTCGCCCGCGTGTATGTTGGTTTCTCCATATAGGGTGACTGGTAATTAGTGTACGATACTTAAACACGTGATTGTGCTCATGATAACCAACAACTTTTGCTATGGGAATAAACCTGAAATCGCGAAAAAAAAAATCAGCTGTTCAGTAGGTACATTTATGTTTGCCTAATGTACTGAACAGCTGATATTTTTTTCGCGATTTCGGCTTTGCTCCCATAATAAAAATTGTTTGATATCATGAGCACAATCACGTGTTTAAGTATCATACACTAATTACCAGTCACCCTATATAAACTTTAGACACCCGTTTCATCCCGTTAATGGCAGAATTTTAAAAAATCCTTTCTTAGTGCTCGCCTACGTCAAAAAAGGAAACCTTGTACAAAATTTCACGCTCCTAGTCCCAGTAGCTTTGGCTGTGCGTTGATATGTCAGTCAGTCAGTTTCTCCTTTTATGTTATATAGATTTGTTCCTCTATAACTGACACAAATATAAACTTTGCGTATACATAACCACACATTTTGGCAAATTTTAAAAATCGTGATTATGATATAAATGATTTGGTTAGGTTAGGTTAGGTTTGCTTTAATTTTTTTTTTCTGTTGCACCGTTACTTAAAAACTTCATTTTCTGTTTTCAGGATGCAGTCTAACTGGATGTATGTCGTGGTTATTGCAATCATAGTTTTAGTGATATTACTTATATCCATCATTGTTATAGCGCGTTGCATGAAGAATAGTTCTCAAGAGGTTGGTTATTATTTTTTCTTGTGTGATATAAAGCATGAATTTGTGACTTATTTTGATGACGAGTAGTAAAACAGGCCTGGCTTTAATTAAACAAAATTTATATGTGGAGACAACGATAAGACAACGTATAAAAACCGATTACTTTGACCTAAAGGTGGTCTTGCTAGATAGGTTTGATAAGTGGCTCAATAACTACATTCAGCTTATATTCAACTTAAAGAAAAATGACAATGTATTGAAAGCTTCAGATCTCAACTTAAATTGATGCCTACACTTCTTTTTTCTACTCAGCTCACCCACATCTCATTCAAATTTTATATCTTGCCTTCAATAACAAGAATATTAACTTTACACGCTAGGCATCTGCATTTTGCTAATAACCTCTTAAGGGCATGCAATTCGACATACATTTTCACTGTTTTTCATACAATCGCTATTACGCGATTATGACGTTATAACACATTTTTCATTATATATTTTGGAAACACAGTGTCTTGTGGATATTATCTAGGCTTCTATTGAAATCAATTTGTAAATTTGTGTAAAATTAATCCAGAAAAGACCTCTGAAAATCTGCTATTTTGCATGAACACACTACACTATGACACTTCAGAATATACTCAAAAATTAAAAAAGTATAACAATAGAAGCCTTGAAAATTTAATCAAGATTCTAAATGACGACATTTTTTTTCAAAAACTTTTAAGGGTTTAAATAAAACACGTATTTCCTGAAACAAGTTTTGTGAAATATTCGAGTAAATCACGGAATTACCGAATGCTAACAGTGTTTTCAGGCGTTATCTCTCTTTTTTCGCGTTGCCCCTTCGTCAAAAATCACGTTGGATTGCGTTAGATGAAGTATTATGCTTTGAAACCATGCTTGATGTTGACGATAGGCGAGTGGAAAAGGACCCTCTTAATTTTTTATTCTTCTTATACTACTAATTTGTTCATTCCACCATTTCCATATTTCATAGACAGTCCGTACTTGTTTGAAATTTACTTCCTCTCGATATCAGGTTGGCTTTCAGCCAGCATGTATTTAAGCAGAAGTTGCGGAATTATTTCTGTAGACATAACTGAGTCGTCTCAAAAACCTTTCTTTTATTATTATTTAAGAGGTATGCGGAACAGAGAGTAAAGTCCCACATATTTCCATTGAAAAGGGAGGATCCTCCGACCAGACGAGTGTTACGTCTAATAGAGTTTAAAGTCCCACACACCTTAGTCGAAAAGGGAGGATCCTCCGACTAGACGGGTGTTATATTTGGTTTGGGCCCCTGCCCGATAATCAACTATCGGGCTGTATTATATGTTCAAATCGCGTGAAGAACTATAATTGCGCGATGCAGGATTTCGTAGTTTTGTTTCTATGTGACGTCATAGATGTCACTATAATAATTATTATTACTAGCCCGTATTGTCCCACCGCTGGACTTGGGTCTCGCTCCATTCCTTCCAACATTTTCGGGTCATCCCGCAAATGTTGCTGTTTCTGGGCTCCAATCCTGTGTTTTACAAGCGCATAGTTCGTTAGACGTGCGGTCGACATATATCCTACCCAGTCCCATTTAAATTGGGCAGCTTTTTGAGCTATATCAACGATTTGTGTTTTAGAGCGCAATGTAGTTTTCTTTCTTTTTCTTTATTATAAACCAGCACTTTGTTAGCGACTTCGTTCACGAGAAAGTTTTCGTAAAACTTGCAACACTTCTTAAATCGTACTTTGAGTTAAAAAACAATAAAAATGCCTCGAGTCTGGTCTGCTCCCTAGCCAAGTTACGACCGTTTCGTTTCGATTCTCTTGAGTCGAACGATTCGAGTAGGCCACGCCTCCGATTCCTTAGTTCTGACGTCATCTCAACGCTCAGTCACGTACCTAATCAGAACAAAGGAATCGAAGGCGTAGCATACTCGAGGCGTTCGACGCAAGAGAATCAAAACGAAACGGTCGTAACTTGGCTAGGGGGGCTCGTCTTTCATTATTCATGTCGGACGGTGAGAGTAAAGCAATAGTTTGTTTTTGCGCAAACACTTACGCACTATAATATCTTATGCTTAGGTACTTGGCTAATCTCCATTAGGATTGGTCACACTGATCGAAATGCAGTCATGAGGTTTATATTTATTAATGTTTATGTATGCATTAATAATAATATTCTTTTCTGCTTTGTTTTCTTTTATGTTTAATTTACCTTGTTCTGTCTTTGCATCGATCTAAGGTCGACAAGTAAAAAACACTTGAGGCAATATGTGTGTACAATTCATTTTACAACTGCTTTTTTTTTTAGTTTTGACTGTGTATTGTTCTCCGTGTGTAACCACAAAACAGATAAGTACAGAAGTCAATCTCCTGTATGTACTTCACTTTTCATACCTACACTCGGCGGTCGCACTAGGGTTGTCAAGTTTAGCCAATGCATAAAAAAAAATCGTGGTAGGTATGTTCTTAGGCCGGGTCGCTTACATACCTACTTAACTGTTCTGTGTTAACCATCGAAATACAAACCTTTACCCATTAACCTTTCTGAAACAACTGATAGCTAAAAAAATGACAACTCACCGTTTTATGTTGAATTTAAGCAACCGACCACTATACGGTTATAATAACTATTTTATTGTTGCTCCATTTTTGCACAAAAAAGTCCACAGACGTGTAATTCAAGCGGAAGGTACGCGTGCTCGCAGACAGTGATCCCAACCGGTCCGAGATATCGTGTCCGTGAGCGATGTCTACGTGTGCGTTGCTTGAGCGCACTTTGTATATAGATTGACTTCTGTACCTCTCTCTTTTTTATGCTGTAGTTCTACATTAAATTAATATTTTTATTCTTTCAGACGACGTAGTTCCTGCCCCACGAGTTCAACGCGAAAATGTTCAACAAATCGAAACGCGAGTACGATAACTGCGACAATAACTCAGTACTCTTATGTTTTCTACGATAATTTGAAAATTTAAATTTATTACTATTGTTTTTTATACTTAACTACGTAAGTAAGGAAACTAATTATATTATTTTTATATTTGCATTTAATCTAAAATGTCTCTAAATATATATGTTACCGTTAGAATACGTTAATATGCGCATTAATTGGTAATCTGCAAATTACCGGTCCATCCGTTAGTGTGAAATTTGACTTAAAGTAGCAGATATTTCTACTTTACCCAGTTAATCTGCATATTAAAGGATGCTACATCGTTTGGAGATAGTGAGCGAGACACTTTGGTTCCCTTTTAGCTTTAGCCTTCTAACTTAAACTCTAGATTAAATATTTTCAGAAATTTAAAATTAAATAATTACAATGAATTCGAATGTTTTATTCAAGCAAAGAACCTGTTTTATAATTTAACCGTATGCTTGGCCGTTAGTCTGCAGATTACTTAGGAAGTCTGCAGATTATCTCGTTTTCCCACTTTAACGGACTTAATCAAATAATCTGCAGATTAATAACAAGATAATCTGCACTCTAACTAAAAAAAATAGAGTGAAGTAACTTATTTATTCACATTAGCAGTAACATATATTGTTTTGATTATTACTTGTTAACTTAGGTTCTCTTTGATGAACCACTGATTCACTCTCTTGTTTTATATACTAATAGTTATTTTTCCCCGATAAATACGTGAATTTAATTTAAACAAATTAATTTCCTTATTACGATTTCCGAAACGATTGTTTTGAGTCAACCTCACGTACAGTATCTATAAACAAAACGTGACCTTCAAGTACAGTCACATACAAATCAACTTAATTTGATGTCATTTAATTTGTTTCTATACTAATTTATGCTTATGTCATCATTATCAATAAAATATCATTTAATAACACAAATAAATGAGATGACAACTGGCTAACCGTCGGTCTTAAGATCAAGCTTCACAAATTTTATTTATTGAAATTGAAACCCTCTTTACAAACGTAAATAGTATATTTTGGTACAAGTGGAGATTGCTTAAATTGACATTGCTACCGAGGTGGAATGCGCCCGAGTCGTAAGCAAGAGTTACATGAAGCCGAGTAATGCAGTAACAAATTTCCACGTGAATCAAACATCTTTTAATTATTTTTTAAAATTCTTTTTTTAGATCCATTGTTGTTATTTTATGTTATTAATTATTTTATTTACCTTATGAATTGATAGCAATACTTTACACAACTAAGTACTTAAGTAATTAAAAGATATTTCGACTTGTAAATGTAATTTTTACCAATAAATATGTTTAACTATTTATTTACTCTATTATTATTATTAGACTTACTCGTAGATGTTTTCCATGGGAATTGGCAAGTAGTGGGGTAGAACTGGAAACAACTAAAATAATATAGAGGCCTTTTCTCAGTATTGAGATAGTAAAGGTTACGTATAATATATAGTAATAATATTAAGCTCTTCGTGTATTTATTTATGGTTTATAATAAAAAGTATATACCCAAGTAAGTATTATCTTTCTATTAGGATTGAAAAAAAAAGTCATATAAATGATTATGAATTATGTCATTATTTTTCTATTTACATCGGATTTTGTAGTTCACTGTACGTAGCACAGAATGGATAGCATTGAAGTAGGTACTTAGCTACTCTAATAACAGTTTTTTTTTTCTAAAGTAGTGTATGAGTTTGCAACAGATATTGTATATGTTCGAATATATGTTATTGTTTCTTATACTTCTTCGCTTTTCTGCTTTAAACTATTAAGACGTAGGACGAGGTTTTTTAGCAATAGCTTTGTAGATAATGTAATAAGCTTTTCACTGTTTTTTATTTAGTGTTTTCTTGTTACCCTTTTTTTCATTGGATTATTTTTAAGTTCATGTACTTTTTAAATTGAGATTTACAGTATAGTGATTTAAAAATGTCATTGACATGTAACATTTTTAGAATTATAGTTTTGTTTATAATTATACAAACAAAAATATTGTGTCAAGTATGTGTTGAAACGAAAATGTAAGTATCAAATATTTCTATTGGTTTTACTTGAATTTATAATTCAAGACGATTTTAAAATTTTTGAACAGTAAAATTCAATGTCAAACATGAGAAAGTTTGCATTGGAAACCATATCTAATTTATTATAGTTTTTATAAATACTAATCATCAATTAAAATAAACTTTAAAATGTTAAGCTTAAGTCCTTAATTGAGTAAAATAAATAAAATAAGTTGATAGAGTTGTATTGAAATTATCTTGAATTAATTTTATTTTACAAATAAAAGTTCGTAGAGTATATGTATGTAGTTCACCTTTTTATTAAATTTGTCACCGAATTATTGCGAACTTCGTAAGATTTTACAGACATAAATCTTGCGAATTATAGAATTTTTTTTTTGTGAATCGGTCATTTCGAATACTAATATAAAACCGAAGAAGTTCAATACTATACTACTAAAATAAGAAAGTTCGATACTTGGCTTTATAATCTATCTGTGTCTTACACAAGAGAAAAAAAATATATTGTAAGCTAACCAATAATAATAATATAATGACATATTTTATTTTATTCTTCATTGTTAACCCAATAATATAGAGATCATTTTGTTTATTGTTATATTTTCTCTGATTAGGAACTATTGTGATGTTCTTGAAACCTACTTATATACTTACTTGGAGGCTTATGAGAAGACGGACTGTCTGTTTTGGTGCACCGCCACTAGAGTGGCCACTGCGATGGGAACTAGGACCATCAGGGTGAGATTATAATAAATCAATCAATAAAACAATAGTCAACCAGCAAAAAAAAACATTTCGTCAAGACCATTTTTTTATCGACTTCAAAGAAAGGAGAGCTTCTCAATTCAATAATATATATTTTTTTTTTTACATTAATGTCACCTTGGGACCGTAGTAGTTAGGATTTTTTTTTTGAAGTGAAAACTTCTTTAGCGGCGTTGTACACTTTTTTTGTAATGGGTAAAAAATGTTAAACTCGCGTCAGGACACGTGACCTGATCGAAAATTCGTAAGACGGATGTCGTGCAAAATTGTGTGCAAAAATGTAATGGGTAAAAAATGATAAAATCGCGTCAGGACACGTGACCTGATCGAAAATTCGTAAGACGGATGTCGTGCAAAATTGTGTGCAAAAAAAAAGCAATTCGTGCAAAATTATTCCATAACCATTCCAAAATATCCAAAACGCACAACGTTAATACTTAAGTTTTCACTTCTGCCGGCACTCCCAGAGTGCAGCCCGTCATTTTTTTTTTTAAATTAGTAATAACATTTCCAGATTGGTTTTATTTTTTTCAAAAACCATTTTTGGTGAGCTAATAAGGTTACTTATTAGAATTGTCATGAGTTGCACTCCAGCTATAAGGTAATATCGAACTAGTTTGCTGATGAAGCTGGAAAGGGTACGTAGTAAATAGGGAAACTTCGTATTAATAAAACAATGTCTCCTAATTGTTTTGGCTTATTGGAATTGTGACGATGCATTCTGGCTAAGAAGGGGTTAATAGTAGTAGTAGTACAATACTTTTTTTTCTTCCATTCTGTCCCATCAACCGCCACGTTATCATTAACTCCCTTTTCTTTAAAACCTGTATACCAGTCCTCACGTCATCATCATCATCATTTCAGCCGAAAGACGTCCACTGCTGGACATAGGCCTCCCCCAAGCGTCGCCACAGCGAACGGTCCTGTGCGTCTCGCATCCATCGGACCCCCGCAACCGTTACCAAGTCATCGGTCCACCTTGTAGGAGGCCTTCCAACGCTACGTCTTCCGGTACGTGGTCGCCATTCCAGAACCTTTCGGCCCCAACGGCCATCTGTTCTGCGAGCAATGTGCCCTGCCCATTGCCACTTTAGTTTGGCGATTCTTCGTGCTATGTCGGCAACCTTGGTTCTCCTGCGGATATGCTCATTCCTGATTCGATCACGCAAGGAAACTCCGAGCATAGCCCTCTCCATTGCCCTTTGGGTGACTTTAAGCCTTCTAATGAGGCCCATTGTAAGCGACCACGTTTCGGAGCCATACGTCATCACTGGCAACACGCACTGGTCATAGACTTTCGTCTTGAGACACTGTGGTATATTGGACGAGAAGACACCGCGCAGCTTCCCGAACGCTGCCCAGCCGAGTCGGATTCGACGATTGATCTCTTTCTCGAAGTTAGACCTTCTCAACTGGACCGTCTGTCCCAGGTAAACGTAGTCGTCTACAACTTCGAGTGTAGAGTCCCCGACCTTGATAGGAGTGGGCGCTACATGGCTGTTTACCATGACTTTGGTTTTGTCCATGTTCATTTTAAGTCCCACTCTTTCGGAAGCTCTACTGAGGTCACCAAGCATTGTACTGAGCTCCTCCGTAGTCTCAGCCATGACTACTATGTCGTCGGCAAACCGAAGGTGAGTGATGTACTCGCCATTGACATTAATGCCTAGCCTTCTCCATTCCAAAACCTTGAAGACATCCTCCATTGCTGCCGTGAACAGTTTCGGAGAAATAACGTCTCCCTGCCTCACACCCCGCTGCAAGAGGATAGGTTTCGAGGTCTGGTCTTGTAGTCGGACTGACATAGTGGCGTTTTTGTACAAACACTTCAGCACTTCGATATACCGATAGTCAATTTGGCACCGTTGGAGAGACTGCAGTACAGCCCAAGTTTCAATCGAATCAAAGGCTTTCTCGTAGTCCACAAACGCTAAGCAGAGAGGCTGGTTATACTCCTCAGTCTTCTGTATAACCTGCCGCAGCGTATGTATGTGGTCCACGGTGCTGAAGCCTTTTCGAAATCCGGCTTGTTCGGGAGGCTGGAAGTCGTCGAACCTGCGCGCGAGACGATTCGTGATGACTCTGGAAAACAGCTTGTAGACATGGCTCAGAAGCGAGATGGGCCTATAATTCTTAAGCAGGGCATTATCGCCCTTCTTAAAGAAGAGTACCACCACGCCTCTGCTCCACGCCTGTGGCGTTTTCCCCTCGAGTATGACGGAATCAAATACTTCATTCATTTTTCTTCAGCTTTCTTTTCCCTCTCCATACATATAGGGTGACTGGCAATTAGTATACGATACTTAAACACGTGATTGTGCTCATGATAACAAACAATTTTGATTATGGAAGCAAAACCGAAATCGCGAAAAAAATATCAGTTGTTCAGTACATTAGGCAAACATAAATGTACTAAACAGCTGATTTTTTTTCGCGATTTCAGGTCTGTTCCCATAGTAAAAGTTGTTGATTATCATGAGCACAATCACGTGTTTAAGTATCGTACACTAATTACCAGTCAACCTATATTCACTCATAACTCTTTTAGTGACATGCCGACATGCGTTTCATCTCTTCTCTTTACATGATCGTAGCAAGACAAACGATTTAATTTCAACTATTCAGTCACTGCCACCACTTTTAAACTTATTTTAATCAATACTTTATCTATTACTAGCGAGCCGTCCCGGTTTCGCACGGGTGCAATGCTGATACTAAATATAGAATTGAATAGAATAGAATAAACTTTATTGTACATCAAAATAGAACAGAATACTTAAATCAGTACAAAAACAAATGTACTTATGTTACCAATGGTGGAATAGACATTGTTGACTAACTATTGGATGTTGTCTATCAAAACACAAAGGTTTTCTGGGTTAATCCTTCCATCACTTTGTGTTAACTCTTCATTGCTAACTTTTAGCAGCATCTCATGCGCATTCTAAAAAAGCCTCTTCTCACGTGAAGACAATGAAACCCTCATGTTAGTTCTAAGCTCTAATTTATTGACGTGTGGCCAAAGGATGGATCTTTTTAGGAAAGCATTTATTTCGTCAGCACGTGTTCCTCGAGTCACAACTGGTAGGATTTGACGAGTCTCCTGAGAACAGAATTGTACATCCACCCATAGGTGAATTTTTACTGCGCAAATCGCGCATTGTCCTATCCAGTGCTTCCACTGATGTCTTGTTTGACATGGTGGCTTCGTCACAGACTATTAATGAACAGTGACGCATAAATTTTCCTGTATTGGTCTGTTTAGAAACACTACTGACGCTGTTATTATCATCGGTGGCGATTTCAGCGGGACCTTGAATGTAGAGTGTGCGGTTCGGCCTCCTTCTAAAAGCGTAGTGGCAATGCCGGATGACGCGACAGCTAATGCAATTTTTCCGGTAGATCTCACTTTTTAATAAAAGAAAATTGATTAAAAATATTTTTCCTTCCTTGCATAAAACCATGCTCAAAGACTTGCTTGCTCTTGAAAGAGGTCATTATATCGCGCATGAATTGTTTGGATTTCGGATGATCACCCGTAAGGAGAGAGTGAAGTGGTTCAGGTGGAGGAAGAATTTCTTCTAATTTTACTTTTCCTTGTAAGCAACACATACCTTTCGATTCGTCCTTGAATTTCAAGGCCAAACAATGTTCACACACTACTGACATGGTACTGTGACGACTATGAAGGTCACAACTATTATTAACTTCCAAAACTGGCATGTTAGACTTTTAAGGTTTACGTTATAAAAAGTTTAGTTTGATGGATGTTCAATCAATAAGACAGGAAGAGGTCTAAAGAATGTCGGAATATATTTTATGTGAAAAATATAGATGAAAGTGCTTATTACCTTTGATTATATACTTGTCTAGATAGAGCAATGCAAACATACGACGCGCTGAAACTGTCTCCAATTGCGTGACATGTGTGAGTACCGCACGTGTACTTATTGTCGTCAAACTGTCAAGGTGTGCGTGTTGAGGGATGCCTGCTCCAAATTATTAATTTTCCTTTTCTCCATTATTTATTATGATGAAAGTTTAACAAACTACGTTGAGTGAAATAATTATTTTGTAGAATAAAGAAAGAAAGAAAATACATTTATTTAGCACAGACTTAAAGACACACAATACTCCAGTTACATGTAATTACATAAAACCAACAAATAAAAAGTATAAAGTCCGATGTAAGGATTTAGTAGGAATGTGTGCCTCACGGCTGCACCAAACAGGCCCAATTCAGCAAAAATCTGAAACCAAAAATATTAGAAAAACAAAAAAAAAAATTTGTGCATGACGTCATGGGTTTCATTTTTTTTGTAGGGTATCATTTACTGATCAAAGAAATAATGTGATTTTTTAAATAATATTGTTCTCCTGATCGAAAGATGATGTAATGATATTTGAATTTTTTCTCCCATAGTTTCGCCAAATCTCCCTAGTAATAAACTGACAACACTGGCTAATCGGAATGACAAACAAAAAAACTAATTAAAAATCGTGTTTTCTATAATAATAGTGGTTAAATAACAAAACTTACCGATGAAAAGTGATCTTAGTGTTATTATATTGTTTTCCCACATAATTATGGCACAGTCTGACAGCACAAACCGGCATAATTAATAATTTTTCGTGAGCACATTATCCTTAGTTGTTTCAAATGACACTAACTTAGGGAGAAGCGAGTCTACCAATTTTAGTAGACTTTATTTGGGCCGTTTAGTACGGTCAATGTGGCATCTAGACAAGTATATAATCAAAGCTTATTACTAAACAATAATAGTCTAAAAACGAATATAAAGCCTTTCATTGCGCTCACAGCGTGACAGTACCTATAGATACTATACGATCGTCTTTGTAAAGAATTGAAGAATCGTAATTCATAGCAGAATTTTCTTTATTTACCCATGAACTATGTGTTAGTGCGGACGATTCTCTGGCTGTATTCGATGCCTATCCCTATCCTGGCTGAGGCGAGCCTCACGCTCTACAGACGATTCTCTGGCTCTCTGAACTCTATGTCTATCCCGACCCTGGCTGCGGCGAGCGAGCGTGGCAGTCGCTACGTCCCCGTCAGGGGGCGTGGCAAGCGGCTTCAGGGCTTCGCCCTCTGGCCTTCGAGAGTCGCTGTTGACAATAAGGTCGCGGGGCAAGGGTCTCGCGTCAGGGGGGCGCGCGTGCCAGGGCGCCAGGTGCTTGACGTGGGGCCAAGCTGAGGCGTCAGCACGCGCGAACATTCCCTTCGCGAGGCGCCGCACAAACTCATCCAGGCTCGCAATCCCGAGGTCACGCTGGATTACGTCATTCCTCACATCTCGCTATGTGGGCGTCCACTATCGTCCGCAGCGCCAGGTGTTGCTGCGCGCGGAGCGTTTTCCGGTTTCCCTCGCTTGTGAGGGCAAACCATGCAGGTGCGGCGTACGTCAGGATTGGACGCACGTACGCCTTGTACACGCCCAACCTGACGCGCACCGGGAGTCGGGACGAGAGCACTGGTTTAAGGATGTTGCAGGCGACCCTGCCTTGCACGGCGACCCTATGGACATGCGGTCCCATAGTGAGCCGACGGTCGATGGTCACGCCCAGGTACTTGACCCGGGGCGTCCACTCGATGTCAGCTCCGCTGAGTTTCAGGCGTGGTGGGAGGGGCGTGGATCCTGTGATCATTGCTTGCGTCTTACTCACGTTCACCGAGAGTCGCCATTTGGCTAGCCACTCGGGGATGAGGTCGAGAACGCGCTGCATCTTTACAGCCGCGTACTTTGCGTTCATCGATGTATTGATGTACGCGGCGTCATCGGCGTACAGCGCGAGCGTCGAGTCTGGCGTCGTAGGGATGTCGTCGGTGTACCGTGAGTAACACGCTGGCGACACGCAGCAGCCTTGGGGTACGCCGGCTGCGATTGGTCGGGGGGCAGATGTGGCCCCTTCTACCACCACCCTGAAACACCTATTATTCAGGAAAGCTGAGACCACTCTTACAACGCGACGGGGCGTGTTTGACGTGGCCAGTTTATATATTAGACCTTGGTGCCAAACCCGGTCGAAGGCCTTCTCCATGTCGAGGAATACTGTCACCGCGTACTCCTTCTTGTTCATCGTTGCAGACAGCAGGTGCAGTACCCTCGACAACTGAAGCGTCGTGCTATGTTCCGCCCGAAACCCGAACTGTTCCGGTCGTGGAGTAATGTGGGGTGTTAGGTGCCGCAGCAGGAGCGACTCGAATACCTTTGATATTGTTGGCAGCAGGGTGATTGGCCGATAGCTCTCTGGCTTCAGGATATTCTTCCCCGCCTTGGGCAACATAATGACGCGCTCTTCCTTCCAGGCGGTGGGAAAAACCCCCGTGCGCAGTATCCCCGTGTACAGGCGCGCCAGTGCCGCAACTGTACGGCAAGGCAAGTGGCGCAGCGCTGTGTTGGTGATACCGTCGGCACCGGGGGCTTTCCTGGGACTTGTACGTAGAATGGAGCGTCTAACTGCGCCCGGCGAGAAGAATATCGGGTCTTCGTCTTGAGCTATCGGCGCAGCGAAGTAGTCCTCTAGGTGTCGCTCGACTGCTGCGACATGGTCGTGCTCGGTGGTCGGATTCGGTTGGAACTGACGCTCCAGGTGTTCAGCAAAGACCTCCACCCGGTCCTCCGCTACATACTTCAAGGCCCCGTCGCTTGCAAGTAAGGGGCGCACCGGAGCTGGGGTGTTGGTGAGTTGGCGGCACAGTTTGTGTACTGACGCCCAATCGCCCTCCGCGGCATCAATACGTTCTTCCCAGCTCTCGGTGGCCATTGCCTTGAGCTCGGCCTTCACTTTCTCCGCGAGACGGTTGAGCTGCGTTTTCAGTGTTGGGCAGCGTAACTGTTGCCACTGCTTGCGGATGCGCCTCTTTTCTGTGATCAACGTACGCACTCGGGCCGGTAGGGGCGGCATTAGCCCTCTCCCCTGCGCCTGCGATGTCGTTGTCGCTTCTTCTAGTGCGCGTTGTATGCAAGCATTGACGTCATCCGCTAGTGAGTCAACGTCCGCGACGCCAGCGATAGGCCGAGTCGGCGTTGTGGTCTCGAGCTTTTCAGCAAATTTTTCCCAGTCCAAGGATCAACGTGACGCTGGTGGCTTCAGTCGGGTCGGCATACCCGATAGGACGACAAGCACAGGTTGGTGGTCCGACTGTAGCTCATCGTCGATCACCTGTTATGTGATCTGGCAGTGTAGCCCTCGGTGGACCACAATGTCCAGCACATTTGGCATCTGCAAGTGGTTGTCCGGGTAATGGGTGGGCGTCTCGGGGCCGGACACTGTGTAGCCGAAGGCCTCCGCGTCTGCGAAGAGCCGTCTCCCCCCGGTATTCTGCTGGATAGCGTTCCATGCTTGATGTTTACAGTTTAGGTCACCGGCGAGGATTGCAGGTGACTCGTTGGCGTCTAGTACCGCCCGTAACTCTGACAAGTCTAGGTGAGTTGCGGGCGGCTTATAACAAGCGTAGATTCTTATGTCGTCGCCGGCAACCAACAACTGTACGCCAAGCGCATACAGTGTGTTAAGTGACAGCGGGGGGGCCTCCTGATGGACGACTCTACGTTTCACCAATACTGCCAGACCACGGTATCGGACGTTGTGTGCCGACCTTTCATCTTTACGGTAAACGAGGAAACCTGGGAAGCTGATCTCATCCTCAGGCCCCAGGTGCGTGTCGTTTATTAGCGCCACGTCGACATCCTGTTCCCGCAGGAGGTGGCGGAGTGGGGCGACTTTTTCCCGTAAGCCGCGGGCATTCCAGTGAATTATCCTCAATGGCCTATCCATGGCACAAGGTGAGGAGTCGTGCCAGGCCATCGAGGATAACCTGCTCCGGGCTCTCACCCTGCCTGATGGCCTTGATGAGGTCCATCAGCAATTGTATGGCGCAGGTTGTGAAATCGTTGCTTATTGCGTTTCTATTGGCACCGGCATTGTTGTCGGCACTCTTAATACCCCTGACGGTGTTGTAGGTGGGGTTTGTGGCGTGGGTGGTAGTGAAGGTGGGGTTCCCCGCCTGCGCAATGCCAGCGTCAGCGCTTTTGCTCTTTTTCCCCCTCACAACCTGCGCCCTCCCTTGACTAGGGGTAGGTTTGGGAATCTCTTCTTGCGTCGCTGGGGGCTTGGTCTTTCCTGCCTTTCCCCCCCGGTTCCGCTTCCTCCACCTTGAGGAGGTGGCCTCTCCACGCTTCGTGGGCCCGTTGGCTGCCGCCATCAGCGACACGCCTTGGTCCCTCTCATGTGTGTGTACCTCGTCAGCTGTTTGTTGTCGGCGTGTCGAGTTGGCTGTGATGGCGACAGTTCCCGCTCGCCTGTTCTGTGTTTCCCTTTGGAAAACCGGGCATCACACGTGGCACGCCGGGTGCGGGCCACCACAGTTAGCGCAGATAGCAGGCTCTTCCCTTGGCCGTGGACAGTCCCTGGCTGCGTGCCCATCTCCACATCTGACGCAGGCGAGCAGACGGTGACACTGGTGCGATGAGTGCCGGAATTTCTGGCACCAATGGCACTGTGCGGGCCCACGTTTCCCACGCCATGCCTCTATTCTGATACCCCGCATGTAAAGAAACACGGTGGTGTCAAAGATGCGGCGCACATTCTCTGACTGACCAGAAATGGCCAACAGAACTTCATACTCCCATAGATATTACAATGAAGATAGTTAAGCGACTATGACAATACAAATAAATAAATGGTTCTGAATAGTTATGTTGAAAATGCTATCATCGAAGTGAACTGATGATGATGATGGAGCCGAAAGGTAGGCACTGGAACTCCGTAATTAATCAATGTAACCTAGCCGTGTTTGGACTTATTAGAATTGTCATGAGATGCACTTTGGCTATAAGGTACTATCGAACTGATCTGATGATGGAGCCGGAAGGTAGGCACAGGATCTCTGTAATTAATCAATGTATCCTAGCCGTTATATCAGAAAAAATGTCTTAAGAAAAACTGTCATCGTATGTCTCAGTGACGCCATCTGGCTTTGAATAGCAAACACGCGAATTAAATTTGTCAAAATTTATAATTATTTAACTATCGCTCGGTAGGTGGCCAGGGGCCTTACCATGATCATGTTAAAATGTCAGTCGTACGAGAGAAAAAGAGTGATGGAGCTATACACCCTATATAGCTCCATCCCTTTAACAGTTCGGTTTAGGTCGTAAAATGGATCACATTATGAGCTCGTGGTAGAGCCTCAGTGTGTGATAAAGGTAAGGTTAAGCTTTTCAGCAATAGATGGCGTTATCACAAAACCAGCAAATGTTCTAGAACTATTTCTTAAAATTATTGAATTTTAATTAATTACTTCGTAAATACCAAAAATATTTACGAAAATAAACCGAAGTTAGGTCCAGTCATTTTATCATAACAAGATTTGCAATAGCGTAATGCGCAGTTCGGCATATTTTCTCAGAAAATGATTTTCTTTTAATGCATATAGCGGATACAAACACGACTTGACGTGTAGGGGCGTCATACTAGACTGTGCGACTTATGACCACTAGGTAATACGTATCGGAGCACGATTTTGTTCGCTATGTCCTGTCTATTAAATATATACTATTATTGGTAGTATATATTTAATGTCTTTGCTTACAATGGATCCCCAAATGGCATGGAAAGGGCTATGCTCGGAGTTCCCTTTCGTGATCGCATGCGGAACGAAGATATTCGCAGGAGAACTAAGGTTACCGATACATTGCCCGAAGAATCTCTGAACTTAAGTGGCAGGGGGCAGGGCAGATTGCTCACAGAACAGATGGAGATAGATGGAGCCGAAAGGTTCTGGACTGGTGACTGCAAACCGAAAGATACAGCGTTGAAAGACCGACAAAGTAGACCGATGACCTGGTGAGGGTCGTGGGAATCCGATAGATGCGAGACGCGCAGAACTATTTTTTTGTGGCGACACTACTGATGATTCCAAAGAAGGTTTTGTATCGATTCCCCCCCCCCCCCCCCCCGATTTATCTAATAACGTATTACCGAGCCCGTGTCGTCGACGGCGTGTAGTGTTCCACACACGCTTCATCGAGATGTCAGCTAGCCGCAGTGGCCCAGCAGGGCCGATATCTGCCAGGGACATGGAGATAGGTATGAAAGGGTTACTCGTGGTCCTAGAAAACAAAAGGCAACTGTAGGAACATAGGTGTGGTTTTAGTCAGTAAAATTAGGAACCAGCAGTACGCATATTACTTTTGTTAATATGTATAACATTATATCTGTAACTGTGTACTAAGCATAATCATAAGCATAATCAGCCTTTTAATGTGCCCACTGCTGGGCCTCCTCTCTAAGAGAGGGAATGGGCCGTAATACACCACGCGGACCCAGTGCGGGTTGCTGAATGTCACATTTCTTCGAAGTTTTTGGTTCTAGGACATGCCGGTATCTTCACGATGTTTTCCTTCACCGTTTTGAGAGCAGTGGTGATGAAATAAATTACACAAAGTAATGTACCAGGCTGGGTTTGAACCCGCGACCTACAACTCGTAAGTCGGGTCCGTTACCACTCGGCCACCACTGCCCTCACTCGGCCACCACTGCTCTCGCTCGGCCACTACTGCTCTCGCTCGGCCACCACTGCTCTGTGTACTAATTTATTTAAATTGTAAAAGTACGAATAAACGAATTTATTAATTTATTCATAGAAACACACCACTCACTACACATCCCTAGCTAAACGCACAAGTGCAGCAATCTGGCATTTCACATCACAACGCGGACTCATTTGAAAGCCGTCCGGTCCGGACGTCGGTGATCCGGCCAATCGTAACTGGAGCACTTTGACGGAGAACCGGATTGACACCGCGTGCGCTACGGGCCAGCCGACCGAATAGAGAACTGATCAAATGTGCTTTTACTTTTAGTCTGACTTACTGTGAAAATTGCTTTTTAGTACAAACTTTGTTGTCAGTCCCTTCGGTTTTAAAACGGTATGGGAATCCGAGACTTATCTCGCGTTTCTGAAAATAAGTAGGTACAAGTATGTCAAAATTTTCAATGGTCTGTAAAAGATACAAGCAGTTCGAGATTGAAGCATAAACTGTTTATTTAAAGGTACCCACATACATATAATAATTTCGACCCACAGAATCAATATACAACATACCTTCCCCTCATAATCATTAAGTATCAACAGTCATTAACAACTAAATAATCATATATTGATTGACAATAACAAACTAAATGATGACAACTAAGTAATCACATGAACAAACTAAACATTATTTAAAAAATGACAATAACTTTCAAAGAACAGATATAATTCTTAAAACCTATCCGGCTGTATTTGGTATACCAATTATGTCTGGCCATAATTCAGGAGGAGGTATCTCTATTGGTGGCTCTGGTGAACACGAACTTGACCCTGAATGGTCTGCATGTGCTTGTTTGTCGACTGATTGAGTTAATCTACGAGCAAGTATTTGATCAGCGTGACGTCTGAGTAGCTCACCATCCTCCGTCCTCACCATATATGAGCTAGGCCCTTCTACCACTTCTACAGTGGCTCTATTCCACTTCTCCCCTGATCCATAGTTGCGAATCAAAACTGGCTGGTCCACTGTAAATCTCCTTACAGCCTGTTGTTGAGATTTATCCTCTAGCTGTTGTTCCTGTAGACTTGGTGCATTATCAGGATGCAGTCTTGATACAGCTGTTCTATATTTACGTCCGTTCAACATCTCTGCAGGAGTTTTATTACTAGAACTATTTGGTACTGTTCTAAGTGAGTACAGTGCTCTAGGAAGCTTTTCACTCCATGGTAGGTGGTTTAGGGACATTTTCTTCAATTTATTTTTAATAGTTTGTATTGCCCGTTCAATCTGTCCATTCGATGCTGGATGATATGGCGGCGAGTACAAATGCTTTAAGCCATTATTCTTCAAAAATATATTAAATTCATTTGAAGTAAATGCCCTGCCATTATCCGACACAAGAATATCTGGTATGCCCTGTGATGCAAATATCTTCCTACACACTGTTATCACTGCCTCGCTAGACATGGAAGAAACAATCTCTGCTTCAAACCACTTACTGTAACTGTCAATCATTACAAAAAATGTTTTACCCTGGAATGGGCCTGCAAAGTCCACATGTACCCGACTCCATGGCTTTTCAGTAAGAATCCACGCTTGTGGATCTCTTGGTGGATTATTTCTAACAGCTTGGCATGCCTCACAGCTTCCCACCATACTCTCAATTTGTGTGTCTATTCCTGGCCACCACACATATCCTCTAGCATAAGCCTTTGTCTGGACTACACCAGCATGCGGTGCATGCAATAATCGAAGTACTTCCTGTTGTAAACTAGCAGGAATAATGACTCTGTTGCACCACAATAAACATCCTTTATTATGTGAAAGAGCCTCTCGGCGTGTCCAATATGGCTGCAGGGTGGTGTCCGGAGCTTTATTTGGCCAGCCATGATGTATGTGAAACAAAACCCGCTTTAACACCTGATCTCTCCCTGTTTCTGTGGCTAATTTAGATACATCTAAGTTCCAGCCGTCAGGTTGTTCCTCTAATAACAACACATCTCTGAGTGGTTTCATTGCTATTTCAGAAGTCTCGAGCTCAGTCCACCTACTAAGTCAACCAATAACCGCATACTGCCGCGTGCTGGTATCTGCATTGCCAACCAATTTTCCAGCTCTATACTTGATCTGGTAGCTATAACAAGCTAGTTTCAGAGACCATCGTAACATTCTGGGGGAAATTTGATCAGGAATTTGTTTGCTATGGTTAAAAAGACTCACCAAAGGTTTGTGATCAGTTATAATGCAAAATGAGCGACCCGATAGAAATTCATGAAACTTCTTTAATCCAAACATGATCGCCAAAGCCTCCTTATCAATTTGTCCATATCTTCTTTCATGAGGTTGTAAAGTTCGCGAAGCCATCATGATGGGTTTTTCACATCCATTATCCATTACATGTACTATCACTGCTCCCAATCCATAGTCAGATGAATCACAAATAAGCAATAACTCTCGGTCTATTTCATAGCCAGTTAATGTCAAATCAGAAGCTAATAGATCTTTTGCCTTATCAAATGTTGTTTGCTCAACCTGGCCCCAATGCCATGGCTTCTTTGTCTCCAAGAGACGGTATAAGGGTTCCAACAAAGTTGCTTTGTCAGGCAAAAACTTTTCATAGAAGTTATATAAGCCTAGGAATGCACGCAAAGCCTGCTTGTTTGTTGGGGCTGCTTTTTCCTTAATTTCTTTGATTTTGTTGGGGGATGGGTGTAGTCCCTCAGCGTCTATCATATGTCCCAAGAAATTAATACTGTTTGAACCAAAGACACATTTATCTAATTTTAGTCTAAGACCCATTTCATTTAATTTTTGTAGAACAGCCTGTAACCTTGTATCATGTTCCTCTGTTGTCCTTCCAGACACGGCAATATCATCCAGCAAACATGCCACGCCATCCATTCCTGCTAGCGCTGATGACATTACTCTTTGAAAAATGCCAGGTGCCGCATTCACTCCAAAGGCTAGTCTGTTCATCTTCATGAGTCCTAGAGGTGTATTTAGTGTCAACAGCATAGCTGTGTCATCATCTACCCTCAATTGCATATAGGCTTGTTTTAAGTCCAATTTACTAAAGATTCGGCCCCCACTGAGCTTTACAAAACTCTCCGTGGCTGCCGGCAAGGGGTATGTATCGACATTAATCGCCATGTTCACTGTTGATCGATAATCTCCACAAATCCGAAGGGAACCATCGTCTTTCTTCACTATCCTTATATAGCCCATTTGGAATATCTTACAGGAGTTAATATTTCCTCACTGAACATCTGAGTTAATTGCTCTTCTACTTGTTTTTTCAAAGGGAATGGTACTGGACGAGCCTTTAAGAAACGCGGCGTGGCATCCGCACGTACATGCAGAGACACCTCCGGCCCCTTGTAATCTCCCAGAGTATCCTTAAATAAGTCAGGAAACTGCTTCAACAGATCATTATTGACTTCCGCTTGTGTCTAACAGATTCCAGTTACTTGCAGGTCTAAAGCTTTAAACCAACTTCGACCAAGAAGGCTGGGTCCGCCCTGACACCACAAACAGCTCACATTGAGCTTCCTTGTTGCCCAACGTGACGTGAACATATGTGGCGCCAAGAACTTGCAAGGCTTCACGAGAATATGTAACTAATTTAACATTTGTAGGTCGCAGAGGTGGAGGTTTAATCCACAGGCGTCGATACGTAGCTGCCGAAATAATTGTTCGAGATGCTCCAGAATCAACATCCATTGTAACTGCAGCACCATTAATTGTTACTTCTGCCTTTATAGGAGGAGCGTGACTTTCTGAACACACATAGACACCCATCATATCTTCTACATTTCCCGTCTTAGCCTCTTCTGCGAGATCTGCCACCTGGTGCTGCTTCTTACTCTTCCTATCACAAGCCGACGCGATATGCCCTAGGCGTTTGCAATAAAAACACCTAGCCTTCATAAACGGACATCGTTCATCGTCTTTGTGATGTCGCGCACAATGTCGACACTCCGCAGCACTAATCTTATCAATCTCCATAGCCTCGGTAACATCCAAATGAGTTTGCTTCGTACAGAGTTTAGTGTCTGGGTAAATATCTTGTACAATCGCCTGATGATTAAGGCACAACTGTACTGCTGTTTCATACGTCAAATTTTTAGTTTTTATCAGCTCTCGACGCAAGCGCTGATCGCGCACACCCAACACTAAACGGTCTCGTAACTGACGCTTCAGGTCGACAAAATTGCACTTGGCACCTAATAAACCAATGGCCGCCACAAAGTCTTGCACGCTTTCACTATCAGTTTGTTTACGTGTATGAAATTTCCCGGCTTGAAGTATTTCATTCAATTCTGGCTCATAAAACTGGTCCAACACCACAAGAATGTCTTTAAATGGGACCTCAGTTGGCCGTTTAGGCACTAAAAGTGATACAATCAATGAATAAGTATCTTTTCCACACTGAGATAAAAATATAGATCGCGCTTTTTCGAGGTCATCATTGTTCACACCAACCACATCCAAGGAGCACAATAATCGTTCTTTATATTCACACCATTTATCAGTCTTGGGGTTAAACTGTCCAGGAAATACAATATTTTGTAAGTTACACGCCATTTTTCCACTGATAATACATTAATTTTCCGAAGTCGCCAATAAAAGATACAAGCAGTTCGAGATTGAAGCATAAACTGTTTATTTAAAGGTACCCACATACATATAATAATTTCGACCCACAGAATCAATATACAACAGTCTGTGTAATAGCATAAGCACAATCAGCCTTATAATGTTCCCACTGCTGGGACTCAGGCCTCCTCTCATGATAGGAAATGGGTCCACCACGCAGGCAAAGAGCGGTTTGATGGATGTCACATGTCTTCGAATGTTTTGTTATAGGACATATCGGTTTCCTCACAATGTTCTCCATCACCGTTTTGGTGCAACAGTGGTGATGAAATAAATTAAATAAACTAAAGCGCCTGCCAGGGTTTGCTTTCTGAGGCACGAGTGCCAGTAAAGTCCTAAATTTAGAAAATTATCTCATGATAAATTCACCCGCATAAGAAGCAGGTGCCACAGGGCCATCATGACGAGATTCATTCAGCGATTACGATTCTTATAAATCCAAAATGGTCGGGATTGATCACAAGACATTGCGCAATAACTCTCTAGTCTAAACTAATATTTTATAGAGGTAAAGTTTGTTTTTTTGTTTGTAGGAGGTAATCTCTGGAAGTGCTGGTCCGATTGCTAATTTTTTTTCACTGATAGAAAGCTGCTTTATTCCTAAGTCATATAGGCTATATTTTATGTATGCGGGCGAAGCCACGGGCAAAATATGGTTGTTAATATATCGTCACTCAGCGCCACCTACAAAGGCAACCCGGTTGAACAGTATGAGGCATCATAATGCCATCAGCTAGCTGACAACTGATTCTATTTGCAGTGCGGACTATGTCAAAGCAGGTTCTCGGAAATGCATGACGACAATATTCGAATATGTATAGTTTCTAGAATACGCAAACATATATGTCTACTGTACTCTATAGAGTGAGGTGCAATTAGAACTGGGATTTCAGGGTTAACTTTGAGATATGGGGCATAATTGATCTATGAAATCATTCGTATAGTTTTAGAAGAAAAAGTCTGAAAAGCTAGCCATTTATAAAGACAGTTTCTTTTTAAATGACCAGCTTTTCACAAACAGTGTTGGACGTCTTCTGATTTATTAAGAACAATACTGTTTTCTTTACTGTTCTCCAACTTAGAGCGCGAGAAAATTCAAAATTCAAATACTTATTTTTATTTCACATAGGCATTTATATAACGTCAGAAGCTAGTGCACAGTTCCAAATTGCTTGTTTCCTGCGGAGAAGAATCGGCAATAAACTCCATGGTTACTCTTTTAAAAAAGTGGTTGATTTCACAATATTTCCATTTCACAGTATTAATAGATATTATGTAAGAACAGTGTAGACCAGTCAATATTGTACCCAAAAGCACAATAAAAATAATCATATTAAAAAAGTGAGTCGTAATAGGAAGTAATCTAAAAATTCGTGAAGTCTACAGTGTTCCCACATTCACATTATAAAAAAGAGGCTATATAAAAAAAGCAAGAAAAATATGAATAATTAAAACATCAATAAATGAGATGTTAACAAAATAAATTACTAAAGAATTTAAGGTAGTTGAAGTCTAAATAATTTAAAAAATATTGCAAAAGTAATATGTTAGAGAGTCATTAGATGATTTCCCAACTTAAAAAAATCTAATGTCGTATTGTTTTACCCGATACGAGACCACAGGGGCCCAAATCTGTTATTTTTATAAATTCGTCATTCCAACACGATCCTATTGTCATTTTGCTAAAAGTTCGTAGCTTGCTAAATTCATAATAGCCCTAAACCTATTTAACTGTTCAATTATTTACATCCACCATGAGGAATATGGTAATCAAACGAGTACACCACTACACACTACCACTACACACTAACACGCTCACAAGCACAACCCACACGCATAGAAACACTTATCAACTCTTTTGTTCTTCCTTCATGTTTTTAATATAAATGATGTTTCCCATCGACTTGTAGGTATATTCTCGTATTCTTTAGGGTGAGGGCCTGGAGATCCGTAACACAGGGTCTCCCTAGTACGGACTCCAGTCTCTTGCAAAGGAGCTTCTTACTCACTTGTATATCGTCACCGGAAAGCCAATACTACTTAAACGCCAAAAGGCCATTTTACAATAGAGACATTTCAAGTTTTTTTTTTACAAAACCATGGCTAACTTTTTTCTAATTTAGTAATCGAAATACAGTAAAGGCAAAAAATAATTGTGACACTATTATCTACGTACTGGAATCGAGATATTGTGCATATTTAATGTAATTCAGGAGATAGCTGTCACTTAAGTACATATGCTCTGTACTCTTCTTAAGGAGAAAGTACTTATCTTCGTAATAATTTTTAAGTGCGGTTGTCGAAAAGTACTGACAAGTCAAGTCCTTTGAAATGTATGAAAGGAAAAAGTACTAACACGCATTACTGGTTGATGTAGTCTCAGGATAAAAGTACTCAAACGTTATAATAATATCTTAAGACCGTACAGAAAAACGATGTATAGCATTAAAAGTTCATACCATTGTTATGTCAAAAAGACTTATGTAAAAGATATATCATTTAAATCTAAATATATTATTCTTATCGGACATAGACAACAATAAGTAAGTGCTAACAATGGTACTAGCGGCGAATAAAATAAATGAGAATACTATTGTAATTCCTAATTTGAATTCGACTGCATCTTTTTACTATATTGGTTGAAAAAGGAAAATATAAATAGATACAGCTTGCTTAGTAATCACTTTTAATGAAAATTTTTAAAAAATTGTTGACAGTTTTCTTGTCAGTCTTAAAACTTAATTGCTTATAGCAAAAGTCACGCAACACACTACGAATAATAAACGCAACACAGTTTTATTATTAATCTAAATACAATATTATGTATTGGGTAACAGTTTGGCGCAATTTTCGAAGAGATCAAATTGACTAGGTCTAGTAGATTTTTAATACCTGTGTATCATATATTGCGTCGATGCTCTGACTTTGAAGCCTCGACTCAACGAGTGCATAATGATGCACTCGTTGAGTCATGACCATGGTGTGATTAATGGCCAATGATCCTCCTGGCTCGTCTCTCAATTGCCTCAAGTGCATCAAGCTGGTATCGGGCAGATCCATCCCAAAGATGAGAGCAGTACTCCATACACGATCGAACTTGCGCTTGATAAAGTTTTAGCAGCTGTTCCGGCGTGAAGTTGAGCCTATCCTTCGATGTATGGCCCAAAGTTGAGAGTTGACGTCAGCATGACACCAAGAAGATCAAGATGGTCGGTTATCGGCACGGTTACGCCCCGGAAAGTTGGAGCAGGACTAAATTGGCTCCTTTTAGCGGAAAGTAGACAGGCCTGGGTTTTAGCAGCATTGAACTTGACCAAATTAGCATCGCCCCATTCAGAGACTGCCTCCAAGGACAAGTCCAAGCGCTCGACCATAGCCTCTCGGAGAGACTGGATTTGTGACCCACTAGCTTGCGCGCTGGATATGTAACTGTCAGCAACAGTGCTGTCGTCTGCATACCCAAAAGTACCGGGCTTAAGCAGATCATTTATGTGCAGCAAGAACAATGTTGCCGAGAGCACTGACCCCTGAGGGACCCCGGCATTAATGGCCATTTGACCGGACGAGCAGCCATCGATGACCACTCGGATGGACCGATCACTCAGGAAGTCTGCAATTCAAGCACACAAACTAGGAGGTAAACCGAAAGAAGGAAGCTTACTAATAAGGCTTTCGTGCCAGACCCTATCGAAAGCCTTCGAGATATCGAGGGAGACGGCAAGCGCTTCCCCGTGTTTCTCGATGGCCTCACTCCAGATGTGGATGCCATACGCTAGAAGATTACCAGTGGACCGATTTCAGCGAAAGCCGTATTGTCGGTCACTTAGGATGTCATTAGCTTCTAGGTATGCCAGGAGCTTAGTGTTGAGTACACGTTCCATAGTCTTACAGAGAATGGACGTTACTGAGATTGGCCTGTAATTAGCTGGGTCAGCCCGACTACCCTTTTTGGGCACGGGCTGTACGTTAGCTTGCTTCCATGCAATCGGCACTTTTCCAGCCTCAAATGAAAGCCTAAATAGGCTCGTCAGGATCGGAGATAGTTCAGGCACACACGTTCTTAGAACAATTGCCGGTATCCCGTCTGGACCGCTAGCCTTGTTCACGTCAAGGTTACGCAGCAACCTACGGACGTCCTTCTAATGGATGCGAATATCCGACATACTCGTTTCCCAACCATCAGGATTAACAGGGGGCCGCGTGTCACCAGGATCTAGACGCGAAGATTCCGCGAAGAGTGAGGCAAACAAGTTTGCTTTCTCCTCAGCGGTATGGGCCAGCGACCCGTCGGGTTTCAGCAGTGGCGGTAGTGAGGGATGGCAGAAGTTCAATTCAATCGACTTAGCCAGGGACCAAAACGCCTTACTACCAGCAGGGTATGAAGCAAGTTTGTTCTCGATGCGGATAATGTGGTCGAACCGAGACCTCCGCATCACCTTCTTGCAAGACTTGGCAGCTCTGTTGAAGGCTCTCTTCTTCTGACTCACGTCACTCGCCTTGTACATACGAGCGTCGGCCCATGCCTGGTATGCGGTGTGCTTAAGTGCGTTAGCACGATCACACTCCGCACCAAACCAAGGGCGAGCCTGGTCAGACATTGTAACGTCAGAGAATTGAATATAGTACTTTATCCCCCGACGCAACACATCTGTCACAGCATCTGCGCACGACGATGGATCATCCGAAGAAAAGCAAGTAGGCTGCCAAGGATAACATGCGAAGAAAGATCGCATGCCATCCCAATCTGCTGACCTATATCGCCAAACCCGCCTGGTGCCTCTAGGACAGGGATCGGGCGGAGAGTAGACTGATATAGATTTCACCAGACAGTGGTCGGAACTACCTAACGGTGATGATGTCACACTGAATAGCGGTCTGGATCTGTTGTCAGCAGAAGGTCCAAGCAATTGGCCGTGTGCGAATCAACATCCGGCACCCTCGTAGCTCCCTGGACCAGCTGGGTGAGATTTAACGCTAGCGCAAGCTTTCACGTTTCTCGACCAGCATGGTCTGCTGTGCACTGGTATGGGAAAAGCCACTCCTGATGGTGGGCATTAAAATCCCCCAGTAACACCAGTTGTGCGGAAGGGTACCTTTGCTGAGCCGCATCCGCCGCCTCATTATGGGACTGTGTGAGCCTGGTCGTCTTCTGATCACCACTGTGCGAACGGTAGACACAAGCATAGATAATTTTATCCATGCCTGTGTCCACCAGAGCCCAAAGCGTTAAGAACCTGGAATCTTCAAGGTTGCGGAGACGCCGATAGCAGATGTCGTCCCTGGCGTACAAACACACACCAGCGTGTGATTTAAAATTGTGCTCCAGTGTAAACCCTGGGTAAGACAGGTACGATACGACTGACGGACTTCTTATCTGCGTCTCCGAAAGAAAAAAGAGGGAAGGTTTTTCAGTCTCCAGGTGATGGTGGACTGCTCCGCTATTGGAGTGCAGACCTCTAATATTGTTGAGGTGCACTTTAAGTGAGAGGGAGTGCAGCCGCTGTTTTACTTTTCTCTTTTTCAACCCTGGCATATTACGAGTGAGGTAGGAGAGGAGAAGGAAGTGAAATGGAGTCCAATGCTGCTAACCTTCAGTCACGCACTGGCAGGACAGCATCATTGGGGTACTAGTCTGGAGACTGCGGGGACGCCCGAGCTCCCCCGGAAATGACCATCGGGCCCTCTCATCTGGTCGCCAACCAGCACGATGGTCCATTCCGGGATTTTTCGTCAGTTGGCGGGGCAGCCTTTCATGTGTGGCTAGCACATTACTTGGGCCCCCAACTAACTGCGGTCGGCCAGCGGTGCACCGTGCCTCGGATCCCGCTACCCTCCGCGATTAGTTTCCCGATACGTCAATACCAGCGCCGGTCCGGCTGGTCTGCAAACATTAGAACCGCCACTTCGTCCCAACTCCTCTAAATTGACTACACTGGACATCGTACCGGAACACGGCTAGGCCGTTTGGCGGAACGTCTTTGCCCAATGGGTGGTCACAAGCCGTCGGTCGAAACCTACCACCAGTTAATGTCACCTGATGAGCACCACCCGGGGACCACGTGTAGGGCCTAGTTATGGGTATTCTCCTACGGACGTGGGTGAATCAGCCCTCTAACTTGTTAACTGTTTGCTGCGGGAACTTCATTCACGCGTCACTCTTTTGTCGCTGCGGGGAGCCGACTACAAGCAGAAGCAAGGTCGACTCATCGACTGAGCCGCCTACAACTCGCGCGCGAAATATAAATTATAAGTACTCAACGAATCGTAATCAAAACAAAATTTTATTTCAAAAGACTTAACTGAATATTTTTTGTACGTGTTTCACGCATTTAAATGCTAAACAAACTATTAATATTTTGTCGAGTAAAATAGTCCATGCTTAATAAAATAATTATTCGATTTCATTGAAAGTAAAACATTCTAAATAGACACTCAAATACTTAGGTATGAAAAGCAAAGTTACTAAAACCGTTCCCTCTCAGAAAACTGCGAAGACAAAATATACTAACGCGCCATGCTCATCAATTCTTACGTAAAGCAAATTTACATAATTACATATCAACTCATATTTATGGTCGGCAAAAAAATACTAAAGCGACATCAATGACTCAAACCACAATATTTTGAGTTGCTGAACAAAGTTAAAGTGGCTGATGTCAGTATAGAAAAATACTAAACTGACAACGACTAAAATATAATCATAACTTGCAATACGTAAGTATTTATTAAAACATCAAAATTATGATAAATACCATACTTTTGCAGTGCTTAAGCGCCAAAAAATGCTCAGATTATAACGAAATCCCGACTAATCGACGCAGCAAAAAAAATCCAATCCAACGATATATAAAACTCATTTTGGTCAAAATGGCGTTTAAGTAGTATTGGCTTTCCGGTGACGATATGTATAATAGATTACTTAGTTAAGGAAACTTTTGTGAAGAGAGACAATAAAATTTTATTATTATTATTTTTTTTTTTTTTTTATATTTTATTTATCTCAGGACCCTGAGGTCCTGGACCTTTGGGAGGCGTACGAGGAGCCGAAGCCAACTCGCAGAGGCCCTTTAGATAATTATAAAGGAACATGATATCAACCGACGATTATCCCTGTACGCGCTATGCTAGTGCACCCAAGGACAACCCCCGGTTATTGAAAAACTGTTGCGACATATGGAGAACAAAGATAATAGGGCTATGGTTTATTATTATTATTATTATTTTTATATATTTTATTTATCTCAGGACCCTGAGGTCCTGGACCTTTGGGAGGCGTACAAGGAGCCGAAGCCAACTCGCAGAGGCCCTTTAGATAATTATAATGGAACATGATACCAACCGACGATTATCCCTGTACGCGCTATGCTAGTGCACCCAAGGACAACCCCCGGTTATTGAAAAACTGTTGCGACATATGGAGAACAAAGATAATAGGGCTATGGTTTTTGGAATCTTAAGTGGACTGGTAACATGGAACTATGTCAAGACTATGGCCCCTGCCTGAACAACGTTATTAATATGCATCGAAAAAAGGCAGGGGGTGACTTGCACACTCAATAAATGGGCCCCCAAAAACGGCCGCTAGCACGAAGTGACGTAGCAACAAGAGGGCAAGATATCCTGAGGTGCTTGAGAAGTGGACAGGTATACCACGGCTATCAGGACAATCCCGGAAGTACGGTCAAGATCCCTACCAACACCTTACTGGATTATACATCCTTCTCCCGAGCACGTTTGCTCTTGCGAATCTCCACTCAAGCCAGCCAATAAAGGCAAGAGAGAGGTGGGAGCTCAGTTTCTCGTCAGTGTTCACTACGGCCGGCCAATAAAGGCAAGCCGGAAATGAAGAACAAGAATTCTCCCGGGAGATCGGGTCCGTGGGGTCGCTAATGCCCAACAGTTCGCCACAAAACTGCGCTGCGGATTGTATCTCTCTTAGTCTGGCCCCTCACCCTAGGCATATTACGGCAAAGCAAACTTTACCGATACAGACCTAGGGTATATTGGAGCACGCAAGCCCCACCACGACGTCAACGTAGAGATACGGCGATGGGGTTATTATTATTATTATTATAATGGTCGATTATTGGCCAGTCATTGGTCTCGTAATAGTATTGTGGTAGAATGTCAATATCGAGCTGTTTTGTAACAATTTAAAAGCAATAACTGCACAACGACGTTCTAATGGTAGGACACTGATCAAAAGGACTGTCAAAATTTTAGCAGATTACAGCAAAGTACATCAGACATTCATTTATCATTATGTACGAGATTACCATTCTCTGCCATTTCTTTCAATGGAGAGTCAGTGGTTGACCGTTGGAAAGTCATAATGACGCCATTATATTAGTAGATTACCAAACTTGTCAAAATCAACAATTATGAAGTCAATGATAGACCATTCTGACACTATTCTAATAGCAGACTTGAAGCCCTGAATACTTGAAGTCGTTTTAAATATCGACAAGATTACACATCTACATACCATTTTTTCGATGTGAAATCATAAAGTGATTTCTTCTGTTCTGGGTGGATCAAGAGGGGCTATCAGACTTTTATTACTAAAACCCCTCCGTGTTCCTCCAGTTACCAATTGTGTTCCACGCTGCGGTAACTCTTTCGCAATCCCGCAGATTTGACAGGCACATAATATACACATTCTTCGACACACATAACAATACGATAGTCATAAAAAATAATATAATTATATATGTTACCAGCAATCTGTATAATTCAGGTATTCTATACAGTACCTAGGCAATGTATGTAAAAAAAATAACCACGAAGTCCGCTCCCGCCTAAGACTTCTAACCTGACCTGTACGTGTCGGGGTGCCCTAAAATTACATCACTTCCTTCTCTGCTCTTATTTATTTATTTATTTATTCTTTATGCATACAAAGTACAGAGGCGGCTCTTGTCAACGGCTGTCCTTTCGGTATTGTATAGAATACCTAGACATCACGCTCGCTCGTCGAAAGGAGCCGGCACAGTCTACCGTCTTTATTTATTTATTTATTATTAAATATACACACTATCTTTACAGGCTTAACCTAATACAATAGTGGTTTCCAAACCCAAAAAAAAATCATAATTTTACACTAACATTAACCTAGAAAGCCAAAATAACACTAAACTCTATTACAATACTACTAACTATAAAAAATTAAAGAAGTACATAAAAAATAAAATAAAAAACTTAACGTTAACCTCTAAGTAAATACAATATAAAATCAGACTTAGTACAGTAACAAATATTTAAATATAACTAACAAGATTTAATAAAACTCTTGCGATTTCACTCTCATGGCTCGAAAATAGGTCAATCCTCTCATGCCCTTCATTTAGTACACATATTGTGCGGGTGAGGGGTGCTTTTGACAGTAGGTTGGTTCTGGCAGCAGGTACGGCCAGCAATGGCGGCCGCCGCCGCCTCCACACGTACCGGTCTGGCACGCACAGCTTCAGGTGCAGCAGCACACCCATTGTGCGCTACTCCACGCAAGAGCTTTTAACCAAATCGTCTTAGTTTTAAGTTAATTAATGTACACACTCTAATTATAATTCCTCGACTAGTACTGTATATAAGCAGCGATTTAAAATAAATCACACAGATCGTTATTCGCCTTTTAATCCTCAACAAGCTCTCGTAAAGTATAAAATAAATAATATTTCATACATTGCCTACATGTATAAGGTATTCTATACATTGCCTAAGTATTGTATAGAATATCGGATTATACAGATTGCCGGTAACATATACATGTTTTGTTTGTTTACCTCAATTGACCGACTTTACGGTTCTTTTCAATATCCGCGACCTTATGAGCACTAGTTGGCCCTCTCGGCGCTCATGAACACTCCCAATTTTTTATAAGGTGACTATTTTTAGGCGTTTACGTCTACAAAAATTTTTCAGTGCGCAATCGGACCGGTTAGTGTTTGTTCTATCTCAATCCAAAACATTACTTCTGCTCCGTGGCAACAAGCGTGGCGTACTTCAGTGCTTGTGGATTATTCCATTAATATCAGTTGACCTATTAAAAAATTAATAACTCAGAGAATTAATCATCAAGGATGATAATTTAAGTTTATATTAAAATAGCACGAAGCGCCGTCAATATCGCAGATTGTGCGCTACAATGGGAACTCCGCTGTATTCCTTTTTATTTTCCATTGTTTTAATACAGTTGTTTATAGTGACTGAAGCTGCTACTCAAAATGGAACCTGTTTTAAATATAAAAAAACGTAAGTAGACGGTCAATTATTTATTTTGTTAGAATTTACACGATTTCAAAATATATATATTTTTTTGTAAAAGAAGCGCCGCTACTGCAGATGCTGTGAGTCATGAGTGTGACGCGGGGCGGAAGGCTTGGCGGGACACGCATCTAAGTTTTATCCAACAGGGAATGGCTGGACCTAGTTGTAGCCGGCATGATGAAGGCTAGACCTAGTTTTACCCGAAAACAATCGGGTCGTACTAGGTTTAACCAAGAGTAAGTGGCTACACCTAGTTCTAACCGGCTAAAACTAGATGTAGCCGCACTTCGGGTATTAGCCGTAACATATACATAGATATATAAAGTACCGAGATTTGCACTTAACAGTGTAGTAGACACAATATTTCACCTAAAAAGAACATTTATATACATTTAAACTTTCTTGTAATAGCCAAAGTATCATGATTGAAATACGTTTTTACCAGTTTTTACTACGACTTAAGTCAACGTTAATTACTCGTAGATGAAGCTTTGAAGTGAATAGGTTACTTCTGGGCAAGCGTGTTCTATGGTCGTTCACATTGTCGATTACCATCAGTTGAGATAGTAGTAAAACGCGAGCCTATCATTTTTGGAACGAAGTTCCTTATCGCGCGTTGCGAAAGGGGGCTAGGCGGAAAAAATTAAGACCAAAAGTTGTACCTAACGACACTTTTTGCGTGTCGCAAAAAGTGTCGTTACAACTGTTGATCTTAATTTATACTATATATTTCTATTATATATTTTTACTAGCGACCCGCCCCGGCTTCGCACGGGTGCAATGCAGATCACTTCATAGTATAAAACAAAGTCGCTTCCCGCTGTGTCTCTATGTACGCTTAGATCTTTAAAACTACGCAACGGATTTTGATGCGGTTATTTCCAGCATTGCACCAGGGCGGGTCCCTAGTACTAAATATACTACAGAATGTCTTTATACACAACGTTCACAGATTTTTTGTCATTAGACAATACAAACATATTTTCTTTTGAGGTTACTCTTGAAAGAGCGACATATAATTGGCCATGTGAAAAACATTCAACGCTCAAATCTAAGTTGAAAGTTTGACCCTGCGATTTATTGATGGTCATTGCAAAAGATATTTTTACCGGAAATTGTAGGCGTTTATATTGGAACGGTAAATTCGATGGTATGAGAATTCAATTTCAATTAACCCAAACACTGCTAGGTTACATCGTTTTATTATGAATTTCCTGTGTCTACGTTCCACCTTCCTCCATCATCAGATCAGTTCGATAGTACCTTATAGCCAAAGTGCATCTCATGCCAATTCTAATAGGCCCAAACACGGCTAGGATACATTGATCAATTACATAGTTCCGGTACCTATCTTTCGGCTCCATCATCATCATCAGGTCACTTCGATGATGCCATTTTCAACATAATTATTCAGAACCATTTATTTATTTGTATTGTCATAGTCGCTTAACTGTCATCATTGTGATATCTATGTGAGTATGAAGTTCCGTTGGCCATTCCTGGTCTTCTTCATCAGTTCCACTTCATCAAATGTTACTTTTTGACTGTAAATGCTTATGTTCTCGATGAAAATACCAAAACCACCATATAGTTGCCTATAATATTTGAGGAGTTCCCTCGATTCCCCATGGATTCCATCATCAGAACTGAATTTTGAAAAAAATGGGACCAATCTGGAAGCATATCCTTTAAGAGGAAAAAAAAAATTGCAAATCGGTCCATAAACGACGGAGTTCTAAGCTAACACACAAAAAAAAGTAAAAAAGAAAAAAACATACAACCGAATTGAAATAAAAGAGTGAAATAAAAAACTTTTTACAAAAAAATAAAATTACCTACTAAATAACGTCGCTGTCGGAGGACCCAAAAAAAACCAAAATGATTTTAAACTAAATTTAATCAAGGTAAAATTACAAAGTAAAAACTTATAATTTAACTATTACAAGAGAATTCCTATTCCGATCGATATTAGATCTAGAATGAACAAATAATATTTTATAAGTAATTCGTAAAAGACACATCCGGTAAACAGGGGCATCGAGTAACGAGCGTCGCCAGCGTCGTCAGCAGTTTCGGTTACACGTGTAAGGCTTGTTACTATCTGCTACATCGAGGCCGGTGCATGCTTGCAATTTACTTAGTAGTGTTTATTATAACACCTCCACCGCCAGATCAGCAACTATTTCTGAAGTTTGAACTGAGGAAATATTGCTGACTGTGTCTTCGCTGCTCCAGATTGTCCAGGCTCCGCATACGTGTCATCTTCTGTGGATTTCCTCTTATCGTCTCGCTTGAACATCTTGTACCGTTTCAAGACCATGAACATAGCAAGTGCCAGTATACTGAATAGCATGATGTAAAACGGGGTTGTTGTATGATAAAGGTATCCTGGTTGTACAGATTGTAGTTGCAGCGGATGCTGCGCCATCACTTTATATTGGGCATCATGCAGTCTTGTAAGGTCAATCGAGTTCAGTTTGACCTGTGTAGCTCCCGGCTGGATGCTGGTGTGGTAGTTATCCAAGTGCGTTATCTTCACTGGTTGGCCCTCCACATGATCGTTGAGGTTGGTAATTGTGAATTCAGGGGTGTCCAGGTAGCAGTTCACAGGAATAGTTGCAAGATAACTGCCATTTAGTATGTTGTAATCTTCTCGGCCGCATAAGGTGTGTATCCTGGTTACGTTGGGAAATGATAAAATGTAATGCTTCTCGTCCAATTCTTCCATGGCTACTCTTGCTAGGGATATTGTCGTGATTTCACAGGTGTTGTTGAGAGTTTGGTTCATGATTAGATTCTGGATACAATCGGGATGTTGGCGCAGCTGATAATTCATCTTATCTCCGCAGATGTACCAGGTGTTGTACTTCGGGCATTCAGCCTCTATGTACACATAACCTTTCCTGCTCGTTGTAATCAATGGATAAGGAGGGATAAGGGCTTGCCTAAATTTATTAGGAGCTATTGACAACTTGTAAAGATCGTAATTTTCTATGGCAAATATTGGTACCTTAAATATAATTACTATCTGATTGCCGGAATAATAATAACCTGGTTTTATTATATCATAATACTGCCTAAGCTCTAAGTCTAGTATTTTATCCCTACCATAGAGTTTAACTAACTTCTCAATCATGTGGCGTAGAACTTCAATGCTAATCATAGAATGATGCGAACTGGAACTATGGATGAAAGCTAGGATGTTCTCAATTCTTATCAATTCATTTAAGATCTCATCTAGATTTTCGGTTAATATAGTTAGCTGCTGACCAAATTGTGCATACCTAATGATGTTAGCGTCCTTATAAAAATCTTTGTCTAATATTAATTGTAACGTTTCATTTATCTTGGCTTGGTTTGAGACCAATTTCGTGATTATTTCAGAATGCTGAACCATCCATTCTTTACTGATACTAATATGATTATTTAACTCTTCGGTAATTTCAAGATTATTATCCAGTAAAATTTTGATAGTATTATCATATTTGACTGCATCCGAATAATCAAAATTCCCTGTAACGCTTTTAATTATAGATCCTAAACCATCAATGAGACCTCGCTTTACACGGCCGGGCTTAAGAGTATCTAAATGGTGTATGACACTAAGCATTTTATCAGAAAGATAATTTAGTTGTATTTCGTATAACATGTATGTATCATTATTTAAGTTTTGCCTATAATTATCTAGTTGGTCTTGCAATATTCTAATCTTTTCCTCGATATCTTTTATCTGGATATATTGTAAGAAAGTATGATGATGGGTTATGAGTTTTGTTGCGCCAAGACGAAAAGGGAGTACTCCTGGGCCATCGCCGAGGCTCTCAAGTGTTATTCCCTGGTTTACATCCTGGACCGCTATCAAATGAGCAGTCAGGACCAGTAGCACCCTCTAACAATTGAGCACTTTTAGGTACTCTTTTTAATCGACTTTTAGCTACAGGACCACGTTTCTTAGAGGTGTAAATATGGATGGGTAGGTCGGCTAACACGGTATCCTGAGTGTATCTGGGAGCCGTCTTCTGGCGACTAGCTAAAGGGTTTTTAACAAAAACGCGTTGCTGAGGTTGATATTCAACTTCGGGCTCGCGAGACTTATTATGATTTTCTATAATGTTAGTACGATCTGCCAGGGAAGACTCATTTATTACATCATAAACTAATTTCATTCTATCTCGGTGGTTTTGTGTGTATTGCTGCATAAGATGGTTACTTAAATCTACTTCGAATGGGTCACGTGGATCAAAGTGCCCGGTTACGATGTCGATCGGTCGGCATTTAGTAAAGCTATGGATTGCGCTATTGTAAGCCAAAATGCCATAGGGAACAAGATTTACTATGTCTTCCCCTTTATGAGTTAACTTTAAAATACGTAAGTATTCCAACAAAGTGGAATGAAAACGTTCCACAATTCCATTATCGTTTGGGGCATGAGGCAGTGTTTTATGGTGTGTTATTTTAAGCATAGTAATAAATTCACTGAACAGCTGGTTAGTGAATTCTGTTCCATTATCTGATACGATGGTAAGGGGCAAGCCATGGTGCGTACAGAATTTTAACAATGCCTGTATAATACTGACGGCTGTACCATCTCGTATATGATAAGCTTGTGCGTACTTGGAGAACACATCCACGATAGTTAAATATTTCTCTGTCTGGATTGTTAGCAAATCTATATGGACAGTTACAAATGGCCTACTGGCAGGGAGTACTACTTTGAATTGTTGATTGATCGGATGTCGATCGTACTTCGCCTGGCCGCATACCGTGCAACTATTAATGAATTTAGTAATCTCATCTCTAATCTTTGGCCAATATTAGCGCTGAGAGAGAGCTAGGTAACATTAATTTATTCCACGATGGTTGGTTTTTCCATCGTGGTAATTTTTTATAATTTCTTGCTGTCTCAAATACTCCTTAACATTTTCAACTTCCCTTTTAGCTAAAACCAAATTCATTGAAGAACTTTTGAACTTATCTTGAATAATGGGTATTATATCATACATAGCCAGTGGGGGATTTATTAACAATGCTGTTTTGACTTTAGGATTAACATATTCCTTTATTACATTTATAATATCAGTTTCTAGGTTTGAACTAGAAATTTGCACACTTGTTCTTGTGTGTGTTTCAAAAGGCTTACATGCTGTAGGGCGTTTTTTAATATCGCCTACCACAGTTATATAAATTTGTCTATGGAATTTATTTAATGGTTCATCGACAATCGGGATTTCAAGAATTGGATTTTCCTGGCTGGTGTGAGCAGAAATCGTGGATGAATTACTTCTAGAGGGTGGACGCTCAGATGCGTTGGCTACCATAGAACTCGTTTCTTCGTTATTAATTTGAATGCGGGAAAGGGCATCAGCGTTTGTGTTGCTGGAACCCTTTTTGTAAACTACGGTAAAATCGTATTCTGATAATTTGAGCTTCCATCTGGTTAATCTAGAGTTGGGCTCCTTTAAGTTCATAACCCACTGGAGTGGCTTATGATCTGTAATGATCTTAAATTTTCTACCGAACAAGTACGGCCGAAAATATTTAGTTGCCCAAACTATAGCGAGGAGTTCCTTTTCAATAGTACTGTAATTTATCTCGCTCTCGTTTAGTGTACGAGATGCGTAACATACGGGTTTATCTGCACCGACTGGGCCTTGCTATAAAATAGCGCCTAACGCGAAGTTAGAGGCATCGGTTGTCAAAATGAATTCCTTGCCGAAATCCGGGTATTGTAGAATTGGATCGTTAGTTATAAGAGCTTTACATTTTTCGAAACTTTCGGTATAATCAGAATTTATTGTAACCTTTCTTCCCTTTTTCAAGCACTGTGTGAGTGGTTTTGTTACTCGTGCGAAGTCCGGTATAAATTTACGGTAGTAACCAACCAACCCGAGGAATTGTTTGATTTCTTTAGGGGTAGTTGGAATCGGGTAGTTTTGAATTGCAATAATTTTGTCTGAATTGGGTTTTATCCCGTCCTTTGTTATAATATGCCCTAAGTATGAAGTTTCCAATTTAAGAAATTCGGACTTATCTAATTGTATTTTAAAGTTAGAGTCCCGTAATTTCTGGAATACCTTCTCCAGAATGGTCATGTGCTCCTGGAGCGATGTACTAAATACAACGATATCGTCCAAATATACTAAGCAGATTGTGTTCTGGAGGTCCTTGAGGACATTGTCCATAACACGCTGAAAGGTAGAAGGGGAATTTTTTAATCCCATGGGCATGCGTAAGAACTCGTAATGGCCATTTTCCACATTAAAGGCTGTTTTAGGGATATCGGCAGGGTCCATTTCTACCTGGTAGAACCCGCTTGCTAGATCCAAAGTGATGAAATACTGACAGTTCCCTAACTTGTCTAAAACATCATTGATGTTGGGGATAGGGTATTTGTCGTCATATGTTTTTTCATTTAGTTTTCTGAAGTCGACAACTATACGCCACTTAGTTTTCCCGGAAGCATCAGCTTTCTTTGGGACAACCCAAATAGGTGAGCTCCAGGCAGACTCAGACGGGCGAATGATTCCCTGACTTAGCATTTTGCCTATCTGGTCTCTAACTTCGTCTCTATGTATGTATGGGTAGCGGTAACTCTTTGTATAAACTGGGACTTCATCCGTTGTTCGAATGCGATGTTTGATCTTGTTTGTGAATGTTAAGGCTTCCCCTTCTATGTAAAAGATGTCGGCATATTTACCACATAAAGTCTCTAAATTAATGCGTTCTTCTTTGTTAAGGTGGTCCGTACGCAAACGCGAAATAACGTCTTTCACGCGGCCTGGTTCGATAACGGGATGTTGAGAATCGTAAAGCTAATTCTCGGTGCTTGTGCACTGAATATTATAGGTCTCTGCTTGAACTGCATGATCCATTGAAAATATTAAATCATGCGGAGTGGGATTAGCAACCTCCAATAATCCGCGATTGTTGGTTACTGTGGTTAGACAATCCCTAATGGTACAATTAGATATGATCTGTTTAGGAATTATTGCATCTCCATCCTGTAAGTTAATTGGTACCCTAAGTATTTTCGTTGAGTTAGCTGGTATAACACTTTCATACAAATTAATATTTCGTGAGTTGTACATATTAATTTTATTAACAGAATTACGAGTAATAAGTGGTCTATCTTTAAGGTCGATTTTTGCCTCCCATTTTTCTAATAAATCGAGTCCTATAAGCCCATCGAAATAATTGTGGAACTTATAAATGAACAATTTAATATTTTCAGACTCCCGGAATTCATTAAATGTAGGAATCGTTATGGAATAATTATTTCTTGTCGTGGCATGTACGTTTGTAACCTCGAAGGGATCAACATTTAAGGGAAAGTTATTGTAAAATGTATTCACAGCTTCTGGGCTAATGAATGACTGGTTTGCGCCGGTGTCAATTAGGAATTTTAACGGTGGTTGCGAAATTTGAATGAATACTCAATACTCAATACTCAATACTCAATACTCAATACTCAATACTCAATACTCAATACTCAATACTCAATACTCAATACTTTATTGCATTCCATATTATGTACATAGGTGGTATAAAATATTGTCAAGATCAATATGGACCCTGTCGGGCACAGCAAAGTTAGAAGAGAGGATGGCGGCAAAGTAACAATTAATGGAATTAATTATTGTAGGTAGATCAAATAGATATATGTGTATAATAAGTATTGGTAGATTGTGTCCGATTATTTAATTTTTGTTTTTGTCATCTTTATTATTAAATTATGTATGTATAAATTTAAATTAGATTGTGTATGCATATTATTATTATTATGTCTATTGTATAAGTAATTGTAAATTATGTCAAATGTTTTATTTATTTTTATCGTCATTATTAGTAAATTTTTATTATTAAAATTAATTAATTTATGTTTATTATTATTATGTTTTGTATAAGTAGGTTAGGTAAATTTTGTCAGGTATTTTTATTTATTTTTATTGTCGTCATTATTAAATTATATATTCATTTAAGTCAATTATGTATATTTATTATTATTATGTCCGTGTCTAAGAATTGATAAATTATGTCAGGTACTTTTATTTATTTTTCATCGTCATTATAATTAAATTATTTTATTATTTAAGTATCTGGGAAATTATATTTCATTAAATTTTCTATTTTTCATACTATATTATATTAACTATATTTAATAAATGTCATTACAGAATCATTGGTGAATAATAATATAGAAAAAAATTAAAAATAAATTATTTTCCGATCGACTTATCATCTAAAAATTCCTTTACTGAGTAGTATGACTTAATATATTTGTTTTTCTTACATCTCTAATTTCATTTGGCAGTTTGTTATAAATTTTAGCAGACATTACTAAAGGACTTGTTGAGTGCATTTTTAATCGGGATCGAGGTATGTTTACTTTGTTTCTATTGTGTCGAGAAGTGTATCTTTTTTGTGTTTCTTCACAATTTGTGTAAAAATCTGGGTGTTTTCTGACAAATTTACATAACTCTAAGATGTATAAACAGGGAAGTGTGAGAATTTTGTGTTTAAGGAAGTGTGGTTGACAACTTTCTGTTTGTTCTATATTGGTTATTATACGAATTAACTTTTTTTGCAAAATAAATATGGTCTGCGAATCAGTACTGTTACCCCACATCATGACCCCATAGCTAAGCCATGCTTGGGCATATGCATAGTAAGTAGTAAGTGCAGTTTGCAGGTTGGTAGTTTTTTTTATTTCGCGAAGGGCGTATGAAAATTTTGATAGTTTTGCTCTTATTTTCTGTATATGGGATTTCCAGTTTACATGGGTATCTATAGACAAACCAAGGAGAGTAAACTCGTTTACTTGTTCTAATTTTGTATTATTATATATAAAATTTAATTTTAATGGTGATTTTTGATGGGGATGAAAAGTAATTAATTTTGTTTTTGTGAAGTTGATTTCTAGGTTATGGTTATTCATCCAGTTTACAGTTGTAGAGAGAAGGGAATTTAATTTGGCGTTTATATTGTCATCATTTTGGCATGATGTGAGTAGAGATATATCGTCCGCGAATAAAACACATGGGCTTTTTATAATTTTAGGAAGGTCATTAATATAAATAAGGAATAATAAACAGCCTATAACACTCCCTTGGGGGATTGATGCATTAACTGCTTTTCTGTCAGACCTTATTTTTATTATTTCATTTGTGTTTTTGTCGAAATATTCTATTTCTACTAACTGTATCCTATCCTTTAGGTATGATGCAAACCATTCATGAGCTTTTCCTCGTATTCCTATCCCATATAGCTTATCTAATAATATTTTAAATTGTACTTTATCATAGGCTTTAGACATAATATCAAGTAGCATACCTACGGCATATTTTTTGTTATTAATAACAGATAGAGCCTCTTGTACGTATTTGTAGACTGCTAACGTTGTAGATCTATTTTTACGGAAGCCGTTCTGGCAGTCGTCAAATATTTTATTTTTTTCACAGAAAGAGTATACACGGTTGCACATAGCCTTTTAGACGGATTTTAGACGCAGTTGGTAACAACGCGATTGGGCGATAGTTACTAGGGTCAGTTTTAGAATTTTTCTTGTGTACGGGTTTTATGAGTGCGTTTTTAAGTTGATTTGGAAAACTTCCCTCATCAAACGATTAGTTAATTAGTTTATAAAATGGTAGGGTTAGTTCATCTGCACATTGCTTTAGTAGAAATGGGGGAAGTTCGTCTACGTCTTTCGAATGGAAGCTGCCTTTGCGTCTGAAGGTTAATTTCTATTTTAATTTGTCTGATCTCCCGTTCTTCTGAAAATCCTGATCACCAACGGAACCTGTACTGGCACCAGCGGAACTAGTACTGGCACCAGCGGAACTAGTACTGGGTTGAGGGTCGTCTGCTACAGGTGACGAGTATTCTAAAGCTAAATTATCGTAGTAGAGGCCGTTATCCGCGTAATAATCGGTTTCTAAGTTATAATATTCGGTATTATCCGCGTAGTTATAATTGGGTTCGCAGTAATAAACTGGATAGTAAAACTGATTACCGTAGTCAGCGCATACATTCATGTTCATCTCCTTAGTCTTAAAATAGTTTGACGGAGGCGGGTTACCACTTCTACGCCAATCGTGACCTGATGGTTGACCGAAAGAAGGCTTTTCTCTAACTACATATGGGCTAACGCCACTCATAGGTTTAGAGCCAGTATTTTGTGGTACTTGTCTTGGTGGCAACTGGAAATTATAGTTAGGTCTATTATAGTTAGGCGGTGCCGCGCGGAATATTTGCTGCGTATGCGACATTGGCGCTCGGAACATCGGTTGCGTATTAGACATCGGCGCGCGGAACATTTGTTGAGTATGCGAAGGCATTCTCAACAAATTCATCTGCTGAGGCTGAAAATTGGTAGCAGGGTCGCTTCGTGCGGAGAAATTGAACGGTTTAGAATTGATGACTTGAGCTGAAGATTCTAATGACAAAGGCTTATGGGAATTTCCGCTCAACTTTTTATCAGTTAATGGGTCGTGGCGATTCTGCAAATAAAGAACGTTCAATTCTTCCTGCACAAACTCGAACGCTTTTTCAACACTATCAGGACGCATGCAACGTATACGAGAGCCTAAGGGCTCCTTTAAACCGCGAACAAAAGCTTGCATAGTTAACTTCCTATAAAGGGTACGCTTGGCTTCCACAGTTGTCTTAACGTCCTCATGCAGGGTGACATATGTCATGATAGTGCTAAATAAATTAACGCAATGGTCATAAAATTCTTGCGGTGAATTGTTTCCCTGAGTTGCTAACATAAGGTCATTGTAAAGAGTGGTCTCATCTCTCTGGTCCGCAAAGTTGTTAATTAATGATTTTTTTATACTATCCCAATCTTCAGGAACACCGTTCGAGTTAATAATACGTGCGGCTGGTCCAGTTATTTTGTTCAAAATACCGTTTATTAAGCAAAAGTCTAGCTAAAGCATCATTAGGGTTTGCTTCGACATACTCCGTGACAATTTGGTCACAAAGGTGTATAAACCTTGGTAAAACATGCGAATTGCCATCGAAATCTGGCACTAAACGTAAGGTTTTATAAATCAAATCGGCACTACTCATTGTGGTGGGTTCAGGAGTCCCTGACCTCAATGAATCCTCCAGGGTATTAACCGTGGTATCTAAATCTAATTTAATATCTCTATATAAATCAATATTTAACCTACGTGCTTGTCTAGAGGGCTCCGGCCCTTTGCGGGTAGATTGCTTAGGGTGAAAAATGGTTACGACTTACTAAACTAACTATAAGGAAAAGGGAATTGAAAGCAACTCACAGAAACGATTTTCAGTGTACTTACATTAACTGCATTTCGGTACCTCTGGGATCGATGTCTGGATTTCTCCTCCGCGCAGGACGACAGGTTCTTCTTACAGGATACTCGGCGAACGCGATCGCTCGTGGCAGCGGTAGCGAATTTAGCGAGACGGTTATCGATATTAGAATGGCCTATCTAGCTAGCCCGAGACGCCTCGAGTATCCTACCGACTGCGCCAAATTTGTACGTCGCTGTCGGAGGACCCAAAAAAAACCAAAATGATTTTAAACTAAATTTAATCAAGGTAAAATTACAAAGTAAAAACTTACAATTAAACTATTACAAGAGAATTCCTATTCCGATCGATATTAGATCTAGAATGAACAAATAATATTTTATAAGTAATTCGTAAAAGACACATCCGGTAAACAGGGGCATCGAGTAACGAGCGTCGCCAGCGTCGTCAGCGGTTTCGGTTACACGTGTAAGGCTTGTTACTGCAGGGTTACGTGTGTTGAGAGAGAAATGAATAGTACGAGGTTCGGATGCCAACTGAACTGTGTTTATTAATTCATTGTTATTTATAGATGGTACCTATGCACCCCACAGTATTCCCCCTTTTTTAAAAAATGTTACATGATTTTGATTATTACAAGTGTTTAATTCTATTTATAACTTTAGCTTACATTACTAGTACGATGCCTTATCTTACCATAACAATGTTTATACTCGTAATACCAATTGTTGCTAAGTTGGTATTGTATTACTAGTACATCTACATTATGATGTTTTTTTCTAAGTTTGTATTATACATTAGATTATTACGTAGGTACATATAAGTTTACATATCTGGATTTTATGATTTATGGCATACATTTATTTTGCTGAACACTTTTTGATAAATTTTGTGTAGATATAGGTGTAGACACATGTCTTTTTAAAAAATATTTTTTTTATCATTACACACATCACCAAACACTATACACTAAACACTATGCTGTGGTTGCGTCATTTGTTGAGCCATTGGTATATTCATGTTGCTATGCCAAACTGTCATCTCTTTCCGTAATATTTTCTGTGCTCCTTGCTTACATTTCTTAAGCATCCTGTATATAATATAGATGCCAATAACTATTGCGATGCCAATTATTATAAGACCGTATTTCTCTATCTGCTCAAAATATGAATTGGATGCATTATTCGCTCCGTTTTGAGCAATAATTACTTCTTCGGTTTTTTTCTCAACGCTTTATGTTTTACCCATTTTGTAATATTGGACTTTTTAACAAAATATTATATCTGATTCTAGTTCGCTGCACTGAATTACAGTTTATAATGATGCTTTCACAAATTGAATGAATACTACGATTTCAACATTTTTCCGTTGGCTCAGCAAAAGACGCCATCGACTACATTATTATCTACGTACTATAAATAAGTTTAGTCAACATATTTCAAATACTATGTATATTATCAATGTTCACTTGTTATTTTACAACTATTTACTAACTTAAGTATGGTTAATTTTACATATTTACTTCTACAAGAATCTTACAGGGGTCTTGCTAATTCTACCGCTACGTGTCACTTTCTTATCTTTATTCTCTTGTACAGATTCGCTTTCTTTCAATAAGTAAGCGGGTTTTAATCTGTCAATTGACACTGTTAATATTCTATCTTCTAATTGTATCTTATACACTTTTTCGGATCTTTCTAATACTTTATATGGGCCTTCATATGGACTTGTTAGGGACTTTTTTACCTTATCTACTCTTAAAAATACGTGTGTGCAATCTTTAATATCAGGATAAACAAAAAATGATGTGGAACTGTTGGATTTCATATTTACTGGCTTATATTGTCTTATGTCATTTCTTATATTCTGAACAACGGTATGAGGATCTAAATTATTGCTCGTTTCAACAAAAAATTCACCGGGCAATCGTAAGGAGCGGCCGTAGACCATTTGTGCTGCACTGACTCCTGACTCTGATTTAATGGCTGCACGAAGTCCTAGCATTACGCAAGGTAGTTCGTGTATCCAGTTTTTATTATTATTTAATCATGCCATTAATGAGGCTTTTACACATCGATTCCATCTCTCCAAAGCTCCGTTGCTCTGTGAGGGTATGGTGTCGTTCTTATCTTTTGTACTCCTAGATATGACATTAATACTGTGAATACTTTGCTTTCAAATTGCCTGTCCTGGTCACTCGTGAGTTTTGCAGGGCAGCCAAACCTACATATCCATTCCGTATATAATTTGTGCGCTACTGTTTCCGCTGACATCTCTTTAAGTGGGTAAGCTTCGGGCCATCTAGTGCCTCTGTTTATTATCGTTAGACAGTATCTATAATCATCCGATGTGATTGGAAGTGGTCCAATTAAATCAATATTTATGTGATCAAATCTGTCAGCTGGTGGATATTTACCATAGTTAGAAATAATATGCCTGTTTACTTTGGATTTTTGACAGGCTATACGTCATGTCTTTGTCCACAATCCTATATCATGATTCATATTTGGCCAAAAGAACTTTTCTTTAATCATCTGGCGCGACGTGCGCGTGGCAGGATGACTAAGATTATGTATCGTGTGGAATGCTTCTTTTCTAAAGTTTTCAGTTATATAAGGCCTTGCATTTTCGTTTGAAACTTCACAGAAAATTGATTGACTAGTACCAGGAACAATGAACTTTTTAAGTTTATATTTAGAATCTATTAATAAGGTTTTAAGTTCATCATCTTGACCTTGCTCTAATGCTAGTTTTTCATAGTCGATTAAACTCGACGTACATTGTATACTGTCTATACGTGATAACGCGTCTGCGACAACGTTATCTTGCCCACTCACATGGCGAATATCTGTAGTAAATTCGCTTATAAAGAGTAATTTATTGTCTGATTCGTCTTGGGTTTTCTTTGTTATTGTTTTTACTTAGTTTCGAGAATGCGAATGTCAAGGTTTTGTGGTCTGTGAAAATTATTAAGTCATGGCCTTCAAATAAACTTCTAAAGTGTTCTACGGCTAAAAATATGGCTAGCAATTCTCTGTCATAGGTGCTATATTTCTTTTGTGTTTCAGTCAATCTTCTAGAAAAATAGCCTAACGGGTGCCATTCATTGTCTACATATTGTTGTAACACGGCTCCTATGCAATTATTTGATGCATCGGCAAAAAGTGCATATGGCACGTTGATTACTGGGAATGTTAACGTGACTGCATTAACATTCCCAACATTAACATTAATTGTAATACCATACTCGCTTAACCGCTGAAATACTTGTTCTAGATGTTCGGCATGAAACTTTTCGTTTATTGAACTCACTAAAATATCATCCGCGTAACAGTATAAGAAGTCTAAGCCTGATAAGACTGTATTCGTCATGAAACGTTGGAAGGTTTGGTCTGCGTTTCTCAACCCAAAGGTCATACGTTCAAACTCATATAAACCGAATGGTGTAGTTATTGCGGTTTTACAAATATCATCTGGATTAATCAATATGTTATGGTAGGCTTTTTTTATATCTATTTTCGAGAAGACCGTTTTTCCTGCTAAAAAATATGTAAAGTCTTGTACGCGAGGTATCGGGTACCTATCCGGCTTTGTAACTGCATTAAGTGCTCGGTAGTCTCCGCATGGTCGAATCTGTCCATCCTTTTTTGGAACTAAGTGTAGGGGACTCGCCCAAGCTGATTTGGACGGTCTGCATATACCTGCCTCTAACATAGTTCTAAATTCTTCCTTAGCTATTCTATATCGCTCTGGCGCTAACGGTCTAGGCTTACAAAATATAGGAGGACCTGTCGTAGCAATATAATGATAAACAGAGTGTTTCGGGGTCTCCTTGAACGACATAGGTTTGAGAATCTCTGGATACTTAGTTAATATGTCGTATATGGGATGATCACTTCGTAAGGTCGAAATAGCTGAAATATTATGGTTTACGATCGTTCCTCTGACTGCCAGGTTTGTTATCTTATCTAATAAACAACGACCACTGATATCAACAATTAACTTATGATGGTTGAGAAAATCTACACCGAGTATAGGTTGTGTAACATTGCATACTACAAATGTCCATGAGAAAGGTCTACGCAGTTTTAAATCTAATGTTATTGTTTTAGTACCATATGTTTTTATTACTGACCCATTTGCGGCATAGAGCTTAAAATTACAATTAAAATCTAATTCATTTTTGTTCTTAACTAAATGTTTAGGTATTACAGAAATGCATGCACCAGAATCTATAAGAAATCTTATATGAGATTTTTAGTCACTTACGATAAGGCGGTGGTCCTTGACTGCACAACTTCCCGCCACTGGTTGTAGTCTTCTTAGTTTTCCGAGTTGGTTGATACCGTTTTCGTCTTCCAGTTGCAGGGCTCGACGCATTTCCTAGCTCTGCTCCTGAACTTGAAGTGATACGGACATAACCAATCCGGACTCTCTGGTGTTCTTCGTGGCCTCGTCCGGGAACGTGACTGCAAAGAGTTCCTGTATCCGCTCCTGCTCCTATATCTTCTTCTTCCTCGGTCTATCTCCGCTATCTTCAGGTTTATCTTCGCTATCTACGCCATAATTGTAGCTACATCGAAAGCTGTTGTAGTTCCCTGGTTGCTGCGGGCTACTTCATTGACTTGCGCGGGTTGATGGGTCTCCATTACTTTATCAGCTATAATGGCCAGTTCTTCCAAATCCTTTGCTGATGTCACTGTGAGAACTGCTCTTACAGGTGCAGGTAAGTGTCCTTGCCACAATATCTTTAGTGTGTCAGTTTCTATTTTTGCTCTCGCTAGCTCCTTCATTATTCGCAGCAGTTGAATGGGTTTCTGGTCTCCTAGCTCAATTTCTGAAATCAGTTTTTGAATTTGTCTCGTTTCCGATTCTTCATAAATTTGCAAAAGCCGATCTCTGAGAGTTTCAAATTTGTTGTTTTCCGGAGGACTCGCAACTATGTCCACTACTTGCTGGATTACGTCTTTACTAAGTTTTGCTACGACCATGAAGTATTTGTTGGCGTCTGATGTTTTCTGAGGCGCTAATATGGCTTCAACTTGTAAGAACCATAGCCGAGGGTTTTCTGGCCAAAATTCCGGAATTCTACTTGCAACAGATAATGAGGAAATGATGGCGGTCGATTCTTCCGTCTTCGGTACTATGGGTGCTGGAGTTGGCTGCTGCGGTGCCTGTACGAATTGTGTATTCATTTTTCTTGAACCTCGTGCAACATATGAAGAGCGTTGTATAGAACACGTCGTGCACACGCGATATCAGATGTCGCCCACGTTACTGCGAATCGGACGCGGTTGGTCGGGGTCACCAGTGTAGGGTTACGTGTGTTGAGAGAGAAATGAATAGTACGAGGTTCGGATGCCAACTGAACTGTGTTTATTAATTCATTGTTATTTATAGATGGTACCTATGCACCCCACATTACTATCTGCTCCATCGAGGCCGGTGCATGTTTGCAATTTACTTAGTAGTGTTTATTATAACATACTTCACTACAAAAAAAAAAAAAAAAAACAAAACACTATAACGATCAAAATAACTTTAATTTCGGAAGTCGGTGTTTCTGGTATTGTTTGCTTGTTATTTAACACCGACTTCCGAAATTAAAGTTATTTTGATCGTTTTAGTGTTTTGTTTTTTTTTTTTTGTAGTGAAGTAGGTAATTTTATTTTTTTGTAAAAAGTTTTTTATTTCACTCTTTTTAGTTGTGATAGACTTATAGCCAGAGTACCTATTTCTCATGACAATTCAAATTAACCCAAACACTGCTAGGATACATTATTTTATTATGAAGTCCCCATCCACCTCCCGGCTCCATCATCAGGTTAGTTCGATAGTAGGTACCTTATAGCCAAAGTGCATATAATGACAATTCTAATAAGCCCAAACACGGTTAGGTTACATTGATTAATTACGGAGTTCCAGTGCCTACCTTCCGGCTCCATCATCATCATCAGATCACTTCGATGATACCATTTTCAACATAACTATTCAAAACCATTTATTTATTTATATTGTCATAGTTACTTAACTATCTTTATTGTGATATCTATGTGAGGGTGAAGTTCCGTTGGCCATTTCTGGTCTTTTTCATCAGTTCCACTTCATCAAATGTTACTTTTTTACTGTAAATGCGTTTTTTGGTATTCTCGATGAAAATATCAAAATCACTATATTAGTGCCTAGAATATTTGAGGAGTTCCCTCGATTCCTCATGGATTCCATTATCAGAACTGTATTTGAAAAAAATGGGACCAATCTGGAAGTAACCGAGTAGTATATTTACCGTCGGCGCATCAATCTTTGAAAGAATCAAGTTATTTACCGCAACCGCTATGTCCCTGCATTTTAAATCTGTAATATCTTCGAAATTATTCACTTAAATTACACGCTGTAAAGGGTCATATTGATCTATATTAAATGCACAATTTATTTAAGGTATTTAATTGGATAAAGATTAATGCTGTATTGCTTAAAATCGTTTCGTAAATACGCCATTATTTCTCGTAAAAAGTAAAGGATAAGAAATGGTTATTGTGGTTCATACCTAAAAGATAGACATATACCATCGCGGACTTTTTTGTAGATCTTTTTAAGGCGTAAAATACTGTAGTACATTATTTTGATCTAGCTCTTAGGGTTCAGCCAGCGTTTGCAATGTAAGCGCAAAATAATGTGTTTATTTACGACATCACATTAGAAACCTCTAAAATCATCAGTGTTCCTCTACTATATTGTGCATGTATTATACACATAAACCTTCCTCTTGAATCATTCTATCTAGTAAAAGAAACCGCATCAAAATCCGTTGCGTAGTTTTAAAGATCTAAGCATACATAGGGACAGACACACACGAAAAGCGACTTTGTTTTATACTATGTAGTGATTTATAATGATGATGATGATGATGACGATGATGATGATAATATTTTTTTAATTTTTTTCTTTGAAATTGCATATTTAATTATTTTTTATATTATAACTTAAAAAAAAAATACAATTCCTTCACTAATTAAAAGAACTTCGTTCCATCCGGGTGTCCCTTGACACCGCACAAGTTTTTTTTTTTGTAGGTGGGAAAATGATCCAATGACATCCCGCGCTCTTAGGTGGAGCGCGAGGGCCAGACTTTTACTGACTAAAAATCCACTCCTGTTCCTTCTTTGCCTCCATCCCAGGGCCGAGTTTTCCTTTCAGAAACAAACCCTTGGCCCCAACCCTGCTGCGCCCCTACGGATTGCTGACATCTCCTTGAGGCGCGCCTGGAACAGTACGCGCCGTCGACGACTTGTGCTCGGTCCTAACGGTTACCGGACGGTCGGACGGCGAGCTACCCACTGCTCGCCGTCCGCAAGCCCGCACCTAGGGACGCGAGCCTATACTACTAATATTATAAAAACAACAAAAATTAAAAATAATTAATTACAGACATTATTACAGAATTTTAACTCGATAACTCCGCGCATTTCCGAGATAAAGGGTCTTGACAGACAGACAGATGGACAACATAGTGATCCTATAAGGGTTCCGTTTTTTCCTTTTGAGGTATGGAACCCTACAAATCTCCGATTACCGATGCTGAAATTAACGCCTTTCTTAAAAGACAGTAGAAATTATTTATGAGGAATAAATACAACTTGTAATAAGCAACTGATTTCATTTTTTTTTTTTCAGCCCCCAGATGGTTTCCAAAATAGCGAATCGTACAATCGCGAACATAACCACTGTGAGTATTATTTTTTTATAATGTCATATGAAGTTACAAGCTTTTTATGCTCACAAGAACGTTTAATGTTCCCATTACTGGGAATCAGGCCTCTTGTCTAGGAGTAGAGGGAGTGGTAATTAACCACGTGGGCCCAGTGCGGTATAGTGGATGTCACATTTCTTCGAAGTTTTGCTTCTAAGACGAGATGCTGGTTTCCTCACGATGTTTTCCTTTGCCGTTTTGTGAACAATGGTGATTTTTTTTTAGTTGGGAAAATCATCTAATGACATCCCCCGCTCTTGGGCGGAGCGGGTGGACGTGTCTGACTTTTACTGACTAAAAACCCACTCCTGTTCGTTTCGTACCAGGGCTGAGTCTTCCTTTCCGAATCTGAACCTTGGCCCCAGTAGGCTTCGACCCTGTTGGGCATTTACGGTTGCTAAAATCTCCTTGAGGCGCGAGGAACACTACGCGCCGTCGACGGCTTGGGGTCGGTCCGGACAGTTACTGGACGGTCGGACGGCGAGCTACTCAATGCTCGCAAGCCCGCGCCTACGATGGCAGGAAATCGGGATCGGAATCCCGGCTGCTGGGGCGCGAGGGCCATTGCCTCGCGCGTGAGGGTGCCGCCTTTGCTAGCATTACTGCTTCGCAGAAGGAGGCCGCCAGCCACTCCTCCTCACCCCGGACCATGGCCTGTACCAAGGCCCGGCGCGAGAGATTGCTGCAGCCGAGCGCCCCCACGAGGACATGGAGGTGCTCTCTGCCCAGGCGAAGCACACCTCTACCATATGCTCCACCGTGTCCTCCGGGCGGTAGAGCAATGGTGATGAAATAAATAACACAAATTAATGCTACTGTATGTTACGGTTTAATTCTATTGTATGTGTGAGGTACGAATAAACTTTTTTTCTTTCTTTCTTTCTTTCTTTCTTTCTTTCTTTCTCTTGGCTGGGTTTGAACCCATGACCTACAATTCTTAAATCGGGGCCGTTACCACTAAGCCACCACTGCTCAAACTCAAGAATTCAGGCATCGAATCAGTGCTTAAAAGTTGACCTATTTTAAAAATATAAACAATATAATATATAATACTATATTAGGAGAACCAAGGTTACCAACCATAGCACGAAGAATCGCCAAACTTAAGTGGCAATGGGCAGGGCACATTGCTCGCAGAACAGATGGCCGTTGGGGCCAAAAGGTTCTGGAATGGCGACCACGTACCGAAAGACATAGCGTTGGAAGGCTGCCTACAAGGTGGACCGATGACCTGGTAAAGGCTGCGGGAATCCAATGGATGCGAAACGCACAGGACCGTTCATTGTGGCGACACTTGGGGGAGGCCTATGTCCAACAGTGGACGTCTTTCGACTGAAATGATGATGATATAATATATATTTAGTAAAACAACTAAAGTACTAAAGATAACTTAAAATTATGATTGTAATATAATTTTCTAATTAGGATATAATATACACTTCTCATCAGAAAAATCGAAACACTTCCGTTTTTATGGTTTCTGTCCTAATTGAACACAAAAGACAAAAAAGTTTTTTTTTCTAAATCATATGGATACTTCGCCCGCAGAAGTCGCCCAAGTGGTGGCATTACTGAATTCTGGACTTAGTCAGCGTGTTGTGGCTGAAAGATTGCATCTAAGCCTGTCGTCTCTTCATAGAGTCTACAAACGCTATCGGGAGACTGGTTTGTTCACGCGCCGTTCAGGATCTGACAGGAATCTGGTCACTTCTGAGCGAGATGATCGATTTATTATAACAACTTCTTTACGAAATCGACGCCTTAATGCTTTTCAAATGCAGCAGCAGCTTCATGTTGTACGTAGGGTGGCTGTAAGTGACTCTACAATTAGAAGAAGGTTGAAGAAACGTGGACTGGTACCGCAGAAGCCAGCAAATGGGCCGAAATTATCTGTAGACCATCGAAGAGCGCGCCTTAACTTTGCACGTAAGCACCTAAATTGGTCATACCTCCAGTGGAACAAAGTCCTCTTTTCTGATGAGTCTAAAATTATGCTGTATGGTAACGACGGAAGGAACAAGGTCTACAGAAAAGATGGAGAACGCTTTGCACAATGCTGCTTTGAAGAAAAGATCGGCTATGGTGGCGGTTCGTGGACAGTTTGGGGAGGAATCAGCGCCTACGGTAAGACAGAACTTGTCTTTGTGTCTGGGCCACGTCTGTCTGCACTAAACAGTCATCGGTACATCGAACAGTGTCTTGAGCCTCACGTGATGCCCTATGCAAATTTTATTGGCAACGGTTTCATATTCATGCACGACAATGCTAGGGCTCACACCGCGAGCGTCGTACGTGATTATGTTACCGAAGTCGGTATCTCCATTATGGAATGGCCAGCAAGAAACCCGGACATGAATCCAATTTCCAATCCGATTCTATGAGATGAATAATTAAAGAGACAAATTCGTGCAAGAGATCCTACCCAGAAACACCTAGCCAGCTGAAAAATGCAATCCAAGAGGAATGGAATAGAATGCCACAACATTTGATCGTGACTCTCATCCGATCGATGAAGAACCATAATTATGGAAGCAGTAATAAGAGCTCAGGGAGGAAACACAAGTTATAAACGTTTCTTAGCTTTTTTTTTTTTCATTTACGTGTGTTGTTTTATCAATTTCCTTCATGCTTCCTTAAGGGTAAAAATTACTTGTTAAACAAAATACGAAACCTATAAAAAATTAATTTGAATTCATTAGGATTTGAAAACCTCATATTATTCACTATTAAACGACATTTGACATATAATATATTCCTAAATATACAAATTTTTCTGATAATCCTCACAAAACATAAGCTGGCAAGGTGTTTCGATTTTTCTAATGAGAAGTGTATATATCGGTGTGTATTATTTCAGTTAGATGTAGTGTATAAGTATACTGTACGATATTTTTGATGAACTGGTTTACAATTTGTAAGCGTTTTGAGCCATCAGCGATAAAATTTGGTTTCTTTTCTGAATCATGTTCTATTTTCTGATCGACTGATGTGTAATTTTCTAAAAATTTTTTATTTCTCTCAGCGATTCTGACGAAACTTTTTTTTTAAAATTTTTCTTACATTTGACTTTTGTACTTCCTGTAATCTATATATATTTGTTCGTGCAGTTTCGAAAGCGCAGCTCTGTTTTGTCTACAAATTATTACTCCAAACTTACAAATAGTAATGAATAAACTTAAAAATATCTAGGCTAATTTAAAAAAAATCTTTTGTTAGTAGGGCCTACTTTGTCACTCCGTGACATAGGGTAGCTCAAGTTACTAATGAATAACTGGGGACTATGTTCGTAGAGGAAAAAACTAAGATCGCGCGGACGAAGTCGCGGGAAAAGTAGTAGTAGCATTATGTTTGGCATCCAGTGTAACCGAATGCAGCAGACTGAGTACCAGGTTTTCCATAAAACTGCTGCTTATCCTAACCAAGAAACTCGAGAACAGGAGGAGAGGATTTTAGTCAGTAAAAGTTTGACACACCCTCTCGCTCAGCCCTAGGGCGTGAAAAATTTGACACGAAAAGTTTGACACGCCCGCAAACTCAGCCCTAGTGCGCGAAAAGTTTGACAGGCCCTCACATTAGCCCTAGAGCGCGAAAAGTTTGACACGCCCTGCCGCACAGCCCTAGAGCGCGAAAAGTTTGATACGCCCTCACGCTCAGCCCTAGAGTGCGAAAAGGCATTGCATGATTTCCCACTTTAAAAAAAACCTGATTGAAGACTAAACTAATTTAGATGTAGGTGTTCATAAACAGGTCTACGCTTCTGAAATTTTCTTATTTGACAAAAACCCTGACCAGTATATTAATTAAGTATATCTTTTTTATTTCATTTCAGAAATATGTTGATACAGGGGTGTATTACTGCTGTGATGGTTATGTAACAGTTAAAAAATATCCGTAAGTCATTACAAATACCTATTTTTAATCGATTAAAGGTCACCGGCCACAACCGAAAAACTCTGCCACCGACATATTTCCTGTAGGTTTCATACATTTTATATGGATTCACCGCACACGGTTGACGCTGGTGGTCGCCACATGCTACAAATCACCGCTGCTCGCTTCTTGTGGCCCGAACGAGCCACTAAACGTCGCGACGCTTAGTGGCTGGTTCGGGCCACAAGAAGCGAGGATCACACGCAACTCGCGCATTTAAACCTTCTTCGTCAGAGTCCATTATGATACTGCGCGTTTGGGTTAAAAAAGTAGCAGCCACCAGTGGCTGTCGCGCGCTTCAGTTTCCTTTGTGGCCGCTTCTAGCTTCTCGCGGTGGCTTTTGTGGCTGTCGCGTGTGGTCGTGTGTGGTGTGTGTGGTGTGTGGTGGTGTGGTGGTGTGTGGTGTGGTGTGGCTTGTGTGGTGTGGTCTTGGTGTGTAAAACTTCACACCAAGATCCCAGAGCTGTCTGACATAACTTATTTTCACATGGATGAAACCTTAGGTTCTCAGTAGCGTCTCATGTGCTTTGAATACTTGTGTGCTTGTGGAGCTACTCCTTGGAGCCCCTGGGCAGTTACCAGGTGAGAAAGGGAACTAAAAATAAGAGTTACTTAACTTATTTTTTTATGGCTGATTTTTATAGATGTTTTGTAGAATATTATTCTAAAGTAGTATACATATATAAGTGTCAGACACTTTCCATCGACCAAAACTTCTGTCAGACGCTTTAAAGCTCAACAAAAAATAAATGAACTTTACTTATTTTTACATGTCTGATTTTTACATATGTTATTAACGTAACTATTACAAAGTTATATTTCAGTAGTCATGGAACAAATATATATAGACTGGAACAATTTGCCTGCTGCGGTCTTCCCGTCCAACTATAATTTAGGTGTCTTCAAGGCTAGAATGAATAGGCTCTTAATAAACTAGTGCGCCTCACCATCAATGATTGCATCGCTGCTTACCATCAGGTGGGATCGCAGTCAAGCACTGGTTTATATGAATTAAAAAAAAAAAAAAAAAAAAATGTTTGGTATAAAAAATTAAGTTAGGCAACTCGTTATTTTTAGTTCACTTTCTCACCTGGTACCTGCTCAGGGGCCCTAAGGAGGAGCTCCGCAAGAACACAGATATTCAAAGCACATGAGACGCTACTGAGAACCTAAGGTTTCATCCATGTGAAAATAAGTTATGTCAGACAGCTCTGGGATCTTAATAAAGCAATGATCCAATCTCAAAATGTATGTATTTATCATCTATCTATCTATCATGAATATAGTTCTGGCCTTGTTGAGTGGACACAAATAAGTAACACATGTTAACCGATACAGCTGCGATTTTGAGAAAAAAAAGGGCGTCATTTTGTGGTTCATTAAGAATTAGAACATTTTAAATGCTTATAAAATATGGTATGTGGCAGTCATATCTAAGAATTGTCATGTTGTATGTTTTGCCATTTACAATTGCTAATTTGTGTCCAACTGAGTGACAATGCGTTTTGTCTTTTTTATAATACATTTTAGCTACCTGCACATACAAGTCGCTACAATACTCGTAGATACTATTGTGAAAAAAAAGATACGAAATTGTTCGAGATCTGTCTCCTAAATTAAATTTTACAGGGCCCAGTTTGAAAGGTTTAGTTGTCAAATATTTCTGTTTTGATTAATTTGTAAATGAATGAAATGATGTCAAACCACTAATATTTCTACCACCTGATTAGTCATCACCATTTAAAACTTTATTCTTGCTAAGATTAATTTTGTGCAGGTAATTAAATAATTAATTTTAGTTTCATTCAGTACTAAAATGTTCAGATTATATCACAAAATTGTACTAAAGTCATGCTACACATATTTCAGACTTACCTGTAAACCGAAATGTTCCAAGCCATGCGGGAACGGTACCTGTATCGCGCCGGAGACGTGTCAGTGCAACAAAGGATATCTATTTTTAGATCGAACATGCCGACCAGTATGCAATAAAACTTGCGGCAATGGTACATGTGTCGCCCCTGAGAAATGCCAGTGTTGGCCAGGATATCAAAAGACGAGTAAAATCAGCTGCAAACCTCACTGTACCAGTGGATGCCCGAATGGCACATGTGTTCGCCCAGAAACATGCGCCTGTAACTCAAGATTTAGATCGTTTAATAAAACGTGTCAACCTGTTTGTTCTAATCCTTGTTTGAATGGCACATGCATTGCACCTAGTGTCTGTAAATGTTGGCCAGGTTATAGAGCATCTGGGAAGTTTAGTTGCAAGCCTGATTGTTCTAGTGGATGTCCAAATCGTACAACATGTATAGCGCCAAATACATGTTCATGTTTGCCGGGATATAAATTGTTAAAAAACAAAACTTGCACACCTCACTGTTCAAATGGATGTCTTCATGGCGTTTGCGTGAGTCCTAAAACGTGTATCTGTAATCCGGGGTGGAAAATGGCTCGAAATAACAGAACATGTCAACCAATATGTACCAAGCGCTGTGTGAATAATACAATATGTGTCGCTCCAGAGACGTGTGGATGTCGTACTGGGTATATAAAAATAAATGGTATATGTCTAGTTAAAAAAATTTGGTAAGTACCATTTATTAAGCTGCAACGAAAGACTCGCACCTAACATTGTTTTAGAAAGTTTCAAGTTAGCAAATTATAATAAGTTAAAACTAGCTTCTGTCAGCGGCTTCACCCGCGTGGAAGTAGGTTATTCCACATAAACTTAGGACCTCCGTTTTGCCCCCTTAAAGATGGAGTTTCGTAAAATCTGTTTTTTAGCGGATGTATAAGGAACCTATCTGCCAAATTTTAAGTTTGTAGGTGTTATAGTTTCTGAGATTTCGTGATTATGGTAATTCGCTTTTATTTATATACATTACTAGTTTCTGCCAGCGGCTTCGCCCGCGTGTATGTTGGTTTCTCCATATAGGGTGACTGGTAATTAGTGTACGATACTTAAACACGTGATTGTGTTCATGATAACCAACAACTTTTGCTATGGGAACAAACCTGAAATCGCGAAAAAAAATCAGCTGTTCAGTACATTTATGTTTGCCTAATGTACTGAACAGCTGACATTTTTTTCGCGATTTCGGCTTTGCTCCCATAATAAAAATTGTTTGATATCATGAGCACAATCACGTGTTTAAGTATCATACACTAATTACCAGTCACCCTATATAAACTTTAGACACCCGTTTCATCCCGTTAAGGGCAAAATTTTAGAAAATCCTTTCTTAGTGCTCGCCTACGTCAAAAAAGCAAACCTTGTGCAAAATTTCACGCTTCTAGTCCCAGTAGTTTTGACTGTGCGTTGATATGTCAGTCAGTCAGTTTCTCCTTTTATATTATATAGATTTGTTCCTCTATAACTGACACAAATATAAACTTTGCGTATACATAACCACACATTTTGGCAGTTTAAGCTGTTGATCCCCGCATTAACGCCGGCGTTCACGCGCCATTGTCTTTTTATTGTGTCTCTAATTACGCACTCAAAAGGTTAAAAAAATCCGTGATTATGATATAAATGATTTGGTTAGGTTAGGTTAGGTTTGCTTTAATTTTTTTTTCTGTTGCAGCGTTAAATAAAAACTTCATTTTCTGTTTTCAGGATACAGTCTAACTGGATGTATGTCGTGGTTATTGCAATCATAGTTTTAGTGATATTACTTATATCCATCATTGTTATACCGCGTTGCATGAAGAATAGTTCTCAAGAGGTTGATTATTATTTTTTCTTGTGTGATATAAAGCATGAATGTGTGACTTATTTTGATGACGAGTAGTAGAACAGGCCTGGCTTTAATTAAACAAAATTTATGTGTGGAGACGACAATAAGACAACGTATAAAAACCTATTAGGTACTTTGACTTAAAGGTGGTCTTGCTAGATAGGCTTGATAAGTGGCTCAATAACTACATTCGGCTTATATTCTACTTAAAGAAATATGACAATGTATTGAGAGCTTCAGATCTCAACTTAAATTGATGCCCACACTTTTTTTTCTATTCAACTCACCCACATCTCATTCAAATTTTATATCTTGCTTTCAATAAGAAGAATATTAACTTTACACGCTAGGCATCTGCATTTTGCTAATAACATGGGCATGCAATTCGACATACATTTTCACTGTTTTTCATACAATCGCTCTTAAGCGATTATGACGTTATAACACATTATTTATTTTTCATTATATATTTTGAAAACACAGTATCTTGTGGATATTATCTAGGCTTCTATTGAAATCAATTTGTAAATTTGTGTAAAATTAATCCAGAAAAGACCTCTGAAAATCTGCTATTTTGCATGAACACACTACACTATGACACTTCAGAATATACTCAAAAATTAAAAAGTATAACAATAGAAGGTGTAACAATAGGGGTGTATACAGGGTCCCAATCAACACCTATCGGGACCCAAGCCAACCTCACCTGCACGTGGTGCACCCTGCTGATAAACGAACGAGGCTATGGCGACCCGCCAACACGCACTGGACCAGCGTGGCGGGTTATGGTCCAAACCCCCTCAAATGCATAATGCAACAAGAAACAGGCCCCACGTGCCCGGTGACTCCAGCGGTTGTGCTAGCGTGGACGGGCGTGGGCGCAGCCCTGGGGTCTGGGGTGCTAAGAATCTCCGGGCGGGATCGATCAACCGTCGACGACTGGACCTGGCGACGTACAACACGCGTACACTCCGGTCCGATGAGAAGATTGCCGAGCTTGAGGAGGAGTTGAGCAGGTTACGATGGAGTATTGTGGGATTATCCGAAGTCCGAAGACAGGGGGAGGACACGATAATCCTAAAATCTGGTAACCTGCTCTATTTTCGGGAGGGGGACCAGCAGTCCCAAGGTGGTGTCGGGTTTATCGTCCACAGGTCCCTTGTGAACAATGTGGTGAAGATCGAGAGCGTGTCGACCAGGGTGGCGTACCTTATACTCAGAATATCATCAAGATATTCGCTGAAGGTCATACAGGTTTACGCTCCGACCTCGACACACCCCGATGACGAAGTAGAGACCATGTATGAGGATGTATCCAGAGCCATACATGGTTATAAGACTCACTTCACCGTGGTCATGGGGGACTTTAATGCGAAACTGGGCAAACGAGACGGTGACGAGCTGCGAGTGGGGCAATTTGGATTTGGACGTAGGAACCACCGGGGACACCTACTGGCCAGCTTTGTGGAGAGGAAGGGCCTCTACATGATGAACTCCTTCTTCAGAAAGCGTGAGCATAGGAAGTGGACCTGGCAAAGCCCTGATGGTGTAACAAAAAATGAGATTGACTTCATCATGTCGACGAAGAAGCAAATATTCAATGATGTCTCTGTGATCAATGCGGTGAAAACCGGAAGTGATCACCGCATGGTAAGAGGCACATTGAATATCAATGTCAAGCTTGAAAGATCTCGACTGATGAAGTCTACGCTCCGTCCTGCACAGATCCAGATCCAAAACTCCGAGAGCTTTCAGCTCGAACTTCAAAATCGTTTCGAATGCCTAGGAAGCTCTGTGGACGAATACAACGATGGGTTCGTGGAAACTGTCCATACGGTCGGGTCTAAATTCTATAAGACTTGTACAAATAAGAGCAAGAGGCTCACAGATCGAACTCTCCAGCTTATGAAGGAAAGGCGTGAGATGATTCTGCAGTCTTCAGACGATGCGTGCACATATCGGCTGCTCAATAAACGGATCTCTAAGTCCTTGAAACGCGATATCCGTCACTTTAATACTGGAAAAATTAAAGACGCGATTGAGCGAAATAAGGGCTCCAAGGTGTTTGCAAGAGATCTGTCTATTGGGCAGAGCCAGCTCACGAAACTGAAGACCGAAGATGGCAGAGTCATATCCGCCAAATCGGAGCTTCTGGGAGAGATCGAGGCTTTTTATGGACAGTTATACACGTCAATCACAAAACCCACTACGAATCTAGCAAACGACCCAAGAGCTAGGTTGACCCGACACTATACCGAAGATATCCCGGACGTCAGCCTGTACGAGATTAGGATGGCTCTGAAGCAGCTTAATAACAACAAGGCACCGGGTGATGACGGAATTACAGCCGAACTCCTGAAGGCGGGTGGTAAACCGATCCTTAAGGCCCTTCAGAAGCTGTTTGATTCCGTCATATTCGAGGGAAAAACACCACAGGCATGGAGCGGAAGTGTGGTGGTACTCTTCTTTAAGAAGGGCGACAAGGCCCTGCTCAAGAATTATAGGTCCATCTCACTTCTGAGCCATGTCTACAAGCTGTTTTCCAGAGTCATCACGAACCGTCTCGCGCGCAGGTTCGACGACTTCCAGCCTCCCGAACAAGCCGGATTCCGAAAAGGCTTTAGCACCATAGACCACATACACACGCAACGGCTGGTTATACAGAAGACCGAGGAGTATAATCTGCCTCTCTGCTTAGCGTTTGTGGATTACGAGAAAGCCTTTGATTCGATCGAGACTTGGGCTGTGCTGCAGTCTCTCCAACGGTGCCAGATTGACTATCGGTACATCGAGGTGCTGAAGTGTTTGTACGAAAACGCCACTATGTCAGTCAGACTGCAGGACCGGACCTCGAAACCTATCCTCCTGCAGCGGGGTGTGAGGCAGGGAGACGTCATTTCTCCGAAACTGTTCACGGCCGCAATGGAGGATGTCTTCAAGGTTCTGGACTGGAGTGGATTGGGCATTAATGTCAATGGCGAGTACATCACTCATCTTCGGTTTGCCGACGACATAGTAGTCATGGCTGAAACTACGGAAGAGCTCAGCACAATGCTCAATGACCTCAGTAGAGCTTCCGAAAGAGTGGGTCTTAAAATGAACATGGACAAAACCAAAGTCATGGTAAATAACCATGTAGCACCCACTCCGATCAAGATCGGAGACTCTGCACTCGAAGTTGTAGACGATTACGTCTACCTTGGACAGACAGTCCAGTTGGGTAGATCTAATTTCGAGAAAGAGGTCAACCGTCGAATCCAACTCGGCTGGGCAGCGTTCGGGAAGCTGCGCGGTATCTTCTCATCCAATATACCACAGTGTCTCAAGACGAAAGTCTATGACCAGTGCGTGTTGCCAGTGATGACATATGGTTCCGAAACGTGGACGCTCACAATGGGCCTCATCAGAAGGCTCAAAGTCACCCAAAGGGCAATGGAAAGGGCTATGCTCGGAGTTTCCTTGCGTGATCGAATCAGAAATGAAGATATCCGCAGGAGAACCAAGGTTGCCGACATAGCGCGAAGAATCGCCAAACTAAAGTGGCAATGGGCAGGGCACATTGCTCGCAGAACGGATGGCCGTTGGGGCCGAAAGGTTCTGGAGTGGCGACCGCGTACCGGAAGACGCAGGGTCGGAAGGCCCCCTACAAGGTGGACCGATGACCTGGTGAAGGTTGCGGGAATCCGATGGATGCGAGACGCACAGGATCGTTCGCTGTGGCGACGTTTGGGGGAGGCCTATGTCCAGCAGTGGACGTCTATCGGCTGAAATGATGATGATGATGATGAACAATAGAAGCCTTGAAAATTTAATCAAGATTCTAAATTACGACAATTTTTTTCAAAAACTTCTAAGGGTTTAAATAAAACACGTATTTCCTGAAACAAGTTTTGTGAAATATTCGAGTAAATCACGGAATTGCCGAATGCTAACAGTGTTTTCAGGCGTTATCTCTCTTTTTTCGCGTTGCCCGTTCGTCAAAAATCGCGTTGGATTGCGTTAGATGAAGTAATAAGCTTTGAAACCATGCTTGATGTTGACGATAGGCGAGTGGAAAAGGAGCCTCTTAATTTTTTATTCTTCTTATACTACTAATTTGTTCATTCCACCATTTCCATATTTCATAGACAGTCCGTACTTTTTTGAAATTTACTTCCTCTCGATATCAGGTTGGCTTTTATCCAGCATGTATTTAAGCAGAAGTTGCGGAATTATTTCTCTATACATAACTGAGTCGTCTCAAAAACCTGTTTCTTTTATTATTATTTAAGAGGTATGCGGAACAGGGAGTAAAGTTCCACATATTTCCATTGAAAAGGGAGGATCCTCCGACCAGACGGGTGTTACGTCTGGTTTGGGCAACTGCCCGATAGATGATTTCGGGCTGTTATATATTTTCAAATCGCGCTGAGAACTCTAGTTGCGCGTTGCAAGATTTCATAGTAGAGTTGGGATGATGCTGCAGGCTCCAGTGAGTCGGAGTAGAGCTACTGGCTCCAATAGGTCGGCGCGGTGCTGTGCAACGTAGTAGCTTGACTGCTGGCATCGACCAGGAGAGGTTTTCAACAGCTTTTCATGTGACTGGCAAAAAGTGCAGTGTGCTTCGCCAAAGTCGCTGATGAGGCTAAGGGTGATGACCAGGCAGGCATGCTGATGATCAGGTTACCCTTTAAAGCCTGCTGTATGGCTCACTGCCGAAAACTTGAGGGAGTAATGATGACTTCACGGTGCAGTAGCTGCACGAAGGCTGCACTGACGTTCATTGTCGTGGGTTTCCAGTTTACCTAGAGGTATGCGAAATAGAGTTTAAAGTCCCACACACCTTCGTCGAAAAGGGAGGATCCTCCGACTAGACGGGTGTTATATCTGGTTTGGGCCCCTGCCCGATAATTGATTTCAGGCTGTTGTATATGTTCAAATCGCGTGAAGAACTATAATTGCGCGATGCAGAATTTCGTAGTTTAGTTCCTATATGACGTCATAGATGTCACTATAATAATTATTCTTACTAGCCCGTATTGTCCCATCGCTGGACTTGGGTCTCGCTCCATTCCTTCCAACATTTTCGGGTCATCCCGCAAATGTTGCTGTTTCTGGGCTCCAATCCTGTGTTTTACAAGCGCATAGTTCGTTAGACGTGCGGTCGACATATATCCTGCCCAGTCTCATTTAAATTGGGCAGCTTTTTGAGCTATATCAACGATTTGCGTTTTGGAACGCAATGTAGTTTTCTTTCTTTTTCTTTATTATAAACCAGAACTTTGTTAGCGACTTCGTTCACGAGAAAGTTTTCGTAAAACTTGCAACACTTCTTAAATCGTACTTTGAGTTAAAAGTTTAGTTCTGACGTCATCTCAACGCTCAGTCACGTGGTCTGAGAATCGAAACGAAACGGTCGTAACTTGGCTAGGAGGACTGATCTTTCTCTGTTAATGTCGGACTTTGAGAGTAAAGAAACAGAGTAGTTTGTTTTTGCGCATACACTTTTACACTATAATATCTTATGCGTACTTAGCTAATCTCCAGGTCACACTGATCGATATGCAATCATGAGGTTATATTTATTAATGTTTATGTATGCATTAGAAAGAAAGAAAAGAAAAACTTTTTGTTTGCCGGAAAAGGCGCAAACTTAAGGCTAACATATTGCAAACATTTTCCATGACCAATAAATAAGTAAAAATAAAATATATGCGTCACGTCTGAGCAAAACGGCCGTACGCTTAGCATAATGCCGTGTCCACAGCGCTGGTTTTCAGCGTGGGCTGGACGTTATCAACTAACAGACTTCGGCAACGGTATTGTGTACCAATGGATTTGAGTAAAATTATTAAAATAAATTTTAGGACAAAGTCATAAATGGAAATACCAATAATAAATAAATAAAGACGAAATACAACATTAATAATAATATTCTTTTCTGCTTGGCTTTCTATGTTTAATTTACCATCTATTTACCGTCTTTGCACCAATCTAAGGTAGAAAACGCTTGAAGCAATGTGTATGAATAATTAATTTTACAACTGCATATTTTTTTTAGTTTTGACTAAATGTTGTTCTCCGTGTGTAACCACAAAACAGATAAGTACAGAAGTCAATCTCATGTATGTACTTCACTTTTCATACCTACGCTCGGCGGTCGCACTAGGGTTGTCAACTTTAGCCTATGCATTAAAAAATACCGTAGTAGGTTTTTTTTTTTTTTTTCAGGTGGGAAAATCATCTTATGACAAATCCCGCTCTTGGGCGGAGCGAAAATAGTGTCAGACCTTTACTGACTAAAAACCCACTCCTGTTCCTTCTTTGCCTTCGTCCCAGGGCCCCGGGTTTCACTTTCACACTACCCGTGGCCCCAGTAGGCTTCGACCCTGTTGGGCCCCTACGATTTGCTGACATCTCCCTGAGGCGCGCGTGGAACAATACGCGCCGTCGACGACTTGGGCTCGGTCCGGACGGTTACCGGACGATCGGACGGCGAGACACCCATTGCTCGCCGTCCGCAAGCCCTCGCCTACGGTGGCCGGAAATCGGGATCGGAATCCCAGCGGCGGTTGGGGCGTGAGGACCGTTGCCTCACGCGATCGGCCGCCTCCTTTGCTAGCATTACTGCTTCGCAGAAGGAGGCGACCGCCTGCCACTCCTCCTCGCTCCGGACCATGGCCTGTACCAAGGCCCGGCGCGAGAGATCGCCGCCGCCGATCGCCCCCACGAGGACACGGCGTTGCTCTGCCCAAGCGGGGCACACCTCCACCGTGTGCTCCACCGTGTCCTCCGGGCGGTCCGCACAGTGGCGACACCCGGGCGTCTCTTCCGCACGAATCCGGTGCAGGAACTTCCCGAACTTACCGTGTTCGGTGAGAACCTGCGTCATGCGGAAGGTGAGGACGCCGTGAGGTCTTTCCAACCACGCCTCAAAGAGGGGACTTACCGCCATAATTGTGGCGAGCCCAGCACTGGGTCGCGACAGTCGCTGTCGCCATTTCTCCATGAGAACCCGCCAGAGCTCTGTCCGCCATGCTGCGACTTGTCGCGGCAGCGGAGTTTCGCCCCGGCGTTGCATCTCCATGTGCAGATCGTGCATGTGAGCAAGGCCTGTTGCTACCAGATCCCATGGTGGCTGTCCAGCAAGGAGGCTCGCCGCTTCGCGGGAAATCGTCCGGTATCCTCGCACCATCCGTATGGCCATGACCCTCTGGCATGCGTTCAGCCGGGCCGCCGGCTGCTTCCGCAGCGCCGGCGCCCATACCGGTGCGCCATAAAGGGCCATGGACCGAACGATTCCTGCGTAGAGCCTCCGGCAGGAGGCGTCTGGACCCCCCAGGTTGGGCAGGAGCCGCCCGAGGGCAGCCCCAGTCCGATTTAGTTTGGGAGCCAGACGTCGGAAGTGCTCCTCGAAATCCCATCGGCTGTCGAGAACGAGTCCCAGGTACTTCATCGTCGACCCGACGCCGATGTGGACTCCTCCTACCGTTAGTTGGGAACCCGGTGGTGGCGCGTTCCGAGGACCGTGAAAGCACATGGCCTCGGACTTGTGCAATGCCACCTCGAGTCCCAACTCCTGGATCCTGCCCACGACTGTCGCAACCCCGTGTGTCGCCAGTTCGACCGCCGCCTGGTACGACTCTCCCCGCGCCAGGACCAGCGTGTCGTCTGCGTAGCAGACCACGCTGACCCCGTCAGGGAGGTCGCCGCGCAGCACGTAGTCGTATCCGATGTTCCACAAGGGCGGCCCTAGTACCGATCCCTGCGGAACACCGCACGACATCTCTCGGCGTTCCCACTCTCCCTGGTGACCAGGGTAGATGATGTACCTGTCCGACAGGTACGCCTCGACCACACGACAGAGGTAGTCGGGCGTCCGGTGATACCGGAGTGCCCTCCTAATGCTACTCCAAGGCAGGGAGTTGAAGGCGTTGGCGATGTCCAGAGACACCGCCACGACACACCTGCCCTGGGCCACCGCATCCCCCGTCGTGAGGGCTCGCACGCGCATGATGGCGTCCACCGTGGAGCGCCTCCTGCGAAAACCAAACTGGCCGTCCGCCAGATCCGGCCCCACCCGTGTTAGGTGCGCGACAAGGCGGTCTGCAATTACTCTTTCAAAGAGCTTGCCCACCTCGTCGAGCAGCACAATGGGCCGGTACGCGGACGGAGAGTCCGCAGGGCGCCCCGGCTTCGCGATGAGGACCAGTTTCCCAGTCTTCCAGCGAAGTGGGAACTGGCCCCTCTCCATGCATGCGCTGAAGAGCCCTCTTAGTCGAGGCCCGAGAGCCTTCATGGCCAGGACCCAGGCCTTCCCAGGCAAGCCATCGGGTCCTGGGGCGGTATTTTTGGCACTCAGCCTTCGTACCGCCACTCTCATCTCTACCTCGGTCACCTCTGGAGCGTTGTCGTCGTCGTCGCCATCGTGGTCCGCGTCGGACACCGCTGGTGGCGGAGCCATGGGCGGGGGAGAGTGTTCCCCTCGCGTGGGGAACAGAGTGCTCACCACACCCTCCACAAGCTGAGGCCTGAGACTCTGCGTTAGCGGGGGAGCCCAGGGGCGGAGCTTGTCCCGCACCACCTTGTAGGGGCGTCCCCATGGGTCCCCGTTCAGAGTCCCCAGCCACACGTTGCGGGCCTCGAGTTTGGCCCGCCTTATCTCCGCTCGGAGGGTGCGCTTTGCCTCTCTGTATCCCTCGTACAGCTCCGCCTCTCTGGCCTCCGCATCCGGTGGACGGATGCGGCGCCTGCGGTATCTGGCATACCGGCGTCGCGCGGTATTGCACGCGTTGCGCAGTGCCGCAATCTCCGGCGACCACCAGTATACCTGGCGCCGAGCACGTCCTGGATGGACTCGGGGCATTGCCGCGTCGCAGATTTGCGACACGGCCTCCCGGAACCACTCTGCCTCGACGTCGATGTCGACAGGCCTGTCCGGTGCTTGCACCCAGGCCTGTACCGTCGCGGCTTCCAGGAGGAGCTCCCGGTCCATCTGCCTCAGCGCCCACCGCGGACCACAAGGGTTCTGTCGGACCGGCGCGGTCGAGGTTTGGGCGGAGACGTCAAACCGGATGTACCGGTGGTCTGAGTACGTCTCCACCCCCTCCATAACACGCCAGTCGACGACACGTGGCGACAGAGCGGGGCTGGCGAACGAGATGTCCACCACTGAGTCACCCCGCATCCGCACACACGTGGGGACAGAACCCCGGTTTAGGACGACCAGGCCTGTCTCCAGAGCCCAGTCCTCCACCATCCGACCCCGCTGGTTCGTGAACCGGGAACCCCAAGCCAAGTTCTTGGCATTGAAGTCCCCGCACACGACCACGGGGAGGGAACCAAACCCAGCGACGACGGCTTTCAGCTCCATTAGGGAAATGTGAAGATCGCCGAGAGATCTGTTCGGGGACAGGTAGACGCCCACCACTGCAATGTCCCCGAACCGTGCTGCCACGCAACGCCGTCCTCTCGTGACAGCCTCGAGGGTTGGGGTACCGGCGGCGGCCGACGAAATTAGGGTCACCGAGCCGTCCAGGTCCCGCACCCAGTCTCCCCTGGGCAGGACATAGTACGGCTCGGAGACCACGGCGATATTGATCGACCACTGCGCCATGCTCTGGAGCAACAGATCCTGAGCGGGGGCGCAGTGGTTGATGTTCGCCTGGAGGAGACGCAATGGATTCGTTATTGACAGTCCATTACAGTCTCCTCCCGAGCCCCCCGTGAGGGCCCTGCCGCGGCGGGTGTGGCGGCGATAGCGACGGCAGCCAAAGAGGCGGCTGCGGCGGTGAGGACATCAGCGGGGATGGGCCTCATGGCTTGGCCCTTGGTCTTGGCGGGGGGGTCGCAGGACCTGCCCCCAGCCCGGTGGTCAGCCGGTTTGCCTGCCGCCGCACATGCATAGCAGTGCGGCGGTGCACGGCATTCGACGGCCTTGTGACCGGCCTGACCGCACTGGTAGCAGCGGTCACTGCGGTCCACCTCCGCGGCGCAGTGTGCCCCCACGTGGTGCCCCACGTGGCAGCGGTAGCACCGCAGAGGTCTGGGCTCCAGCATCTTCACCTGGGCGGAAACCCAGCCCACCAAAAGCCTTCGGCCCTCGCCCGTGATGGCCTTGGCCGCCGACACGGGGCAGCTCACCGTAACGGCTCGCATGCCCGTGCTGTCAGCGCGTATGGTGCCCGCCCGCACTTGAGCGGAGGTGCACTTTCCCGTACTGACGATGGCGGCCACCACCTCGTCCACCCTGACGGAGTCGTCCAGGCCCATGATGCGCATGTCTATGCACTTGGTGGGCCTGGACACTCGGACCTCCTCGACATCTAAGGACGCCCTGATCCTTTCAGCCAGGGCGTCCGCGGCAGAGACACTATCCGCACCAGGGACCTCCAGTATTCGGGCCCCAGTTGCGGTGCGCCTCATACGGAAGCCCCCAGAGGCTCCAAGCTCGCCAAGGTGGGGCAACACCGCCTGCTTCGCCTTTGCCATGACGGCGTCATACGTCACGCCCTTCTTTACCGCCTCTGGCTGTAGCGTGATGACTACAGCCTCGGAAGTCGGGGCGCGAAGTCTGGCCGCCATGGCCCGCTTCTTGCGCTCTTGCTGCCTCGCGCGCTTTTTGGCCGCCCTAGCCGCCTTGCCCGCACTCCTTTTGGCGCCAACCACCGTCCAATCGGCGCCAGCCGAGGGTTCTTCGGGCAGGGGAGGCGGCAGGCATGGCCTTGTTGCCGCCGCGGTAGGCAACGCCCTACCCTTCAGGGAAGGAGCAGGCTTCCCCTGCCGCTGCTGCTGCTTGGCCGCCGGGGCTGACCTCACAGGCTCCGATGCCACAGCCCCTTGCCCGACTTGCCCCGACGGGCCCGCCTTGGGCGCAGCAGCCCTGGCTGCGACGGCGGCGGCAAATGACGCCGCCCTCTTCTGGCCGGAGGCCGCGAGCGGGGGGCGCAGGACGATGCCCTCCAGGACAGAGAACTGCCGCTGGACCCGCTCCTGGAACTGCTGCTGCTGCTCCTGCTGCTGCTGCCGGAAGGCAGCCAGCTCTTGCCGCAGCAGGGCCAGAACCTCGCTCTCCGGCTGGGGCAGGGGCTGGGACTGCCCCTGCTTGCGCCCCCCATTCGGCGCCAGCTCGGGGCCAGTGCCTCGGAGACCGGCTAGATCCGCTTCGAGCCGCTCAATCCTCTTGGAAAGGGATCTTTTGAGAGGCTCCAAGACGATCCCCAGTGCCTCTATAATTGAGGTCGTGGCCTGGGGGATCGACCTCTTCTTGGAGACGCCCTTCCTCTTTATGGCGACTCCATCTATGGCGGCTGTGACGATCCCCTTGAATTGGGCCAGCGCCTCTTCCATGCCTTCTGGCTCACTGCCAGAAGGTTCCGGCTCTGAGGGGCTGGCCTGGGCACTGCTTGCCCCGGGGTGGCGCCCCTCCCTGGCAATCTTCAAGGACCGCTGGGTCGCCTCCTCAGCGGTGGGCCTTCTCCCTTTTCCTTTTCGGCCCGCACCCCGTCCAGCAGTGGAAATTTTGCGGGCAGAAGCTCCACGCTCATCGTCAGAGGATGTCCTCCGACCGTCTCTGGATATGGGGCGTTTGAGGAACTGAATGCTCCTCTTCTTCCTGGAGGTGGCCTCATCCACCTCCATTCTCTCCGAGTTGAGCGAAGACGCGGCATCGGAGTCCGACGTCGCGTCTCTACTCACCTCCCTCAGGCCAAAACACCTGCCGGCCTCTGTAGTACCCACCGGCGCAGCGGACGTGCTGGGAACGGGTCCCAGGGACTCCACGCTACCGGTGGGTGAGCCATCCTGGCTCCTTGCGTCCACGAAGGACGGTAACAGGTCCCTAGGGAACCTGACGCGCTCTTTGCCCCCCCCAGAATACGAGGGGCAGCCCGAGCTCTGCTCGGGGAGGGATTCTCCTCCTGCGGTGCAGGCGGTACCCTCCTGGGGTAATAATTTTTTTTGAGTCGCGTCCATGTTATGCTGAACTCAGCTTTGCCTTTTTTGTGGGGTGGGGTCCCCAATAACCACGTTCGCCATCTTGGTCACGTCTGATAAGCAGACGCGTACCTGAAGCGAACCCACTCTCCCAAAACCACTGTCCAAAAACACCAACAGCTGTTGGTGCCGATGCTTCTGGACAGTGCACCTTCCGTGGCGGTCCGTCTGGACTCCGCCTGTGTGTTCCTCTTGGTCTGGTCCCTCACTTGAGGCCTTCCGGCATGAGTAGCTCTACCGGCATAGCCCTCAAGATCACAGAGACACGCAAGCCCCACCACGACGACAACGTGGGAACACAGTTGGTGGGGACCGTAGTAGGTAGATAATACGAGTGCTACTAGGCACTCTTATTTCTTTTGTTGCTCCATTTTTGCACAAAAAAAATTACAGACGTGTTTTTCAAGCGGATGGCACTCGCAATCGATCCCAACTTGTCCGAGAAATCGTGTCCGTGAGCGATGTCTACGTGTGCGTTGCTTGAGCGCACTTTGTATGTAGATTGACTTCTGTACCTCTCTCTTTTTTATGTTGTAGTTCTACATTATCTTAATCTTTTTATTCTTTCAGACGGCGTAGTTCCTGCCCACGAGTACAACGAGAAAATGTTCATCAAATCGAAACACGAGTACGATATCTGCGACAATAACTCAGTACACTTATGTTTTCTACGATAATTTGAAAATTTAAATTTATTACTATTGTTTTATAAACTTAACTACGTAAGTAAGGAAACTAATTATATTATTTTTATATTTGCATTTAATCTAAAATGTCTCTAAATATACATGTTACCGTTAGAATACGTTAATATGCGCATTTATTGGTAGTCTACAAATTACCGGGTACAATCCGTTAGTGTGAAATTTGACTTAAAGTAGCAGATATCTCCACTTTACCCAGTTAATCTGCATATTAAAGGATGCTACATCGTTTGGAGATAGTGAGCGAGACACTTTGGTTCCCTTTTAGCTTTAGCCTTCTAACTTAAACTCTAGATTACATATTTTCAGAAATTTAAAATTAAATATTTACAATGAATTCGAATGTTTTATTCAAGCAAAGAACCTGTTTTATAATTTATTTATTTATTTTATTTATTTATTTATTAAAACTTAATGCACTAGTAATAAACACTGTACAAAGGCGGACTTAATGCCTTAGGCATTTTCTACCAGTCGACCTTAGGGTGGTGCAGAAACAAAACATTAAAATTTAACCGTATGCTTGGCCGTTAGTCTGCAGATTACTTAGGAAGTCTGCAGATTATTTCGTTTTCCCACTTTAACGAACTCAATCAAATAATCTGCAGATTAACAAATTAATCTGCACTCTAACTAAAAAAGTTAGAGTGAATTAACTTATTTACGCACATTAGCGGTAACATATTATATTGTTTTGATTATTACTTAGGTTCTCTTTGATGAACCACTGAATCACTCTCTTGTTTTATATACTAATAGTTATTTTTCCCCGATAAATACGTGAATTTAATTTAAACAAATTAATTTCCTTATTATGATTTCCGAAACGATTGTTTTGAGTCAACCTCACGTACAGTATCTATAAACAAAACGTGACCTTCAAGTACAGTCACATACAAATCAACCTAATTCGATGTCATTTAATTTGTTTCTATACTAATTTATGCTTATGTCATCATTGTCAGTAATAATATCATTTATTAACACAAATAAATGAGATGGCAACTGACACTGGCTAGCCATCGGTCTTAAGATCAAGCTTCACAAATTGTATTTATTGAAACCCTCTCTCTCTTACAAGCGTAAATAGTATATTTTGGTACAAGTGAGAGTGGTGTGAGTGTGAGATTGTTTAAATTGACATTGCTACCGAGGTGGAATGCGCCCGAGTCGTAAGCAAGGGTTACATGGAGCCGAGTAATGCAGTAACAAACTTCCACGTGAATCAAACAATGTCTTTTAATTTTTTTTTTAATTCATTTTTTTTTAAATCCATTGTTGTTATTTTACGTTATTAATTATTTTATTTATCTTATGAATTAATAGCAATACTTTACACAACTAAGTACTTAATTAATTAAAAGATATTTCGACTTGTAAATGTAATTTTTACCAATAAATATGTTTAACTATTTATTTACTCTATTATTATTATAAGACTTAGATGTTTTCCATGGGAATTGGCAAGTAGTGGGATAGAACTGGAAACAACGAAAATAATATAGAGGCCTTTGCCCATTATTGAGACAGTAAAGGTTACGTATAATATATAGTAATAATATTAAGTTCTTCATGTATTTATTTATGGTGTATAATAAAGAGTATACACGCAAGTATTATCTTTCTATTAGGATTAAAAAAAAATTGTCATATAAATGATTATGAATTATGTCATTATTTTTCTATTTACATCGGATTTAGTAGTTCACTGTACGTAGCACAGAATGGATAGCATTGAAGTAGGTACTTAACTACTCTAATAACAGTTTATTTTTTCTAAAGTAGTGTATGAGTTAGCAACAGATATTGTTTTATGTTCGAATATATGTTATTGTTTCTTATACTTCTTCGCTTTTCTGCTTTAAACTATTAAGACGTAGGACGAGTTTCTTTAGCAATAGCTTTATAGATAATGTAATAAGCTTTTCAGTGTTTTTTATTTAGTGTTTTCTTGTTACCCTTTTTTTCATTGGATTATTTTTAAGTTCATGTACTTTTTAAATTGAGATTTACAGTATAGTTAGTGATTTAAAAATGTCATTGACATGTAATATTTTTAGAATTATAGTTTTGTTTATAATTATACAAACAAAAATATTGTGTCAAGTATGTGTTGAAACAAAAATGTAAGTATCAAATATTTCTATTGGTTATAGTTAAATTTATAAATCAAGATGATTTAAAAAAAAAAATTAACAACACAAATCAATGTCAAATATGAGAAAATTTGCATTGGAACCCATATCTAATTTATTATAGTTTTTTTTTAATACTAATCATCAATTAAAATAAACTTTAAAATGTTAAGCTTAAGTCCTTAATTGAGTAAAATAAATAAAATGATTTGATAGAGTTGTATTGAAATTATCTTGAATTAATTTTATTTTACAAATAAAAGTTCATAGATTATAATATGTATGTAGCTCACCTTTTTATTAAATTTGTCACCGAATTATTGCGAACTTCGTAAGATTTTATAGACATAAATCTTGCGAATTATAGATTTTTTTTTTGTGAATCGGTAATATTTTCGAATACTAATATAAAACCGAAGAAGTTCAATACTATACTACTAAAATAAGAAAGTTCGATACTTGGCTTTATAATCTATCTGTGTTTTACACAAGAGAAAAAAAAATATTGTAAGCTAACCAATAATAATAATATAATGACATATTTTATTTTATTCTTCATTGTTAACCCAATAATATAGAGATCATTTTGTTTATTGTTATATTTTCTCTGATTAGGAACTATCGTGATGTTCCTGAAACCTACTTATATACTTACTTGGAGGCTTACGAGAAGACGGACTGTCTGTTTTGGTACACCGCCACCAGAGTGGCCACTGCGATGGGAACTAGGACCATCAGGGTGAGATTATAATAAATCAATCAATAAAATAGTCAACCAGCAAAAAAAAACATTTCGTCAAGACCATTTTTTTATCGACTTCAAAGAAAGGAGAGCTTCTCAATTCAATAATATTTTTTTTTTACATAAATGTCACCTTGGGACCGTAGTAGTTAGGATTTTTTTTTTAATTAGTAATAACATTTCCAGATTGGTTTTATTTTTTTCAAAAGCCATTTTTGGTGAGCTAATAAGGTTACTTATTAGAATTGTCATGAGTTGCACTCCAGCTATAAGGTAATATCGAATTAGTTTGCTGATGAAGCTGGAAAGACTTCATTAACAAATCAGTACGTAGTAAATAGGGAAACTTCGTATTAATAAAACAATGTCTCCTAATCGTTTTGGCTTATTGGAATTGTGACGATGCATTCTGGCTAAGAAGTGGTTAATAACGAAGAAACAAAACCAGTAGCATCATATTAACGATCGTAGGTTTTTTTTTATTGCTTGAAAAAATATACATAATTATTATAATCAATATCGATCAAAGACTTTTAGAACATTTTTTTAAATGATTCCAGAAATTAGTACCTGAACAAATAAACGTTTGCTGCGAGGGCTACTTTGAAGATGAAACCAATGACGGAAACAGGTTAATTTCAGATATGAAAATTGTTGAAAATTCACATTTCTATTACGACTTATTTTTATTACATTAATTCCAGTATCCATTGTAAGCCGGACTGTTCACCGGCTTGCGTGAATGGCTACTGCAAGTCTCCTGGAGTTTGTGCCTGCAACCCGGGCTATCTGCCCGACGTGTTTGAAACACACACCTGCTCACCGCTGTGCTTTAAAGGATGCGAACATGGAACCTGTACCGCACCAAACATCTGCATGTGTGACTCCGGATATAATCTCGAAGACGGAGTATGTGTGCCAATCTGCTCCGAACCATGCCTCAACGGCTCTTGTGTAGCCCCCGAAACGTGCCAATGTCTCTCGGGTTACAGAAAAACTGAAAACGACTCATGCGAACCTTTCTGCTCAAGTTATACGGCCAGAGGCGAGTGTATAAATACCATCATTTGTGAGCCCGGATGGACCAAAGTAATTAAGGATTCGGTTGAAATATGCGAGCCGGTGTGCTCAGAACCTTGCGCCAATGGTACTTGCATAGCTCCAGAAACATGTGAATGTTTAAGTGGGTATGAAAAGACTGCAAACGATATGTGTGAGCCATACTGCTTTGAGTGTGTGCATGGTAGCTGTATTAGTCCACAAACCTGTGTCTGCGACCCGGGCTGGTATAGAAAGGAGTCAATTGGCACGTGTCTGGCGCACTGCGACTACAACTGTGGGAACGGCACGTGCGTCGCTCCTAACACCTGCGAGTGTTATGAAGGTTACGAACTTGACAAATCGGAATTTCTAGAAGAAAAAAATACTGCTTTATGTGTCCCAATTTGTAATAACTGCGAGGGTGCCTGTGAAGCACCTGATATATGCTTGTGTGAACCGCATCAAGAAATGAAGCTGGTAAACGCAGATGGTGGGCCGTGTGACTGTGTAGAGAACTGTTCCGAAGAAGCAATTAAATGTGAAAAGACGATATGTGTGGCCATTTCTACAACTACAAGTGTAACTATATATGATATAGATGAGACAACTGATGATGCAATAGCATCAACTCTTATGATCAATACAACTGATGCCGTGCCCGATGATGATAACACTATTATAGAAAGTGGTCCCACTGATCATAATGAACTGAAAATTGAGAAAACATCGTCTTGGTAAGCAAGTTGATTTAAATTTAATCTAAACTATACTACCTACATAAAACAAAAATTGTGCTTATTACAAAATATAATTATGTTTCCTACTTTTAGGTATAACTCTAACTGGTGCTACGCAATGGGTTCTGTTTTCATCTTAATGATTATAATTCTGATGGTTGCCATAATTTTGAAGAGGAAATATCTTGAATCATTGAGGAAAATGATATTCCGTGCACATAGTAAGTATAATAATAATCTTACTTATTAAGGTAAGGCAAGGTTTAATAAAATCAGAGGTTTTACTCATCATTAAAGTAGAAATCGCCAATATAAAACTACCGTTAGTGTTGGTTCCATGTAATATATTTTATGTGAATAATTTAATTGCATGGAGTAAAATTTTTTATTCGCGATTTCATTGTCAGCCTTATAGTAAAAAAATTGCATATTGATTTGAAGGTACAATGACTCCTTTTTAGATTTTCACTTTATCTTAATTACATAATGGAAATGAAATGATTTAATGCCAGAAAATATAGCGCTTCTTCTTTATAAAATAATGATAATTAATTCATATTTTCCAGATTCAGAAACCGACGTGTTAGCAACAGCTGTGCATTATAAACAGAACAGTACTTAATTTGTTCGAAAAATGATTTTAGCTACCTAGTTGAGTAAAAAACATAAATTCTAGCTAATATAGTATAACTTTAAAACTCAACACTAGTAAATCCCACGGCGACTTTTTGTAGCGATGCTGTTGCACGTTTGCATCGATAGTCGCGATGTGAACGTGCTAGCTATTCGCTGTATGGTCGCTAGCTGTTTGCCCTCACCCACACCACGATTCTCAGTCGCAATAACAAACACGATACTGTCGCACATCTGTCGCGATGCAAACGCGATTCAGTAACGGCTCAAAAATGAAGTTATTGTTTGTAGAATGTTTCACTCACGTGCCACCCTCCCTCCGTTCTCTCCCCGATGTCTTCCGACACGGTCACGCGCTTGCATCGATACAGTCACGAAGCTATAGAGCGTTAGTAGCGAAGCAGTCGCGCGTTTCGTAAATGTGCGACAAAAAGTTGCCGTGGGCGAGGGGCCTAATAATAAACGTCAATAAAAGTGCAGTGGCTAGATTTCAAGTGAGGTTTATTAAATAAAACAATGAGTATAAAATAAATGAAATGCAATTTATTCATATGCAAGGTAAAATGAATATATTATTACTTATTTATTGAGGTTTTTCTCAAAAGCTACCGAGCCTACTTCTCCATATAAACTGTAAAAACTACCTTACTACTAATTAATAATAATAATAATAATTGATTGCACACACACAAGTTTGAAAAGCAAAAAGTATACAAATATGAAGAAAATAAATAGAAAACACATCAGAGGTAGCTGATGTGTTTTCCTCAATTGTTTCTACCATCTGATTTTCTTTTATTCCAAGCTCATTTTAGTCACATAATTTATAGAAGGGCATTTATTTCAATTCTATTGAATTCCGTGAATTACCACTTAGCTCTCTTCCTCTCTCCTAACTTTGCTGTGCCCGACAGGGTCCATATTGATCTATGACAATGTTCAACACCATTATGTATACATATGGATTGCAATAAAGTGTTGAGTATTGCGTATTGAGTATTGAGTATTGAGTATTGAGTATTGAGTATTGAGTATTGAGTATTGAGTATTGAGTATTGAGTATTGAGTATTGAGTATTGAGTATTGAGTATTGAGTATTGAGTATTGAGTATTGAGTATTGAGTATTGAGTATTGAGTATTGAGTATTGAGTATTGAGTATTGAGTTTTGAGTATTGAGTATTGAGTATTGAGTATTGAGTATTGAGTATTGAGTATTGAGTATTGAGTATTGAGTATTGAGTATTGAGTATTGAGTATTGAGTATTGAGTATTGAGTATTGAGTATTGAGTATTGAGTATTGAGTATTGAGTATTGAGTATTGAGTATTGAGTATTGAGTATTGAGTATTGAGTATTGAGTATTGAGTATTGAGTATTGAGTATTGAGTATTGAGTATTGAGTATTGAGTATTGAGTATTGAGTATTGAGTTTTGAGTATTGAGTATTGAGTAATGTGATATCGGTCCTGTTAAAACTTTTAGTTTTACCAACCACACGCATGGTGTTCCGTGAACAAACGGGCCTGCGCAGGTAAAAATGTGGTGAAGCTTGTGCGTTTGGTAGGCCCATTAGGCCAAAGCACATTAAGGCCGTTAGTATTCTACTGTTTGAGTCATAGCTCAGTTAGGTACACTATACTTTGAACCTATAGTTTAACATTTGTGTGACAGTGTCATAGATAATGATTAGCCAAAGTATACATTTTTTAATCTATAATTTAAGATCATTTGCATCCATATCCACCAACTCATGTGTCAACCTTAGCATTGTGTATTTTAAGTCAATTTATAAGTTACCATTAAAGACAAAAAGATGAAGCAATAGAATTTGAACTTTATTTTGAATGATTATAGAGTTGGTTATTTCTAAATTCGCATTTTATCTCGATTCCAAGAAAATGTTTAGTTCTCGTACCTGTAAGTACTTTGGAGAAAATATATGTTGCACTCATAATTCAAGTGCATTAATCTTATCATTTGAGAAAGTAGTTACAAACACAAAAAAAAAAAATAAAAAAAAAAATATATTATATACTTTATTGTACACCTGATAATGTTGACAGGATAAACATAATTATACAAAAACAAAGTGTACAAAGGGAGGTCTTATCACACAGGGCAATCTCTTACAGACAACCTTAGGATGGACTGAACGAAAGGAGATAGATTAGGGCGGTCAGTGTGCAAACAATCATAAATCATATTAATTACACATATTAATAAAAATACATTTACACAATATCAAATCAATAAATATAATAATAAATATCAAATATATAAAATTAAGCAAGGATAATAAAAAAATATCTACTTTTACCCAAAGTATTTAATTTTTCAAATAAACAAGAATAACAGGTAAGTATTATTTGAGAGAAATGGTTCTTTTTTTGGCTAGCCCACAATAATTGTATACACTGGCAAATTCTAAAAATCTTATCTATGATCTAAGGTTACTGTTACAATTTCTTAAGCAGTGCGGGGTCCAAAGTAAGTATGTACTAAATGCTACAAGTACAACTTTAAATACTAAAATTAACATAATTAAAAATAAAACATTACAATAGACAGTAAAAAAACATACTATCCAATAACATTATTTCTATCATAGTCCCTTTATCAAATAATAATCTGGGGCCTATTTTATAAAACTGACTGATGACAGCAAACCAGTGTCTGTCAGTTTCACTTAATTTTTATGTTTTATTTCACTCTAACTTACCGGAAAGACTGAAAACAGACGTATATGGAAAAGAGAGAGGGAGGTCTTTGCCCAGCAATGGGACATAATGGGCTAATTCATGTTTAATTCAGGTTTCATTTTAGATTTTTTTTTATTGTTTTTTTTTTTTAATTTTTACAAATATCTGCACGTATGTCTTAATAGGCCCCAGGTGGTCATCGCTTCGCTCCGTGATGTAGTGATTTCTTGTTCAAAATCTTGTTAATAGGATCGAAAGCACATCGATGATTGAAAGAACCTGGATATTACGGCTGGTGTTGACGACGTAATGCTGAAATATTTTAAAAATTCCATAAATCGTTTGTCCGTTCTTCAGTATTAATTTATGAGCCGACGCTGTACTGGTCAAAAACATATCCTGAGCGGGGGAGTAGCGGTTGATAATCGCCTGGAGGAAACGTAATGGAGTCGTTATTGACAAACTATTACAGTCTCCTCCCGAGCCACTACAAGAGCCCTGCCGCGGTAGTTGCGGCAGCGGTGACTGCGGCGATGATGTTGGTGGTGGCAGAGGGCTTTTTGCCCTTGCCCCTGGTTTTGACGAGGGAACTCTTTTTCTGCTCCTAGTCCGGTAGTCGACCGGCTTGCCAGCGGCTTCACACACGAAGCAATAAGGCACGGCTACAGCCTTGAGACCAGATCGACCACATTGGAAGCAGTGTTCGCTACGGTTCATTGCATCTCTGAGGTGTACGAGGGTCCTCCAAATGGTGACCCACCTGGTATCGGTAACACCTCACAGATGCTCGCATCTGATCGGCAGAATACCCTCCCATCCTTACGACGGCGGCTACAATCTCATCCTCCGTCACGAAGTCGTCCAGGCCCATAATGCGCATATCGATGCACTTCATGGACCTGGACACTCGGGCCTCCTCCGCATCAAGGGGACGCCCTGATCACTTCAGCCCGAGCGTCTGCGGTAGGGTCGCTGTCCGCACCAGGGACTTCTAGCATGTGGGCCCCGGCAACTTACGCCATAGTGAATTTGCGCCATCCATCCAGTAGAAACAACAAATCTTCAGTATCATCTTTTAAATAGGTGTAAGTATTATTATATATGATGTAGAATTGAAAAAGATAGAAGTTGTCAAATATAATTGGGTATTTTTACGGCCACGAATGTTTAGTAATGATATATAGTCACTGAGGGTACGGCGATGTTCAATGCTTTGTGACACTTACAAACCGTCACTGACTAAGCTTTGTATAAAAGTAGCTTAAAAAAACACATACCGTTACGCCTCCTGCACCGAGTGTGTGACATCTTGATGGCTACGGCAAGGAACAATCCGCAAGTAAACGCACTTAATCCAATAGCGATAACCGTAACCATTGAATATGCCTCAGTTTCTTTCACGACTGGCCCACATTTATATCTGGAATGACATAAAATAGGAATGAAATGTAAAAATACGATGAAGATTTTAATCGATGCAATAATCTATCAAACTATTCTTATTAGCAGTGAGAAAATCGAAACTTAGTGCCTATTCCTTTTGTTACTACATCTATCTTACAGACCGGTGTTAATGTTTAAAACAAAACAATAATAAACACTGAATTATATTTATAAGTATGTATGTACAGAAATAATCTTTAAATGAGACTGCCTAGTCACATCTATATATATAAAAGAAAGTCGTGTTAGTTACTTCACTTATAACTCAAGAACGGCTGAACCGATTTAGCTGAAAATTGGCAGGGAGGTAGCTTAGAACCAGGAGACGGACATAGGATACTTTACTTTACTTTTTTTTTTTTTTTTTTTAGAGTTGGGTAGAGTAGGGTAGAGTAGGGTAGAGTAGGGTAGAGTAGGGTAGAGTAGGGTAGAGTAGGGTAGAGTAGGGTAGAGTAGGGTAGAGTAGGGTAGAGTAGGGTAGAGTAGGGTAGAGTAGGGTAGAGTAGGGTAGAGTAGGGTAGAGTAGGGTAGAGTAGGGTAGAGTAGGGTAGAGTAGGGTAGAGTAGGGTAGAGTAGGGTAGAGTAGGGTAGAGTAGGGTAGAGTAGGGTAGAGTAGGGTAGAGTAGGGTAGAGTAGGGTAGAGTAGGGTAGAGTAGGGTAGAGTAGGGTAGAGTAGGGTAGAGTAGGGTAGAGTAGGGTAGAGTAGGGTAGAGTAGGGTAGAGTAGGGTAGAGTAGGGTAGAGTAGGGTAGAGTAGGGTAGAGTAGGGTAGAGTAGGGTAGAGTAGGGTAGAGTAGGGTAGAGTAGGGTAGAGTAGGGTAGAGTAGGGTAGAGTAGGGTAGTGTAGGGTAGAGTTGGGTAGAGTTGGATATAGTAGTCAGTTGACGGGAGCGAAGCCGCGGGCAAAAGCTAGTATTACATAAATACGATGCGAGCTATCACACGTGGAGCGTGTCGTGCTTGGAATATGGTTAATAGACCAAGTTCCAAAGAGTTACGAAGATTTTCGACATCGGAAAATGAAATATGGAGCCCAAATAGATGAAAAAGACACCCAGCTAGGTGCGGTGATGGCAGGTGGAGTAAGGCGGTGACCTAGTGGCATCTAAGCTCTGGAAGAAAAAATTTGGTCATCCGACAGTAAGATGCGTGAACCTGGATAAAAGCTGGCACAGGAACTGGTGTAAAAAATAGCGGCCTATGCTCAACAATGGATGAAGTAAGGTTGTTGTTGATGATGATGATGATGAAGCTATGAGCCAAGTTCATAACCTTCTGTTGAAAACTCACATTTTAGTTAGCTTAGACGGATCTGACATATTTGTAGAAGTAGTAATCGATGCATTGGTTTTAGCTAAGTGGTTTGTAGCCTCATATTTGTATGTTGTATCCACGGGAATACCACTGGACACAACTGGGGTCAATATAGTGGTACTTGTCGTAGGTGTTGTAGACCTCATTGGATTTATCGAACGTCTGGTTGTGTTATATTCGTACCATCGTTTATTCCTGATAGCGGTGTTGTGGTTATGTTCGATTTTACATTGATTAATATAGTACTAGAGTCATTAGCCCGAGATATATTTTGAGGTATTTCGGTGCTAACTCTAGATGTTTCATTTTCACGATGATCTGTTATTGTCAAGGGGTTTTCTTCCTTATGTGGCGGATGAACAAAATTTTTAGTATCGGTTATTATTTTGTATTTTTTGAGAAGTAATGAAAATGGCTCGAAATTATATACTAATAAAAACTTTGTGGGTTCGATATTGGTGCTACTAGCGTCAGCTTGTTGTGGTAAAACAGTTATATTTCCGGATGAAATCGACGCATTTACAATCGATGACGGAATGATACTCATAGTAGTTTTTGGAGGTTCTATTGTTGTTGTATTAAGGCCATGGGAGAGACTGGAGTAGACTTTCTGTACACTATCTGTTGCAAGACGTGAGAATCTGGCAAATGGCCTGAAGATTGGTCCCAATCAACATTTATTCCCTTGCATAAGAAAGGCTCCACCAAAAATTGCAATAACCAAAGGCTTATCTCTCTCATATTGCACGCAAGCAAAGTGTTAACTGCACATTTTTAACATTAGACTGCAGGCTTACCTTGCTCGCCAAATTGCACCTGAACAAGCCGGATTTGTAAAAGGGAAAAGCACGCGCGAACAGATACTTATACTACGACAGATTATTGAAACAGCTAGATAATTTATCACACCACTCTTCATTTGCTTTATTAATTTCCGCAAAGCTTTCGACACTGTCATAAGGGAATACCTCTGGAAAATCCTGTTAGAGATGGGAGTACCCCAGCACTTGATACTCTTACTTAAGGAACTATATGAAGATGGAACTGCAGCAGTACGGGTGGATGATGTCCTCTCGGAAACTTTTAAGACGGAGTCCGGTGTTCGACAGGGATATATTTTGTCGTCCTTATTATTTAACACCTACATAGAATACATTATGCGCATAGTGGTGGGCGGGTGATAAATAACTTAAGGTATCCTGATGATACGACCCTTCTTGCAACAACTAAAGAGGATTTGGAAGAGCTTTTGACTCGTCTGGAAACGATAAGTCTTCAATTTGGACTGGCTCTTAATAGGGACAAGACGAAAATTATGATAGTGGACCGGGCTGAACATCACACCAAAGGAGTACTGACTATCGCTAACTGCGAAGTAGTCCAGAGCTACATCTACCTTGGTTCCTCTATCTTAAACGCTGGAGGATGTGAAGACGACATCAAGCGCCAATCAGCTATCACCAGGACGGCAGTAGAGCGTCTGGGAAAGATATGGAGAAACAGCCGAATTACAAAAAATACCAAAGTTCGTCTAAGGAAGTGTCTGGTTTTTCTACGGGGCCGGACGTGGGCATTAAGGCTACAAGATTGACGAAAATCGATGCCTTGGAGATGTGGTGTTAGAGACGGATGTTGAAAATAGCGTGGACAGCATTCCGCACTAATAACTCTATCCTCAAAGAGCTTCAGATACGGGGTAGACTTTCATCGATGTTGCAGTTATGAATACTGAAGTTCTTTGGCCACATCTCCAGAAACGAGGATTCTATGGAAAGACTTGTGGTTCACGGTTACGTTGAATGCAACAGAGCCCACAGTCGACTTCCAACTCGTTGGATCGATATTATCACCAGGGCTACGCAGTCGACCGCAGTACAGTGTGCGCGTAATGCCAACAACCACCAAAAACGGAGAGATATCGCTCGACATGCCGCAGCCTTGACGGCAAACGACGGCGGCGCGCCGCAGTCCTGTCCATCATCAACAACCACGACCACTCTGATAAGAGTGCCCGACTAAGAAGAAGAAGAGATTGTTATTGTTGCATGATTTTCTGTGTTTAATACTTGCTGTGATGCCCGTTGTAGTTGCTTGAAATTCTGTATTAACTTTTCTGTAACAGGGTTATTCAGTTCCATTAAAAGCGTCCAAGGAGCCTCTGCAAGTTAGCTTTGGCTTCTCACATGCTTTCGAAAGATCCAAGACCCTAAGATCCTGAGATATAAAAAAAATGTGTGAATAAATGGTCAAAAAACAGCTAAAACTATATAAGTATTATTCATCGATTGGCCATTTTATTATCTGCAGCAAACATTCATACGTCGCAAAAATATTTGCTGTAAGATAAAAAGCGACTCACCTTGTAGTTCTAGTATTGTTGGTTCTAGCTGGAGGTGGTTGTGGTGAATCAGGACCACCATCGGATGAAATTAATATCAGCAAAGTTTTAGTTACTGTAGGTGTTAGACGATTTTTTGGTTTTATAGTTGTTGATATAGGATTCTTGAGTTTTATCGTAGTTGTTGTAGGATTCTTGGGTTTTATCGTAATTGATGTAAGATTCGTGGATTTTATCGTAGTTGTTATACGATTTTCTGTCTGAATCAGTGTAATTTCTTTTTTAATTTCTTCAAATTCTGAATTAACTTTCCTGTAAAAAGGTAATGACAAAATATTATTATTTTCCATAAGTCTATCTAACAACGTCATCATAAAAAGCTACTCACTTTAGAGATTCACAATATTTATCAATTCGATCTAATCTGAAACAAATTGGTTCAAAATAAAATTAAAATTCTATTTTATTTAGCGCTTCACATGAGATCTAATCATTTCTAAAAATAGTACTTATAGTCTATCACTAGACAAAATTTTCACCTAGGCGATGTAAAACATAGGTTTCTTGAATCAGAAATTCAGTCAACAAAACTCAAAAGGCAATACTTACAATATTGAACTTAAACGCAGCCAAGATTTTTGATCAGAAGCTGAGCAATTCGACTGAAAAAATAAGACTATGGTTAGAATATTTTTGTTCGTGCTATATCTACTAAATAGTGATCTTCAAAACTTGTAGGGACGAATTAGATGTTCTTCAGAAGTCTTTATTGTTTGGGAATATAAAGTACAAAAATAAAAATAAAATGTTTTTGTTTCACATAGGTCTACATGGGCACTTATAAAACGCCAGAAGCTGGTACACGGTTCCAAATTGGTCGTTTCCAATGGAGAAGAACCGCCAAGAAACTCCATGGTTACTCTTTTAGAAAAAATGGTTGATCTTAAAATATTTCCATATAAGTTAATAGATATTATGTAAGGACAGTGTAGACCAGTCAATATTGTACCCAAAAGTATAATAAAAATAATCATCAGTCATTCGCGATCACCCACTAAGCAAGCACGCATTCCTCTCTTCCGCTAGTACACACGTAGCGCGATCGCTACGCAAGTACCCTCGCACCTCGCACGACCAGTACGTTTGATCAGTGGTTCTCAACATTTTACTCATCCTCTAACTTTATCGGAAACTATGATGAAGTGTGCAAGCTGCAATTCTCATTTTAATGATGGTGTTCAGTGTACCTCATGCAAGCGGCACCTCGATTTTGGCTGCGCTAGCATCACGGAGGCTGGGTGGAGAAAATTAGGAGCTGAACGAAGAGCGGCATGGAAATGTCCTAAGTGCCGAATTTCCTCACCGTCACCGACTCCTAGCCCGTCTCCACAACCGACACCTGAACCTGCGTCTCTAGAAACGATTCTGAATGAGATTCGTGAGCTCAAGCTTCAACTGGCTGGCTTGCCAACGCTGTCTGATGATGTCAAATGCATAAAAGAGGAACTCAAAGAACTCAAGGCTAGTTGTGAGTTTGATGGTAAACGGCTGGATGATTTCTCTGTCAAGCTTGCGGGCATAGAGACTAGGGTAGCTGGTCTTGAACATCTGCAGGTGTCTGTTTGTAGTCTTCAATCTGACATTGATCTGGTTAAGTCGGAGTTGTCTGCTAGCGACCAGAGATCAAGGCTGAACAACTTAGAAATTAAGGGTATTCCCATAAAAAAGGATGAAAATCTGTTCGCTATTTTGGATAAGATTAGCCAAAAAGTAAATTATACACTTCCGAAAGCCCAGATCAACTATATATCTAGGATTCCATTGTTCAACACAAAAGAGAAGTCAATTGTGGTCAGCTTTCTAAATAGATATGTCAAGGAGGATTTTGTTGCTGCTGCCCGCTCTTTCAAGACCTTATCCGCTCAGGACCTTGGATTCGTAGGCCAAACGAACCGAGTCTACGTGAATGATCACCTCAACTCCGACTCCAAAAAGTTGCTGAATAAAACCCGAACAATGGCAAGGGAGAAAGACTATAAGCACGTGTGGGTCAAACACGGAAAAATTCATGTCCGCAGGCAGGAAGGATCTGCTGTCTTTATAATTTCTAAAGAGAAAGATTTAAACAAGCTGAATTAGAGTGGCGCCTCCTTCTGTTATCACTACTGTATCAAAATTATTTAAAACATTTGTCTAGATGTAGAATAATTTTTAATTTTGTACTAATAACCGTAATTATTTCTTATTTGAATTTATGTAAAAGGTTTGGCATCGCTGATGTGCTTCATGTTTCGTCACCTCGCTTTTGTATTCGCAAATGGGCCTTTTGGGTTTCTTATCGCGCTGTTCAATTCATTAGAACATCTCGATCTATGCTTATCTCGCTCGCACTCATGACTGAGTATTATTACTGCCTGCTTCTTCGCACAACTACCTGTGATATTGCTGCTTTTTTTATGCCATTAGTCAATTATGTTTGCAAAATTACTTTATTTAACCGATTTTTAAGTATGCTATTCGCTTTTATTTTGTTATATCACAATAACTATGAGTATTTATTATCTGCAATCGTTATTCTTTTAGAGTTTTGCTATAAATTGAGTGGTTGTTATCATGCTAATGATTTTGGTGTTAAAACTTGTGTAAATTATCAATGGCTTTAAACGACAGCAAAAAACTACATGTTTATTATCAGAATGTTCGTGGACTCCGCACCAAAACAGAATCCTTCTTTCGTCAATTATGCCTATGTACGTATGATGTAATTGTGTTAACGGAGACTTGGTTAGTTGACGGGATATCTAACTCGGAGTTATTTGGTGACCAGTTTATTGTGTGGCGTCGCGACCGGGATTATTGTCTTACAGGTCAGTCCCGTGGAGGTGGCGTCTTGGTGGCTATCCGTAAGTGTATTTCTGTCGTACCACAGCCATTATTTCACTCTTCGGCTGAAGACTTGTGGGTAACTCTAAGTTTACGGCAGCCTAATACTAAAAATTATCTTAAATTGAACATTTGTGTCATCTACCTGTGTCAGCAAAACCGTGGTTATTCTTTCTCCGAACAATTATCCAATTTTCTCCATAGTTTGGGTAGCATAATGTTTAACAATCCGTCTGACAATTATTTAGTTGTGGGTGATTTTAACTTGAGTGGAATTTTGTGGCAAACAAATAATAACACTTTTTTACCCGTGAATGTTTGTAGCGGTGACGAGTATACGCTCACAGATGAGTTACGTGTTTTAGGGTTAAAACAATGTAATGGAATTTTAAATAATTATGGTAAGATTCTCGATTTAGTTTTGTGTAATGAAACTGTATCAGTGCGGGAATGTCTAGTACCTCTAACACCCGTTGACAAGTATCATCCGGCCCTCTGTATAGATGTTAACTTTGCCGAATACACTTATTTAACTCCCGCTCCCTTTATTCGTTACATCTACGGTAAAGCTGACTTTGCGGCCATTAATAGGGAAATAGCAGCCATAGACTGGACAAACGTATTATCTGACATGTCGCTTAACGAGGCTGTCAATTATTTTTATGCCACCATTAAGGACATTCAGGATAGGTTTGTTCCCACTAAGACCATTCTTCCTAGCTCATACCCTATTTGGTACTCTCCGGCACTCAAACGCTTAATTAAAGAGAAGTTTAAATACCTACGTAAATTTAAGACATATGGTAGACTTTCAGACGAGGCGACCTTTAAACATCTACGTGAGCGGGTTAACAAGCTTGAAGCGGATTGCTACACCAACTACTTAGCTGAAACAGAGGCCTCTATTGAAAAGAATCCGAAACGTTTTTGGAGCTTTGTGAAACAGCGATATAAGTCCAATGCAATGCCCAGCTTCCTCAAATATGGTGATGTGACGATTTCTTCTCCCGAGTCTATTTGTAATGCATTTTCTTCCCACTTCTATTCTACTTTTCTTGATCCTATCAATGATATGCCTACTAATTTTTGTCCTTCCCAAACTGCTATTAATTCTAATATAACTTCGGATATTCACTCAATCGAGATTGACCTTAATGTTATAGTTAAGCTTATAAGCGAAATTGATCCATTTAAATCTGCTGGTCCTGACCACTTATCACCTAAATTTCTGATTGGGTGTGCTAAAACTATTTCCCTGCCGGTATCACTATTATTTAAAAAATCACTCGCTTCATGTTCTGTTCCCCAAGTCTGGAAGTCTGCCTTTATCACTCCTGTGCATAAGAAAGGGCACAAAAATGAAATTGTTAATTACAGACCTATTTCTAAATTATGCGTATTGGCTAAAATTTTTGAGAGGATAGTCTATAACCAAGTTTATGCAGCGCTGAGTCAATCTTTTAGCCCTTCTCAGCACGGATTTCTTAAGGGCCGTTCAACAGTATCTAACCTGGCTCTGCTCAATGACTTCTTAACTGATAAAATGGACAATGGGGCACAAGTCGATGTCGTTTACACAGATTACAGTAAAGCGTTTGACAGAATTGACCATAATATTCTGAAAACAAAGCTTTTTAACAACGGTATTAGAGGAGATCTTCTTCGCTGGTTTACTTCATACCTTGAAAACAGGTCTCAAGCTGTCGTTATCAGTAATTACATATCGAGCTGGGTTTCAGCTCCTAGTGGCGTACCCCAAGGCTCCTTGATGGGTCCTTTACTTTTTATTATTTATGTCAGCGACATCGACTCGTGTTTCCACCATTCAAATTTACTTTGTTTTGCTGACGACATGAAGATATTCTCTGCAATATCATCAGATGATGACATGGATGCTCTCCAAAGTGACCTGGCGCGTTTAGATGATTATTGCTTGACCAACAAATTAGATTTGAACCCTGTTAAATGCTCAATAGTCTCCTACAGCAGAAAACGGATCCCTCGCCCTACAACTTATAAACTTAAAGGGCAGCTATTGCAGAGATGCGACGGTGTACGCGACTTAGGCGTGTTTCACGACTCTAAACTTTTATTTAATGTGCACATTGAGCAAATTGTGGCCAAAGCTTCAAGATCACTGGGTTTTGTTATGAGACTCGCAGGGTGTTTTAAGAATGCCAAAACTCTTAAGATCCTCTACTGCTCTTTTGTTAGAAGTCACCTTGAATATGCGTCTCAAATTTGGAACCCTTGTTATGGCAAATACATTGATCGTATCGAGAATATACAAAAAAGATTTATTCGTTTTCTTTGTTTTCGGCTGCGTATACCATATCATTCTGATAATTACTTAAATCTTTGCAAGAAATTTCACTTACAACCACTTATAAATCGTCGGCGATTAGCAGATTGCACTTTCCTGCTAAAAATTTTATCTAATGAGATTGACTGTCCTGATCTCTTACATAAATTATGCTTTAATGTCCCCCAGAGATCGGTTAGATTTAATCCACCTATCTCTATTCCTTCTTCCTCTTCTAATTACAGGCGAAACTCCTGCATGGTGCGAGCGTGTAAGGACTTTAATGTCCTTTGTAAAGAGTTCTCTTTTGACCCGTTTACTATTAAAACCTATTCGGCACGTACTCAGTTGAATGCGGACTTTTTCAAAAGTGCATAGTGTTAATTTTACATAAGAGATGTTTAATTATGTTCTTTTTTTTATCGTGCTTGTTAGTGATCGTAAGTTTTCTATTACTTTACCTGTTTCTACCCGTGGGAACCTGTAATTGGCTCAGTGTCTCTTATACCATTGTTAATCTTTTGTTATAGCTGTTGGTTCTCCTATAACTAAATAAATAAATAAATAAATAATAACAAAAAGTAAGGGATAAAAGGAAGTAAACTAAGAATTTGCGGAGTCTAAAGTGTTTTCACATTCAAATATTGGACACAAAAACACTAAAACGATCAAAATTTCGGAAGTCGGTGTTTCTCGGTATTGTTTGTTTCTTATTTAACACTGACTTCCGAAATTAAAGTTATTTTGATCTTTTTAGTGTTTTTTTTTTTTAGTGAAGTCGGTTATTTTATTTTTGTAAAAAGTTTTTAATTTCACACTTTTCAGTTGCGATACACTTATAAACAGAGGGCCTATTTCCCATGACAATTACAATTAACCTAAACATTTAGGTTACATTGTTTTATTATGAAGTTCCTGTGTCTACTTTCCACCTTCCGGCTCCATCATCAGATTAGTTCGATAGTACTTACCTTATAGCCAAAGTGCATCTCATGATAATTCTAATAAGTCCAAACACGGCTAGGTTACATTGATTAATTACGGATTTCCAGTGCCTACCTTCCAGCTCCATCATCTTCATCAGATCACTTCGATGATACCATTTTCAACGTAACTATTCAGAACCATTCATTTATTTGTATTGTCATAGTCGCTTAACTATCTTCATTGTGATATCTATGTGAGTATGAAGTTCCGTTGACCATTTCTGATCTTTTTCATCAGTTCCACTTCATCAAATGTTACTTTTTGACTGTAAATGCTTAAGTTCTCGATGAAAATACCAAAATAACTATATATTTGAGGAGTTCCCTCGATTCCTCATGGATCCCATCATCAGAACTGGATTTTGAAAAAATGGGACCTATCTGGAAGCATATCCTTTTAGGGGAAAAAAAAATTGCAAATCGGTCCATAAACGGCGGAGTTCTGAGGTAACAAACATAAATAATAATAATAATAATGATTAAAAAGAATACAACCCTCTTTTTTTGAAGTCGGTTAAAAATGTGTCTTCAAATAGTGCTCAAGATCTGAAGCGTTTCCTAAACGCTTGATAGTAGTCGTTAGAAGTTAGAAGTTTCCTTTTCGCTTTGATAGTAGCACTTCAGTGCTACTATCAAAGCGAAAACTTTAAATAATCTTTCATCTCTTCCTACTCCCGATTATTCACCTCTTGTTTTAAATCAATTCTCTGATTGTGATGTTAAGAAGAGCATAGAATCTATCACGTCTAATGCTGTTGGTAGTGATTGTATTAGTCGCAAGATGATACTTCCTATCCTGGACGAAATCCTTCCTGTCATCTGTCATATCCTTAATTATTCCGTATCCTGTAGTGTTTTTCCCACTACATGGAAGGAAGCCCAAATCACCCCACTTCCAAAAAAGTGTAATCCTGTTTCCTTCTCTGAATTCCGTCCTATCTCCATTTTACCTTTTCTATCCAAAGTCCTTGAACGCCTTATCCATTTTCAACTTAGTGCTTTCCTGTGCAAAAACCGCCTCCTTAACCTTTTCCAATCCGGGTTTCGTCCAGGTCATAGCACTACAACAGCTCTCGTTAGCATAACAGATGATATTAGACTTGGTATGGAAAATGGCAATCTGACGGTCCTTTCCTTGTTGGATTTCAGCAACGCATTTAATACCGTCGATTTTGATATACTACTCGGAATACTTAGCTCTCTTAACATATCTCCAACGGCGATTGATTGGTTTCGTAGTTACCTGTGTGGCCGTCGGCAACGTATTCACATTGAAGGTTCGTCCTCGTCTTGGTGCAATACATCTGCCGGCGTACCGCAGGGGGGCGTTCTATCTCCTCTTCTTTTCGCTATTTTTATAAACTCTATTTCCAATGATCTTCTCTCATCCTACCATCTTTATGCTGACGATTTGCAAATATATTCGCAAGCTCCGGTAGATGAACTAGCTGAAGCGGTTAATATGTTCAATAAAGACTTGGCTCGTATTGCCGAGTGGAGTGTGGCTCATGGTTTGAAAGTCAATCCTGGGAAGACCCAAGTCATTGTTGTCGGCAGCCCTAGGTTGCGCTCAAAAATCGACTGGACGCGGATACCACCGATAGTTTTTGATGGCTCAATTATCATATACAGCGATTCAGTCAAAGATCTAGGAATTTTTATTGACAAAGACTTTTCGTGGGGTCCTCAATTGCAGGAAGTTAGCCGCAAGTTGTTTGCGTCTGCGGGGTCTTTGCGAAGGCTGCGCAATTTTCTTCCAACTGCCACCAAAACTGCGCTTGCCCAATCCCTACTTCTCCCAATCCTTGATTATGCCGATGTCAGTTATTTGGACCTAACTGAAGTAATCATAATAATCATAATCATAATCATTTATTTTGCTTGTAAAACATAGGTATTACAGAGGGTGGTATAAATGTATAGTGCGCTATGTTTTGCCAAATATTGGCATACAAACTTATAGTACCTAACTGTCAGCATGCATCTTAACAAATATTTAAAATCATAATATAAGTAATGCCAAACAATTAAAAACAGTACTTTCAAAAAATAATAATAATAATTGAAACAGAATGTCAAAACAAAATAATTGAAATGTCACAAAAATGAAATAGTAAGTCAAAAATTAAATAGAGTGTCAAAAAATTAAATACAATGTCAAAAAATTAAACACAATGTCAAAAAAATTAAATACAAAGTCAAAAATTAAATCCAATGTAAAAAAAAAAAAAAACTTAAATAGAATGTCAAGAAATTAAATTGGTTGTCAAAAGAATTAAATAGAATGTCAAAAATTTAAATAGGATGTCAAAAAAATAAATAAATAGAATATCAAAAAATAAAAATAACAAACTTTATATGTCAACAAAATTATTAATGTAACCGTGTAGGCGAACCAGTCAAACAATTGTGTCATTAAGAAATTCGGTGACACTGTAGTATGCTTTTTGAGCTAGAAATATCTTTAACTTAGTTTTTAATGCATTGTTACTTAACAGTTTCCACTCTTTCGGCAATTTGTTAACTATAGTTGGAGCCATACACATGATATTCTTACGCATAAAAGCCGTTTTTGCGCTTGGTGTGTAGAGTTTGGTATTATCGCGTCTATTTCGTGAAATTTTTTCTTCCAAGCGAGGAAACCGCGAAGGGTTTGATCTAACGAACATGGTGACTTCTAGAATATATAAGCAAGGGAGTGTAAGTATTTTATATTGTTTAAAATAAGGCTTGCAGCTATCTACTGTTTTAAGTCCGAACATGGATCTAATGCATCTTTTTTGGGCTTTAAATGCAATTTCATTGTCTGTGGAGTTTCCCCAAAAGATAATGCCGTATCTCAATTGTCCTGCCACTAGACCGTGATATGCCGTAATTAAGGCTTCTATATTAACTTTCGAAGACAGTGAAAACAACGCATAAGCAGCTTTACTGGTTTTTTTGCAAACACTATCAATGTGTGATTTCCAGTCTAGTTTTGTATCCACCGTCAGTCCCAGAAACTTAGTAGTAGCAACATTCTCAATAGTTTTGCCGTTATACGTCAATTCAATATTATTTTCTACCGAAGTTGGGCGTTGTCTGAAATGCATAATCTTAGTCTTGTGTAAATTAATCTTTAAATTGTTCATGCTTAGCCATTGTATTATTAATTTTAATGAGTCATTAATGTCAAATTTGTATTGGGAGATGTCATTATTTTTACAAGAAATGGTCACTGTACTGTCATCTGCGAAAAGTGCCATAGGATGCGGTATAGCCCTTGGCAGATCGTTTATATATACTGTGAAGAAAGGGGCTCCTAGTACACTTCCTTGAGGAACTCCGTATAACACAATACGTTCCTCAGATAGGTGGATTTCTTCCCTTTTCGTGTCAGTATTTATCCTGGTTATCTCTGTCCTTTGCTTTCTGTTACTCAAATATGATTTTATTAAATTTTGTATATTGCCCCTAATACCATACGCGTCAAGTTTTCTTATTAACATGTCGTGTCTAACATAGTCAAATGCCTGTGTCATGTCACAGAAAATCGCACACACTGGCGTTCTGGTATCTATATTGCTCATAACAGTAAGCAAAAAGTCATAAATTGCCATGTTTATGGATTTATTTGGGCGGAATCCTTTTTGCTCGCTACAAAATATATTATTTCCCTCAAAATACTTGTACAATTCAAAATAAATGAATTTCTCAAAAATCTTAGATATTATAGGGATAAGCGAAATAGGTCTATAGTTCTCCATACATTCTCTGTCCGCTTTTTTGAACATTGGCTTTACTACAGACAATTTTAGTGCATTAGGATATACACCTTCGGCAATGCATAGATTTATAATAAAACTCAAGTGACTGCAAATTTCGAGCGCTACAGCTTTTAGTACCTTGGTGGATATACCGTCATATCCAACACTGTTCGTATTCTTTAGAGTGAGAATGATTTTATGAATGTCTTGAGGTAGGCAAGGAGCCATAAACATTGAGTCCTTTTTGCTCGGAAAAGGCAGTTTAATGTTATTGTCAAAATTACCTATCGGTTGTATTTTGTCGATAAAATAATTATTGAACTCGTTAGCTATCTGTTTAGGATTCGAGGTACTAGAATTATTTGTTTTTATTTTCTTGATAGAATTTTTCGGAATGTTAAATTTAGCTTGATTTATAATTTGCCAGGTAGCTTTAGATTTATTTGTCGAAGTCCTGATTTTATAGTTATTTTGTGTACGTTGAGTTAGTGTAATAATTTTCCTAAATAATTTGGAATAGTTCAGCTAGATAAGTGAAGAAGAAGAAGTGCAGCTAGATAAGCTTGAGCGACTTCAAAACTTTTGTATTAGGTTCATATTTGGTTTACGCAAATATGATCATGTTTCTGAATTCCGTATTAAGCTCAAGTGGCTGCCAATCCGCCTTCGCCAGAATACCCATATCTTATCGTTGCTTTACAGTGTCCTGTTTATTCCTACAACCCCCTCTTACCTCAAAGAACGTTTTAAGTTCCTTCATGACACACATTCTAGACACTTGAGATCATCGGAAAATTTGAAACTTTTAATGCCCTCACATTCCACCAAATTTAGTGACAAATCGTTCACGGTCCAAGCAGTGCGATTGTGGAACGCGTTGCCGATGCCAATTAGGCAAGCCCAGTCACTAGTTTCTTTTAAAAATTTAGTTAAGGATCATTTTCTTTCACAATAATTAATTCTGCTACTATCCAAATTCAGTTCTTTCCCTTCTTTTTCTTTTTTTTTTTTTTTTTTTCTTTCTCATCCTTTCACTTTTTTGTATTTATTTTTTTATTTTTTCTCTATTACTCTCTTTGAAACTGTGTAACATATAATATGTATGTATATATATATATATAATATTCATGAGTTTGTTTTTTTGTCTTTTATATATAATAGCTATACAATATATTATAATTTTATATCTATGTATAGTCTTATATATATTTTTAATTTAATTAAATTTTAATTTAATTTGCAGTACACCGCAGTCTACCCCCCTTTTTTTTATATTAAGTTCTTACAGTCCATCCTAAGGTTGTCTGGTAGAAATCGCTGTTAGCGATAAGACCGCCATTGTACCCATAGATTAAGTTAGTTTATAAGTTTTTGTTACTATTTTGGTGTACAATAAAGTTTTATTCTATTCTATTCTATTCTAAACGTTTCGTTTGAAATTTTACATTGGTTAATTTAATATGTATTCCATTAGATTCCCTATTTTTTGTATTCTAAACATGATTACTTACCTTGAGTTCTGGTATTTGTACGCTGAAAGCAAATCATAGTATATATCACTTAAAAATGTGATTTTTAAATTATTTTTAGAATATTATGTGAAAATAAATTGGAACACGTCAAATAATGCTTTGTCCATTTAGATAATAGTTAAAAATAATAGTGTTCAACGCTTTAATTTGCTAAATGCCACTCACAGTCAACATGCAACATTTTTATGGTCGTAGCCTAGCCTTTGTATATAACGGCTAGAACCAAATTTATTAGCCAAATACTGGCTATTATTTATAATATAACACGTCGTTTTTGAGCAGAAGATATGAAAATACAACTATTGTTTTTATTCCGAGATTATAAATTTTAATAATAAAACACCAACTTACTTCGAACATGCACATATGTCTATCCATGTTTTTATCCTGAAAGTAAATTTCAATATTTATAGTAATTATTCGATCAGTTTGCATGACTGAACTTTATCGTAAAAAGTTACATTGAAAGGGGAAAAAATACTTAGACAAATACTATTACAGAACTATGAATCCAATAAAAAGTATCAATGAATCGAATGCCATGCATGCGCTATATTATCCACAGTGGTTTAAAATCTGTACTTATAATTAAAATATTTGCTGAAGTTATAAACCTACTCACCATATGGTTTCAGTACTGTTTGTACTAGCCGGAGGTAGTTGTGATGAATAAGAAGTGGGTGTCACAATAGTAATAGTTGTTGTATTTTCTATATAATCTGTTTGTTTTAACGTAGTAGTTGCAAGATTTTCTGTCTGAATCAGTGTAATTTCTTTTTCAATTTCTCGAAATTCTGAATTAACGTTCCTGTAAAAAGGTTATGACAAAGTATTATTATTTTTCATGTCATTGTTTTTTAACAACGTCACAAAAAGCTACTCACTTTATAGATTCACAATACTTATCAATCCGATACGAACTGAAAAAAAATGGTTCACATTTCAATTAAAATAATATTTTAATTAGCACTTCACAAGAGATTTAATTATTTCTAATAATAGTAATTATAGTCTACCACCAGACAAAATACAAATCCTGGCGATACAAAATGTAGATTTCTTGAATCAGACATTTAGTCAAGAAAACTCAAAAGGCAATACTCACAATTTCGAACCTAAACTCAGCCAAAATTTTCGAACAGAAGCAGAACAATTCGACTGAAAAAATAAAACTATGATCAGAATATTCCTTTTTCTATGCTATATCTACTAAAAAGTGACCTCCAAAAAATATAAGTACGAAACAGATGTTTCTCAGAAGACTTATTGTTTGGGACTAAAACCTTACACTATTTTAAAAACGTATCTTCGAACATTGCTCAAGATCAAGACTATAGCTTAACTCGTGTAAAAACCACCATAACATACGATTTATGGCTGCTGGGAAATTCAATGTACCCAGAGTCACCAATTACTTTGATGACAGAACCATAAAAAAACGAATACCATATCTATTGAACTGTCTGCCAGCAGACATAAGGAGTGAAACAAATAAAAACAGATTTAAAAATAAATTAAAAATATATTATTTAGAAATGAATTAAGTGTAAGTTATATAATTATTATTATATTTTGCAACGGTTTTGTGTGGCTTAGTTTATAATTTTACCAACCATTTTGAAATAAAATAAATAATAAATAATCAGAAGCGTTAATGAAATATACAAAGTTTCGTTTCAAAATTGTCATTGGTTAATTTAATTCTTCTTAATCGTGCACTCTTGATAGAGAGCCTTTCTTTCAATGTGACGCCGTGCAGCGTGTTTGGTGGCTTGGAAGTTATCATGAATACTGCAGTGTGTCACAGATTTGTTGAGGTCCGTCCACCTTGTTGGAGAGCGTCCACGTGATCTTTTGCCCTCGATTTTCCCTTGCACCAACAATCGTTTCATCGAGTCCTCGTTACGGGTGATATGCCCGAAGAACTTAAGGATTCGTATTTAATATGTGTACCAATTCCCACGATTTTTTAAAATTCTAAACATGATCACTTACCTTGAATTCTGGAATCTGCACACTGAAAGCAAAGCATACGTACTTCAATTAAAAATCAATTGGAACACGACAAATACCTAAAGCTTTGTCAATTTTGATAATAATTAAAAGTAAAAAATTTTAACAACTTAATTTGTTCACTGTAACTACTTACTAAGTGAAACTGATAATAATCACAAATTATCAAGAAACATAAAGTTCACTTTTTTAGAAAAAAATACGAAAGGACTTTAAATAAAACATCAAATGCGTAATGCCACTTTGAGTCAACATGCAAACATTTTGTGGTTGCAGTCTAGTTTTTATATAAAACGGCGCCATCACATAATATGTGTAACGTAATACGACGTTTTCGAGCAGAATATATGAAAATACAAATATTATTTTTATTCCAAGCTTATAAATTTTAATAACAAAGTACGAACTTACTTCGAACATGCACACATTTCTACCCACTCTTTCACCCTGAAAGAAAATTTCAATATTTATAGTCATTACTTGATCAGTTTGCTTGGCTTAATTTCATCGTAAAAATATACATTGAAAGGGGACAATAGATTGCCATGTATGTGAGAGTGCCATGTTTAAACTGTATCCATAATGGTTAAATTAAAATCCATAGCAAGCATAGCATAGCATAGTCGGCCTTCTAATGTTCCCACTGTTGGGACTCAGGCCTCCTCTCTAGGAGAGGCAATGGGCTGTAATCCACCACGCGGGCCCAGTGCGGGTTGGTGGATGTCACATGTCTTCGAATTTTTGGTTCTCGGACATGCCGGTCAAATCCATACTTACTTATAATTATTTGCTGCAAGATAAAAAGCTACTCACCATATGGCTTCAGTACTGTTGGTACTAGCCGGGGATTGTCGTGGTGTCGGTAAAGTAGTAGTTTCTATACGGTCCGTTGATTTTATCGTAGTTGTTATAGGATTCATGGGTTCTAGTGTAGTTGTAGTTTCTATTATATTTGCTTGAAATTCTTTGTAGACTTTTCTAAAACAAGGTCATGACAAAGATTTACTACATGTCTAAGAGAAAGAAAAAAAACAAGAAAACGTGAGGGTAAGTCCCAGCGAGATATGGATGATATAATTCAGTTATTTAAAAGCGTTGATCCAGAAAAGGCACCTATCTTTGTGGCAGGAGATCTACGGAATACCTACGTCAGTGCGAAAACCGTATCATCGAAGTTTGTTTCTTCGAAAACCTTTCAACGATATCTCTATACTGCGACGCCTTGTTAAGTCGACATTTTGTTATTGCGATGTTTCGTTACATCGAAAAACTGTACTGCGAACGATTTTAAAGCGAAAATATCATACTGCGAAGATTTGTTCAGTCGCCGTCTTGTTACTGCGATGCTATGTTACTTAGAAAACTTACCTATTAATAAATAACAAGGAACATTTTGGTTATGTTAATGTGTTTTACTTAAATTTTAATCATTTATAGCTAAAAATTAGACGAACCTTTTAAAGGTCTACGATCTTAAACACTGATATTCATGACAGATTTCGTTTATTTTTAGAATGTTAAACATTAAGAGGGTCCTTTTTCACTCGCCTATCGTCAACATCGAGCAAGGTTTAAAAGCTTGATAATTCTTAATATGAGTTTTGAATTTTCCCTCATTTTCAGTTAATTTGCAAGGCTTTTATTGTTGGGCACGCCACAATTATGGCGGTAAGTCCCCTCTTTGAGGCGTGACTTGAAAGACCTCACGGCGTCCTCACCTTACGTGTAATTTCGGGAAGTTCCTGCACCGGATTCGTGCGTAAGCGACGCCCGGGTGTCACTACTGTGTGGACCGACCGGAGGACACGGTGGAGCACATGGTAGAGGGGTGCCCCGCTTGGGCAGAGCACCGCCGTGTCCTCGTGGGGGTGATCGGCGGCGGCGATCTCTCGCGCCGGGTCTTGGTACAGACCATGGTCCGAAGCGAGGAGGAGTGGCAGGCGGTCGCCTCCTTCTCGCTGGAGCAGTAATAGTAGCAAAGGAGGAGGCCGACCGCGCCAGGCAACGATCCTCTCGCCCCAGCCGCCGGGATTCCGATCCCGATTACTGGCCACCGCAGGCGCGGGCTTGCGGACAGCGTGCAATGAGTAGCTCACTGTCCGACCGTCCGGAAACCGTCCGGACCGAACCCAAGTCGTCGACGGCGCGTATTGTTCCACGCGCACCTCAGGGTGAAGTCAGCAAATCGTAGCGGCCCAGCAGGGTCGAAGCCTACTGGGGCCACGGGTAGTGTGAAAGTGAAACCCGGGGCCGTGAGACGAAGGCAATTAAAGAAGGAACGGGAATGGGTTTTTTGTCAGTAAAAGTCTGACATTATCTCGCGCTCCACCCAAGAGCGCGATTTGTCGTTAGATGATTTTCCCACCTAAAAAAAAGGCTTCTATTGTTATATTTTTTGACTTTGACGTGTCAAAGTTCATGCAAAATAGCAGATTTTTAGAGGTCTTTACTGGATTTGTTTTACACAAATCTATAAATCAATTTCAATAGAAGCCTAGATAATACACGCAAGATACTGAGTTTCCAAAATATCTAATGAAAAATTGCAATAACGTCATAATCGCGTAAGAGCGGTTGTATAAAAAACAGTAAAAATGTATGTCGAGTTGGATGCCCTTTAGTATTTAAAATCGTACCTTAGCGTAGGTAACGAAATTAAAAGTTTAGTATTCCTAAGTAACATAGCATCGCAGTAACAAGACGGCGACTGAACAAGGCTTCGCAGTATGATAATCGTTCGCAGTACAGTTTTTCGATGTAACGAAACATCGCAATAATAGAATAGAATAGAATAGAATAGAATTTTTTATTTTGCAAATATGGGTAATACACATCAGTTCTTATGATACATAAAAGCTCAGCCACATTTTACCATTTGGCATGCAAATATTTACATTATTTTATATCGTTTTTATTACGTTAAAAACAAAAGAGACATGAATATCAGATTAATTTATAAATTAGCGTTATTCAATTTTTATTCATAAATTCAATTAAATATATTTTCTATGTATCAAAAGGAAAATTTAAATTATTATACTATATAGCATGTCATTAAATTTTAAAATACAGATCAATTTATAGATTATCATTATTAACATTAACATTGTAAAAAAAAAAAAACAACAACAACACTATCTTACATCATGCAAAAACAAACAAAAAATTAAAAATTGGTAAACGAAATAAAATAATAATAAAATGTCATCAAACAATAAATTAAGAAAATCAATATAAAATTAAAATTTAATTAATAACATTATAAATTCTTATCATTCAAGAAATCTTGTATACAATAGTAACATTTATCTATTAGTAGAGATGTTAGTCTTTTTTTAAATATACTTAACGATTCTTCTTTAAGAGCATGAGGTATTTTATTATAGATCAAGGGTCCCATTGATAGTAAGCTTTTTTTTAATAATGCTGTTTTGTACCTACCTGTGAACATTAGATTTTTGTATTGCGATCTAATAGGTCTCGGACGCGTTCTAATATCGTCCATTCGGGTAAAAAAGTGTATATTTGTTCTAACGAACATTGCAACTTCAAATATATACAAAGACGGAAAGGTGAGTAATTTTAGAGACTTGAACACAGGTGCACAACTGTCGGTATTTTTAAGACTAGTCATTGATCTAATGCAACGCTTTTGGGCTTTAAATATTCTCTCCCTCTCAGTACAGTTACCCCAAAATATAACTCCGAATCTCAAAACTGATGCAACTAGACCATGATAAGCTTCCAGCACGGTGCGAATGCTTACTTTTTTTGCCAGGTTATATAGTACGTACGCTGACTTGCTTAGCCTATTACATACATCCTCTGAATGCGGTTTCCAGGTCAATTTATTGTCAATTAAAATACCAAGGAATTTTGTAACATTTGTCGAGTCTATTTTTTGTCCATCATATTCAACCTTATAATTTTCAGCTTCTAGACGCTGATGAAAATGCATCACTTTTGTTTTTTTTGTGTTTATAACTAGATGATTTCTATTGAGCCAATTTATTATGCTTTTCAATGTATTATTAATATCAGTTTCGTAATTTTCTATATTGCCGCATTTTACTATTACTGTACTATCATCCGCAAACAATACCATAGGTTGTTGAATTTGGCGAGGCAAGTCGTTAATATATAATAAAAACAACAAAGGTCCAAGAACACTACCTTGCGGTACACCATATTTGACTTCTCTATAGTCGGATAGATATTTGTGTTCTCGTTTTGTTTTCACACATATCCTTGATAATTCTGTGCATTACTTTCGATTAATAAGGTATGATTTTATCAGATTTAAGACATTTCCTCTAATGCCGTACGAGTAAAGTTTCCTTATAAGAGCGTCATGGTTTACGTAATCGAACGCTTTCGTCATATCAGTATATATGGCGCATACGGGCATTTTATGGTCCACACTTGGCATTACATTATTCAATAGATCATATATTGCCATACTAATATTTTTATTCTTTCTGAACCCCTTTTGTTCGTCACATAAGATTTTATTTTTATTTAAGAAATAAAAAAATATAAACATTCTCATATATAATTTTTTCAAATACTTTGGAGAACACTGAAATTAAGGCCACTGGCCTATAATTAGCTAACTCTTCTTTGCTATTTTTTTTATGGAGAGGTTTTACGATTACTTTTTTAAGACTATTAGGGAAGGTACCTGAGCTAATACTTATGTTCATGATGTGACTTAAAGGTGCAGCAATTATATCAGACACAAATTTGACCACAGAAGTTGTTACGCCGTCATAGCCATGACTTTTTTATTTTTTAATGTCCTAATTGCTCTAGCTATCTCTTGCGGAACTACTGGCGGCATGAAAATTGAATTAGGGTTATTGGCTATACTACTAATATTATCTGATTCGGTATTTCCGTTAGATGTGTTTTGTACTTGGTCTACAAAGAAATTATTAAAAGATTCAGCAATTTCCTGAGGGTCTCTAATAATAGTATTATCTCGGTTAATTTGCAAAATCGGATCCTTAGTGAGTTTAGTGTTATTAATAACTTGCCACGCTGCCTTGGTCTTATTTTCAGAATTATTTATAATATAGTTGTTTTGAGCTTTTTGGGTGAGTCTAATAATTTTTTTAAGTTTCTGTGAATATAATTTAAAAATTTGTTTATTCTTACGCGTAGGATATAATCTGTACTTCCACAGTAAATTTCTTTGTTTCCGACTACACATCCTTATACCTCTAGATATCCACTTAATCTTTCTGTCTGGTTTAACAATAACCCATTTCATCGGAAAGCAAAGATTGTACAACAAACAAAAAATATCGATGAAGTTATTATAGGCTTTATTAGCATTTTCGGTACCAAATACGTCTGAGAAAGTAAGACTCTGTAAATAATTTTTAAATTTTATTAAATTTTCTTTCGTAATGTTGCGTTTTCGTATTCGCCAAGAATTAATAATGCATGTTTTCTTTACTGGAATTTTCAGTAATTGAGCTGTATGGTCCGATAAAGCAAGATCTATTACCTCACTATTGCATTTCTGCTTACAGTTATGAGCTATGTTATCCAGGCAAGTTTTGCTCGATAGTCGTGTTGGTTGATGTATTTCCAATTTAAGGTTATAGCTGAGAAGTAAAGTTTCAAAGTCCAAAGTTACTCTATTTCTTTTAATTATGTCTATGTTAAAATCCCCACATAAAACCACCTTTTTATTTAAATTGAAACACATTGTTCCTAGCAGAGAATTCAGCTTTTCATAGAAGAGATTTATGTTAGACATACTGGGTGGACGATATATGCATAAAATTATAATTTTTTGCTCAGTTAGTTCTACCGCGCAACACTCTATAACCCCCGTCACTGAAAACTTTAATATATCTTTTAATTCCTTATGTTTATAGCTATTCCTAATTAGGATACAGGAACCTTCACGCTTTTGTGTCTTTCTTGCATAACACGCCGCTACCTTAAAGTTAGGTATGTTAATTAAGTTTTCGTGACCAGCAATTACAAAATGTTCCGTTATACAGATTACATCTATATCTATTTTCCTTTGTGACAATTCTTGTATATGTATTGTTAATAAGTCCGCTTTATTGAGAAGCCCAGCTATGTTTTGATGCAAAAGATAAATGTGATTATAGAAGAAAAAACTCTTTAGCGTGTTCTGTAGCGCCATTGAGTGGCGACTCTTCAAGTCCTACGTCAATTGAGCGGTTTATATATTGCGATAATGAAAATTCATTATCGCAATATACAAATTCATTTATCATTAAACTAAGATTCATAAATATATTTGACATGCCGTAATTGTTAACAGATCCACTTTTTTTCCAAAACATTTGATAATCATAAGAAAGATAATAGTTGGAATCGAACAAGTATGCAAAATTATGAGTACTTGCATCTAAGTATAACAGGCTATTAAATGTCTCTATTCTTCCGTTAAACATTGCTGAGTAATCGTTCATTTTGAATGTAGGTGCGCAAATAATGACATTTGTGTGCTGTATTTTTAAAAGAGTTTCACGCATGTATATTGTTAGATCGACGTAGTTATTAGTTCGTCGAAAATCCTCTTCGCCCATTAAAATTATGCAGTAGTCATATATTGTAAAGGTCGTTAATTTTTGTTCAATGTTACTGATAATTTCTTTTATTCCACAGTTAGGTGTTAGGTAATGGCAGACTTCGTAGCTTGGAAATGCATCTTCCGCAATAGCTAGTATCTTGTTGTTTTTATTATTACTTAAGATACACAGCTTGTGTTTTTCAGTGATGTTTCTTTGTTGATTCTTAGTTTGCTTAGGAGATTATTTTAAATTCGGGCTAATATCTTTTTTACTCATACGGATTTTTGTTACATCATTTATTAGTTGATTTTCTGGCTGAAGTTGGCACGTATTTATAGCTTGTGTTGTTCGTATACCATCACTATTAAACTTATTATCCGAGGTAGATATGAACTCCGCTTTCTTTTGTACATCATGATTGATTGTATCTTTTCCTGAGTTGGGTTTTTGTACTAACTCCGACGGCGACTTTGTGAGTAATACTACCTCCGAGCTGCCGATTGATAAAGCTGAGTTGAACGAGTCGTCCCCAGCATCACATGTCGATTATGCGACAGAATATGGTAAATGAGTCGCCATAGGAGAGAGATTTAATTTAGTTGGAGTGGATAAACCACTCGTTCGTTGTTTATTTCTTTCACTTATGGACCGCGGTGAAAATTTTGAGTCTAATATGTTCACCTTCTTGTAAGTATCTATAAGTTTTTGATATTGTCCGATATCCATTTTAAGGCGAAAATTTTCGCTGTTTAAATGTTCAATTTCTAAATGTGCACTTTTTAGTTCCATGGTTAGCCTATTAATTGTATCTTTAAGATTTAGAGTAGCGTCGCTGTCATTCAGTGACGTATTTGGCAGACTCATCATAGTTGTATCTAATAGAGTGGAATTTGTGCTTAAATTGACATTAAAAATATTGTCCATTAAGCTCGATCTTTGTGGCTTACGGAAAGTAACATTTTCCATATCAGACTTATTCATATTGTAGGTTGAAAATAGCAAAAGGAGTTGAAGTAATGTAAATTGATCGAGTTATGAATATAACGGAACGTTATCAGTTATAGCAATAACAAAACGTCGACTTAACAAGGCGTCGCAGTATTGAGATATCGTTGAAAGGTTTTCGAAGAAACAGACTTCGATGATACGGCTTTCGCTCTGACGTAGGTATTCTACATAAACTGCCACCGATTACCTTTGATCATCTGGATGCAACTAAGTTATTGAAGGATATGCGGATATGCTACTGTTGCAAAATGATTTGAGGCATATTAGGGATACGTGACAAAGGAGCAGTTAGCTCAGATCGTATCACAAATAGATGATCGTAGTAAGTTGCCGTTATGTGACAATAAATACTCAAATAGAAATATTACAAAACAAAGAGGAGCTTGTCTGTTGAAAAGTTTTGAATGTGATAGTGGCCCCATGGGTTTAGTAGAAAATTTTGATTACGATTTAAATCACCAAAATAACGAATCGATCAATAAAAATCCCATTAGTATTACAAAACTACCCGCTACCGAAGAAAGTGAGCAAAATTTCTTATCTACGCAGCGCCGGCGTAGATAAGAATTTACAATTTGTAGGCACGATTACACGTAAGGGTTTGATGAAAAAAAAATTTTGAGTTCGTACGTTCTAAGTATGGGGAACCCCCAAAAATTTTTTTTCTATTTTTGTGTGAAAATCTTAATGCGGTTCACAGAATACATCTACTTACCAATTTTCAACAGTATAGTTCTTATAGTTTCGGAAAAAAGTGGCTGTGACATACGGACGGACAGACAGACAGACATAACGAATCCACAAGGGTTCCGTTTTTTGCCATTTGGCTATATTCGAGTGTATGATGGAATTACCAAATACTAACAGAGCGTTCAGGTGATATCTCTCATTTTTGGCGTGATAAAGAGACATATCAAACATTGCCTTGGATGAAGCAACAAGCTTTTGAATCATGCTCACGTTAATGATAGACGAATCGGACGGGCCCTCTTAACGAACTCTCCTCACCATGAGTTACTTCAATCTAAGTCCGACTCACCAGAGATCTGACCTTGCTGATTGGCTAATTAATACCTTAGCCAGTGTTATATTCCCACAGTTTGTGCTGATACCAGAGACGGGAACGTAGTACTTATGACAGTAATACGAGCTTCCTCTAATTAATCTTTGTCTGCTTTACCAGCTTCATGTAAAATACAGATGTATTAAACTGCACTGCATTAGAAACTGAGTTCAATATGTGCGTGTTTGTGTTATGAAATTAAGGCGATCTCCTCTGACCTCTGAACATCAAGACGGCAACCAGTTGGTTTGCCTTTAAAGTGAAGACACGTCAACACATTCGCAAATAGTTGGTAGAATCAACTCATTTATTGATTAGTTGAATTCGTATTTTCACAGTGATAGGCGCGCGTGGAACAGTACGCGCCGTCGACGATTTGGGCTCGGTCCGAACGGTTACCGGACGGTCGGACGGCGAACTACTCATTTGTTACTTGTTGTTTGTACTTTGTTTAATGGTCACGATAGCAATTTAACGCTTTGAACTTTACGTTTTCTAGATTCTTTACCACTTATAATTTGTTGACACAATTTTTTGTTTGTATTTTTATATTCATAGCTATAGCATAGCATAGTCGGGCTTATAATGTTCCTACTGTTGGGACTCAGGCCTCCTCTCTAGGGAGGGTAGGGGCCGTAATCCACCACACGGGCCCAGTGCGGGTTGGTGGATGACACATGTCTTCGAATTTTTGGTTCTAGAACATGCCGGTTTTCTCACGATGTTTTCCTTCACCGGTTTGAGAGCAGTGGTGATGAAATAAATTACACAAAGTAATGCCGCCTTGCTGGGATTGAACCCGCTACCTACAATTTGTAAGTCGGGGCCGTTACCACTCGGCCACCACTGCTCTATAACTATATATAAACTTAATAAAAGTTTCGACGGTTGAAAGGCTAATTGATCTAAACGATTTTTTTTCCAATATTGAGTTATATACATATTCGGAATCAGCAAATTTTTCTCCGTCGTTTGAGTCAGGTTTCAATTTTTTTTTGAAAAAATGTCGCTCTGATCAATTAGCCTTTCAACCGTCGGTTTATTTCCTCCTTTAATGCTTACTCAAATGCTCAATCTGTTAGGCGTACGATTCACGGACGCGTAGCTTTATAGACGCGTATTCGTCATTATACGCTTGGTGTACGCCTGCTCGCAGCTATGAAAACAAAACTATGAAACTCTGTCATCGAAACTGCAACGACACAACGCTAGCCGTTTCGTCGACACAGTTTCATAGTTATGTATGCAAGCTTCACGCAGACGTACACAAGGCTTATAATGACGAATACGCGTACGTGGACAGTATGCCATAGTTTTGTATGTAAGCTTCACGCAGGCGTACACCAAGCGTATAATGACGAATACGCGTCTATGAAGCTACGCGTTCCGTGGACAGTTGGCCATAGTTTTGTATATAAGCTTCACTCAGGCGTACACAAGGCGCATAATGACGAAAATTGTTTTAATAATGACGGCTGTTTCGCCCGGTGTTGATACTTTGAAGCGATCAGCTGTGGCGGTGACGTTTCACTGTCACAGTGTGCGTCCTCGCGTAGCGTAAACGTAAACAATAGCGTGGACTGTGTTATGCAAACAAAAACATTAGAGGAAAACGATGATTTACACATTGAAAAATGGACTACAGTTTTAAATAAAAGATCGATAAAGCGGCAAAATAAACCTATGGGTAGGATGGGGCTCGGTTCTGATAGAGTTGAATTAAACTTTAAAGCAGCAGCTGGCAGTAAGGTTCCACTTTTTATAACCAACATGAAAGTGGACATTTTAGCCTCACACCACGCAAATTCTGACTTTCGTAGTTTCTGGAAATGTACCAGTAAAATGGGCGCAGCCCATGGACTCCCCGTGAGCGTTGATGGCGTTACTGAACCTCAGTTAATAGCTGCGGTGCTTTTCAAAAACCATTTTATGGTTGGGTCAGCATTGGGGCCAGCGCAGCGGCTGGTTGAAGCTGAGACCCAAGCGGGACTCGTTTCAACTCTTATAACAGCTAAAGATGTTACCATAGCTCTAAAACATATAAAAAGAGGAAAATCCCCGGGTCATGACGGTCTCAGTATTGAGCACTTGCTGCATGCAGGTTGCCACCTGCCTAGGGTTTTGGCATTACTTTTTAACCTGTGTATCGCGCACTCTCACCTGCCTGAAAGTATGATGAGGACGGTGGTCGTGCCAGTAATTAAAAACAAAACGGGAGACTCGTCAGATCGGTAGAATTATAGGCCTATCTCACTGGCAACGGTCGTCGTTAAAGTGCTTGACAGTGTGCTTAACGTACAGCTAGAGAAACACCTGCAGTTGCACAATGCACAGTTTATCCACTGAAACTGCAGTCGCTTGCCTCAAGCACACTGTAAGGTACTACGTTGACAGGCGCACACCAGTTTATGCGATTTTTCTAGATCTTTCCAGGGCCTTCGACCTGGTACGACATTCGACATTCTTTGGGATTAGTTAAAGGCAATGGGATGGAAAGGCAAAAGGGGATGCCCAATGAGTTGCTGAACGTTTTTAGGTACTGGTACGGCAACCAAACAAACGTAAGGTTGAGAGGAATGAGTTTTCTATACCATACAAGTTAGAGTGTGGCTTGAGGCAGGGAGGCTTAACCTCCTCAAATCTCTTCAACTTGTACCTGAACGCATTGGTGGAGGAGCTTAACAGCGCATATGCGGGCTGTTTCGTTGACGGTTTATGTTTCAATAACATAAGCTACGCGGATGATATGGTGTTGTTGACTCCCTCGGTCAGTGCTCTCAGGAAACTGGTTAAAATCTGTGAGAACTACGCTGCCAGCCACGGGTTGCTGTATAATATCAAAAAAAAACAGAACTCATGGTTTTTAAGGCTATTGACAAGAAATGTCCAGTAAATGTGTCATCGATTAAAATTAATGATATCCCAATTCGACGGGTACATCAGTTTAAATACCTTGGGCATTTAATTGCTGACGACCTTAGGGATGATGCTGATGTGGAACGGGAACGCAGGGCATTGGCGGTACGGGCGAACATGTTGGCCCGTAGGTTCGCCCGATGTACAGCAGCGGTCAAACACACGCTCCTTAAAGCTTACCCCTGTACTTGAGCGCCCTATGGATCAACTGTACGAAACGGGCCGCCAATGCGCTGCGAGTCCAATACAACAACGCTTTCAGGGCACTGATGCGGCTGCCACGTTATTGCAGTGCTTCAGAGATATTTGCGCAAGCCAGAATCGACAGCTTCTCAGCTGTCATGCGAAAAAAGGGTGCGTCTCTTCTCGCCAGATTGCGTGGCTGGCAGTAGCAACAGCCTCCTGAAAGTGAATGCTGAACGACATGATGAGAGAACCATAGTGAGGCATCTTATTATAAGCACATTATCTTTAGTAGTGTATACGTACTAACATAGTTTATAAGCTAAAAATTGTTACTAACATCCTGTATTGTTTTTATAGTGGTACATATTTTTGTTGTGTGAACTATGTTGTCTGTAATAAAATATTATTATATTATATTATATAGTTTCCTAGACTCGTTAGATAATATTTTGCACCCTTTAAATTCTAGCAATAATATATTACTGATCGGAGACATCAATATTGATATTAAAATTAATAATACAGACAGATGTAGCGCATCGTATCTGAACTTAATGGCAGATATTGGCTTATTGCCTGCTTATACCTATCCCACCAGAATGCTCAACTGTCTCGACCACGTCATGATGAAAACCATTTGTCCTGCAACTGTATGTGTCATTGATTCCTGTATAACAGATCATTTTTCAGTGATTGTTTCATTAAGCATTTCCACACGTAGAATTATGAACAAAAATTGTAGTGTAAACAAATTAGACATAAAAACGTGTGTTAGTCAAATAGAGACTCTTTACTTCTCCTCTATTAAGTCTATTCTTGATGCAAACGCTGCCGCAACTGCTTTTATAGATAAACTATCAAACATTATAAAAGCGAATACTAAAGTCTACAAAACAACTTGTAAAAAAAGAATCCTTAAACCTTGGATTACAAGTGGGCTTTTGCACTGTATTAGACATAGGGACCGACTCCATAAACAACACAAAAAGAGCCCTACTAACTACACCTTAGAAACAACGTTTAAACGTTATCGGAATTATTGTAATTCTCTGTTAAGAAAATTGAAAACAACTTATGAAAAGTCCTTACTCCAAAACGCCAAAACTCCCAAAGATTCGTGGAAAGCAATAAAGTCATTAATTAACTATACTGATGATAAATCAACTGCCAATGGCTTATTAAATTCTAATAATATTAATGAAATCAATAAATATTTTTCACAAATAGGTAAGCAACTTGCCGATGCCATTACTCCTACGCATAAGCCTATTTACAATTTTAAAGTCCCTAGCAACATTAATTCTATTGTTCTCTTACCGCCGGATGAAGCTGAAATTGAAGCATTAATATTAAACCTTAAAAATGACTGTGCTACTGGCTGGGACTCTATTCCAGTTCAGTTACTTAAACTGTGCAAAAATATTATAGTACCTCCTCTCACTTACCTCTTTGAACTTTGCTATGCTCAAGGTATCTTCCCGGATGTGTTTAAGAGAGCTCTCATTACTCCTGTGCACAAGGGCGGGAATCGAGACAATGTGTCGAATTATAGGCCTATCTCTGTATTGTCTGCGCTTTCAAAAATATTAGAAAAAACACTTAATAGTAGACACATTCAATTTCTTGAAAGTAAAAATATTTTGGCTAACACTCAATTTGGCTTCAGGGCGTCTAAAAGCACCGATGATCCAGTTAGTCAGCTTACTGATTTTGTATCATCTAAAGTTGACGAAAACCAAAAGAGTTTAGGAGTTTTCCTTGATTTAGCCAAAGCATTCGACACGGTCTCGATTTCAGCACTTGTGAACAAGCTTGATGTCATTGGCGTAAGAGGAACGGCCCTAAAAATGTTTGGGGACTTTTTGTGTAACCGTAGACAGCAGGTAAAGATTGGAAATTATGTTAGCTCTGATGCAAATGTTGTCTATGGCGTTCCTCAGGGCAGTATACTCGGCCCAAGTCTCTTCCTGGTGTACATCAATGACCTATATCTTCAACCACTCTGCAATGGTAAAATATTTACGTATGCTGACGATACAGCCGTAATATTCCATGGAGGGACTTGGGATGAGGTACGTCGCATTGCCGAGAATGGCCTCCATCGACTTGGCCAATGGCTCGGAGCCAATCTCCTTACCCTCAATATATCTAAAACTTCATTTATACAATTTTCATTTTCCAAAACTAACCTTAAAAACGTTAATATTAAAGTTCATTCTTGTAATTATCCTAATAGTAATAGCTGTTCTTGTTTCTATTAATAAAGTTACACAGGTCAAATACTTCGGTGTTATCTTAGATGAGAGGCTAAGTTGGAAACCCCATATAAGTCTTGTTACGGGTCGCACTAGGAAGCTAATCTGGGTTTTCAAAAAACTTAGGCACGCCGCGGAATTTCCTCTTCTTCGTAATATTTATTATGCTTTAGCTCAATCCATACTTGGATATTGTGTAGGGGTCTGGGGTGGTGCCTGTAAAACCCACATGATACAATTAGAAAGGGCTCAATGGTCATTATTGAAAGTAATGACTTTTAAACCCTTCAGATATGCGACTAAACAATTGTATGAAAATTGCGAACTGTTAACAATTAGACAATTATATATATCCCAAATTATATTTTAAAAAAAATACAAGCAAACTCCCTGTGATGTAAATGTGTATAAGAGTAAACGTGTTATTGCTAACGTATGCTTACCTGTCAGATGTCGGACAGCTACGGCTAGACGACAGCAATCTTATAGGTCATCCTACTTATACAATAAAATAATAAACATTCATCCACTTACTGTTCGAGAAACTAAAATTAAAATTAAGAACTGGCTACTTCAATTAAACTACGACCAAACAGAAATGTTATTGCTCACAGATTAATATCCTCTACTACCACGTACCTCACCTACATCTAACATCCATCACACACATACACCCTTACACACACGCACACACACGCACACACACATACACACAAACACGTTATCTACATGCATAAACACAACATGAGTAAACCTAACCCATCACTTATTTGATTTAATTCATCTTATTATTATTATTTTTTATATTTTTAACCGACTTCAAAAAAAAGGAGGAGGTTATCAATTCGGTTGTATTTTTTTTTTTTTTTTTTTTTTTTATCATCATTTTTTTTTTTTTTTTTTTTTTTATGTGTGTTACCTCAGAACTCCGTCGTTTATGGACCGATTTGCAAAATTTTTTTTTCCCTTTATAGGATATGCTTCCAGATTGGTCCCATTTTTTTCAAAATCCAGTTCTGATGATGGAATCTATGAGGAATCGAGGGAACTCCTCAAAAATTATAGGCAACCCTATGGTAATTTTAGTATTTTCATCAAGAACTTAAGCATTTACAGTCAAAAAGTAACATTTGATGAAGTGGAACTGATGAAGAAGACCAGAAATGGTCAACGGAACTTCATACTCAAATAGATATCACATTGAAGATATAGTTAAGCGACTATGACAATACAAATAAATGAATGATTCTGAATAGTTACGTTGAAAATGGTATCATCGAAGTGATCTGATGATGATGATGGAGCCGGAAGGTAGGCACTGGAACTCCGTAATTAATCAATGTAACCTAGCCGTGTTTGGACTCATTAGAATTGTCATGAGATGCACTTTGGCTATAAGGTACTATCGAACTGATCTGATGATGGAGCCGGAAGGTAGGCACAGGAACTCCGTAATTAATCAATGTATCCTAGCCGTGTTTGGGCTTATTAGAATTGTCGTGAGATGCTCTTTGGCTATAAGGTACTATCGAACTGATCTGATGATGGAGCCGGAAGGAGGAAGGTAGGCACAGCAACTTTATAATAAAACAATGTAACCTAGCAGTATTTGGGTTAATTGGAATTGTCATTAGAAATAGGCACTCTGTTTATAAGTGTATCGCAACTAAAAAGTGTGAAATAAAAACTTTTTAGAAAAAAAAAATAACCGACTTCACTAAAAAAAACACTAAAAGGATCAAAATAACTTTAATTTCGGAAGTCGGTGTTAAATAAGAAACAAACAATACAGAGAAATACCGACATCCGAAATTAAAGTTATTTTGATCCTTTTAGTGTTTTTTTTAGTGAAGTCGGTTATTTTTTTTTTCTAAAAAGTTTTTATTTATTCACAATTTGTATCAAGTAGAAAGTGGGAGAGGGCACTGATTTCTGTAATACAGGTTTTTACCCAGCTCAGAAGTCAGGGTTTTCATAGGATTCTTGTAAAAAAGTTTGTGAATAAAATTATTATTATACCATTTATTTATTTTTTATACATACCGTTTACATTTTTAAATATTTCTATAAAAAAACATATAAACAAACATTTAAAAATATAAAAAATAGTTGTCCGCCGGTATCGGGAACAGGGTCCAAGCTACCGGTGGTTAGGGCTCCAGAGACAGGAACCTCCACACAATGCGAGCCGTATCGAGGAGTACTGCCTTTTGTATCAGGCCCTTGATCCAACCACGCAACGACAGCTTCGACAAATGGTCGTTGAACCTTTTGGCTATAAGGCCATTGGCGGTCACAACGCCAATGGCCTTATTATTATTATTATCTAGGAAAACGTGCAGTTTTTCTTACCTCTGGACTAGTTTTTAAGCTACATTAACGGGCCAAGCCAAGTCAATGTAGCGTGTTGTGAGTAAATTTAAGGTGAAAAATGAGTGTGATGTGGAGAAATTTCATTTTCTTCGATCTGCATGAATTTTCTCACTTTTCTGCAGGTGTTTAAAATTGCAGCCTTTTGGAGGGTAATGTAAGTTGAGTCTTTCAAATCTATTACTTTGAGGCTATGGTGGAGATGATGAGGTATGACACCCGTAGTGGAGACAACAATGGGCACGTACACTTTTTCTTGCCTCCAAATTCTGGTCACTTCTTCTTTTAGTTCAGCATATTTACTAATTTTCTCACCTATCGTTTTTTGCAAATTATGTGTATTAGGGACTGCGATATCAATTAAGTAAGTGATTTTATTGATTTTATGTTGTAAAGTTATATCTGGTCTATTGTAGTGAATGGTCCTGTCAGTCAATATTGCGCGGTCATAGTACAGTTTGTGAGTTGTATTTTCTAAAAAATTTTGTGGTGCATATTTGTAATAGGGAGTATTTGTATCCTGTATGAGCTTATATTTGAGTTAGATTATATACTTATATTAGAGCTAGGTTTTGATGGATGATATTTGCTACCTAATTATGTCTATATGTATAATCCGTATCAGGCCCATGATCCAACCGCGCAACGACAGTTTCGACAGGTGGTCCTCTAGACTTTTGGCCATCAGGCCATTGGCGGTAACAACAATCGGCACAATGATAGCCGAGTCCACATTCCACATGTCGACAACCTCGTGTGCTAAGTCGAGATATTTGATTTGTTTTTCTTTTTCAGCTTTCACGAGATTCTCGTCATGCGGGATGGTGACATCGACTATTATTGCGCGGCGCGCTAATCGGTCTATCACCACTATATCCGGCTTATTGGCTACAATAGTCCGGTCAGTAATGATAGACCGATCCCAGTACAACGTGACATGGTCATTTTCGAGAACTGGGTCGGGCACGTACCTGTAATACGGTACCTCTGAATACACTAGGTTGTATTTATTATTATTTTCTTTATTTCATTTACATGTTAGTTACATTTTTAAATATTTCAAAAATATAAAATAAAACATTTAAAAATATAAAAAATAGTATCCCACCGGTATCGGGAACAGGGTCCAAGCTACCGGCGGTCAGGGCTCCAGAGAAAGGAACCTCCTAACAATACGAGCCGTGTCCAGGAGTACCGCTTTCTGAATCAGACCCTTGATCCAGTCGCCTAACGCGAGCCTCCTAAGGTGTTGGTCGAGGCTCTTAAGCCATTGGCTGACACGACTATTGGTACAATGATCGCCGAGTCCACGTTCCACATGTCGACAACCTCGCGAGCCAAATCAATATATTTGATTTTTTTGTCTTTCTCCTTTCACGAGGTTCTCGTCATGCGGAACGGATACGTCAACAATCATTGTACGCCTCTCTCTTCGGTCCACCACCACTATATCAGGCTTATTGGCTACAATAGTCCTGTCAGTGATGATGGACCGATCCCAGTACAGCGTGATATCGCCATTATCGAGAACTGGGTCGGGCACATACCTGTAGTATGGCACCTCTGATTCCACAAGAGAGTAATTCAGAGCAAGTTGCTGATGGATAATCCTGGCTACAAGGTTGTGTCTATGCAAGTATTCCTCGTTAGCTAGACGAGAACAACCAGAGATAATGTGGCGGATTGATTCACCCGGTCGGTGACATGCCCGACAGATGTCAACCGTGCCGTCCTTCACAATAAATCTCCGGTAGTTATTCGTCATGATAACTTCGTCCATAATTGCACAGACAAAACCTTCGGTTTCCCCAAAGAGGTCACCGACGCGCAGCCAGGCTACGGACGCTAGTTGATCTACATCGGGCCCATGAAGGGCCCAGAAAAAGCGTCCGTGGAGTTCCTTACTCTGCCATACTTCCCTGCGATCGTTAGTGTCAAGCACTACAGGTTTGCGCCAGCTCTCGTTAGCCAAGGAGAGCGGGGTGAGTCCCTTGTCCACTGCCACTACATCACGATGCATACCCACGTCGGCGGTAAGGAAATATTCCCTGAGACTGCATACCTCGCGATTGTGCAGGGTCTTAGCATTTAAAAAGCCTCTACCCCCACACTTTCGCGGGATATACAGTGTCATAACCGACGATCGTGGGTGATGCATTCGGTATGCAGTCAGCAGTGTACGGACCCGCCTATCCAGGGCATCAAGTTCCGTTTGAGTCCATTTGAGTACGCCGAAAGAGTACATCAATACCGGCATGACCCAACCGTTGAAGGCGCACCTTGTTTCCGCCTGAAAGAAGGCTATTGAATACCTTCTTCAGGCGTCCAAAGAAACGCTCCCTCAACGTTTGCTTCATGTCAGTAGCATTGATGCCTAACGCTTCCGACATACCCAAATACTTATAGGTTTCGGTTGGAGAGAGAGATCTCAAGTTTATGGAATCCGAGAGTTGGGTACCCACGGATTCCACAATCTCCCCTCTCTTTACATGCATGACTGCACATTTATCCACACCAAACTCCATCCTGATGGCACTACTGAAGGTGTCAGTTACCTTCAGTAGCTCCATCAGTTGCAGATTGTTCGGGGCAAAAAGTTTCAAGTCATCCATGTAGAGGAGGTGAGATATAACCTGACCACCTCTCTTCAACCGATAGCCTAGACCTGAATTCTCCAGCAGTGTGCTTAGAGGATTCAAGGCCAGGTAGAACCAAAGCGGACTCAAACTGTCACCCTGGAATATACCTCGCTCGATCCTTACCGGTTCGCTGTTCCTCTGGATATGTCGACATCCTGGATAGCGAAGGACCGTCCTCCATTGCCTCATACATGACATCAAGAAGGTGCATAATGTTGCATCAATTTTGTATAATTCTAGCACCCTCATGAGCCATGTATGAGGAACTGAGTCGTAGGCCTTCTTATAGTCTATCCAACATGTCGACAGATCCTTTCGGGAACGCCGAACCTGTTGGCTAATGGCCATATTGATGAGGAGTAGCTCCTTAGTACCGCGGGACCCATTCATACATCCATTTTGAGAGGCAGACATGATAGCATTATTATCTACATGGTGGTTAATCTTTGCTCTCAAAATGGATGTAAGAACCTTATAGACTGTCGGCAAACACGTGATCGGTCGATAGTTTTTGGGTTTCGCGGTGCTACCAGATTTGTGGAGCAGGTGGGTAACTCCTGTTGTAAGAAACTCACAGACTCCAAGGCGGTCTGATACTGAGATGCCAAACGAGCGTGCGATCTTTGAAGCCACTTTATCCAAAAGTTGTGCAGTCCGTCCGGCCCTGGAGATTTCCAATTAGGCAACGGACGGACTGCACGGGCCACATCTTGGGGGCTGATTGTAATTGCCCCCATTTCTGGTATCGGTTCGCACGCTCGTTCGACTTCTCGAGTCCAACCGCCTTCAGTATGACTGACAGGCACCGACCAGATGTTACGCCAGAACGAACTCATGGCATCATCATCCGGAAGGCGCGTGTCAGCCACACCTTGGTCCGGCTGCTCCCAAGCCCTATATACCAACCTTTCATTACTCCGGAATGTGCGATTCTGGGTGTACCGCTCAACCCGCCGCTTATACCTTCGGATACGGTTTGCCTATGCGTACACCTTCTGCTTCAGGAAGTAGATGCGCTCCGTGACACAGGACATAGTCTCGGGGGCTGGTATCAGTTCCCGAAAACGCCCATCTCACAAAGCGCATCACTCGTGGGCGAGTGTTGCCCTCCCTGAAGCAGATTAGTTTGCCGATGAGTGCTCTGGCCCCACCAATACGACGCTCGATCCTGCTCTGCCAGGCCGGCACAGCTGGTTTTGGTCGTGTAGGTACGTCACTGTTTGGAAATTTGACGTGAGCTACACGACATGCAGCTACAGCCGCGCAGTACATTATCGAGTGTGTATCAGTGAGATCTTCGCAGTCATCAAAATAGTTTGACAACTGCGAACCAGAGCAGCCACCAGCACCTTATTCTTATTACACATGGGCAAATGAGGTAACCGCGGCCTGAGTTCAAGCGGCATGTTGCGATACTCCCGAATAGCACACTCCAAAGCACTCCTCAATTCGTTGCTACACTGGGTACTTACATGTGTAACCATGTCAGTGCTCTCCTCGTCAGCGTGGTTGGAAAGATTGTTGGGCGGTGATGCCTGTGAAGGTACCACCGTCTGCGACGAAGAGGCAATGGCATGGCTACCCATTTCCGTTCGGAGGCGATCAAGTACAGTGTCGTCCAACATATGATTACGCTGGATGACCCGCACCCGATCCGATAGTCGTTGGGCCGAAACGTTGACGGCTGGCTCAAGCACCTGAAACAAAGAGAGCATCCGAACACGGTACGCGGTCAGGTTGTTTCCTCCCTCTGTAGCCCCATGGTATGCGCGCATGACGTTTTCGTTAATCGATTGCGTCCATCGCATGCGCGACACACATCCGCCGGTAGCTGGGACCCTATCAGAGGCCGGTGGGCCTCGAGATCCTAAGCATGCTGGCGGCCGGCGTTCTCCCCGACGACGCGTAGGTGGTGGTGTCGTTGGCGGCGAGTAGTACTCGTCGCTCGAGCTCGACGCAGCTGCCACGGCCGGTGTCACAGCACTCACAGTGAGGCAGGGTTCCGGCGGTGGCGAGGCGGAGTTGAGCGACGAGGCCGGAGGTGGTGGGCGTGCTCGGCGAGCTGCAGCTCTCGTCAACATGGTTGTAATTTCATTTTCATTTCGGTTATGTATTGTCGTCTATTTTATTATATTTGTTTTCCATTTGGTTGGTGACATATATTATGTCATTTCTGGTATATGCAATTTTTTCTCTTCTATGTTCTATTAAATTGATTTGTTATGATTTTTATAAGTTTGTATATGTAGTAGAATCTTTCTTGCTATTTTTATTGTGAAATTGGTCAAAGGGGTCCAGAAATAAATATTTTAAAATTAAAAATTTCTTGATTGAAAACAATACAACTTCTGTTGACATCGGGTGTTGCCATATTATTATTATTGTATTTTTTTTTTTTTTTTTTTTTTTATCTCAGGACCGTGAGGTCCTGGACCTTTGGGAGGCGTACAAGGAGCCGAAGCCAACTCGCAGAGGCCCTTTAGATAATTATAATGGAACATGATACCAACCGACGATTATCCCTGTACGCGCTTTGCTAGTGCACCCAAGGACAACCCCCGGTTATTGAAAAACTGTTGCGACATATGGAGAACAAAGATAATAGGGCTATGGTTTTTGGAATCTTAAGTGGACTGGTAACATGGAACTATGTCAAGACTATGGCCCCTGCCTGAACAACGTTATTAATATGCATCGAAAAAAGGCAGGGGGTGACTTGCACACTCAATAAATGGGCCCCCAAAAACGGCCGCTAGCACGAAGTGACGTAGCAACAAGAGGGCAACATATCCTGAGGTGCTTGAGGAGTGGAGAGGTATACCACGGCTATCAGGACAATCCCGGAAGTACGGTCAAGATCCCTACCAGCACCTTACTGGATTATACATCCTTCTCCCGAGCACGTTTGCTCTTGCGAATCTCCACTCAAGCCAGCCAATAAAGGCAAGAGGGAGGTGGGAGCTCAGTTCCTCGTCAGTGTTCACTACGGCCGGCCAATAAAGGCAAGCCGGAGATGAAGAACAAGAATTCTCCCGGGAGATCGGGTCCGTGGGGTCGCTAATGCCCAACAGTTCGCCACAAAACTGCACTGCGGATTGTATCTCTCTTAGTCTGGCCCCTCACCCTAGGCATATTACGGCAAAGCAAACTTTACCGATACAGACCTAGGGTATATTGGAGCACGCAAGCCCCACCACGACGTCAACGTAGAGATACGGCGATTATTGTTATTATTATTATTACTAATTATAAAAATCGCTAACGTAATTGTTTCACTAAATAAGTATTTTCTTTATTTTTATTTTATTATATTTATTGAGGGATAAGAAACAGCTACAACATAAAGCTCATGCATATATATAACACTTTATGTAGGTGCTAATGTTGCAGGCAACTGCATTATCCACAGATTGATGAGACACACACACAACACACACCATACACTACACACTCACAGACACACCATTTTTAGTTTTAGCATCTTTCCTGTTTTATTTTTAAATATAAATATTACTCTGTACGTGAAGGCTTTGATGTTTACAAATTAGTACTTTATAGTATTGTTTTAAGAGGGTGAGAGCCTGGAGATCTGTCATACAGGTCTCGAACCCACTACAGACTCCAGCTCTCACAAAGGTTACAAATTTGATTGAAATAATATGTTATGAACCAATGTCTGTACCTTTTGAGAGAAATAAATCGATATTATTATAGATTAAACATAGTTGTAATACATTGGTTGCCACTAGATGAACATTATGATATAATCTATATTTATTTAAAAATGAATCCCTGTTTCCCTTGGTCACGCCATCACGCGTGAACGGCTGGACCGATTTCACTATTATTATTTTTTTGTTGTGTTTGTTATTGTCAGGAGAAGGATCTTATGAAAGAAATAAATTTAAAAAATTGGTAGTAGGGTAGAGTTGGGTAGAGTAGAATAGAGAAGTCAGTTGACGGGAGCGAAGCCGCGGGCAAAAGCTAGTACAATATATATATTATCTACATATATAAAAGCGAAATACCACTCACTGATTATTCACGAAATCTCAGAAACTATAACACCTACAAAATCAAAATTTGGCAGGTAGGTTTCTTATATGGTGTACATCCGTTGAGAACAGATTTTACGAAACTGAACCCCTAAGGGGGTAAAACGGGGGTTGGAACTTTGTATGAAGAAACCTTTTACGCAGGTGAAACTGCTGGCAGAAGCTAGTACCTACACTATAAAGCTTGCTCAGTATAAAAAAAAATTTGGTTAAAAAATTTCATATAAATAAAAATTGAAATCAAAAAGAAAAAAAAAAAAAAAAACGACGACGACGACGACGACGTCGTTGACGTTGTTATAAATGACTCAATTGCAATTAAGAAACTTTTTTATAAAATTTATTTTAAATTTAGAACATGCATATTATATCAACAATGTCAATGAAATTCAAGTATTAAGTTACAATTAATGTAGGAACTAACAGTCAAACGATAAAAAGTATAAATACTTACTGAGCCAAACTCTTTTCAGACGTATCCGTATGTCCTTCGGTTACTGTGATGTATAACTGAAATAACAATAATTAACTATTATTGATTAGGTTATGGTGCCCTGTATACCTACCATGGGTAGGCTTAAACTAGATGGGTCAACAATTTTCACAAAATATAGAACCAGGCTTTAAAGTGAGAGCGGTCGAAAGTGCTCGCTACTGATTTTACACCGCACCGCCTTTAATCTGTGGCACTGCGTGTACTCCGGACATTAGGGACTCATCCGTGCCAAATACAGCACTATGGCAATATGGGTCTTTTTTTAGGTGGGAAATCATCCAATGACTTCTCTCGCCCTTGGGTGGAGCGGGACGGCGTGTCAGACTTTTACTAACTAAAACCCACACTTGCGTTCCACCCATTGACCGCAGTCCGCAAGCCTACGCCTGCGGTGGCTGGAAATCTGGATCCGGGCACGGCTGGGGCGTGAGGGCTGTTCCCTCGTGCGTGCGACCGCATCCTTTGCTAGCATTACTGTTTCGCAGAAGGAGGCCTGAGATGGATCGCCTGCCATTCCTCCTCACTCCGGACACACACCTGTACCAGGGCCCGGTGCGAGAGGTCGTTGCCGCCGATCGCCCCCACGAGGACACGGCGATGCTCTGCCCGAGCGGGGTACACCTCTACCGTATACTCCACCGTGTCCTCAGGGCGGTCTAGATAATGGTGACGCCTGGACGTTTCTTCCGTACGAATCTAGTGCAGGAATCTCCCGAACTTACCATATCCATGGCAATATGGGTCTAAGCGTTAATTTTTTTAAATCAAACATTATTCAACAATACCAAACGGTTGTGACAATACGTTATAACAAATACATTAAGAATTTTACGATATAATATACAGACCGGCTGTATTTATTTGTGGTTGATGGTCAACTGTTTTTCCTCACTTGTGTAGGCGAGAATACAGAGACAACATACTTCATACTGCTATCAAGTAAAAAAATATATACCCTTCTTTTGGCCTCCATCGCAGTCGGTATAGAGGAATTACCTTTTTTTTTTATAAAACAATGAAGTTTTTTGACAACTTGTTTTATAGATTCTTTTTAGTTAATTTTTTCGACTGGCCTGTTGGTTTAGTGGTCAGTGGCCTTGACTACTATGCTGGAGGTCGTGGGTTTGACTCCCACCCAGGACAAATGTTTGTGTGATGGGCATGATCATTTGTTCTGGGTCTGGTGTAATTTATCTATAATATGTATGTATTTAGAAATATATAAGTATGTTTATCAGTTGTCTAGTACTCATAACACAAGCTCTGCTTAGCTTGAGACTAGACGATGGCGTAAATTAAATTTTATACAACGGGTTCCAAAATTCAACAATAAATAGGCACCAAAGAATAGAAAATATTCCAAGTGTTTTTTTTTTTCTTCAAATAATTTGACATCCTTAGATAATTGACACCCCTCAAAATATCTATAACAGCCATGACCACAGTTGTTGGTATCGGCCATCTAAATAGCACTGATATCTATCATAACCGTTAAAACATTCCAGAATGCCTGTAGTTTTTACACAAGAATCGGTCGAAATTGTTTTCTTCCCTAAAATTTTGAAATATTTTTGCCTTCAGTCTACTTTTTGTCACTGCGGTGTAAAAAAATAACCCAACTATTATGGACTATAACTAACCACAACTCTTTATTCTCTCCCAACTGACGAGGCAAGATAAATCCCAATATTTATTAAAGGGTAACTTATGTTAAAAGTGACTGAGCCCTTTGAATTACAAGCAAACTCCGATGGCAGTAATATTTGAGCTTTTTACAAAATGACTTGACAGAATTAAGAAAGAAAGAAAAGCAGTTTATTCACGTGAAATGATGCAATCTTAAAACTAGCTAACAAACATAATTTAAGAGAAAGAGGAAGATATGCGTCACATCCGCGCAAAACGGCCGAACGCTCAGCATAAAGCTATGGCCTCATGCATAATGCGATGAGCTCACAGCGCTGGGTTTCAACGTGGGCCGGTGTCAACATTTAAAAGGTCGAAACGGTGCAGTGTGCAAATAGATTTGGATAGAAAAAGGAAACAAAAAATACAGATGAATTCTTATTAAGATGAATACAGAATTATTAGAAGACGTACCCATAAGTGATTTACAAACCATGTGGTTTCAAAATTATGGTTGCCCAGCACAGTATGTCCATCCTGAGCGACTTAGTCCTGTCCGTATGGCAACCCTCTTCAGGCCCCTGAAGGGCCATACGGATTCGCCTTCAGCGAAACCCCTTGATTTTTCTATCTGTGATTTTCGCAAAAACAAAGCACTCAAAATCCATTATCATCATTATCACATCCATATGTACAACAGAACGATTTCCTGTATTAATGCCAATGGTAAGCATGACGAGTGACAGGAAAAATAACACAGGACAGGGGCAGGAAGATGATGATGATGATAAACAATTGGAACATCTACTGTAATAATAGTCATTTTTAACCGATTTCTAAAAGAGGAGGAGGTTCTCAATTCGGATGTTTGTATTTTTTTTATGTTTGTTCGCGCATAACTTCGTCGCTTGCCAACCGGTTGGCGATTTGAAAAAATCTTTTTGTGTTGGAAAGGGTATACTTCCGAAATGGTCCCATAGTTACTGTACTATCCTTCAATATTGTCGGCTCTTAGCCGCGCGTGCCCTCTCACTCACACCGCTCACAGCCGACTGAGCTGTGTCGCTCGCACGTGCGCCAGAGATGACATAATGCTTCCCCCTCTTTCACTCGCATACACTACATCCCTCCCTTGTTTTATTTTTTTAAAACAAGAAAGAAACAATTAAAAACAATTGATCAAATAAATGATTCATCGTTTTATTATACTCGTAACTATTGATTACATTATTGAAAATCAAGCTTTATCATCTCATATTACTTTTAATTTTAGTATTCTTAACGATAGTCCTAATCGTCACCAATATTCTCGTCTGAACTCTCTTCTTCTACAATTTCTGAATGTTGTCCTTCCGTTTCTTTATTCATAGATGTCCATTCTCCTTCCACTTTCTTTAAATGGAGTATGTTTCTTCTTAATTGTTGTCCAGTTTCATCGTTCTGTACTTCCACATCTCCTCCTGTTTTAGATTTTACAGTATGAGTAGCTGTATCAAAATTAAGACTCAATTTATTAGATTTATTGGTATTCTTTACATACACCTAATCTCCCACTTGTATATCAGTTTCGCGTGCTCTTCGTCTTTTATCTGTATATTCTCTCCCTTTTTCTTTTTGTTCTTTATCTTTGTCTCTTACATCCAAATCCTCAAAATTTTGTTCCGCATAATCTATCATGGGAATCTTGTCCCTAAATTTCCTTTGAAAAAATAATTCTGCCGGAGTTTTTTTAGTCACACTATGGGGTGTGCTATTGTATATAGTCAGATATTTTATCAATGCTTCTTTCCAGCTTTTTCTCTCTACTTGGCATATTTTGAGTCGTTTAAGAATGTCTCGGTTCTGTCGGTATAACTATTCTTGTGCCTCTTAGTAATATGTCCCCAAAGAAACAGAACTCGTTCTCAAATAGTTTTACCTTACTTTTTATACCTTTACTTACCTTTTATACCTTTTACTGAATCATCCCACTTTCTGCTAAATATGCCATGTTTTACTTTTTGTATGTCAGTGTCGGTCTTTGAATGTTCTTCGATGTCTTTTAGTGATACGGCTATTGGTCTAGCGTGATCAATGATATCCTGAACGTAATCTTTTTGCTGAGTTTCATCATGTTTAAATGTACATGATCTAGACAAGGGATCAGCTATGTTATTTTTTCCTGGACGGTATATGACATTATATTTATAAGATTGAAGTCTCAATATCCAACGTTCTATACGAGCACACGATTTGGACTTCGGTCCGAATATGACATCAAGAGGTTTATGGTCAGTTATCAAGTCAAATTCCTTGCCGTACAAGAACATGTGGAAGTGTTCCACAGCCCACACCAATGCCAAAGCCTCTTTCTCAGTTTGGCAGTATCTGCGTTCGCAATCATTGAGGGTCTTATTCCCAAACGCAATTATGCGTGGGCCTCTTTCATTTGTCTGCACTAAAATTGCTCCGAGTCCGACCGGACTAGCATCTGCAAATACCATGGTTTTATCGTCTACGTTGTAGAACCCCAAATTTGGTATATCACTCAAAGCAGCCTTTAAAGCACAAAAGGCTGTTTGTTGACTTTTCCCCCAAGAATCCCTAATATCAGCATTTCTGGCTGATCTGATGAAATTGAACTTTAGTTTTACCGTAAATACATTTATCTTCTCTTAACATGATGTCATTCGCCTTTAATGTCTCTATCACTTTTTGTAACCGTCTGTCATGTTCTTGCTTGTCTTTTCCGTAAACTAAAATATCATTAATAAAATTAACTACACCTTCGCATTCTATTAATACTCTTTCGAGTATTTTTTGAAACATTTCTGGCGCACAGGTTATTCCGAACATTAACCTTTTAAAACGATATAATCCTTTACCAGAAATGAATGTAGTAATGTGTCTTGTTTCGGGCAGAAGCTCCAGTTGATGAAAGGCATCCTTTATATCTAATTTGCATTTTAGCATTTTGAATCTTCAGTAGTAGCTGTTCCATCGTGGGCAGTGGATGATTCTCCCACTTAATTGCCAAATTTGCGCGTCTCATATCGATACAGGGACGAACATCACCATCTGCTTTCAAAATCGGTACTACCGGAGATATCCATTCAGACGGTCCTTCTACCTTTTTTATTATGTCCTTTTGAAGTAGTTCGTCTATTTTGGAATTAATTTTTTCTTCTAAGGGAATCGGTACTCGTCTGTAAGGTTGTGCGGCTGGTTTTACGTCCTTATTTATTAGTATTTGTATCTGAATGTTTTTAAATTTGGGAAAGGGTGTCATCTCGACTTTATTTATGTCTAATCCTAGTTTAAATACGCCTAATGCAATTGCAGTTACTTTACCTAGTAAATTACGTGTCCCTTTGTCTATAACATAAAAGTTGGCGTTTTGTGTTTTTGTTCCAACACGAATATCCGTAGTAAAGGACGTCAATAATTTGAGAGGGAATTCACTTCCATATGCTACAAATGTTTTTCCTGAATTCTTTAGTTCTTTTCCTGTCTTTAAAACTTTTTCTCTTATTTCTTCCCACGTTTTATCTGTTATTAAGTTATGTTGACATCCGGAATCAATGAGCTTCTCTACTTGGGTTCCTCCTACTAAACAATTGAGTGTATCGTTAGGCAGGATATTAAAAACATAATCAATCTTGTCTTCGATCGCATTGGCCTGCTTCATATCTTCAACTCTTTGATTTGGCTTCTTTCTTTTCGCATCTATACCCCTTTCCGATTTGCTATCATCATAGTTCCGTTTTTGGCCTGTTCCTCTGCACTGAGCCTGGAAGTGCCCCACCTTCTTGCATTTGTTACAAATTTTTCCTTTGGCTGGACACTTCGCATCATACGCTAGATGATGACGCCAGCTACCACATCGATAACACGCCCTTTTATTGTTCTTTAATGTCTTTTCTTTCTCTTGTGTCTCAATTTTGCTTACAGTGTGTTCTTTTCCTTTCTGACTAAAATCAACTAATTGACGTTTTACTACCTCTAAAGTATTAGCTTCAGTTATCACTTCTGTTAAAGTAATTTTTTCTCCTGCGCGAAGTACTTTCTTTCTCAGTTCTTCCGACGAACATTTCTCAATTATCTGATCAATTATATTATCATCTACATCTATAAATTGGCATTTCAACGCTTGTTGCCTTAGGCGAACTAAATATTTTTCAAATTTCTCTTTTTCTTCTTGTTTCATTTGCCTAAATAGATGTCTTTCATACCGTTTATTTTGCTTGGGTGCGAAGTATTCATCTAACTTTTTTATTCCTACTTCAAATACATCTATGTCTTGATCATCTTCAACCGACGTGACGTAACCACCGGGTATGTTAAACAATATTTCTTGAAGTTCTTGTCCTCCCCAATGTAACAGACTTGCGCGTTTTTTAGAGCTATTATTAATATCTGCAGCTTCCAGGTAGATATTTAAACTCCTCTTCCCACGTTCCCATCTTGCTCCCACAGAACCTGCTTCACCATCGCACTCAAATTTTTCTAATGTAAAACTTGACATTATTTAATCTGTGAACAAGGAAACAAATAAGGAATGTCTCATTTAGGTTATCAAATGGGCATTATCCTTTCAACAACCTGATACATTCATTATTTATTCCTATCAACCTGTCCTTCCAAAACCACACAAATTGTTGATAAGTTCAGTAAACGGGCGTTACCCGTATAAATATTTCAATTACGAGCATTGCCCGTATCACTTCGCATTACAGGCATCACCCGTACCAAAATTACGTTACAGGTAACCCGTAAAGGCATCACCCATCGGTATTTAATTACGTTACGAAGTCCTCACAGGCATCACCTGTTTATGGACTACCAGGCATCATCTGGTAACATCACAGCGTCTCTAATATACCTTCACTACATCGCACCACACCTACATGCATCACCCATAGGTATTTAATTACGTTACGAAGTCCTCACAGGCATCACCTGTTTATGGACTACCAGGCATCATCTGGTAACATCACAGCGTCTCTAATATACCTTCACTACATCGCACCACACCTACAGGCATCACCCATAGGTATTTAATTACGTTACGAAGTCCTCACAGGCATCACCTGTTTATGGACAACCAATGACACTCTTTAATATTGTAGTTAGAAGAGACAAAATTCGAAAATAATATATTTACCTGATAAAGTAATAGACAATCAGACATAGATAGTAAACGAAGTTTAAAACGGAATCATGCAACTTAGCAGTATTTTAAGGATGTTCAATGCTAATCGGACCTGGAATCGAACCCGGCCCCGTAGTTCAGGGACAAGTTTTTCATTATTATATTTACACATCAGTTAATTTATCAAAAGTAAAATTTTGCGTGTGCGTGTGCGGGTATATTTGTCACTTTGTGTACAGCTGCCGGGAATGTACTATTTAAAACAAACATAAAACTTTTCCATGATAGAAAAGCAATCCACATAAATCGTACCGGTAGTTTCTAAAACCAGCCTACTCAAATGAATATATGCGCCAAGGACCAAAAGCGTTTGTAATCTAATTAATAATAATAGACTATACATTTAAACGATCTCATAAGTATGTCAGTACAAAAGTAACAAATGTAAACAAACGTTGAACGTCGCTTTTGAGTCACTATCTAAGGTAGTAACTAATACCCTCCGAAAGCGCTGACGAAAAAAATAAGGAGCGGTTGCCTCGTCCCGCATGGTAACTACCACGGATATCTATGGTAACTACCTACTTAGACGTAATGAAAATAAAATAAATACTTGCTTGTATCTGCAGTAATTCGTACTGGTAACTTTGTTTACTGCATTTCATTACTTATAAATACACTACACTGCCACAGACACACACACACTGTATTTTTTTTTTTTTTAATTATTACTCACAATAATTGATCCTCGTCGCCAAAATGTACTATCCTTCAATATTATCGGCTCTTAGCCGCGCGTGCCCTCTCACTCACACCGCTCACAGCCGACTGAGCTGTGTCGCTCGCACGTGCGCCAGAGATGACATAATGCTTCCCCCTCTTTCACTCGCATACACTACAGTTACCAAATCGGGATTTGATGATGAAATCTTGGCGAAATCGAGGGAACACCTCAAATATTATAGGCAACTATATAGTGATTTTAGTATTTTCATCGAGAACTTAACCATTTACAGTCAAAAAGTAACATTTGATGAAGTGGAACTGATGAAGAAGATCAGAAATGGTCAACGGAACTTCATACTCGCATAGATATCACAATGAAGATAGTTAAGCGACTATGACAATACAAATAAATGAATGGTTCTGAATAGTTACGTTGAAAATGGTATCATCGAAGTTATCTGATGATGATGATGGAGCCGGAAGGTAGGCACTGGAACTCCGTAATTAATCAGTGTAACCTAGCCGTGTTTGAACTTATTAGAATTGTCATGAGATGCACTTTGACTATAAGGTACTATCGAACTGATCTGATGATGGAGCCGGAAGGTAGGTACAGGAACTCCGTAATTAATCAATGTATCCTAGCCTTATTTGGGCTTATTAGAATTATCATGAGATGCACTTTGGCTATAAGGTACTATCGAACTGATCTGACGATGGAGCCGGAAGGTGGAAGGTAGACACAGGAACTTCATAATAAAACAATGTATCCTAGCAGTGTTTGGGTTAATTTGAATTATCATGAGAAATATGCACTCTGGTTATAAGTGTATCGAAACTAAAAAGTGTAAAATAAAAAACTTTTTACGAAAAAACATAACCGACTTCACTAAAAAAAAAAAACTAAAGGATCAAAATAACTTTAATTTCGGAAGTAGGTGTTAAATAAGATACAAATAATACCGAGAAACACCGACTTCCGAAATTAAAGTTATTTTCGTCCTGATGCTACCGCTTCAATTGCGAAGAACCTCAAGCGACGGATATATAATAACCTTGTTGGTAGTTATATTATCATGCCGTTTGGGGTTGAAACTCTCGGATCGTGGGGTCCGACTGCCCAGAAATTGTTTAAAGACCTTTACCAACGCCTTATTGATACTTCGCGTGACTCAAAGGATGGCCTTTACCTTGGGCAAAGGATAAGCATTGCCATATAGCGTGGCAATGCCGCCAGCCACATTACCAGTCAACAAAACATATTCATTAGACCCCGAGCGAACGCCGGCGTTCGAACGTCATTGTCTTTCTATTGTGTCTCTAATTACGCTACTCAATAGGTTAAGGCGTGTCAATTTTCGTTGGATTCCAAATTATTTTTTATACCATGAAATAAATTGAGATATTTTCATTTCTTTTCTCGAGTAGTCATGAGGAGCAGTGGTGGTCGAGTGGTAACGGCCCCGACTTACGAATTGTGGTCGCGGGTTCAAACCCAGCCGGGTGCTTATTTCATTACCACTGCTCTCAAAGCGGTGAAGGAAAACATCGTGAGGAAACCGCCATGTCCTAGAACCAAAAATTCGAAGACATGTGACATTCACCAACCCGCACTGGGCCCGCGTGGTGGATTACAGCCCATTCTCTCTCCTAGGCCTGAGTCCCTACAGTGGGAACATTATAAGGCCGACCAATGCTATGCTATGCATGAATAGGTTAGGTTCATCCTCAAAATCAATTAAGTTATTTAAGTATTTTACAATTATGTAAATTGTATGTTGAAATTGTTAAATAGCTAATTAACCAAAATTTATTATTAAAACAATAATATAAATATTGTTTTCTAGTAGGTTAATATAAGTACGAAAAAGTAAAATTTAAATTCTTTTCTTCTGTATATACACAGAAATACATACTAGTATGTGAAAACTAAAAAGGTTTTCTTTATTACAATCAAATAAAACATGATGTCAGCATTATAAGAACAAAATGAAAAAGTTTCTTACCAAAATCCGAAATGTTACAGAATTGAATAAATTCATTTTGAAGTAGATACTGTCCAATTCAACGGCGATAATATTAAAACGAAACAGTGTACAGTCACAACTCTGAGTATTTGGTAACTCAGCTAGGCTATTAAATTTTTAATAATGAGAAAAACAAAAATGTTATCAAGAAACCTCGTTTTTCCGGTTCCTTTTTAGATAATATTACAATTTAATCATAATTATGTGCTTTTACTAACAAGTACCTACGTCGGTAATACAGATATATATTTGACCACATTACCTAAATTTAGTACTTTTTGGGGTTCTGTTTTAAATTTTTTTGATGTCCGTTACCTACGTTTTTAGGATTAAGAGTCACATTAACCTATACTTATAAAAACGTTAACCTATGCACGCGCGTTCAGCCTGAGGTAAATAACGGAATTTATTTCTCAGTAAACTTTATTGTACACTAGAAAATCACTCCACCAACACTCACATCGCTTTACTTTTAGATGTTTTTGAAAATAGTTTCATATTTTCCTGTTTCCCTGTTTCCCTGATACAAAATACTAATAAATAAAATATATTAAATATATATATATAAAAAATACTAGCTTCTGCCAGCGGCTTCGCCTGCCTGAAAATAGGTGTCTCCTTACAAACTTCCAACCCCCGTTTTATCCCCTTAGGGATGGAGTTTCATAAAATCCGTTCTTAGCGGATGTCTACACCCTTTAAGGATGGGACTTACCGCCGTGATAATGGCGTGCCCAATTAATTTTTTGACCTGTAGTTTCTCTAGGCTGTACGCAGTTGACCAATTTACTACATATATTTATAAAAAAAAAAATGGTAAGGTTATCAATTTAATAATTCGTTTGAAACAATTTGATAAAATTGGATATCTGCTCAATATAAACACGGTGATCAAATTAACTGTCTAATAATTTTTTATAAGGAATTTTTCCGAACTAGTACGGAACTGACACAAAAATAGACCTCGCTGTTGACCATTACTTTAACATTTTGTTATCAATTATCCTTAAAATAATTATTTTAATTAACTTAATCTGCTATATTTTTTCTTTCCTTAAAACTTTGGTAACTTGTGATAACGAGTTACCAAGGTGCCAGGTTAAACATCACTAATTACCGAGTTTAGTAAAATATCACCCACAAAGTGTACCTTTATTGGCTGTTCGTAGTGAACACTGACAAGGAACAGAGCTCTCATCTCTTGCCTTTATTGGCTGGCTTGAGTGGAGATTTGCAAGAGCAAACGTGCTCGGGAGAAGGGTGTATAATCCAGTAAGGTGGTAGTAGGAATCTTGACCGTACTTCTGGGATTGTCCTGATAGATAGGATAATATATGTTGCCCTCTTGTTGCTACGTCACTTCGTGCTAGCAACCGTTTTTGCGGCCAATTTATTAAGTGTGCAAGTCACCCCCCGCCTTTTATGTCGATGTCTGTTAATAACATTGTTCAGGCAGGGGCCAAAGTCTTATCATAGTTCTTAGTAACCAGTCCACTTAAGCCTCCCAAAACTATAGCCCTAAATCTTAGTTTTCCATATGGCACTATAGTTTTCACCAACCGAGAATTATCCTTGGGTACACTAGCATAGTGCCTATAGAGATAACTGTGAGTTGGTACCTACAACGTACCATGAAAATCGTCTAAAAGACCTGTGCCGCCTACCCCCTACGACTTACGTAATACGTAGTTGTAGGTCACGGGTTCGAACCCAGCCATGCGCATTACTTTGCATAATTTATTTCATCACCACTGCTCTCAAAACGGTGAAGGAAAACATCGTGAGGAAACCGGCATGTCCTAGAACCAAAAATTTGAAGACGTGACATCCACCAACCCGCACTGGGCCTGCGTAGTGGATAACGGCCCATTCTCTCTCCTAGAGAGGAGGCCTGTGTCCCAACAGTGGGAACATTATAAGGCCGACTATGCTATGCATGAGCAGGTTCATCCTCTAATTCAATTTAGTTATTTTAATATTTTACAATTATGTAAATTGTATGTTGAAATTGTTAAATAGCTAATTAACCAAAATTTATTATTAAAACAATAATATAAATATTGTTTTCTAGTAGGTTAATATAAGTACGAAAAAGTAAAATTTAAATTCTTTTCTTCTGTATATACACAGAAATACATACTAGTATGTGAAAACTAAAAAGGTTTTCTTTATTACAATCAAATAAAACATGATGTCAGCATTATAAGAACAAAATGTTACAGAATTGAATAAATTCATTTTGAAGTAGATACTGTCCAATTCAACGGCGATAATATTAAAACGAAACAGTGTACAGTCACAACTCTGAGTATTTGCTAACTCAGCTAGGCTATTAAATTTTTAATAATGAGAAAAACAAAAATGTTATCAAGAAACCTCGTTTTTCCGGTTCCTTTTTAGATAATATTACAATTTAATCATAATTATGTGCTTTTACTAACAAGTACCTACGTCGGTAATAAAGATATACATTTGACCACATTACCTAAATTTAGTACTTTTTGGGGTTCTGTATTAAATTTTTTTGATGTCCATTACCTACGATTTTAGGATTAAGAGTCACATTAACCTATACTTATAAAAACGTTAACCTATGCACGCGCGTTCAGCCTGAGGTAAATAACGGAATTTATTTCTCAGTAAACTTTATTGTACACTAGAAAATCACTCCACCAACACTCACATCGCTTTACTTTTAGATGTTTTTGAAAATAGTTTCATATTTTCCTGTTTCCCTGTTTCCCTGATATAAAATACTAATAAATAAAATATATTAAAAATATATATATATATAAAATACTAGCTTCTGCCAGCGGCTTCGCCTGCCTGAAAATAGGTGTCTCCTTACAAACTTCCAACCCCCGTTTTATCCCCTTAGGGATGGAGTTTCATAAAATCCGTTCTTAGCGGATGTCTACACCCTTTAAGGATGGGATTTACCGCCGTGATAATGGCGTGCCCAATTAATTTTTTGACCTGTAGTTTCTCTAGGCTGTACGCAGTTGACCAATTTACTACATATATTTATAAAAAAAAAATGGTAAGGTTATCAATTTAATAATTCCTTGGAAACAATTTGATAAAATTGGATATCTGCTCAATATAAACACGGTGATAAAATTAACTGTCTAATTTTGTATAAGTAAGGAATTTTTCCGAACTAGTACGGAACTGACACAAAAATAGACCTCGCTGTTGACCATTACTTTAACATTTTGTTATCAATTATCCTTAAAATAATTATTTTAATTAACTTAATCTGCTATATTTTTTCTTTCCTTAAAACTTTGGTAACTTGTGATAACGAGTTACCAAGGTGCCAGGTTAAACATCACTAATTACCGAGTTTAGTAAAATATCACCCACAAAGTGTACCTTTATTGGCTGTTCGTAGTGAACACTGACAAGGAACAGAGCTCTCATCTCTTGCCTTTATTGGCTGGCTTGAGTGGAGATTTGCAAGAGCAAACGTGCTCGGGAGAAGGGTGTATAATCCAGTAAGGTGGTAGTAGGAATCTTGACCGTACTTCTGGGATTGTCCTGATAGATAGGATAATATATGTTGCCCTCTTGTTGCTACGTCACTTCGTGCTAGCAACCGTTTTTGCGGCCAATTTATTAAGTGTGCAAGTCACCCCCCGCCTTTTATGTCGATGTCTATTAATAACATTGTTCAGGCAGGGGCCAAAGTCTTATCATAGTTCTTAGTAACCAGTCCACTTAAGCCTCCCAAAACTATAGCCCTAAATCTTAGTTTTCCATAATTATGTCACTATAGTTTTCACCAACCGAGAATTATCCTTGGGTACACTAGCATAGTGCCTATAGAGATAACCGTGAGTTGGTACCTACCACGTACCATGAAAATTGTCTAAAAGGCCTGTACGAGTTGGTTTCCACCCCTCATACGTCTTCTAAAGATCTAGTACACCAGAATCCTGAAATAATTACATGACAAATAATAATATAATCTTTATGGGGAAATGTTTATTTACATTTAAAAATACTAACTAATTACAATAAAATAAAATAAATAATAATAAAAACCCTAATCTAATTGCAACTAACTAAAACTAAAATATGGCGTCAAAAAACTCTTCCACATCGCTGTCGACTGGTAATGTGACCAAAAGACTGGCGGCATTGCCACGCTGTATGGCAATGCTTATCCTCTGTCCGAGGTAAATAAAATCCAGTCCTTGGGTCACGCGAAGTGTCAACTAGACGTTTTGACAGTCAATCTTTATTAATCTTTTATACAATATTTTTAAACAGGAATGTTTTGTAGTCTGTATTAAAGTGTTTTATTTTTAAGTATTTAATTTACCTAAATCTCTGGTAATTTAATGGTAAATTTTGGCTACCTTAATGTGTGTCTAATATTATTTAGTTTAAATAATTTGGGTAAGGATTTGTTTATATTTCTGTTTTATTTACCGTCGAACTCTAGATAGTTGTGAGTTACTTTACGTTACTAAAACGCTATCGACTAAATATTTGCATGCCATCACTAAATAGCGGAATGTGTCTTTGCACTTAGTCTCCTTTATATAACATCTTTAGTACCTACCACATTTTACGCAAATAAATGATATTATTATTATTATTTTACATGTGCTACAAGTAAATAATTTTATACAAATAATTATGCTAGTACCCAACTAATAACTAAGTGTATAACTAAACTATGCTTGTTTAAGGACTTACGGAAAGTTAACTTTAATCCTAGAATTATGTATAATAGCGACTTGCTCGGGCAAGTTAGGCTAAATTTATAAAACCTTTGTTTCAGGAAATCACTTAATAAGACTAATGACTATGGGTGCAAGTACGTATATAGAAAATCTATTTACGAGTATATACATAAAAAACTTTTTACAAAAATAAAACACAACCGACTTCAAGGTGCAAAATAACTTTAATTTCGGAAGTCGGTGTTTGTATAATAGTTTTGTCTCTTCGTTATTTAACACCGACTTCCGAAATTAAAGTTATTTTGCACTTTTCAGTGTTTTTTTTTTTTACTTTGAAGTCGCTTGTATTTATTTTTGTAAAAAGTTTTTTATTTTACACTTTTTAGTTATGGTACCACCACTAAAAAGTACCCTTCAGCCAAACTTAAATACCTTATAGCCAGAGTGCACCTCATGACAATTCTAATAGTCCCAAACACGGTTAGACTACATTAATTTATTACAGAGTTCCGGTGCATAACTTCAGGCTTCATCATCAGATCAGTTCGATATATTCCCCCTCTACTTTCAGTCAGTCATCGACTACACGTATAAACAAAGCAATTTTACTTGTTACGACGGTTCTGCTGTGATCCTATGAGGAGTTCTGTTCCATATCTTCGAAGTTCATGATCGTCATAACAATATTTCTATGGGACCAACTCGGAAGCATAACCTATCAATCAAAAAAAAAAATTTCAAAATCGGTCCTCAATTGACCGAGAAATCGGTGAACATACATAAAAAAAAAACATTCAACCGAACATAGAACCTTCTCGTTTTTGAAGTCGGTTAAAAAGGAGAAACTGACTGACTGACATATCAACGCACAGCCGAAACTATTGGGACTAAGAGTGTGAAATTGTGCATATGTTTTCCTTTTATGATGTAGGCTAGCACTATGAAAGGATTTTCCAAAATTTACCCCCTAAGAGGATGAAACAGGTGTCCAAAGATAGTATGGGAAATTCTACGTTCGCGCGGGCGAAACCGCTGGCAGAAGCTGATACAGAATAAAAACTTATAAACCTTACAGTCACACTAAAGTTTCTAGTAATTTTTTGTTTATGTGTAATTGAATTTCAATAGATGCACCGATCAATGAACTACATTTAATATAATTTGTACTTTTTATATTTAACTAGCCTGCTGTTGCCCGCGACTTTGTCCGCGTTAAGTTCATTAAACTGTACAATAAATTCTGTTCTTGCAATTCATTCTGAAGGCATCGAAATTATTTATTTTACTTTCACATAAAACGGTTAAAGGTTTATCGGTTGTTGAACGACCCCTTATATATCCAAACTCTTTGGTATGCAATAATTTATGTCTGATAAAAAATCTTTGTAGATGCTCTAAAATAAGTTTTTCAAATATTTTAATAGACGCTTAGAGACTCGCTTGCCCGAATTCCAAACAGCCCGACAACCTTTTTTTTTTTTTTTTTTGAATTGAATCTGTTGGCAACATCTGTAACTACTGCAGAGCGTGCGCGCCTGCTAGCTGTGGGAGAGTGGGAGTCGGGTCTCTGGCTTCATGCATTACCGTCGTCGAACATAGGCACCTTGTTCGACGATACTACCTTCCGCCTCGCTGCTTCCCTACGTCTTGGCGCTCCTTGTTGCTCTCCTCATCGGTGCCACTGTGGCGAAGTTGTCAACAGCCTCGGACACCACGATCTGTCATGCAGCCGAAGTGCGGGTCGCATAGCGCGACACGCGAATATCAAAGACATCCTCCGACGTGCTCTTGTCACCGTCGGCGTTCCGGCCGTATTGGAACCTTATGGCCTGGCATGCGACGATGGCAAAAGACCGGATGGTATGTCTTTATTTCCATGGAAGATGGGTAGGCCTTTAGTGTGGGACGCTACTTGTGTCGATACTCTTGCGCCATCTCATCTTCCTAGCTCGTCGTGCTGTGCCGGTGCTGCCGCAGCGGCTGCAGAGAACCTCAAGCGGCGGAAATATAATAACCTTGTTGGTAGTTATATTTTCGAGCCGTTTGGGGTTGAAACTCTCGGATCGTGGGGTCCGAGTGCTCACAAATTATTTAAAGAACTTTCAAAACGCCTTGTTGACATTTCGCATGACCCAAGGGCTGGCTTTTACTTCGGACAAAGGATAAGCATTGCCATTCAGCGTGGCAATGCCGCCAGTCTTTTGGGTACATTACCAGTCGACAGCGATGTGGAGGAGTTTTTCGACGCCGTACTTTAGATTGCTTTTTTAGTACTTTATGGCTTTTATTTTTATTTTGTAAGTTAGTTTTAATTACGTTATTATTAATTTAAATGTATATAATATTTTACTAAAAGTGGGGGGTAGCACAGAAATGGGTCTGTAATTCGTGGAATCAGATGTATTACCATTTTGAATACTGGGATTATTTTACAATTCTTCATTAAATCAGGAAATTTATTAAAATAAATAAAAGAAGCTACAAAGAAGGAGCTACAATGTGGATTATAGACTTAACAACGTCCACAGAATTACCGTAATAATTCGTATTAATCAATGTAACCTAGCCATGATTGTGCTTATTAGAATTGCAATGAAATGCAATTTGGCTATAATGTACTATCGAACTGATCTGATGATGGAGCCGGAAGGTAGGCACAGGAACTCCGTAATTAAGCAATGTATCCTAGCCGTGTTTGGGCTTATTAGAATTGTCATGAGATTTTTTTTTTTTTATTTAGGTGGGAAAATCATCTTATGACAAATCCCGCTCTTGGGCGGAGCGGGAGATAGTGTCAGACTTTTACTGACTAAAAACCCACTCCTGTTCCTTCGTTGCCTTCGTCCCAGGGCCACGGTTTCGTTTTCACACTACCCATGGCCCCAGTAGGCTTCGACCCTGCTGGGCCCCTACGATTTGCTGACATCTCCCTGAGGCGCGCGCGGAACAATACGCGCCGTCGACGACTTGGGCTCGGTCCGGATGGTTACCGGACGGTCGGACGGCGGGCCACCCATTGCCCGCCGTCCGCAAGCCCGCGCCCACGGTGGCCGGAAATCGGGATCGGAATCCCGGCGGCGGTTGGGGCGTGAGGACAGTTGCCGTTGCCTCACGCGATTGGCCGCCTCTTTTGCTAGCATTACTGCTTCGCAGAAGGAGGCGACCGCCTGCCACTCCTCCTCGCTCCGGACCATGGCCTGTACCAAGGCCCGGCGCGAGAGATCGCCGCCGCCGATCGCCCCCACGAGGACACGGCGTTGCTCTTCCCAAGCGGGGCACACTTCCACCGTGTGCTCCACCGTGTCCTCCGGGCGGTCCACACAGTAGCGACACCCGGGCGTCGCTTCCGCACGAATCCGGTGCAGGAACTTCCCGAACTTCCCGTGTTCGGTGAGAACCTGCGTCATGCGGAAGGTGAGGACGCCGTGAGGTCTTTCCAACCACGCCTCAAAGAAGGGACTTACCGCCATAATTGTGGCGTGCCCAGCACTGGGTCGCGACAGTCGCTGTCACCATTTCTCCATGAGATCCCGCCGGAGCTCTGTCCGCCATGCTGCGACTTGTCGCGGCAGCGGAGTTTCGCCCCGGCGTTGCATCTCCATGCGCAGATCGTGCAGAATTGTCATGAGATGCACTTTGGCTACAAGGTACTATCGAACTAGCCTGATTTTGGAGCCAGGTGGATGGGAACTTCATAATAAAATAATGTATGGATGCAGTGTTTGGATTTATTCGAATTGTCATGAGAAATAGGTACCTACTCTGGCTATAAGTGTATCACAACTAAAAAATGTGAAATAAAAAAAAAAACAAAAAAAACCGACTTTTTTGTAAAAAGTTTTTTAACACATTGATGACGGTCACAAAGATAATCGGAAAATAGTAGAAGTGGCGCTCCTCTAATCACAAGTAATTCAAGCTTGTGCAGTAATATAAAACAAGATATTGTGTTAGAGGCCTAGTGTACACCACTATCTAGTCTAGTACTCTATTTAGTAGTAGTATTGTGACAGCCTGTAAACTGCTTGGTTAGTTGATCTTTTGAGTTTAGACCCAAAACAAATAAATTGCTTTACAATAACCAATAATATGGGTTTAGTTATTGGAAATCAATTTGATAGCTACAAGATAATCTATTTAACTGCTGTTTACATTTTTTTCTGAGTGCCCTTTTTTCGGTTGGGTAAATCATCTAATGACATCCCCCGCTCTTGGGCGGAGCGAGAGATAGTGTCAGACTTTTACTGACTGAAAACCCACTCCTGTTCCTTCTTTGCCATTTTTCCAGGATCCCGGGGATTAGATTAAGGCCCATTCCATCTCCTAGAGAGGAGGCCTGAGTCCTAGCAGTTTTTTCCTATTTATCTTCAACGACGGTCTCGGGGTCTTTAGTAAGTCGTGCCTCAGGGTTCAATTCTTGCCCCTTTTCTTTTTCTACTATATATTAATGACCTTCCTTACATGATGGCTAATTTATCCAATATAATTCTATTTGCTGATGACACTTCCTTTATTTTTAAAGTAGATAGAAAAGATGCGGATGTCTTGCATGTCAACGAAAATCTAGCTGTTCTTTCTAAATGGTTCGCAGCTATTAATCTAAGAGATTAAATGCGAATAAAACTTAATATAATAAAGTTTTCATTACAACTCAAGTTGACGTCAGTCTAATTCTTGACTGCAAAAAACTTGATGTTATACGGAAACTATGTTCTTAGGTATAATAATAATAATAACCATTTTATTTTCAGGCATCGGAGGCCAATAGAAAAAATACATACATATTATAAAAACTTATTTAATAATTATACACGTCATAACATCGGCGTTGTGTCCCACTGCGTGGTGTCGCGTAGCCGTCCCCGGAAACGTCGATACACGACACCTTTCGGCCAAAAGTCCTCTCTCAAAAAGGTGTGCACCATCTGCACACCTTGGTTGGAACTCGTATCACAAACGAAGAACACATCATAACGTTGTATAAATATCGCAAAAAAGAGCAATCCGGGATATCCATAAACCCATTTTACGAGTCTCTCAGAAATAAGTTCAAAGAAATTGATATACTGACTCTGCCTTCTCTTTATATCTTAGAAAGTATTATGTATGTTCGTAAAAACTTAGAACTATTTAACATTTGAAGCGATTTCCTTAACATAAATACGCGTAGAAAACACGAAATTGTATTACCCAAATGGAGATTAGCTAAGACCAGCAAGTCATTCTTAATAAACAACATACGCTTTTATAACAAGCTGCCAAAATCGGTAACTGAACTTAGCGAAGGAAAGTTCAAAACTCATGTAAAGCGTGTCCTAACTAAAAAAGCGTATTCCAAGGTTAAAAAGACTATGTCAAAGACACGCTTGTTTGGCAATGACTGCTTCTGCACATGTGGCCCCCTGTTAACTCATTAATATATGTATATTAACTGCTCCATCTTTGTTTTAATATATACAATTTTTTTCTAACACATTGCTTTTGCAATATTTTTTATATTTTTTAGACCTTAACCACCTTAAATTCGTTAGTAATTTATTTTATTAACATCTCATTTATGGATAGTTGTAATTATTTAATTTTCTTGCTTTTTTATATAGCGTCATTTTATAATATATAATGTGAATGTGAGAACACTGTAGATTCCGCGAATTCTTAGATTACTTCCTAACGTCCACGTCTCACTTTTTTATTGTGATCATTTTTATTGTGCTTTTGGGTACAATATTGACTACAATGTTGACTGGCCTACGCTGTCCTTACATAATATCTATTAATACTTATTTGGAAATATTGTAAGATAACCGTTTTTTTTAAAGAGTAAACATGGAGTTTCTTGTCGGTTCTTCTCGTTCTTCTCCATAGGAAACGACCAATTTGGAACCGTGCACTAGCTTCTGAAGTTTTATAAGTGCCCATGTAGGCACGAAGGCAGGCAGGTATGTGAAATAAAAATATGTATTTGACTTTTTTTTTTGAGAACATTTCAATGCTAATAATTATGCTATTAGTTGAATGTACAGTGTTTATTTAAATATAATTTTAATCTAAAGTGAATAGATTACTTGGATTACTTATTGGCAAACATATTGCATCATCGATCACATTATAGCTTACCATCATGTGGCGCTATCCCACATGATGGTAAGCTAACGCGATCCTAAACGTGATAAAAAAAATTGGAATCTCATTAAAATGTCAGACTTTATATGAATGGGTACAAAACGGAAAAAAAAATAATAACTAAAAATTTTTTAATTATTCCACAACATAGAAAAAATAAAATAAAAAATATCGCCTTATTTTTTTTAACACATGAAAGAAGATTTGCCATGTCATAAAGTTTCAGAAAACTATTTCTCTTTACACCCATCGATATTTATTATGTGATACGTGGTAGTAAGGCTGTAAAGGTGCCGTTAAATTTAAGGGCCACATGTTTGTTAATAAACTCTGGTTATAAACACTACAATTAGAGCCTGATAGTCAAAGTGCGGCGAATAGGTAATTGCGCATCAAGTGTGGTATACGAGTAGATGTAGAAAAATAAAACAAAGGGGAAATATTTTAAAGTTTATTTTTTAAATTACAGGCAAAATAGCAGTGAAAACTTTGTAACTGTTTTCATTTGAATCTGTGTGATGGCTGACCGATGACTGTGATCTTCGTCAACTTAAGGTCGGGCTTGATTTAGTACTGAAACATTTTAAAGAAATTTTGAAGTATTGTAAGATAATAGCTAAGTCAAAGACCAAGCATGTGCTCGAGCAACATTTCTGAATAGATAATTAGGAAACGGAGATTACATAATATTGTTATGAAAACAAAAATTTAAATGAATTAATTTATAATCTTTCAATTAATATAATTTTTCATTGAATAAGTTACCAAACAGATTTATACGATTATGTAGATAAAAAATATCTTTTACCGTAAGTTCGTCTCCTGTGGCGATTATATGACATTTTAGCGGCAACGGCGACGAGTATGCCGACAACGAAAACACAACATCCAATGCCTGCTACCGTTCCTCTTGAATAGTGCGCACCAGTTTCCGTAGGTGGTGATGCTACTGTATATGACTCAGGTTTGCTGTGACAAAAAGATATACGATTAATCTCATTTCAATTTCATAATACAGTACAATACAAAGAACTTTTTATCATATTGCGAGTATTTTTGCTGTGATGGTCTCAACTTGCGTGAAAAGAATGCTAACAAGGCTGCCAGTTGTCATCTTTGAATTGCTGCACGACTCCATCGATAGCTAAATCAGATGCTTCCGTGACTTAAACCAATTTAGCTGGTAAGTCAGGATGTGCCAGTAGCGCTGTATCACATAGGCTGTCCTTACGCTCCTCGAAGATCCTTAACGAGCTATTTTAACTGGCTGTGAGTCTTTAATGTTGACAGTCAGCAAGGCATTCAGAGGCATTTGGATCTGTGCAGCCCGAGGTATGAATCTCCAGTAAAAGCTTAGCATGCCCAGAAACTGATGACCCCGACATGATACATGGACACACGATACGATGACGAGGTACGTATGTAACGATTCATCACTTCTTCAATCACTTTGAGTATTGATACAATAAGTAATAAAAAAAAAAACATTAATCATTAAGTTGTACCGTGTTTCTTTATTACACGACTGCCCTTTCCGTTCCAGAGTCGCGGTAATTCTTTCGAATAATCCCGCAGCCTTAACTGCTATTTCTAAAGGTACCTACATGAATTGAAACTGTAACAACGCAAAGTTTTGCAACTTACCCTGCAGGCGGTGATGTAGGAGCGGTGGCCTTTTTAATGGGTTTAGTTTCAGGAAGAGTGGCTTTATTATGGGGAGTAGAGTCGTTATGATGGGGAATAGTTTCAGTAGCAGTTTTGTTATTATTCACAGTAAGATTTTTGATACTAATATTGCTGTTTGAAGTTTCGGTGTCTGTAATATTCTGTAGGACTTTATCCAGTTGAATGGTGAGATTTCTGTGTAAGAAATAAAACTATTAATATAAAGTAGATACGCCCTTTCAATATTTTAATGTATGGAAATAAATTTTCTGCAAATAAAACGATCAAAGCCAAGAGTAAAAAAGATGGATCCTAAAAAAAAATACCTACTACATTCTATTTATCTGTTATTTAATTATTGTGCACACCTACCACAGTGTTGTCTTTTTTAACCCAAAGGTTGACGGGTAGAAAATGCCTTATAGCATTAAGTCCGCCTATGTAGGTACCCCTATTGTACATGAAGTTTAAATAAATAAATAAATAATTATAAAAATGATTTTTCAATTTTATTGGAAGGGTGTGTGTGTGTTATTTTTTTTTTATTCTTTTTTTATTTGAATGTGAGAAATCATCTAATGATTTTTCCCGCTCTAAAGCGATCGATCGCGTTGATCTGCCCTTCTGATACTTTGCCGTCATGTTTCTGTGACACCACTTTTCTAAATAATTATTTTTATCCTTTTTTTTGAGGTGGAAAATCATCTAATGACTACTACCTCTCTAGGGCAGAGCTGGGAGGTCGTGTCAGACTTTTACTGACTAAAACCACACCTATATTCCTTCAGTTGCCTTTTGCGTTCTAAGACCACAGGTTTCCCTTTCAGAAGTCGACCTATAGCCCCAGTAGGCTTCGGCTCTGCTGAGCCCCTACGATTTTGCTGACATCTCTTTGAGGCGCGCGTGGAATACTACGCACCGTTGACGACCCGGTCTTTGTCCGGGTGTTTACCGGACGGCCGGATCTTGAGCTACCCATTGCTCTTCGCCCGCAAGCCCACACCTACGGTGGCTGGTAGACAGGGTCGGGGTCTCTGCGGCTGGGGAGTGAGGATGTCCGTTCCCTCACGCGTGCGGCCACCTCCTTCGCTAGCATTACTGCTTTGCGGAAGGAGGCAACCATCGCCCTTTACCGCTCGCTCCGGACCATGGACTGGCCATGGCTTGCTAGGACTCGGTACAAGAGGTCTTTGCCACCGATTGCCCCTACGAAGATACGGCAGTGCTCCGCCCAAGTGGGGCACACTTCCATTGTGTCCTCTGGGCGGTCCGCACAATGGTGACACGCTTCTAGTTTCTAATTTCAACTCGATACCTTCACGCGTTCCTAAGATAAAAGGTCTTGACAGACCGACAGACGGACAAAGTGATCCGATAAGAGTTCCTTTTTTTCCTTTTTAGGTACGGAACCCTTAAAAAAAACACTAACTATTCAAGATTTTTGTTTATGCCAAACCATTTTAAAATACATGCTTTATTATGATATGTAACTTTCAAATATTTTCATGTCGTAATCTCGTAGATACACACGTTTGGAATCGTTAGTTAAGGTCAGATTCATAATTTTTTAATCGAACCAACTAATTTATGTCAGGTTTTAATTTTAAACAACCAATATTTTATTGGTCATATGTCCAACCCAGCGGTTGGACATATGACCAATTTTAATAAAATATTTTTTTTGTGGTGTTTTTCTTTCATATTTGTGGAATTCCAGAGGTTCAAAAAAGTTCGAAATTAGTGCAACCTCACCTTAAATTCATTAATTTATAGCTACGTTACTGGAACAATGTACCTACCTACTTACAAGCTTCTTTATTACAAACCATCATCGAATAAGATTATGGCAGCTTTCTTATCTTTGTACATTTCTAAGTTCGTATCATTAGTATTTAGACTTTTAGAGTGATTAAAAATCAGTTTCTGTAATATCAGTGTTGTCATAAGACATTCGTAGGTACAGCCAGGGGTCAAAAGTGCAGTTGCACTCTAGCAATGCTAAGGTGTCTAAAATTTCTTTGTAGTAGAAGTTCAATAATCCACAACTAGTATATTCAATAATTTAGATTCTATGCTGCAAATTAAATCTGGCGTGAACCCCTGATTGTACCTACATTCATAAGTCGGGTACAGACTACTATAACGTAATACGCAAGGTATCATGAAAGGAGCATTTGATAAGAGTGAACGCAGCGCGCGCACGAACCGAGCATCTACCTACTCACATAGTTGAAATGCTCTGTTTGCACGCGTAGTGTGCACGGTTCGCGCACGCAAGGCGTCCACACTACGTGAATTCTGTTACACTGCATGATACATTGCGACAATGTGGATGGCAAATTCTTTCATGCGTCTTACATTGCATGTTACGTTACAGCAGTATTCGGTTATAGAAGCGCTGCGCGGCGATACAGTCATGTGTGTGTGTGTGTAGGTAAGAATGTAGTAGTCCGGAGCGTCGCAATACATTGCGCGTTCGAAAATGTCAGTTTCTGCACTAGATATAATTTGGTTACTGTCATTCATGTCGGACTTTATTTACAATTTATGCCAAAATTTACTTTAAAACATGAAGTTAAATCGTATTATTGTCTTTGATGCATGTATTGCCTGTAAAAATACCTTGTAAAAAATCAGATTGTATAATATATGAAGGTAGATACCGTTTTATGGTTTGAAACCATTTTCTTATGCAACTTTATGTTTTGTTTTTTTTTATTGTTTTAGACCAATAAAAATACATAAAATTACTCACTTTACGGATTTGCACAAATGATCAATTTCACCCAATCTGAAACAGATAATTTCATATATTATTTATATGAAGAAGAGACCGAGCTTCGAAGATACGCTTCCTTTCTCAAGGAAGGGCGTCAAGGAGCGTTTCGACTGTCCCTAAGTAAACTATCGGAAGTGAAAAAGCTTACTTTACAGAGGAGTGATAAACTAGTGCGCCTCACCATCAATGATTGCATCGCTGCTTACCATCAGGTGGGATCGCAGTCAAGCACTGGTTTATATGAATAAAAAAATAAATAAAAAAAAAGTTTATTTTATGTATAACTTTGTCATTAATAAATATATCTGTATATAAATTTGATTTCATAGTTAGGTTGGGTTTAAGAATCATTAGACAAAAAAAAAATATTAAGCTAGCTAGGTTTTATTAAGCTTGAAACAAAAATAAAAAAATTATACAATTTTTCAAATTCGAGAGTTTACCTAGGGACAGTCGGTTTGTTTATACTGGTGCGCAGTCGTATTTTTAAATACTATGGCCATATTAATTTGTCAACATGGAAGTGACTTCATCGAATGCCTTGTTATACAAAGAAAGATGGACGGGACGAAGCTGCGTGGCAGATCACCGATGTGATGGACAGATCAGACCAAAGCAGCTGTTGGCGGCACATTGAACGAGTGCGCCTGGATGACTGCTAGCAGGAACAAAATTGGCGGAAAGTCGTGCGGCGTACCCAGACAGCTTCCGGAGCGGACCTTTGTGACAACCACGACCACTCTAGTAAGAGTGAAACGACAAAGAGGAAGAGAGCAAAATTGGTAGTTTATTTTCGTCGCCGTTTGCCACAAACCCGAACATCTTACATCAGCCCCCCTAGCCAAGTTACAACCGTTTCGTTTCGATTCTCTTTTCGTCGATCGCCTCGAGTAGGCCACGCCTCCGATTCCTTTATTCTGACGTCATCTCAACGCTCAGTCACGTGGTCAGAACAAAGGAATATGAGGCGTGGCCGACTCGAGGCGATCAACGAAAAGAGAATCGAAACGAAACGGTTGTAACTTGGCAAGAGGGCAGGCACACTTACAAAATGAATCTCACTCGCCAACGTCCTTTACCAAAAAACTCGATTGGTAATTCATATACTCACAATTTTTTGTCCAATCCAAGCCAAACGTCTTTGTAAGCGCACTCCGTCTGAAAATAAGACAACGATAAGAAATATTTAATAACGTAATATTGACGACACGGCTGGTGTTGAGCGATCGGCAGCTGCACTGTGAGCTGTGGGTTCTATTCCCGTACGGAACTAATACTTTTATGGCCTTCTGGTAGTTGTTCCGGGTCTAAGTGTCTTATGTATATGACTCACCCACGACACCTGACCCATCCTAGGTACTTTTACAAGATCCTGAGTACTAATACAAGATTGGGGCGCAAAAATAAACTATACATTTTACAATTTTCTTCAAATAAATCACTTATTAAAATTATGATAAAGTTCATCTTAATACAACAATCTTACCTTCAATTTTCCTATGCTGACGCTGAAAGCAAAACATAATCAGTTTAAAACTTGTATTTAAAGTGTTTAACAATGAATTTATTAAACAATAAGTTAGAAAGAAAATTATAAAAATAAAACTTACTTAGAACACGCGCATAATTTTGTCATCGCATTCACCCTGAAACAAGGTGATTGAATTTAAAATTTAATTTAATGTATTATTGCGAAGAAGGAGATCTTCAAGCATCATTGGATTCATAAATTTATTATGAATAATTATATTTTCTAAAAGACAACCCCTTGATTCACAAAAATATTATTTAATTTTACTGAGTTATTCAAACAGCAGATATTTCTGAGATTTCAGTGTTGTTTTAGTCCCAAAAAGTAAGTGTTATATAATATCAGAAATCATAGGTTATGAGTTATATTATTTTTAACTTTTTTGAAATAACTGTACTTACACCTCATCCAAGTTCTGTCGTGAAGAGCAGTATTTCTTGTCCTTTATACACAGGAACTGGAAAACAGCACAGAATTATACAGGTGGCAATCTGGGATATATGGTACGTTCAGGGTCACAATGAAAATAAAGCAGCACGAAAAAAAATCCATTACTCGTTCTAAGACCTCACTGATGCAACCACATCGCGAAATAAATGTGTTGAACTTGAATGATTTATTCATTACTAGTTTTCACCAGTGGCTTCGCCCGCGTGAAAATAGGTTTCTCCATTCAAACTTCCACCCCCCGTTTTACCCTCTTAGGGGTGGAGTTTCGTAAAATCCGTTCTTAGCAGATGTCTACACCCTATAAGGAACCTATCTGCCAAATTTTAGTTTGTAGGTGTTATAGTTTCTGACATTTCATGATTAATCAGTGAGTAGTATTTCGCTTTTTTTTAAATAGATTATTTTTGTATGTTTTTGACATTCTCTAGACTATAGGGTCCCGAACTTTTCAGAAAGTGGTTTCCTATTCCCTTTAGAGTTTCTTAACAGGCCTGAGGATTTTATCTTCGATCCCTCATACACCTACTAAATATCATTTAGAAGTTCAGCTTTCTTTAATTTCCACAACGTCTCACGGGTGTTATTTTAAGCGCCAAAAAAAATGGATATTAAACTACAGCAAGAATTGAAATACCTCAAATCCAAAATGATGATTTTTTTTTTAATATATGTGTCGGACCTAGCTACCCAATAATTTTAATAATAATATAATAAATGTAATTTATAATTAATATATAATTTTCGACTATCCTTTAAATGATTACATTTAAAGCATAGTCACGATTCAAAAGGCTCTAGTGGACACAGTGAAATCCAATGGAATTTCACTGTGTCCACTAGAGCGACAACTATTGTAAATAAAAAAACTAACCTAACTACCATTTTTATCCGCTACGGAAATACCACGTTTATTCGTCATTATATGCTTGGTGTACGCCAACGTGAAGCTTACTGTCCACGGACGCGTAGCTTCATAGACGCGTATCCATCATTATATGTTTGGTGTACGTCTGTGGCAACGACACGACGTTGCCGCTTCGTCGACTGAGTTTCATAATTTTGTATGTAAGCTGTGAGCAAGAGTACACCAAGCGTATAATGACGAATACGCGTCTATGAAGCTACGCGTCCGTGGACAGTAGGCCTTAGACTTTTCGAGTATCATTCTTTCTAATAAAATGTAACTATATATAACTTTGTCTAAAGCCTGAGGCCTAAACGAACTTAAAATTAATTAAGGGTAAAATCTGTGGCCCTGGTGAAAAGAGATCTAAGTCCAAATATGCAACTTTACAGGAGACGCAAAAACCACTCTGCGTGCTTCAAATTCGTTTGACCTCGTGTGACATTTGTAACACGTAGTATACTTTGAGATATAATTTTATTGCTCTAATCGACTAACAAGTTGGTATCGATTATCATATCGATCCCAACACTCATTCATTCGTTCCGAATGTCAACGTCAAAGTGTAAAAGAGCTCAGTCAGTCGACGATCGCCGAGCGTGCAATAGTGTAAGTGATGTTTCTGTTATTTCTTTGTAAATATACTGATTATAATCTGTTCTATGTTTGATTTTTGCCCTTTTCCCTTCTGAGTCTTACACATTTAAACCGCTACCTAATGAAATACATGTGATGTTTTTTATAGGTAAACGATTTATGCTCTTTATTATTATTGGGTTATTTTTATTGTAAGGTTAATAGTTTTTAAGATAATGACTTATACCAACCACAAAATGAATTCCTTGAGGGTATAAAACAAATTATACCCATTCTCCCATAAGTTAAATGATAATTCATACAAGTGAAAAGGGATGCGCATTTGAAATGATTTTTATAATTGCCAAGTACTTAATGCAAATAATTTTTTTTTCCCTTTATTTTGGTGAAAACGGATATAAGTCTAGTAATATCATTACTAACTAAACTATCCTTAAGGACTAAGTATTGTTGTATTGATAAACACCAACCAGATTAAAAAGTGGGTGATTTATGTTAATTAAATAAAAAAACACGTTTTTTTTTTTTTTACTTTTACGTTTAAAAGGATACAAATGCACTTGAAACCAACTTTTGTTGTTTTTTTTTGGTGTCAGTTAAACCCTTTTACATAAAGTAACTTCCTTATTTTTAGAAATAGCTTAGATCTGTTTTCACCAAACGATAGAGCATTTTTTTCTGATAATTTCTGTATACTTAACTCATTTTCGACAAAATCGGACTTATACCCCTTTTCACTAGGGCCACAGAAATAAGGTGTTTGCTTAATTCAGATCTCGAGCAACTTCACTGTATATTTACATAAAATGTTGAGTTTTAAATACTATTGTTCAATAGTTTCATTTATTTTACTAAGTACTTATAAAAATAATTAAGCCATTAATATTTTTGCAATAATATATGTTATATAGGTACTTAATTATTATATTATTAGGTAAGTACTATTTTATATTACTTACAATTGGTATATCTTCCATAATATTCTTATTTTTATCTTTATGGGTATCGTTTTTATTTTCGGTATTATTTGGTTGCGGTAAGTTACTGAAATAATAAATAAATATAAAACGATTTATTGATTAAATTAAGTTACACATGAAGTAGCAAATGTTGTAAAATACTTACGCCCACGTCAACTTTTGACAAAACGAATTAAACATTTTCCTCCTGTAACAAATTATTTTTATATTGAGCTATAGGTATGTATATGAAAATATCATAAAGGGTTACCGTATATTATGACACATATAATTGTAATATATTTGATATATATAGTAATATACATGAGATAGCTAACATTAGGTGTTTACAAGGAATAAAAAAGTGGTTTACCAAGTACCTGGATGAAAATGAACAACTTAAGCTATGGACCATGAAATATGAAAACAGGTTGCCCAGCTTAAGTGGGACTGCGCTGGACATGTCTGCCACATGCCGATCGAGCTGCGGGCGAATAAAATACAAATTTGGTGCCCTGAAATCCCACAACAGGCTCGCGGCAGGCCAAGAAGGAGATGGCGGGAGGACTTAGATGTCTTCCTTAGGAATTAGCTCAGAGCTGGGAACAATGAAAGGAATGGATGGAGGCCTTTGCCCAGCTGTGGGACAGTATAGGCTAGATAAAATATTTATTATTAATTTCAAAATAATGGAGTTCATTAATTCAACACAGATTTTAGTTCAAATATAAATAGATATTATAAAACGAAGAACGATCAATAAAACTGTTTGGAATTCGATATTTTCTTGGAAAAATATAAAATACTGTTAGTTCTCATGCTGGATCGAATCATAACATAATTATATAGTCTAATAATTAAGTTACAAATAAGTAGTTAGGTTCGGTTACTCACGTTTCTGGTGGAGGGTTGGATTCAATTGATTTATTTGAAATTGTACAGTTCAGAGTGGTCTGAAAAAAATCACTGTTTAGTCAAGTTTATTATTAGCAGGTCAAACAGGTAAATCCACACTTTTACAACAAAGGTGTATTAGTTGTTTCTTTTTCTTCATTTCATGTTGGCTAGATCGACCACGAAGTGACCCAATGGATCTTTCACATGTGATCAGTTTTCGATACAAACTTAGTACTACACTTACCGTGGTATTCAACTTGAAACTACAAAAAAAAAAAACAATTTAGTAACATAATAATATCAAAGATAACATATAACGTAACAAAACGAACTGCAGTCTAAAAGGACATTGGATGTTGAATATGTCTGCGAAGATATGAATTATATTCGAACCATTTTACGTCATAAACTAGTTTTTACACCACCTGCTCGATAATGGTCTTTTATATGTCATAAACCTCACTTAAAGCAAGTCATTGTGTTCCTAGGGATTTAAAATAGTATAGGCGTTCCCTAAGGAATAATGTGATTTGAATTTGGAACGTTAAAACCATTTGAAAAAAATATATTTATTGAGTAAATTAAAATGTATGTGCATTAAACGAGTTTATTCAAAAATCAAATTGGCCACGAACCAAAAAAAAAAGTATGAAGTGTGGTTACTAAAATTAAAACTATAGTTCAATATAATAGATCGATAAAGTGATAGTTAACATAACTTGTAAATATTGCTTACATTCATCTAACACATAAATATTTAACTTGTTTTAATATAATTATTGTCTTTTAAGTATCTCACAGAAGGTGTTTAACTAGAGTATCCCGCACGGGGATAAAGCTGTCTTTGTCTTGGGCGGGTTGAATTCCTTACTTCACTCATGTTTTTATAATGACTCCCTCGCAGTGCTCGGGAGTTAATTATATAAATTCCTCACTGCGTTTGGGATCAAAACTTAGTAACCTTCGTTTCGTTCGGAATTAAAAAATAAATAGTACGGTCGTAGGCCCTGCTGTCTACGGTCGCGTTTAACTAGACCCACTGTCGATTTTTAAAAGCCAACCAGTGTTCCTCAAAGTTAGTAACGAAAACAAATAATGGATGTCATAAAGAAGTGTGGTGTCTGTGACGACCAGCTGACTGATGGAGTGCGTTGCTCGGTATGCGGAAATGAGTTACATTTCCAATGTGCAGGCATCACTGAAGCTGGCCACCGTAAGCTGGGTGACAGGAGGCTCACATGGCGATGCATGAAATGCAAACAGACGGGCGCTCTTCATCCACCTAGTTCACCCATGTCGCCGAGTTTGGAATCGGAATCTGTAGTGTTACTGGAAATTCGAGCATTGGCTGCAAGGTTGGCACCATTGGATGGTCTGAAGGATGAAATTCTGGCTCTTAAGAGTGAATTCGCCGACATGAAATCCTCTCTAAGCCAACAGTTCAATGATATTGTCAAAGAGTTCAATGGGAGAATGAGTAGCATGGAGCAGCGTGTTGCTCAACTAGAAGAGGTCCGAGGTCAAGTGGATAAGCTTCAGGTTAGACTGGATAAACTGGAGGAAGATTCAGATAACAGGGATCAATGGTCGCGAATGAACAACGTGGAAGTGAAAGGTTTATCACAATCGAATAATGAAAACCTGGTTCAAATTATCTCTAGTATTGGTGCCAAAATTAATTATCCCATTGCCAAAAGTCAGATCAACTTCATTAGTAGAGTACCTACGCGCGAAAAAGATCACATAAAACCAGTAATTGTTTCATTCTGTAATCGTTACGTTAAAGAAGACTTTGTTGCTGCAGCCAGATATGTATCTAAGACATCGCCACTAACAACTAGCCAGATTGGATTAGCAGGAAACCATAGGATATATATAAACGACCATCTAATGACTAAAAATTAAATACTGCTTTCTAAAACTAAAAAATTGGCATCTGGAACGGATTTTCAATATGTGTGGGTCAAACATGCAAAAATACATGCGAGAAAAATGGACACCACCCCAGTAATAGTAGTGAAATCAGAAAGGGATCTCTCCAAAATTATATAATAGTAACAGTTAACTTTAATACATCAGTGTTTACATATTTTGTCATTTGTGCCCATAAACAGTTTGGGAACCGCAAGCTGTTGTGTGCTACTTGCGTTTTCCTAATTGTTCTGTGTTATTGCACGGTGCTAATGAGTAAGTTCACTAAAAAAATCACTTATGCGAAACCATTGCGTCTAAGTAATCACGACCTAATAGCGTCAGTGATATGGTCTCATTTCAAATACTTTGATATGTGTGTTATTACCTTATTATGTTGCAAGCAATCCTTATCTTACTACCGCTCGTTACCTGTTGTTTGTATTCAAAACTCATATGATTTATGTTTTTTGAAGTTATTTATTTTCGGACACTGTGCTCTGCTGTGCCTAATAGTTTATTGCAAGTCATTGCCTTTTACCTCCGTAATTTTATTTTATCAAGAAAGTGAATCTTGTTCACACTATTTAGCACATAACTTGTTTATGCTCGCCTTTTGTATGTGTTTATGTTATCCTGTCTTAGTTTTGACTAGTGATGGCTACTCTTAGTGTGTATTATCAGAACGTGCGTGGTCTGCATACGAAAACGAACGATATATTTCGTAAAATATCACAGAGTGCATACGACATAATTGTGTTTACTGAGACGTGGCTTGTGGACGATATCTTTAATAGTGAGATGTTTGACAGTCGTTATTTAGTGTGGAGGCGTGATCGCAATTACTCTCGAACCTCTCAAAAGCGGGGTGGTGGAGTATTGATAGCGGTGAGAAGTGAGCTTACTGTTGTAGAACGACATGAATGGCGAAGTTCTGCCGAAGATATTTGGGTCTCAATTCTCTTAAAACGATCTAGGCCCGCGGCTAATTATAATTTACACATTTGTGCTTTATATCTTTGCAAAGAAAACCTTGGCAATTCGTATTATGATCAATTACATAATTTTAGTGTTAATGTAAATCATTTAACTTTAACCCACCCATTAGATAAATTCATTATTATGGGTGATTTCAATTTTGGTAACAATGTAGACTGGATATATTCTGACTGTAATGAACTGATCCCGCAAAATGTATCATGTAGCCGCATAGGCGAGTTTTTTAATGGAATTCTCACTTCTAACCTCTCTCAATATAACGGTGAAAGAAATAACAATGGTAGATTATTGGACTTAGTATTTTCTAACGACTTGGTTAATGTTACTGAATGCCATGACGCCTTGGCATTACCTGTTGACCTGCATCATAAGCCTTTAAGGATCACTGCTGACTTTGTTGAGATTCATAAATTGACCGATAAATTGACGACTAAATATGTATTTTCTAGGGGCGACTACACCACTATTAAATCTGAACTCGACCAAATCAATTGGAATGAGTTTTTACTTGCTGATTCGTTGGAAATTGCTGTGGAACTCTTTTATAATAAGCTGTACGAGCTCAGAGACCAGTATATCCCAATAAAATCCGTTAGACGGTCGTCTTATCCGCCATGGTATAGTTCTGCTTTGATCAAAATACTGAAAGAGAAATATAAATATCATCGCAAATTTAAAACATATGGTAACATGTCCGACTTTCACTCTTTTTCTCTTTTACGGAATAGGGCGGATAACTTAGAGAAAACTTGTTTCAACACATACATGGATAAAATAGAATCGTCGATCATTGAGAACCCTAAGTCTTTTTGGACATATGTCAAAAGCAAAGAAACTGTGGTACTTTTCCAAAAGTAATGCATTATGGTGATAAGACCGTGAGTACAGGTGAAGAGATCAGCAATTTATTTGCATCCTATTTCCATTCAACTTTCCAGGAACCTGATCCTGTGCTCGCTACTTCTGGTGTCACTAGCGTTAAAGGCAGTGTGTCATGCATAGGCTCAATTAGTGTGTCTCAATCTCAAGTTTTAAATTTATTAAAGACCTTGGATTTATCCAAATCTGGTGGTCCTGATCTTATACCTCCAGTTTTTATTCTAAATTGTGCCGATAGTCTTGTTGTGCCATTGTGTATTTTATTCAGACGGTCTCTTTCAGAAGGCATAGTTCCAAAAATTTGGAAATCGGCATTCATCACCCCAGTTTTCAAAAAGGGTAATAAGTCAGATATCTCTAATTATCGACCAATATCTAAGATATGTCTGTTCTCTAAAATCCTCGAACGCATTGTATTTAATAACGTATACGCTGCAATGAGATGTAACTTTGGTGATGAACAGCATGGTTTTCTAAGAAAACGGTCTACTACTACATCTAACTTAATCTTATCCCATGAGTTTATATCCCAAGCTATGGAACAGCGTGCACAAGTTGACGTTATTTATACTGATTACAGTAAATGTTTTGATCGTATTGACCATAGACTGCTCTTAGAGAAGCTATTAAAAGCTGGAATACACGGAGATTTGTATCGTTGGTTCTCCTCTTATATTGATAACAGAACACAGGCTGTGGTGCTTCAGGGATACACATCTCGATGGGGTTTCGTCCCCTCTGGTGTTCCTCAGGGTTCGATTTTAGGATCTTTATAATTTTACACTCTTCATTGCTGACGTGAAACACTGTTTTGAAAATAGTTATATTTTACTTTATGCTGACGATATGAAAGTTCATAAAATTATAAGAAACATTTCTGATACACATCTATTGCAGGCCGATTTGAATAGGTTTGAAGAGTACTGTAGACTTAACAGGCTAGAATTAAATGTTTCGAAATGTTTTCACATATCTTTCACACGTCAAAAGTCTATAATTGATTCCACATACAGACTTTATAATAGCGATATAGGTAAAGTTAATAGTATTAGGGATCTTGGTGTAATACAAGATAGTAAACTACTTTACGATCAGCATATTGATAGTGTAGTGAATAGGGCGTCAAGAGCACTTGGTTTCATAATGAGAACCTCAGCCGGTTTCCGATCACTAAAACCGATCAAAATCTTATATTGTTCGTTCGTACGCAGCCACCTTGAATATGCATCACAGGTCTGGAACCCTCAATATGGGATATATAAGTCTCGTATTGAGGGCATCCAGAAAAAATTTCTTAAGTTTCTTGATTATAGAGCAAAGCAAGTATCTGTTAACTACATTCACCGATGCAAAAGATACCATTTTCTACCGCTTGACCAGAGACGTGATATTAATGATGTGTGCTACCTGATTAATATCGCAAATGGTTCAATTGACTGTCCTGAACTTGTCTCAAAATTATTACTACGCACTAATCAGATGGGGCTAAGACAGCGGCCACTTCTGCATGTACCTAGTGCAAACACTAATTATAGGCGTAATGCATTTTTTCTGAGAGCCAGTCGCAGTTTTAACAGGATTTCATGTGAACCTGGTATTGACCTATTTTGCACCAACGCGAGCACAGTTAGGAAGCTCTTAGCAAAGCCATTTTTTGAGCAACTAGCACCTATTTGCACCTGAAATTTATATTATTATTGTTTGTTTAAAAAATTAATTTACTAACAGTTTAAGGTATTGTGGGACCAACTTTAAATATATTTTTTTTGTCATTATATATGTGGAAACTTGTAATTAGCAATTTAGTTATTTAACATTGTCATTATGTTGTTATTAGTCTGTAAGCTTTCCTAAAATGTGAAAAATAAATAAATAAATAAATAAATAAATTCAACATGCCACCCGCGACTTTAAGACACTGCTTTATCTCATAGTCACACAATCACTATTATTCGATTATTACCTCGCCTAATGTCCTTCTGCCACAACAAACTGACAGTGAATTTTGTGAACGCTGTTTAAAACGTAAATGGTACTTACAAAACGCAACGACAGCCCAGATACTCAATTGCGTGTGCGACAACTATGCTGTAAAGAAAACCAGTTTCATTTAGACGGGCATATTGTTTTTAAAAGTAATGTCTTACACTCATTCTGAAGGCGAATCTCTGTTTCTTGGTGTCTGAATTACGAATAATTGTTAACAAAAGACATTCTTTCTTAGACAAACATAAGTATCCTCCTAGCATCGTAATACCGAGGGACAGAGGCTCTAGCATGAAAAGATGTTCTATCAGCAAGTGTGAAAATTATTATCAGCTTATCTCTAGCACATCTCCTCACTTGTAATCTACTCACGTTTTTAATTGTATCAAATACAGAACTGAGGCCAAAAAGCCATTTAAAATTGGAATGATTGCGTGTAACTTACGTTTTATTTTTTGATTCATCTGTTTTTGTAAGACTGACTATAAGACTGTTAAAGAATCGAAAGGCACCAAAGGAAAAAAATATCCACATTGTATTATGATCGACTCTGAAGTATGCGGAAACTGTGTTGTAAAAAAAAACAGTTTCTTTTAACAACGTTCGCTTGGGGTTTAATGAATTAATGGTAATGTAAGAGAAACAGCTCCTCTTCCATTTTCAACCGTAAACGAAATCGAAACTGCCGTGTTTGTTAGTTATACAAGTGTATAATGTTGGTGATTACCGCCGAGGCGGCATTTAAAGAGCCAAGGATGGTAATCATCAATACTAACGTGTATCATACGATGTTTTTCAATACACTTGTGAAGAAAAATAATTTAACTACTATATTTAGGGTGTTTTTAATATCGTGCGGATTTCATCACGCATGCGGAATTGCCCAGCATGCAGAAAATTGTGGTTGTGTACAATGGATGACAAATACGCATCCCGCGTGCGTATCCTACGCATTACAATAAATACTTGTATGAAATGGACATTTGCGGGGGTTATGCGTGTAGAGCAATCCCGTATGCGTGATCAAAACCGCACGATATTAAACACACTATAAGGAATGTAATGGTGCATGTTACATATCTGTTACACAAATTCAAAATGTAACGAAAAAGAGGAAATTTTTTTTTGTTTGGGGAATAGGCCCACCACAAATTGTGGCGTATAGCAATGAAATGCACGTTAGTTTATCTATACATACAATAAAACAGTAAAATGGTTGAGCGTTGGTATTAGTTGGCGAAAAAACTACTGAACCAATCCTGTTCAAATTTTGCATACATAATCCTTATAGGCCGGGTCAACTGTTAGGCTACATATTATCACGCTATTTGCTATGGGGGGTGAGCAATAATCCAAAATGTCGACATTCAACGACATTTGCCACGAGTTCGATCCCCAGCTACAGTTAAAAATTTTGACATTATTTTATCTTCTTTTTTGTAATAAAATAACTTTTACCATTTTTTCAAAATAAAATTGACATTTCTATTCGATATCTTCTAAATATTTTGTAAAAACTAATCAAAACACGTAATAAAATCAAAGCGGCGAGTAAAATCACGTACTAAAATGATGTAAATATGGCACCACACGCAATTCAGATACTCGCAACGCCATCTAAAGACTGAAAGTAGAAATAATGATGACAATGATAGTTGAACGTCATATTTGATAGATGGCATTGTGTATTTTACGTAATTTTCTGAGTGGCGGAAGAATGACCATCGCCCAAGTTTGTAGACAGTTTTATTGTTTAAAATTGGACGAAAACCGTTATGGTTAAACTGAAGTTAGACGGAGACATTTTTAATCCTACTGCTTTTTTTCCCCGTGGTTGTAAAAAGCTAATTGACGGTGATTATTCAAGGGATACCAACCAAAGGCGATAAAAGTAAATACTTATATGTATTTAATTATTGACTTTAAAATAACACGGCCAAATTTTCGGAAGGGGTAGCATGGCACCTTGCGTTGGAAGGCCCCCAGGTGGACCGATGACCTGGTGAGGGTCGCGGGAATCCGATGGATGCGAGACGCACAGGACCGGTAATTATGGTGACACTTGGGGAGGCCTATGTCCAACAGTGGACGTCTTTCGGCTGAAATGATAATGATAATGATGGCACCTTTATTTTTCTTTTTTTAAGGGTGGAAGTCATACAATGACTTCTCCCACTCTGGTTGGAGCGGGAAGGCGTGTCAAACTTTTACTGACTAAACCACACCTGTGTCCTTCAGTTGCCCTTTGCGACATCTCTTTGAGGAACGCGTGGATCACTACGCGCTGTTGACGACCGGGCTCGGTCCGGTCAATTACCGGACGGCCGGATGGCTGTGGACGACCCATTGATGGATGTCCGCGAGCCCGCGTCTACCGTGGCTGGTCGTCGGGGTCAGAATCTCGGCTCGGCGTGAGGACGTTCGTTCCCTCACGCGTGCGGCCTCCTCCTTCACTAGCATTACGGCTTTGCAGAAGGAGGCGACCGCCTGCCATTCCTCCTCGCTCTGGACCATAGCCCAAAGTCACAAGGCCCGGCGCGAGAGGTGACTGACGCCGATTGCCTTCACGAGGACAACACACACCTCTGTGTGCTCCACTGTGTCCTCCGGGGTGATGGCACCTTGCGGCCTAATAATGGTGTGTTTTATTATTAGCAGTCACTGCTTCATATAAAACTGGGTCGAAAGGTTTGCGTTCCTGATCACAGTTCGACAACATGATGTATCTCAGATTTCTTGCAGCCTTACGTCGACATCCGTACGTTACCTCCTTGCAGTGAGTGGTGACCAACACTGGAACCACCCTCTGAGGGAGGCCCGTCTCAGGGATAACACTAATCGGCTGCTACATTTGTTTACCGGAATTTCATTGTTTTATGGATACACAAGCTCAGGCCTGTTGAGGGTGTTTCACGCGGTTTCTGTTCCGGATTCGGTTGGAAGTACCCTGATATTACCATTTTACAAATCGCCCGGAGGACCCGTTGTAGCATGCGGTGGAGGTCTATCCTGCTTGGGTGAACCGCCGTGTCTTCATAGAGGCAATCGGCGTCAGTGACCTCTCGGTTTGGCCATCAAAATGCGAGTTCGATTGGACAGAGATACACGCATTCAAGATTTCACCGAAATTAATTCAAAAGTTGGAGACTCTTCATAGGGTAGTTCCCACTATGGAATAAAATTTGTCTGATATACGAGGACGTCAGTCAAATACACACCAAAAAATCCTGGGTAAATGAACAACTATTTTTTACGCCCCAAATGATCAAGCTGCAACAATCAATTCAAGCATGCTCTCGCAAATTCTTCATAAGTACTGTTGTGGAGGAAGATAGTTGATGATGATGGTAATTTTTGGATTCACTGGCTTTTTGGCTTTGCACCATCAGTGCAAACGTTATCCAGCTGAAGGTCGGTGTCCCGATTATGTTCCTTCGTTTACCTCTACCAAAGCTGTCTGACGGCTTAAACTCTTCAGTGAAACATTATTGAGGCGAAAATTTTACAGGAGGTAACTCTTTCGAACAATCTCGCAGCCTTAGCAGACGTTGGCCCTAGAGGGCCCTATCCATTTGCTGACATCATTATGAGTCGCGCGTAGATTACTACGCGCCGTCGATTCAGGATTGCTTTGACCAGATGACCGGACGGCTCCACCGCAATCGCCCTGCGGTGTTCAACACCTGGAGCATCACTTCCCTCATCATCCTTCATAGTTTCAGCCACCTTCTTCGATCGTAGTGCTTCACTGAAGGAGGCTACTGGTTGGCATTTTTTCCACTATTCGCCTCCATGAGGACACGGCGGCGCCGGCGCTCCTACCAAGCGGGACTGACTTCCACCGTAAGTTCCATCGTATTCTCCGGGCGATCCGCACAATGGTGAGACTCGAGTGTTTCTTTTCGCTGAATTCGATACAGATACCTCCCGAAACACCCACATCCGGTGAGTCCTGCACAAAGAGAGGATGCCGTGACGCCTCTGTAGCCACTCCTCAAAGACAGGCATTACCGCTGCGATTGTGACGTGCTCACTTGGACAATGTTGTTTTACCAGAACATAAACCAGAAACATACATAAACTAGTGCCTTTTCCCTTGGGGTAGGCAGAAATGCCAACTGCTATGACCCTTACATACTCTTTCTATTCATTGACGTTCATACATCTGGATCTGGACGAGTACATAACATGTATCCTGAAGGTAATTTGCGTTTTTACCTTTAACAATTTTATGTGAAAGTACAATAAATAATTACGATGCTTTCAGAATGGATTGCAAGCACAGAATGTTTGTACAGTTTTACGAACTTAACGCAGACGAAGTCGCGGGCAAAAGCTAGTTCCTTATAATCTCTAGATTACATTGGTAATATTAACAAAACTTTATGTAACTGGAGTACCGTGGAATACGACAGTCAAAACATTATGACTCTCATAATAACCTAAAATCTCACAAGAGCGATTGTCTAATGAGTAGATAGGTCTTCTTGGTATTTTAAGTTAAAATAGTGCACTGTTCAATAATATACAGCATAAAACAAAGTCACGTCTATACTACGTGACAGACTTTGATGTGATTTACATGATTTGATAGACTTATTCATGAAAATGCGTAGATGTATTCATTTCGAAATAGCGCGGCTTTTGCCGGCCATTGACTGTAGATCTAAAATAATAAGGTGATGTGTTATAAGTTGGTTGTGTAAGGAGAAAAAAAAACACATTATAAGTACATCACAAGAAGTATGTATTACTGTTCATCATTATCATTTTCAAAGTCATCTCTTAAAAGCAGTACTTCATCTAAAAAAGATGCAGGTGGCTCAACCTCAACTTGATGCCTCGCCCAAGATAAAAACCACACTATACACATCACATATGCACAGTAGCCAACAGTGCGTCTGCCCACTAAACAATTACAACAGTATCCAGCAAGAGCAGTATTCAACATTCCGTTGAAATCGTGCTGCACAATTGATACAACGGCTTGGCTTTGTGGATTATGCACTGTATCTACAGATGCCATTTTCATAAAATCTGTCGAATAAAAATACGAAAAGAACAGAAGAAACATGCAACTATCTAAAAAGTAATCGGAAACAATAATAATGATGTCTGTCAGTGTCAAACTGATTGAAACGAAACTGGACCACAGAGCATCGGCATCGGGCTATTAATTACGTTTCGTTCCACGGTGATTTTTAAAGTACGTTACTTGATATTTGTGTTAACCGTTAATAACAGCATTAAAAACAAGTTCGCTGTACCAATTAATTATTATCTCTTGAAACGCATTTAAATCCGATGTCACCGCTGCGCACTGTAGTAACATATTTTTTTTTCGCGTTAAAATAAACCTGAAAACGCTCCTAAACAAGCATTTTTTGCTGTAACACTTTTTTACTATTATTTAATTATTCCGGTTAGATTTCTATATAATTTTTGGTCTGTTAATTATAATAAGATGATCGCTTTTTTCATGTGTAATATGATTAATAAACGTAACCGTTTAATAGTGGGCCCAAAAAAAATTGTCTCCTTTGATATATAATTATCTATCTAGATAAATAGGTAGTGGCTATATAAAAGTTATTTTATAGTTAACTACAATTATTAATGTCATTATTGTCATGTTAGCCAAAAGACGTTACGTGGTTATAGGTATCCTCCAGGCATTGTCATACCGAGGGGCAGGGGCTCTAACTTGAAAAGATATTCCATCAGCGAGTGTGTGAAAATTAGTTTATCTCTAGCGCATCTTCTCACTTGTAATCTACGCTCAGGTTTGTAAATGTATCAAATACAGAACTGGGGCCAAAAACCCCTTTAAATTTGAAATGATTGTGTTAACTTACGTTTTATTTGTTGATTCGGCTGTTATTGTATGATTCGGTTTCCTGAAAAAAAAAATTTATCAATATTAAATTCTGCTAAGTAATCAATGGAATAAAAACTACAAAATTATATTATGCCTCTGTAGTGGTTATTATTTTCAAAATCCAAATGATAACAAAAATTACAACATAATATAAGACACCAAAAAGCAATGCCGTCGATTGAGAAACAATGAATCTCGTTGAATCACTGTTTCTGGATTAGTAACTAATATCTAATAGTGTAATAATGAAATAAAGTTACATATAAAGGAGACAGTTTTTTTTGGGCCCACTATTAAACGGTTACGTTTATTAATCATATTACACATGGAAAAAGCGATCATCTTATTATAATTAACAGACCAAAAATTATATAGAAATCTAACCGGAATAATGAAATAATAGTAAAAAAGTGTTACGGCAAAAAATGCTTGTTTAGAGTGTTTTCAAGTTTATTTTAACGTGAAAAAAAAAATGTTACTACACTGCGCAGCGGTGACATCGGATTTAAATGCGTTTCAAGAGATAATAATTAATTGGTACAGTGAACTTGTTTTTAATGCTGTTATTAACGGTTAACACAAATATCAAGTAACGTACTTTAAAAATCAACGTGGAACGAAACGTAATTAATAGCCCGTTGCAGATGCTCTGTGGTCCAGTTTCAATCAGTTTGACATTGACAGACAACTAGTGGTGGGTCGTTGTCGAATTTTAGACGGACGAGACGTAACCGTTTTGGCGACGACAAAAACGGTTGCAGAAAACGGTCGTCGTCGCAACTGGTTTGAAGACGAAACTATCGTTGAGTGAAGTAGTTGCAGAAAACGTTCGTTGTCGCAACTAGTTTGAGGACGGTAATAAATTCTGTACTCGTCGCGTCGTCGTTTCAAAACCAATTATTACAATGAAAAATGAACTTTATGACTATAAACATAAAATTCATTTTTCATTGCAATAACTGGTTTTAAAAACGACGACGCGACGAGTGTGATAGTTGAAGCAATGGATTTTCGACCTTATTTTCTTAACAGTAAGATAACAATTCGCATACAGTAATTCGAAGACTGGTTTATGCAACGAAGACTGTTTGGTCGCAGGATGGAAAACGGTTGTTACGTTGCAGAACAAAAAACGGTCTTTGAAAACTGTTCGTCGTTGAAACGCCCACCGCTACAGACAACATTATTATTGTTTCCGATTAATATATAGTTGCATGTTTCTTCTGTTCTTTTCGTATTTTTATTCGAAAGATTTTATGAAAATGGCATCTGTAGATACATGCATAATCCACAAAGCCGTTGTATCAATTGTGCAGCACGATTTCAACGGAATGTTGAATACTGCTCTTGCTGGATACTGTTGTAATTGTTTAGTGGGCAGACGCACTGTTGGCTGCTGTGCATATGTGATGTGTATAGTGTGGTTTTTATCTTGGGCGCGGCATCAAGGTGAGGTTGAGCCACCTGCATCTTTTCTAGATGAAATACTGCTTTTAAGAGATGACTTTGAAAATGATGATGATGAACAGTAATAAATACTTGTGATGCTATAATGTGTTTTTTTTTTCTCCTTACACAACCAGCATAAAACACATCACCTTATTATTTTAGATCTACAGTCAATGGCCGACAAAAGCCGCGCTATTTCGAATTGTATACATCTACGCATTTTCATGAATAAGTCTATCAAATCGTGTAAATCAAATCAAAGTCTGTCACGTAGTATAGACGTGACTTTGTTTTATACTGTATATTATTGAACAGTGCACTATTTTAACTTAAAATACCAAGGAGACCTATCTACTCATTAGACAATCGCTTTTGTGAGATTTTAGGTTATTATGAGAGTCATGTTTTGACTGTCGTATTTCACGGTACTCCAGTTAGATAAAGTTTTGCTAATATTACCAATGTAATCTAGAGATTATAAGGAATAAACTAACGTGCATTTCATTGCTATACGCCACAATTTGTGGTGGGCCTATTCCCCAAACAAAAAAAATTGTTTCCTTTAAATACAGAAGATTTATTGTGTAAACTTAGTTAAGTACTCACAGAAAGGTTCCACAAAGTTTGTCAAGATTAGGAATATACCTGAAATGAATAATGTTTTAAGTATGAGTATCAATATGAACATGACCTACAATAACTGTATGCACTTTATATTTATCGCAGTCAAACTTTAAATTGTTCATAACCCCTTTTAACCACTTAAAACTAATATAAAATTACTAATATTACTCAAAATGTTTATAGGTTGGTAAGTAATTTCTAACCATTTAAAAAATATATATATATTGTAGTGATTCTAGATACTTATAGATGGATAAAACGTTTCGTATTTTTTGTGTAAAAATACTCACTTAACTAACTCCTTCCTCTTATCGTCGCACTGAAAACAAAAAACTTAAGTTGAATTGCAATATACCTACTATATCCCTTATAATATACGATTACATTTCTCTAATTTTATTTATATTTAGATTATTAAAAAACGATGAAATAGAAAGAATAAACTGCGCTTCGATATTTGAAAGATAATTTGTTATCTGTAATTTAGATCTTACCCGTTCTTCATTGGTGTTATAGATGTCAAAACAATGTCAAATAGATGTGCCATTGTGCACTCTACAAGCTCGTTGATATAAATTTTGTGTAAATCTTCATCTTCCTGCCCTTGTTTCGTGTTACTTGGGGTCGACACTACACATTTTTTTCTTCTATTATGTCTTGTGACGCTATCACTAACTTTTCTTCTATCATATCACTCCTCACACAATCTTTTCTTTGACCTCCATGTAAACTCTTTTAGTAACATGCGTTTCATCCCTCCTCTTTACATGACTATACCAAGACAAACGATTCTCTTTCAGTTTTTCAGTCACTTTGGCGTAGATATTATTGTTTTTAATTAAAAGTTATGAGTTTACATGTGGATGGATGGAAAGGGAGAGGGAGGCCAAAGAAAAGATTTTTTTTTCGGTGGGAAATTCATCTTATGACATCCCCCGCCCTTGGGCGGGGCGGGAGATAGTGTCAGACTTTTACTGACTAAAAACCCACTCCTGTTCCTTCGTTGCCTTTCGTACTAGGGCCGAGTCTTCCTTTCAGAATCAGACCCTTGGCCCCAGTAGGCTTCGACCCTGCTAGGCCCCTACAGTTGCTGACATCTCCTTGAGGCGCGCGTGGAACAGCACGCGCCGTCGACGACTTGGGCTCGGTCCGGACGGTTACCGGACGGTCGGACGGCGAGCCACCCATTGCTCGCCGTCCGCAAGCCTGCGCCTACGGTGGCCGGAAATCGGGATCGGAATCCCGGCGGCGATTGGGGCGTGAGGACCGTTGCCTCACGCGATCGGCCGCCTCCTTTGCTAGCATTACTGCTTCGCAGAAGGAAGACCAAAGAAAAGATGGATGGATTGTGTGAGAAGTGATATGAAAGAAAAGGGAGTTAGTGATAGCGTGACGAGTGACAGGACAGAATGGTAGAAAAAAACGGGTTGCGCCGACCCCAAATAAAACGGGACAAGGGCAGGAAGATGATGAATTACCTAAATGTTTGAAAACTGTCGGATCCGTACAACTTACAAGTTATTAAATGGTCTACATCAGTGACGTCTACATTTAGACAAAATGACATTCAACTCGAATTGATCAGCGATATTCAGTGTCGAAAAGTCTTTAAGGACTGAAATTGAAGACGTATTTTCGTAGTTCAACTAATGACCCACCCAGCTTCGCACGGGAGCAAATTATATGTTTACAAAAATCTTCCTCGTTTATTATTATTTTTATTGGTAAAACAACATCGACATTTGTTTCGTGGTTTAGCTGATAAACAGGCAGATGCGAAAAGTGATTTTGTTTTATTATTACCATTAACAAGTACTTTAGAATTGCCTAGAAGTCGGTCACAAAGATGAGGTTAATTGCACATTCCAAAGTGTCTTTGGAGAAGAACTTGCATGAAACTGCATCACTCTTTTAAATCAGGGATAATGTGTAACAAAAATCCTGGTTATGTAAATTTCTATCAAAAAGAAACAAGAAATATTAAAAGTCATTGCCATTCAACGTGGCAATGCTGCCAGCCTTCTGGGCACATTTCCGGATGACAGCGATGTGGAGGAGTACTTCGACGCCTGAGTGTAATAGGTGTTTTTGTATTATATGTACATAGTTAGGTTTAGTATAATAGTTTTTATAGTTTGTATGTACAATAGAGTCATTTAAATCTATTTATTGAAATTACAAGAAATATTATGTTAAAAAAGTAATTGTCCTCACAATTATATGAGAACAATTTAATTTTTAAATAAATAAAATAAAACAATTCAAAATATAGAAATTTAAAACTGGTACTTATAAAATGACTTGTCTCAACTGACGGCGGCGCCCGTTCCCAAACGTGTAGAGACTCTTACGTCAACTAAATAATTCAATCAGTTTTTTAGACCACGAAAAATAAGACTTACCCTGGAGTCCTTACTGATCGTAAAACTGAAAAATAAAATAAATATTATATTAATATTTACAACATCAAGAAAAAAAAAAATATTATGCCTTTACATTATAGACCATGTAAGGTAAACGCAGCTATCAACGACTCATCGAAAATCTGCAGGTATAACCTAGGTAGGTGGTACCTACTGAAAGGAAAACACTGCAACTTGTTATAAATACTTTTATTTCAATAGTAATACTTGTACATCAGTACCCTCAGTTTACACCTTACAGTTCAACCGCCAACGATAGATTGACTGCACGACAACATTCTGTCAGTCAACAGCTCTTCATCTACGTCATATAAAGTGGGGGAGAGGCGCGCGTATAAAGTCAATGGATAGACTAATTTACAAATTGTGTCTGTTTAAAATTGTGTTATAATAATATAATAATAATAATAATAATCCTGGCAACACCGATGTCAACAGGAGTTGTATTTTTTCCATCACAAAGTTTAAATTTCTAAAAATATTGATTTCTGGACCCATTATAACACAAATTCAACAATAAAAATAACAAGAAACATTCTCCTACATATAAAAACTTTTGTAAACCATCATAAATCAGTAGAATACCAAATAAAAGAGAAAAATGCATACACAAGACAGATGACATATTATGTCACCAGGATGAATGATTTAGCCGAAACGAAATGGAAATAAATAAAACAACATGTTGACGAGAGCCGCAGCTCGAAGAGCACGCCCACCACCTCCGGACTCATCGCTCAGCTCCGCCTCGCCGCCGCCGGAACCCAGCCCCATCGTGAGTGCTGTGACGTCGGCCGCGGCAGTTGCGTCGAGCTCTAGCGACGAGTACTTCTCACCGCCGACGACTCCACCACCTGCGCGTCGACGGGGAGGACGCCGGCCGCCGAGCGGCTTAGGACCTCGAGGCCCACCGGCTTCTGATAGGGTCCCAGCTCCCGGCGGAAGTGTGCAGCGCATGCGATGGACGAGATCTATCAATGAAAACGTCATGCGCTCATACTATGGGGCTACAGAGGGAGGAAACAACCTGACCGCGTACCGTGTTCGGATGCTCTCTTTGTTTCAGGTGCTTGAGCCAGCCGTCAACGTTTCGGCCCAACGACTGTCGGATCAGGTGCGGGTCATCCAGCGTAATCATATGTTGGACGATACTGTACTTGATCGCCTCCGAACGGAAATGGGTAGCCATGCCATTGCCTCTTCGTCGCAGACGGTGGCACCTTCACAGGTATCACCGTCCAACCATCTTCCCAACCACGCTGACGAGGAGAGCACTGACATGGTTACACATGTAAGTACCCAGTGTAGCAACGAATTGAGGAGTGCTTTGGAGTGTGCTATTCGGGAGTATCGCAACATGCCGCTTAAACTCAGGCCGCGGTTACCTCGTTTGCCCATGTGTAATAAGAATAAGGCGCTGGTGGCTGCTCTGGATTCGCAGTTGTCAAACTATTTTGATGACTGTGAAGATCTCACTGATACACACTCGATAATGTACTGCGCGGCTGTAGCGGCATGTCGTGTAGCTCACGTCAAATTTCCAAACAGTGACGTAGCTACACGACCAAAACCAGCTGTGCCGGCCTGGCAGTGCAGGATCGAGCGTCGTATTGGTGGGGCCAGAGCACTCATCGGCAAACTAATCTGCTTCAGGGAGGGCAACACTCGCCCACGAGTGATGCGCTTTGTGAGACGGGCGTTTTCGGGGACTGATATCAGCCCCCGAGACTATATGTCCTGTGTCACAGAGCGCATCGACTTCCTGAAGCAGAAGGTGTACGCATGGGCAAACCGTATCCGGAGGTATAAGCGGCGGGTTGAGCGGTACACCCAGAATCGCACATTCCGAAGTAATGAAAGGTGGGTATATAGGGCTTGGGAGCAGCCGGACCAAGGTGTGGCTGACACGCGCCTTCCGGATGATGACGTCATGAGTTCGTTCTGGCGTAACATCTGGTCGGTGCCTGTCAGTCATACTGAAGGTGGTTGGACTCGAGAGGTTGAACGAGCGTGCGAACCGATTCCAGAAATGGGGGCAATTACAATCAGCCCCCAAGATGTGGCCCGTGCAGTCCGTCCGTTGCCTAATTGGAAATCTCCAGGGCCGGACGGACTGCACAACTTTTGGATAAAGTGGCTTCAAAGATCGCACGATCGTTTGGCATCTCAGTATCAGACCGCCTTGGAGTCTGGCTCGCTACCCGAGTTTCTTACAACAGGAGTTACCCACCTGCTCCACAAATCTGGTAGCACCGCGGAACCCAAAAACTATCGACCGATTACGTGTCTGCCGACAGTCTATAAGGTTCTTACATCCATTTTGAGAGCAAAGATTAACCACCATGTAGATAATAACGCTATCATGTCTGCCTCTCAAAATGGATGTAGGAATGGGTCCCGCGGTACTAAGGAGCTACTCCTCATCGATATGGCCATTAGCCAACAGGTTCGGCGTTCCCGAAAGGATCTTTCGACATGTTGGATAGATTATAAGAAGGCCTATGACTCTGTTCCTCATACATGGCTCATGAGGGTGCTAGAACTGTATAAAGTAGATGCAACTCTGCGCACCTTCTTGATGTCATGTATGGGGCAGTGGAGAACAGTCCTTCACTATCCGGGATGTCGACAGATTCAGGAGAACAGCGAACCGGTAAGGATCGAGCGAGGTATATTCCAGGGTGACAGTTTGAGTCCGCTTTGGTTCTGCCTGGCCTTGAATCCTCTAAGCACACTGCTGGAGAATTCAGGCCTAGGCTATCGGTTGAAGAGACGTGGTCAGGTTATATCTCACCTCCTCTACATGGATGACTTGAAACTTTTTGCCCCCAACAATCTGCAACTGATGGAGCTACTGAAGGTAACTGAAACCTTCAGTAGTGCCATCAGGATGGAGTTTGGTGTGGATAAATGTGCAGTCATGCATGTAAAGAGAGGGGAGATTGTGGAATCCGTGGGTACCCAACTCTCGGATTCCATAAACTTGAGATCTCTCTCTCCAACCGAAACCTACAAGTATTTGGGTATGTCGAAAGCGTTAGGCATCAATGCTACTGACATGAAGCAAACGTTGAGGGAGCGTTTCTTTGGACGCCTGAAGAAGGTATTCAATAGCCTTCTTTCAGGCGGAAACTAGGTGCGCGCCTTCAACGGTTGGGTCATGCCGGTATTGATGTACTCTTTCGGCGTGCTCAAATGGACTCAAACGGAACTTGATGCCCTGGATAGGCGGGTCCGTACACTGCTGACTGCATACCGAATGCATCACCCACGATCATCGGTCATGAGACTGTATATCCCGCGGAAGTGTGGGGGTCGAGGCTTTTTAAATGCTAAGACCCTGCACAATCGCGAGGTATGCAGTCTCAGGGAATATTTCCTAACCGCCGACGTGGGTATGCATCGTGATGTAGTGGCAGTGGACAAGGGACTCACCCCGCTCTCCTTGGCTAACGAGAGCTGGCGCAAACCTGTAGTGCTTGACACTAACGATCGCAGGGAAGTATGGCAGAGTAAGGAACTCCACGGACGCTTTTTCCGGGCCCTTCATGGGCCCGATGTAGATCAACTAGCGTCCGTAGCCTGGCTGCGCGTCGGTGACCTCTTTGGGGAAACCGAAGGTTTTGTCTGTGCAATTATGGACGAAGTTATCATGACGAATAACTACCGGAGATTTATTGTGAAGGACGGCACGGTTGACATCTGTCGGGCATGTCACCGACCGGGTGAATCAATCCGCCGCATTATCTCTGCTTGTTCTCGTCTAGCTAACGGGGAATACTTGCATAGACACAACCTTGTAGCCAGGATTATCCATCAGCAACTTGCTCTGAATTACTCTCTTGTGGAATCGGAGGTGCCATACTACAGGTATGTGCCCGACCCAGTTCTCGATAATGGCGATATCACGCTGTACTGGGACCGGTCCATCATCACTGACAGGACTATTGTAGCCAATAAGCCTGATATAGTGGTGGTGGACCGAAGAGAGAGGCGTACAATGATTGTTGACATATCCGTTCCGCATGACGACAACCTCGTGAAAGCCGAGAAAGACAAACAAATCAAGTATATTGATTTGGCTCGCGAGGTTGTCGACATGTGGGATGTAGACTCGGCGATCATTGTACCGATAGTCGTGTCAGCCAATGGTTTAATAGCCAAGAGCCTCGACCAACACCTTAGGAGGCTGGCGTTAGGCGGCTGGATCAAGGGCTTGATCCAGAAAGCGGTACTCCTGGACACGGCTCGTATTGTCAGGAGGTTCCTTTCTCTGGAGCCCTGACCGCCGGTAGCTTGGACCCTGCTCCCGATACCGGTGGGACACTGTTTTTTATATTTTTAAATGTTTTTTATTATTTTTTTATTGAAATATTTAAAAATATAATTTATATGTTACAATAATGAATAAAGAAATAATAATAATAATAAAATCGTTTATTTATAACATAGGACACATTTACAATATAGTATATTAAATTTTTAAAAAGAACACAGTTGCTTGTTTACCTGAACTAGGGGAACCCTGTGCTTCATGCTAAAGAGTGCTTAAATACAAAATAATAAATTAACACTAAATATGACTATAATAAAAACTTAACTAAATTCAGAGATACGGCGTGTTTTATTTACAAACAGTAAGTAGGTCTTCTGTCTCTACATAAGATATGCTTAGGAAATATTGGTGAATCATCTTTTTACAGTTATACTTATTTAATTTGTAGATACATAATATTCTATTTAATTTATTGTACAGAAATGGGCCTAAAAAAGTAAAAAATCTTTTTACAAATACATGTTTTGAGGATGCATTAGAATGGCAAACAATATCATTCCGTCTCTTATTAGTAATTTCGGTGTTGTAGGAAAGCATGGAGTGCTGTTTTAATACTAAGTGCATTATGAAAAGCTGGCGAACAGTAAACACGTTACAGGATTTGTATAACTGATCTGTAGGATAGAGAAAGGGAAGGAAATTGGCTACTTTTAAGATTGCTCTCTGAGCTCTTTCAAGAGGTAGTAGGTGAGTTTTAAGTGCTCCACCCCAGGAAGTGATACAGTATTGGATTATTTTAAGTGCTCCACCCCAGGAAGTGATACAGTATTGGATTACAGATTGACCTAGGGCTAAATAAATTTGTGTCACCAATTTTGAGTCAGCAATCGCTCGCAATTTCTTAAAAACATAGATTAATTTGCGCACTCTTTTAACTAGACCTTCAATGTGTGGTCTAAAAGAGAGAGTTTCATCTATTATAACCCCGAGATATTTGATGTCGCGTGTTTTAAAGATACAGGGACAATCACACGTGCTGGACGATCGGAATCCACATTTATGGGCATACAGATGAGAGTTAGCAGTGTTAAATTGAGGCTTGCGCATGCAAAAGTGAATATATTTTGTCTTGTCAGCATTCAATGTTAGTAAATTGCTTTGAAGCCAATTAGTCACAGTGTTGAAACCCAATTGAGCATATTCGTACAATTCGCTGCTGGTTTTAGCTGTAAATATTAAGGCCGTGTCGTCGGCATATGAAACAATTTTGCCTTGATTAATATTTAGGTTACACAAATCGTTAATATAGATCAAAAATAGGGTAGGGGCCAGGATACTTCCCTGGGGAACACCATATCCAGAACTGATTTGCTCATCACTCGTAATGTTGTCTATTTTGACACATTGATGTCGATCATCTAAGTAATCAGCAAAAAGTTTAAGCGGCGTTCCTCTTATTCCTATGGCCTCTAATTTGTTTATTAGCAAAGGAACCGACACCGTGTCAAAGGCCTTCGCTAGATCAAGGAACACCCCCAGGATCTGTTGTCCTTTGCCGAGTTCTTCAGAGACGTAATCTGTCAGGCTATGCACTGCATCAGCTGTAGATAATTTGGCTCTAAAACCAAATTGCACCGATGATAAAAGTTTATTTTTTTCTAAATATTTAACTAGTCTACTGTTTAATATTTTTTCTAGTATTTTTGAAATAGAGGAAAGTATCGATATTGGCCTATAATTATTTACTAAGTCTTTGTTTCCGGATTTAAAAACAGGGATTACAACTGCTTTTTTCAGAGATCTAGGGAAAATTCCTTCGGAAAGACAGATACGAAATATGTGCGTCAAAGGCGGAACAAGGATATGCTTACAGAGTTTAAGGATCTTATTACTAATATTATCCCATCCTACTGCAGAGTCATCTTTTAGTTCACAAATGACACGAGTAACTTCGTCTTCGTCAGTGTCCAGTAAGCCAAAAGAATTTAGGGCACACCTGTTTCTTAAATCAAGTGGAGGTCTTTGGACACAGTCTTGTGTTGGAATCTGTTCGGCAAGAGTTTTTCCAACATTTACAAAAAAGTTATTAACATGGTTAGCTGATGAAAGAGGTGAGGGATTAATAAGCAGTAAACTCGAATTAGATTCACGTTTTTTTGCCATATAAGTGACATTTTTAATATGTTTCCAAAGTTGCTTACTGTTGTTTCCTGCTTTATTTAATTCATTTTTATCGTAGTTATTTTTTAAGTTCTTTAGGAGGTTATTGCAAAAATTTCTGTATCTTTTATAGGTGATTTGAATGATAGGATTGTCAGGGTTTTTCTTAGCTTTCTGATGAAGTTTATCTCTCTGTCTTATACACCGAATCAAGCCCGGAGTAATCCAAGGTTTAATGTTATACCGTTTCTTGTTTACGGAAGAAATAGTCGTGTTACGTAATATTGCAGATTGAACATGTTTTATTAAGTACGATAAAGCAAAATTAGCGTCAGCAGTATTGTAAAGTGGGTTAAAGTCAAGATTGCGTAAATCATATTCGAGTTTATTTATGTTTAATTTCGTTTTGGTTCGAGGACGATTTTGCTTAGGCAGCGTTAGGTTTAGGTGTAGTAGGACAGCGTGATGGTCTGTAATTGTCGAGTTAGTAACAAGTGTAATATACGATAAGCTGGATTTAATCATCTTATGATCAAGGCAGGAACTGCTTTGATGAGTAGGCAAAGAGTGAGCGGGGAGAAAACCATGGAATGAGCAGATATTAAGATAGTCTTGGGTCCCTGCATCACAGTTTTCAGAGTTAATATTTATATTAATATCACCCGTTAGTATAACATTCTTATACGTGCACAGTGTTTGAAAAATTTGGTTTAAGGAAGCGTGAAAAGTTTCCAAGTTTCTAACAGAAGGTGATCTATACATCGCGATTATTGCTGTGGTTGTACCAAGTTTGATGATCAAGCAATTACTCATACAGTCCCTTAGATTAAATTCTTCAACTGAGACCTTTAAAGTTTCCTTGGAATATAAAACCACACCATCATTTTGGTTGTTGTTTATTGTTGTATAAAATAAGTTATACCCCGGAATTTCTGGGAGGTTGGCCTGACGATCACCCAGCCAGCACTCAGTTAGTACCAATATATCACATTCAAAGTTTAGTCTATGAAGAAAAATGTTAAAGCTATCCATGTTCTTATAAATACTGCGAATATTTTGGGTTAGTATGGTTAGTGACTTTTGAGTGTCGGAAAAATATTGACTGCACTCCTCAACCTTACACTGCTTTGAAACTGTTACAAATGTATTATCTATATCGGTTATTAAATTACTATCCATAAAATATGAAAAATATAATCAATGAATTAAGGCTAAAATATAACCAAATAAGTGACGCTCTTAGGCGCCTTCATAGTCGATCGAATTGATGTACCTGTTTTCGGCAGACTTTTTGGCAGGACACTCAGGATCTCCCGTCTTGTGGTTGGCAGGTTTTTTGAAACGCAAACATGTTGCGCACTTTGGCGTTTCGGCTTTTTTTGTGCAGTCTTGGGTTGTGTGCCCTTCTTCACCGCAATGTCCACATGTTGGGGCAGCGACTTTGCACGTTTTGGCCGCATGACCGTACTGCTGACACTTGTAACATCTCGTTACCAGAGTGAAGTCTCGTACTGGACATGACGTCCAATTGATAAATAATCTATCCTGCGTTATGAGTGCCTTACGAATAGAAGCTGGAACTTCTATTATATAGTTACAGTTCTCTGCATCTTTCCTGCCAGATTTATGGCTAAGTTTGATTGAGGTCAAAAATGCATCTCTGGTCATAGTCGGCAATTTGTCGGCCAAGTTTTGGTCATAAATACATTTGAAAACCTCATTTTCAGCCATTAAAGCAGGGACTCCTATAACTATAATGCGTGGTTTGCGCTTTTGAGGGTCATCGACGGTGAGCCCTGAAGAAGATAGTTGGACTGTTTTCTTGAGCTTGTCTAGATCTTCTTTAGTCTCCGTGCTGATAATAAGTCCTCCTTTTCCTATTTTACGTACGCCTCTGACTTTCAATTTCATGTCACCAGGGCAAACGATTTTTTGGACCATGTTCTTGGTTTCGTCACTAGTCTTCGTATTATCTCGGGGATAAATCGCCACGGAGCTAAAAGTATTAGGTCGAACAAAGCTGTTGGATCCTTTCTTCACCATATCTGCAAAAGATGAAGCTGCGGCTCCTTGCTTACCACACGATTCTTTAATCGTCCGGTTCATTTCTATTACACAATCTCTTAGGTCTCGGTCTTCATTTAAGATTTTTAGGGAATTGTGGGTCTTCACGGCATTATATTTTAGCGACTGGTATTGAACAGCCAGTTGCGAAACTCCATAACTAACTTTTCGGCACAGATTGCTTATTTTTAGCTTCTGATCCGAGTTTAGTTTTCCATCAGAAGAAATAGCGCATACCTCGTTCAAGTGCTGCTCAATAGAACTCAACCAGTTCTGAATCTCAGGAGTGGCAACTACCTCCATTTTCTCGTCTTCCTGGGCTCGTTCACGACTAGGTTGCTGGGGCTGCGTCGGTGTAGGAGTTGGAGGAGGGCTGCGTCGAGTCATCCCGCTCCGATTAAAGGGACTGCTATCCATATTTTAGATTATAATAATCCACTTAGTTCATTTTAAATTTGTCAGCACTTACAAAGTGTAACTGTATAACACACTACTACACTAAAAACTAGGTCACTATTTACGCAAATGTTAATTTATTAAATATTTAATGCATTGATGAGCACGTCTGAAAGCGTTGAGTGCGTCGGAATCAATCCATAGTGATAATAATCCATATAAATATCTTGTAAATGTTTTTGAGCCAATTTTTCAAACTATCAGCAATTTATTGAACCAAACTATCGTTACTAGTCAAATTGCGTACTGTTAAAATCTTTAAAAGTCCGTGTTTACTTTAATAACTAAGATAGGATTATTCGATTTATTTGTAATTGCTTACATTATTAAAGTAATTCGAAATTTTTACGCTTCCAGCCCTAGCCAAGTTACAACCGTTTCGTTTCGATTCTCTTTTCGTCGATCGCCTCGAGTAGGCCAGGCCTCCGATTCCTTTATTCTGACGTCATTTCAACGCTCAGTCATGTGGTCAGAACAAAGAAATAGGAGGCGTGGCCGACTCGAGGCGATCAACGAAAAGAGAATCGAAACGAAACAGTTGTAACTTGGCTAGGGGGGCAGGACTATTTTAGTTACAGGAGATAAAGCTTCTCATACGTTTGTTCCTTGAGCATCGAGTACCTTTAAATTAGTGTGAGTGGCAGTAGAAAAAAGTGATAAAATGCGTTAGTTACTGCGAAAGCAGCGAGGATGATGACCATGTCGTACTGGTCCGTGTTCCTGCAAATATGTGACGTTTCTACATAGGACTACGGGAGCTGATCGTGAGTTTTATTATGCGCAAAAGTGTATAATATTATAATCCACTGCAGTAGACCGAATCAGAATAATAAATGTAAATTTTCAGGATATATAATTACAGTTAATTAGCTGTATTAAATTTAGTACAATAGAAAAAAATCACGAAGATGCCTGTTAAAATTACTTTTATTTAGATTAAAAACCGGACTAATATATATGAAATGATTCTCATTGTTTGTCAGATTATTCTACAAGCCACGTTTTATCGTTATAATATTTTATAATGAAAACTGTAGATTTTTAGTAAATCACTAATATGCTTAATATTTTGCAAGCGTTGTGTCTTTGTGTATCATGCATTATTAATCCTTGTTTTTTACCCATACTTTATAAAAAAAAAAAAACATTGAAAATGATAAAACTTTAAATTAATAAATGACGTTATTTGTTTTTTAGGTGGGAAAGTCATCTAATGACATCTCCCGCTCTTGGGCGGTGCTGGAAGGTGTGTCAGACTTTTACTGACTAAAAACCAACTCCTATTCCTTCGTTGGATTTGATACAAGGTCTGAGTTTTCCTTTCAGAAACAAACCCTTGGCCTCAACAGGCTTCGACCTGGCTGGCCCCCTACGGTTTGCTGACATCTTCTTGAGGCCGTCTACACGCCGTCGACGACTTAGGCTCGGTCCAGACGGTTATCGGACGGTCGGACGGCGAGCTAGCCATTGCACGCTGTCCGCAAGCCCACGCCTACGGTGGCCTGAAATCGGGATCGGGATCCCGGTGGCTGGGGCGTGGATTACTGCTTCACAGAAGGAGGCGACCGCCTGCCACTCTTCGCTTCAGACCATGGCCTGTACCAAGGCTCGGCGCGAGAGATCGTTGCCGCCGATCTCCCACGAGGACACGGTGGTGCTCTGCCCAAGCCCACATAGTGGTGGCACCCGGGTGTTACTTTTGCACGAATCCGGTGCAGGAACTTCCCGAACTGACCATGTTCGGTGAGAACCTGCGTGATGCGGAAGGTGAGGACGCCGTGAAGTCTTTCCAGCTACTCCTCAAAGAGGGGACTTTGATAGCTTCATCAGTTTTAGTTGTTGCAACTATTTGCAACCCATAAGAGTCGGTAAAGGACACAACATAGAGTTTCGTTTTTATTTCTTTTATTTTATTATATCACACAAACAAGTATTTTTCAGATCACTTTAAATGCTAACAATAGATTTTTATAAAGACTTTATAAAAATCTATTGGCGACTATTTGTGGTCTGTCAAAGTAATAGTGTTTCTGGAGGAACGATTTGATATTGTAACATTAATACATATTATGTTCTTGCTTGTTCATATTTTTTGTTATATTAGTCAATTGCATTCTATTTTGTAATCATAATATGGTGAATTGAATAAAGATAATTTAATGAAGAAGTACTGTGTACACAGATATAGGTCTATAATTAGGTCCTCACGCCCCAACCGCCACCGGGATTCCGATCCCGAGGCGAGCAATAGGTGGCTCGCCGTCCGACCGTCCGGTAACAGTCCGGACCGAGCCCAAGTCGTCGACGGCGCGTACTTTTCCACGCGCGCCTCAGGGAGATGTCAGCTAATTGTAGGGGCCCAGCAGAGTCGAAGCCTAGTGGGGCCACGGATGGTGTGAAAGTGAAACCCGGGGACCTGGGACGAAGGCAAAGAAGGAACAGGAGTGGGTTTTTAGTCAGTAAAAGTCTGACACTATCTGCCGCACCGCCCAAGAGCGGGATTTGTCATTAGATGATTTTCCGCCCTAAAAAAAAATAGGTACGGAACCCTAAAAATAAATCTAAGAGCATACAGTATGCTTAAAAATCATGGTCTATGCATTATAGTATGATACTAAAACTTTCGTACTTGATTGAGTGCGAAAGTTTCGAAAAAAAATAATAATTAAAAAAATCTTATTTAAACCTGTGACTTACTTGGAACATGCGCAGGGTCCGGTTAATGATTCCGTACTGAAAAGAAAGTTATACATTTTTTTTTTTTTTAAATGCGCTTTGAAATTAATAGAAGAATATATATATATATATATATAAAAATATAACTTGAAAAATATAAAAGTCAAAAATTAGTAGTAGTTGCAGAATTATTTTCTACACAAATAGCCGAGTCGTCTCAAAAACCCCTTTCTTTTACTTTAAATAAAGTATAATTATTTAAGTGTACATTATGTTAAATATATATGTAGGTTTATTTTGTATCTACTTTTAGACCTACACTTATTTTTTTAATAATTTATTTTTTATGCACCTACCATGCTTAAAAAAAATAATAATATGCAAAGTTTTTCGTGATTTTTTAATCTTGGTTAGCGAAGAGTGTGTTATAAAAAGCTGTTGTCATCTTACGAACTTACATTGTTTTAAAACCTTCATCGTCGATAGTAACATTCCCAAGAGCATTTATTATCTGAAACAAAATGATACAAGTTAATAATTATATAGCGGGAGAGGAATGTCTGTAAAAGAACGAGTCCGGTCCGAACGAGAGGCTATAGTAGAGCGTACGAATGTCTCACTTCAGGCAGTCTCCAAGTGGGGCGAAACCAATCTAGTAGAATTCAACGCCACCAAAACACAAGCGTGTCTGTTCACCGCCAAAAGGAGCCCGTTCACCTTGGCTCCTGCTTTTCGGAATGTATCCCTGGAGTGCACCGACCGCCTTCAGCTCTTGGGAGTTGAAATTTCCTCAGACCTCAATTTTGGGCGGTTCTTCACACCGGGACAGCTTCTAATGTTATACAAAGCACAGGTCCGATCGTGTGTGGAGTACTGCAGTCACATATGGGCTGGTGCTGCAAAATGCCATCTAGCAGCTTTGGACTCAGTGGAAAGGCGTGCGAAGAGGCTAATTGGGGATCCAGATTTGGTTAAGTCCAATCTACAAAGCCTCGAGCACAGGGCATGGTAGCCAGCCTATCGGTATTTTAAAGGTTGCATTTGGAGAGTGTGCGCAGGAATTGCATGACTTGATTCCGCCATCTCATTTCTACCATCGGACAACCCGACGTACGGCGAGTATCCACCCTTACGTTGTTGAAACTTCAACGGTCCGGACTAAGCGTTACGCTTCGTCGTTTATACCGCGTACATCGAAGGACTGGAACAATTTGCCTGCTGCGGTCTTCCCGTCCAACTATAATTAAGGTGCCTCCAAGGCTAGAGTGAATAGGCTCTTAATAAACTAGTGCGCCTCACCATCAATGATTGCATCACTGCTTACCATCAGGTGGGATCGCAGTCAAGCACTGGTTTATATCAATTAAAAAAAAAGAAATAAGGGCGGTCTTTGCCCAGCAAAATGAGACTGATAAACAGAAAAAATAATAACGCATCCTTTTTCCTGATCCTAAAATCATCAGGCCGAAGTAAATTAAAGATTTTTGAGATGTGAAATCATCTAAGGGCGTATCAGACATTTGCAGAATAAAACTACACCTATGTCCTTCAGTAGCCCTTTGAATAAGTTCTAGGGCCACAGGTTTCCTTTCTAGAAATTCGCGTTGGCCGTGGCGTTCGACCCTGCTCGGCCCCTACGGTTTTGCAGACATCTCTTTGAGGCGCGCGTGGGACACTACGCGCCGTCGACGTCTCAGGCTCGGGTCGGGCAGTTACCGGACGCTTGGACGGCGAGTTACCCATTGCTCGTCGTCCACAAGCTTGCGCCTACGGTAGCCAAGGGTTGCTCTGCGACTCTCGACGCCCGGGGAGTCTCCTGTCGCGGTGACTGACAATAATGCTAACGAAGCAGGCGCATCCCATTTCCTTTCGCTCCGGACCATGGCCCGGCGCAAAATCTCACCGGGATACTTGGCACCTGCTTTAATTAGGGTAAATTATACTCTCACTAATCATCTAACATAGTCTGTAGTTTGTAAGATGTGTGACAGTGGTCGAGACACCTATTGCAAAGCCGTAGGACCTCAACATTTATTACAATCACTACATCAAAGGACTTCATTCCAACGAGTACATGTTACAATGTATAGGCTACTGGGATAGTACGAAAGAGTTACCGTGGCTCTTTTTTTTAGGTGGGAAATCATCTAATGACATCTCCCACCCTAGGGCGGAGCAGAGTGCGTGTCAGACTTTTACTAACTAAAACTCATTCCTGTCCCTTCTTTGCCTTCGTTCCAGGGCTCCGGGGTTCTCTTTCGCACAACACATGGCTCCAGTAGGCTTCGACCCTGCTGGGCCCCTACGGCTTGCTGACATCTTGAAGCGCGCGTGGAAAACTACGCTCCGTCGACGAATTGGACTTGATCCGGACGGTTATTGGACGGTTAGACCGCGAGCTACCCATTGCTCGCCATCCGCAAGCCCGCGCCTACGGTGGCTGGAAATCGGGATCAGGATCCCGGTGGGTGGGGCATGAGTGCCGTTCCCTCGCGCGTGCGGCTGCCTAATTTGCTAGCATTTCTGCTTCGCACACGGAGGCCACCGCCTCCCACTCCTCCTCGCTCCAGACCATGGCCTGTACCAAGGCCCGGGTTACCGTGGCTCCGGAATGCCCTTTTCAATCCTAATTAAAGGAACACAGATGGGTTTACTTAGTAAAAGTCCGACATGCCCTCTCGCTCTACTCAAAGCGGGAGGAGTTATCTGATGATTTCTACTATGAGTCAATTCAAAAGTCACTTACCAACATACAAAATAACAAAGAACTTAAAAAATACATCTTCAAAAAATTCGTCACAAAAACTGCGTTATTAAGTTTGATGGTGTTGAAAACCAAATGAGGTAAAAAGTTCAACTGTATAACATATATAGCTTAATATTTAAACAATCCCTCCCAGTAACAAGAAACCCCGGGTTTGCCTGGTTCCGTTATCGATGATATATGTAGTCTAATTAACCATTTACGTGCCCGATAAGAAAATTTATCCGCCATATTTAGGTATTGTTTAGGAGTTTTGGAGTAGCGTAGGTCTATGCGATTTTTGCATTTTCGATGTAGCTCCATCATAAAAGCAATCCACGTTCCATAACTAATTATTAAGGTATTCTGTTACGGGTTTTATCGACCACTGTTTTGTATTGTTTTTTTTAACACGCTTTTATTAGCTTCACTTGTAACTATGTATGTAAGAAAATCTTGGAATCTTAATTTGACCCACTTCCCGGTCTTCGATTAAGATGAAATTTTGCACACGCTTTGAGTTCTGATGACAATACATGACTAGCTAAGAAACGTTATTACAAATCCAATAAGGCGGCCTCCCCAAGATGGCGGACTGGCTGTTTGAAATCCATCCCCATAATATGGGTATCAAATGAAAGGGTTTGCTGTCAGGAAAACGAAAAAAATAGTCACGTGACTTAAATCCAATATGGCGGACGTCCAATTTTGTAATTTTTAGTGCGTGCTAAAAGCGTGTTTTTTAGTTTTTTATACTATTATTATTTATTTCTTTCTGTTTTGTGGTTTTTTTTTCCTTTTTTATTTGGGATCTACAGTTTTCTTGTGGCTTTTTGTTTCTTTTTGTGTTTGTGTGTAATAAGCGTGTGACATGTTTTAAAAAAAAATGTTGTTTAATGTTAGTTTTAGCTGGCGGGTGGTGCAGCACTGCAAAGTAGTTGTTCTGTCTTTAGCAATTGTAGCTTATGGTATATATAATTATATTTATCATTTTTAAAGTTATTAATTTCTATTTATGTCAGACAATGAGTCTTTCTTTTCAGCTAATGAATCTGCTGCCTCTTCTAGCGAATCAAGCTTTTGTTCTCTTGGCGACACCCTTGGTGATTTCGTACTTCGCAGCTTTGGTGATGAGTCTAGTCGGCTGTTGAATGTATGTCATATTAACGCTCAAAGCGTTGCCAGTCACTACAGCGAGCTGTACGATGCATTTAATAACAGCAACGTTCATGCCGTCCTGATATCCGAAACGTGGCTCAAACCGCATCTTCTGTCCACCACTTACCCCCTCACCGGATTCGTTCTTATACGAAATGACCGGATTGGTAAGGGAGGGGGTGGTGTAGCCATATATCTTCGCAGTGACTTACCTTACAAAGTACTGGCTTCTTCCTCTTCAAACTATTCTGCCTCAGCTGAATTCCTCTTTCTTGAAGTTTGCGTCCGAGCAGCCAAAACCATTATTGGTGTTGTCTACTGTCCCCCCACTGTTGATTACTTCACTGAATTCGAATCAGTTCTTGAATCAATGTGTTCAGAGTATGCACATCACATCATAATGGGTGATTTCAACACAAATCTCCTTGCCCAAAACTCCCCTCGGTCCCGTAAGCTCCTTCATCTTATTGAGTCAGCGAGTTTGCATGTATGGCCGCTCCAACCCACTCATCATAACACTTTGGATGATGACACCTGGCTCGACCTGATTCTCACCTCAAATCCTTCCCTCGTCCCTTTCCATGGTCAACATGACGCTCCTGGTTTCTCTTATCACGACATGATTTTCCTTTCCTATATCTTTAAACCTCCTAAACCTCAACCCAAAATTCTGTACAGGTGTTGTTTTGCGAGGATGGACGTTGAAAAACTCAAGAAGGATGCTTCTATGGTTGATTGGGAGCCAATGACGGAGGCCACTTCAGTTGACGATAAGGTGTTGATCTTTAACGATATTGTGGTCAACCTTTATAACATCCACGCCCCCATCAAAAAAGTAAAATTGAAACGTCCCCCCGCACCTCGGATGCCAAGAGAAATACAGATGGCCATGCGACGCAGAGACCGTGCATTTCGCAATCACAAAAGGGATCGTACTGACGAGAGCTGGATTTTATCAAGGAATAGATGTAACCAGATGATACGCAATGCTAAACGCCGCCATATTCTTGAAAATATTTCTCCTTCCTCTTCTGCCGATATTTGGAAGTTCCTTGGAACACTAGGTATCGGCAAACCACGACATTTAGACCTTCCAAATTCTATTGACTTAGATGATCTTAACCGTCATTTCTCCACTGTGCCTTGGACCTTGGACCATCTGACTAAATTACAAACTCTGTCTCTAATATCTGGTCTAACGCGTCCTCAAATTAATCCTTTTCGTTTCGTTCCAGCTGCACCGGAAGAGATCAAAAAAATAATTCTGTCCATAAAATCCAAGGCGGTAGGATGTGATTATATCTCTCGTGGTATGATCATTACGATCCTTGATCACCTCCTACCTGCCATCTCCCATATTGTAAATTTCTCCCTGTAATCTGGAGTATTTCCCTCCTTATGGCGTGAAGCCTATGTTCGTCCTCTACCCAAAGTTTCTAATCCCACTCTTCCAACCCACTTCCGCCCAATTTCTATCCTTCCCTTCCTATCCAAAGTGCTTGAGGCCTGTGTCCACAAACAACTTTCAAATTTTGTGCAATATAATTCACTCATAAGCCCTTTGCGATCTGGATTCAGGCCAGGACATAGCACTGTTTCCGCCCTCCTTAAAGTGACTGGCGATATAAGGGTAGGACTGTAAGATACCAAAGTCACTGTGCTAGTGTTGGTCGACTTCTCGAACGCCTTTAATACCATCAGTCACGAAATCCTCTTAGCCGTTCTGTCCTATATTATGGTCTCTCCCGAAACGCTGGAGTGGTTCACTTCCTATCTTCAGGAACGTCAGCAGTCGGTTCACGTCAGGGATTCTTCATCTCGCTGGTGTGGTTTGGAAACTGGCGTTCCTCAAGGCGGTATCCTTTCACCTCTTCTGTTTTCTATTTTTATTAATTTCATTACTACCGTACTTCAGTGTTTGTATCATCTGTACGCAGATGACTTGCAATTGTACTGTCAAGCGAGGGTCGACGAAATACCTGGTGCTATTGACCAATTAATTATGGACTTAACAGCCATAAAAGCCTGGTCCGATAGATTTGGTGTTGCAGTAAACCCCAACAAATGTCAGGCAATCATCATTGCGAGTCCTCGAATCATTGCTAAGGTGGACAGTGCAACTTTGCCACCAGTTCGGTTCGACGGTACGATCGTCTTATTCAGCACCAGTGTAAAGGATCTAGGTTTGCACATTGATAATACCCTGAATTGGCGTACTCAAGAGGCTAGTGTTAGTCAGAAGGTTACTGGAACGCTGCGGGCTCTGTTTCGGTTAAAGAATCTTTTACCATCTAGCACGAAGACAATGCTTGTGCAGACCCTTATTTTTACAATCATCGATTATGGTGACGTGTGCTGCTATGACCTGAATGCAGATCTCCTCAATAAACTTGACCGTCTTCTAAATTACTGCATTCGATTTGTTTCCAATTAGTGTAAATATGATCGTATTTCAGCGCATCGGTCGCTTCTAAAGTGGTTGCCCATACGTCAGCGCAGAGAGCAAAGGGCGCTCACCACCTTATTTTCATTTCTTGATTCTCCTAATTCCCCTAGTTATTTAGCCCCTCACTTTCAATACATTTGCGCCAACTACAATAGAAATCTGCGCTCATCTCATAACCGCCTTCTCTATTGTCCCTCTCATCGTACTGACTTTCTTAACTATTCCTTCTTTATTCAAGCTATTTATCTGTGGAATGCGCTCCCTCAGGAAATCAGGATGGCAACAAGATTATCATTCAAAACCAAAGTTCGAGAGCTAATTTGTAAAAAGTTGGCAGTAGTATCATCACAGCGTTAATGTTTTCCCATTGTCGATTTGGACCAATTGTTTAAGTATTTTAGTGTATGTATGTAGTGTATTAATTTGAGTATCACTACATAGTATAAAACAAAGTCGCTTTTCGTGTCTGTCTGTCCCTATGTATGCTTAGATCTTTAAAACTACGCAACAGATTTTGATGTGGTTTTTTTTTAATAGATAGAATAATTCAAGAGGAAGGTTTATGTATATAATACACTAGCGACCCGCCCCGGCTTCGCACGGGTGCAATGCTGATCACTTCATAGTATAAAACAAAGTTGTTTCCCGCTGTTTGACCAATGTACGCTTAGATCAGACAGCGCCTATCATCCACAGTGCAGTCGCGCATTTTGAACTTCTTCGGCCATGTATCTCGTCGTGATAATGACTCCATAGAGCGTCTCATAGTGCAGGGCAAAGTTGAGGGCACCAGGCCACGTGGTAGATCACCAATGAGATGGACAGACCAGATCAAGGCCGCAATTAAGTGCTCGGTTTATGAATGTACTCGGAAAGCTGCAGTCCGCGATGAATGGCGCCGTGTTACCAAGATGATCTCTCATCGTGATTCACAGTAATGACCACGACCACTCTGGCAAGAGTGTACCAACTGAGAAGAAGAAGACGCTTAGATCTTTAAAACCACGCAACGGATTTTGATGCGGTTTTGATCAGCATTGCACCCGTGCGAAGCCGGGGTGGGTTGCCAGTACTAATTATACTACAGAATGTCTTTATATACAACGTTCACAGCTTTTTTTTGTAATTAGATAATACAAACATGTTTTCTTTTGAGGTTACTCTTGAAAGAGCGACATATTATTGGCCATGTGAAAAACACTCAACGATCAATAACGTTGCAACATTGAAAGTTTCACCCTGCGATTTATGATTGGTCATTGCAAAAGATATCTTTACTGGAAATTGTAGGCGTTAAAATTGGAATGGTAAATCTGATGGTACCAGAAGGATTTGGGGAATCAAAACATCAAAGATTCAAAGCATTTTATTTCAAATAAACCATTTACAGGCACTTTTGAAATGTCAAGAAGTCAGTCACTCAGAAAAAATGATGCTAATTGCACATTCCAAAGTGTTCGCCACGCCCAATTATGGCGGTAAGTCCCCTCTTTGAGGCGTGGTTGCAAAGATCTCACGGCGTCTTCACCTTCTGCATGACGCAGCACGGTAAGTTCGGGAAGTTGCTGCACCGGATTCGTGCGGAAGCGACGCCCGGGTGTCGCCACTGTGTGGACCGCCCGGAGGACACGGTGGAGCACACGGTGGAGGTGTGCCCCGCTTGGGCACAGCAACGCCGTGTCCTCGTGGGGCGATCAGCGGCGATCTCTCGCGTCGGGCCTTGGTAAAGGCCACGGTCCGGAGCGAGGAGGAGTGGCAGGCGGCCGTCTCCTTCTGCGAAGCAGTACCTAATGCTGGCAAAGGAGGCGGCCAATCGCGTGAGGCAACGGTCCTCACGACCGCCGTCGGGATTCCTATACCGATATCCGGCCACCGTAACGCGGGCTTCCGGACGGCGACCGTCCGGTAACCGTCCGGACCGAGCCCAAGTCATCGACGGCGCGTTTTGTTCCACGCGCGCCTCATGGAGATGTCAGTAAATCGTAGGGGCCCAGCAGGGTCGAAGCCTACTGTGGCCACGGGTAGTGTGAAAGTGAAACCCGGGGCCCTGGAACGAAGGCAAAGAAGGAACAGGAGTGGGTTTTTAGTCAGTATAAGTCTGAAACTATCTCTCGCTCTCCCCAATAGCGCGATTTGTCATTAGATGATTTTCCCACCTAAAAAAAAACCATTCCATAGCGTAGATCTCTTTGGAGAATAGACACACATGATGATGCTTCATGCCAAATTTCAGGATTCTAGTTCAACGGGACCCCTATGAATTTTGATTCCTTTGAGAGTGTCGAAATATACGTTTTTTACGACATAAACGTCTGTATCTTTTTTTTTCGTTAACTCAGAAGTTTGATTGTTTCACAGCTTCAAGGGACTGCAGATCTGAGTGTATGGTTTTAATTTCAACTCGATACCTCCACGTGTTTCCGAGATAAAGAGTTTTGACAGACAGACCGACAGACAGACAGAGTAACAACAAAGTGATCATATAAGTGTGAAATATTTTTTTTTACACTAAAATCATTATATAGTTGCCTAGAATATTTGATGAGTTCCCTCGATTCCTTATGGAACCCATCATCAGAACTGGATTTTGAAAAAAATTGGCCCTATCTGGAAGCCTATCCTATGAGGGAAAAAAATATTTGCAAATCGGTCCATAAATGACCGAATTCTGAGGTAGGTAAAAACGTAAAAAAAAATATAAAAAAAATACAACCGAATTGAGAACCTCCTCCTTTTTTTGAAGTCGGTTAAAAATGAACAGCTTCCAAATCGAGAACAGTATCGACCGAGTCATAAATTTTTCAAAGAATCAAGTTATTTACCGCAACCGCTATGTCTCTCCATTTTAAATCTGTATTATCTTCAAAAATATTCATATAAATTAGACGCTGCAAAGGGCTATATTGATCTATATTAAATGCACAATGTATTTGAGGTACTTAATTGGATAAAGATTAATACTGTATTGCTTAAAATCGTTTCGTAAATAAGCCATTATTTCTCGTAAAAAGTAAAGGACAAAAAATGGTTATTGTGGGTTATCCCTAAGAGATAGTACCATCGCGGACTTTTTTGTTGACCTTTTTAAGGTGTACAATACTGTAGTACATTATTTTGTTCTATCTCGTAGAGTTCAGCCGCCGTTTGCAATGTAAGCACAAAAAAATTTGTTTATTAAAATTATCAGTGCTTCTCTACTTTATTATGCATGTATTATATACATAAACCTTCCTCTTGAATTATTCTATCTATTAAAAAAAACCACGTCAAAATCTGTTGCGTAGTTTTAAAGATCTAAGCATACATAGGGACAGACAGACACGAAAAGCGACTTTGTTTTATATTATGTAGTGATTACACCCAGACACAGAACAAATGCTCGTGCTCATCACACAACCATTTGTCCTGGGTGGGAATCGAACCCACGACCTCCGGCATAGCAGTCAGGGCCATTAACCACTAGACCAACAGGCCTGTCAAAGGTGGACCAATGACCTGGTAAGGGTTGCGAGAAGCACAGGACCGTCCATTGTGGCGACACTTGGGGGAGGCCTATGTCCAACAGTGGAAGTCTTGCGGCTGAAATGATAATGATGATGATGAAAAATCTTATAGTCAAAACTTATTATTAATTGAATTATTGCAAACTTAAAGTGACTAGTTATGTAGAATTGAAGTGACGCTTCAACATAAACTCATGCTGGATAAAGTTCAAAAAGCTTTTCTAAGGTACTTAAATAAGCGATTATTTGGATATTACCCATGAATGCATCTTAGTCATGCTTAATTGCAACTCATTAAAGGTTAGGCGGGCTGTTAACCAAATTACAACAGCCTATAAAATTATTCATGGTTACATTGATGCGTCCAATTTACATGTGGAGCTGTGTCAATTATTTGTTCCGAATAATTACTACTGCTGTTCTAAATAAATAAAATAAATACAGAAATCGTAAAGCTGGGAAGTGTGCTTATTACTGGAAGTACGCAAGTTACTGGTTGGCCTGTTATACGTGAAGCGGGTCTATCTTTTCACATAGTGTATGAAGAAGATGTTCTGAGTTTTGTGACAGAACCGATCCACAACAGCACAAGTCAAACACGCACTTGACCGGTATTAAACACAATCTAGAAAAATATTTTTTCCTCTAAATGTTATCGATATTACTTTGTTTTCGTGGGGTACTGTTTCAGTAGTTCTAATAAGGGAACTGATCACGAGGTTGGCTCGTGGATCAAAAAGAGGAAATTTTTTTTTCAGAGATCTACGTCGAATCTGCCAAAGTATAGTTTTATGCATTTCTATTCATAGATTGTGTAGTTCTGTTGGCCAATTGTGATGTCTTTCTGATAAAAAACTACACAAACTTGCTGATGTTCCACTGAATGTGGGACTGATGTTCCACTGAATGTGGGACTGATGTCCCACTGTTACATTTTGAATGTAAGTCAGATAACAAATGTCGTAGTGAACTCGTATGACTCTAGATTGAGTTATTATAAAATTACATCTTTAAGCGCACGCAGGAAATAGTTGAATTTTATGTTTTTGTTTAAATTACTCAATGGTCCAGTAGAAATATTAGAAAAAGTGAAAATTAGCATCCCTCGTAGAGGTAGCCTCTTAATTAACCGAAGACCATTCGTCCTGCCTCACAGTCGAACTAATATAGGCAACTCTTCTCCCATAAGCCGCATGCTTTCTTTTGCCAATTCTATTCGTGGTGATGTAGATGTCTTTGCTGGTTCTGTAGCCTCAATAAAAATTAATGATATTTTTAGTTTTGTTTATAATTTTAAATATATTTTTGCCCTCAAATAATAATATATTTTTTTAATAATATATTTATTCAGACTTAAAATTTGGTAAAATAGTTACATAAAATCTTAGGAATAATTACAAAGGTATGACTATGTTAAGTGCCTGTACTAGGATAAACCTGTATCACAGGCGGTAAAAGCTCTTACACTATGGTATTTAGGACAATAAAATTCATAAAAATATTTAACATTCAAAGTCTCTAAATAGGGAAAAATTTAATAAAATTATTTATAATATTATAAACCTACAGTTATAGTTACTTAAACACTAAAAGTCACAATTATGTTATTTCTTACTAGCTGTTGCCCGCGACTTCGTCCGCTAATAACCATTATATTTCTAACACAATTTGTTTTTGCGGATAAATCATAAACCAAAACTTTACTTTTCTTATAAAACTTCTCTGTAAACCAAATTTCTAGTCCTACTTTCAGGAGCCGAAATGTACAGAGATTCAGGACTGGTGACGCGGGAGCGAGCGATATACAGCTATCCGTGTGAGAAGCAGCTGTCCTGAGATCAACACCTGCAGCCTTTAGATTATTATTATTGCGAAGCATACGCTTACAGGGAACTGCACACGCTTGAATTAGAAGGGGTAATTGTGAGAGATTAGTGGTATTCGGGGTATAAACACTGTTTCCTCGACGCCACAACCCTTTAGAATTTCCACCTCAATAATATTTGAGAGATGACTTTGAGCTAGGCCCAGTTACATAGTTTAGGTGGAATTAAATTCCGTAGCAGCATGATCGGGACACCGACCTTCAGCTGGATAGTGTGCGCCGGGAGTCCACTTGCCGTTCCAATACAGAAACTCTACGGGATAATATATAGCGTCATCTTGCTCTACAACAGTATTTATAGAGGTATAGAAATACCACTTCGTTCGCATCAGTTTGCGAGAGTTTCGTTAATTGCTGCAGCTTGATCATTTTTGGGTGTTAAAATGGCCCGTTCACACACCCAAGAATTCTCTTGTAGCGGTATTCGACCGACGTCCCCGTACACCAGACAAATTAGTTCTTCAATAGTGGGAACTACTTTGATTAGAGTCTCTGGTAGGCGCACTTCAGAGCTCTCTTCTGGTAAGTTGCCTTCACCAAACTTTTAAAAGAACATCCAAGAATTCTTGAGTATATCCGCCCAACTGAGCTCGCATGTTAATGGTCAAGCGCAGTCTGTAAACTCGTGACCATAGATTCAATCGTTTCAACGAAGCATTCACCTCGTCAACCCTAATTTCTCGCGACACCACAGGCAAAGTTTGCCGAAAATCGCAGCTAAACAAAACAGTGACACCTCCCATCACATCTTGATTCCTGCGTATGTCCTGCAGGGTTCTGTTTACAGCCTTCACTACTTTTCTATTCGCCATAGTACATTCATCCCATACGATTAAAGAGCAATCCTTGAGTACCCAACCTTTGTCACAGTTGCGTGATAGCCCACACACTGGCATTTGCTCTCTAAATCGATGGGAATGTTAAACATTACGTGCGCTGTTTTGCCCCGTGGAAGCAGTGTGGCAGTAATTCCAGAAGAGGCAGTCGCAATCACTATTTTGCCTTGTCACCTTATTTCTGCAAGGATGCCAGTGGCAATGAATGTTTTTCCTGTTCCACCTGGAGCATTAATGCAAAATATTTTACCCTGGCTGAGCCTAACGCGACGATGTTAAAAATGCAGGGACATTTTGTTCTGAGGTGAGTCGTGATCATTGACGATATCACCCCGATTTCCTCGACCTTGATATGCCAATGATTGCGGAGCCGGTAATCTATATTCGACCAGTCCAGTGGATTGCCACCGATGGAAATGACCACGTCTTGAAGTGAACCTAGACAACTATTCGAAACGCGTTCGTTGTTCTGTTCAATGTCAGCCTCAGTAGTACACCTTAAAGCACGTAAAAAGTCTTCGGACACATGATGGCGATAATTTACCCATAACCGACCTTTTTTTTTCGGTGGGATAATCATCCAATGACATTCCCCGCTCTTGGGTGGAGCGTGAGATAGTGTCGGACTTTTACTGATTAAAAACCCACTCCTGTTCCTTTCCATGGCCCTTTATGGCGCACCGATATGGGCGCCGGCGCTGCGGAAGCAGCCGGCAGCCCGGCTGAACGCATGCCAGAGGGTCATGGCCATACGGATGGTGCGAGGATACCGGACGATTTCCCGCGAAGCGGCGAGCCTCCTTGCTGGACAGCCACCATGGGATCTGGTAGCAACAGGCCTTGCTCACATGCACGATCTGCGCATGGAGATGCAACGCCGGGGCGAAACTCCGCTGCCACGACAAGTCGCACCATGGCGGACAGAGCTCCGGCGGGTTCTCATGGAGAAATGGCGACAGCGACTGTCGCGACCCAGTGCTGGGCACGCCACAATTATGGCGGTAAGTCCCTTCTTTGAGGCGTGGTTGGAAAGACCTCACGGCGTCCTCACCTTCCGTATGACGCAGGTTCTCACCGAACACGGGAAGTTCGGGAAGTTCCTGCACCGGATTCGTGCGGAAGCGACGCCCGGGTGTCGCCACTGTGTGGACCGCCCGGAGGACACGGTGGAGCACACGGTGGAAGTGTGCCCCGCTTGGGAAGAGCAACGCCGTGTCCTCGTGGGGGCGATCGGCGGCGGCGATCTCTCGCGCCGGGCCTTGGTACAGGTCATGGTCCGGAGCGAGGAGGAGTGGCAGGCGGTCGCCTCCTTCTGCGAAGCAGTAATGCTAGCAAAGGGGCGGTCGATCGCGTGAGGCAACGGCAACGGTCCTCACGCCCCAACCGCCGCCGGGATTCCGATCTCGATTTCCGGCCACCGTAGGCGCGGGCTTGTGGACGGCGGGCAATAGGTGGCCCGCCGTCCAAACGTCCAGTAACCATCCGGACCGAGCCCAAGTCGTCAACGGCGCGTATTGCTCCGCGCGCGCCTCAGGGAGATGTCAGCAAATCGTAGGGGCCCAGCAGGGTCGAAGCCTACTGGGGCCATGGGTAGTGTGAAAACGAAACCGTGGCCCTGGGACGAAGGCAACGAAGGAACAGGAGTGGGTTTTTAGTCAGTAAAAGTCTGACACTATCTCCCGCACCGCCCAAGAGCGGGATTTGTCATAAGATGATTTTGCCACCTATTAAAAAAAAAAACTCCTGTTCCTTCTTTGTCTTCGTTCCAGGGCCCCGGGGTTCTCTTTCGCATCACATGGCCCCAGTAGGCTTCGACCCTGCTGGGCCCCTACGGTTTTGCTGACATCTCCTTGAGGCGCGCGTGGAACAATACGCGCCGTCGACAACTTGGGCTTGGTCCGGACGGTTACCGGAAGGTCGGATGGCGAGCTACCCATTGCTCGCCGTCCGCAAGCCATAGCCTACGGTGGCTGAAAATCGGGATCAGGACGGCGGCGGGGCGTAAAGGCCGTTCTCTCGCACGTGCGGCCGCCCCCTTTGCTAGCATTACTGCTTTGCAGAAAGAGGCGACCGCCTGCCACTCCTCCTCGCTCCAGACCATACCTTGTACCAAGGCCCGGCGCGAGAGATCACTGGCACCGGTCGCCCCCACGGGGACACGGCAGAGCTCTGCCCAGGCGGGGCAAAAAAAAAAAACCATGTCCGGTGAGGACCTGCGTCATGTGGAAGGTAAGGACGCCATGTGGTCTTTCCAGCCACTCCTCAAAGAGGGGATAATTGTGGCGAGCCCAGCACTGGGTTGCGACAGTCGCTGTTGCCATTCCACCATGAGACCCACAACCGACCGAATACTAAAATAATGGCAAACAAATGTCGCAGTCGTCTGGGGCTATCGGTGATGCTGGCCTCCGTCACTGTCAGTGTCGTCCCAGTGTTGATTGTGATGACGTTGGGGCCCGTACAGTGTGAAGCAATCATCGCAAATAATGACACTATCCATTATTGGGATGAACGGTGTAAACCCTTCCCAATGCGCTGTCTTTAAAGTGATGATAGAAGTTCTGAAGTTAAATTTAAAAATAATAAGATGTAGTACTGTAAAAGAAATCAATGAAGTCTTTAATTCGCTTTGATATTAATACGAATTGATTAATTTCTAGAGATACAAATAATACGTATAAAAACTTACTTCACAGATGAATTGTATTTATTCATTTTATATACATTTAAATCTAATAATAACGTAATTAAAACTAACTTACAAAATAAAAATAAAAGCCCTAAAGTACTAAACAAAAGCAATAATATAAATAAAAAATAAAAGAAAACAATCACAAAAATTACGCGAGGTTCGAACTCGCAACATAGCAAACGCGGATCCGTCACTATACTACTGCGCCACGGTCGTTGCAGAATCTAGTTCTAAATAGTCGTTCTTAAATACACGTCATTGCTTGTCTGCTTGACTCCTTGTACAAAATAGCGTGATGATTTTCATTTTTGACCTTAAATTCCTAACCAAATTTTAAAAAAAAAGTGTATTTTTTATCTCCGGTTCCATTTTAATATGAGTTTTGATGGGTTTTTACTGAAATATTTGGAAAAATATCGAATAAAAATGTCGATGGCAATTTAAAAATACATAAAAAGCCATTTTATTATTGTTCTGGAAATATCATTCCATATTATGTACAAAAAAACACTAAAACAATCACAAAAATATTAACTGTACCTGAGGATCGAACTTAGAGCGATTATCGTTCAATTGGAACATTTTGGAATATTGCTCACCCCCCATAGCAAAAAGCGTGATAATATGTAGCCTAACAGTTGACCCGGCCTATAAGGATTATGTATGCAAAATTTGAACTGGATTGGTTCAGTAGTTTTTGCGCCAACTAATACCAACGCTCCACCATTTTACTGTTATATGTATAGATTATAAAACTGTTTCTTGTACTTTATTCTATAATTACACACACATGATTTTGCGTCAGCAGAATTATGAATTGGGTTAAAGTCAAGGTTGCGTTAATACTAAATAGTTACATTGGACAAATATGTTTAAATATATTGAAAAACGATGGTTTGTAGGTCAGCACTTGGAATTTTGAGTCAGCAGTAAGCGTTACACGGAAGTCTGGCCTTGAGTATGACGCTCTAGGCGCCCTCATAATCGATAGAGTTAATATATCTATATTCCGCTATTTTCCTAGCAGGACACTCAGCGTCTCCCGTTTTATGGTTGGAGGGCTTTTTGAAGCGAGAGCAAGTTGCACATTTCGGTGAGTCCGCTTTTTTTGAGCACTCGGACATCGGGTGTCCTGTCTCACCGCAGTGGCCACACGTTGAATTGACCTCTCTACAGGTTTTTGCTGCATGCCCATACTGCTGGCATTTGTAGCATCTCGTAACCAGGGTGAAGGCCCTGACTGGGCAGGACGTCCAATTTATGAAAATCCTTGATTGGGAAATTAGAGCTCTTCGTATGTTGGCTGGAACTTCAATCACGTAGTTACAAGTCTGCGAATCTTTTTACCCCGATTTGTGACTTAATTTAACCATGGTCAAAAAGGACTCCAGGGGAATCGTTGGAAACTTTTCGGCTACATTCTGTTCGTAAATGCACCTGAAGACTTCAGTTTCAGTCAAAGAGGATGGTACTCCTACAACCACGATCCGGGGTTTGCGCTTGGTGGGTTCGTCGGCGGTAAGGCCGGATGCAGATTGCTGGACTGCGTACTTAATTTTATCCGCGTCATCCTTTGTCTTTGTACTGATAATAACGCCTCCGTTTTTAGTCTTACGGACACCACGTATATGCAGCTTGACTTGATCTGGTCGTATCATCTTTTGCACAAGGACTTTTGTTTCGTCACTGGACTTTAATTTGTTGTTGGGATATATGGCCACGGAGTTTAAATTGGTTGGTCGAACGAAATCATTTGACCCCTTCTTCACCATGTCGGCAAACGAAACAGTACCAGAGTCCTTTATCGTCTTTGTGAGGTCCAAGATGTGGTCCGTCAAGTTGCATTTTTCCATTAGATCTTCATTGAGGATGCGCGCTTGGACTGCTTTCTGCTTTAGCAATTGATATAGGACTGCCATCTGTGAGGTGCCAGATCCTATTTTACGGCACAAAGTTGAAATTTTCAATTTCTGCTCCGAGTTGAGTTTGCCATCCGAGGCAATACAACAAACCTCGTTTAGATGCTGCTCAATAGTCGACATCCATCTTTGTATCTCGGGTGTTGAAACAGCTTCGATTGAAAGATCAGATTGGGCTGGATTTTGCGTCATCGTCTTCGCTGGAGATGCGGAGAGATTCACTCGATCTCTTGAAAAGGGGCTGTAGTCCATTTTATTTATAACTAGTTCACTTATTCTAAGTTTCCATTGTGTTTATTAAACTACACACTAGGCAGAAATTACTGCAAAAAGAAGGTCACTGATATTATTTTATGAAATTAAATATTGCTACTGAGCACGTCTGTATGCTACGAGTGCAGAGAGAAAATACGAAATGATCAACTTGTAAGATTTTATTAATAGTACCCAAGTGGCTTATTTTACGTGTGCGTGTTAGATTCACATCTAGTTGGTGTCAATCAGATATATTATGTTGTAATTTATTTTTTGGATGCGTGATTGTACATCAGTTTTGTGAATTACAATTTAAAAAAGTCATTGATTTACTTGATAAAGTGTAAATACAATCGTCATTTTAATTTTATACGAAACTTTATGTTTGAAGGTGCACCACTCTCTAACGACCTGCCTAGAGATATCATAGGTTGTGTAATTTAAGAATATGTTAACAAGAATATGATATGTTCAAGTTTCTTATGTACATATGTAGATATAATAATGTCCTTAAATAAAATGAACTCTGTGATTTGTTAACAAGATATATTTTGGATAACAATTAAGAAGCCCATCTGACACTTTGTAACAAGATTGTGATAATAATGTAAACTCATCTATCTATACATATAATAAAACAGTAAAATGGTGGAGCGTTGGTATTAGTTGGCGCAAAAACTACTGAACCAATCCTGTTCAAATTTTGCATACATAATCCTTATAGGCCGGGTCAACTGTTAGGCTACATATTATCACGCTTTTTGCTATGGGGGGTGAGCAATATTCCAAAATGTTCCAATTGAACGACAATCGCTCTAAGTTCGATCCTCAGGTACAGTTAATATTTTTGTGATTGTTTTAGTGTTTTTTTGTACATAATATAGAATGATATTTCCAGAACAATAATAAAATGGCTTTTTATGTATTTTTAAATTGCCATCGACATTTTTATTCGATATTTTTCCAAATATTTCAGTAAAAACCCATCAAAACTCATATTTTTGTTAAAATGGAACCGGAGATAAAAATACACTTTTTTTTAAATTTGGTTAGGAATTTAAGGTCAAAAATGAAAATCATCACGCTATTTTGTACAAGGAGTCAAGCAGACAAGCAATGACGTGTATTTAAGAACGGCTATTTAGATCTAAATTCTGCAAGCAACGTGGCGCAGTAGTATAGTGACGGATCCGCGTTTGCTATGTTGCGAGTTCGAACCTCGCGTAATTTTTGTGATTGTTTTCTTTTATTTTTTATTTATATTATTGCTTTTTTTTAGTACTTTAGGGCTTTTATTTTTATTTTGTAAGTTAGTTTTAATTACGTTATTATTAGATTTAAATGTATATAAAATGAATAAATACAATTCATCTGTGAAGTAAGTTTTTATACGTATTATCTGATCTCTAGAAATTAATCAATTCGTATTAATATCAAAGCGAATTAAAAACTTCATTGATTTCTTTTACAGTACTACATCTTATTATTTTTAAATTTAACTTCAGAACTTCTATCATCACTTTAAAGACAGCGCATTGGGAAGGGTTTACACCGTTCATCCCAATAATGGATAGTGTCATTATTTGCGATGATTGCTTCACACTGTACGGGCCCCAACGTCATCACAATCAACACTGGGACGACACTGATAGTGACGGAGGCCAGCATCACCGATAGCCCCAGACGACTGCGACATTTGTTTGCCATTATTTTAGTATTTTGTGGAGTCACAAACCCAGGTCGGTTGTGGGTCTCATGGTGGAATGGCAACAGCGACTGTCGCAACCATAGAAATATAAAATTCTATGGTCGCAACCCAGTGCTGGGCACGCCACAATTATGGCGGTAAGTCCCCTCTTTGAGGAGTGGCTGGAAAGACCACATGGCGTCCTTACCTTCCACATGACGCAGGTCCTCACCGGACATGGTAAGTTTGGGAGCTTCCTGCACCGGATTCGTGCGGAAGAAACGCCTGGGTTCCACCATTGTGTGGACCGCCTGGAGGACACGTTGGAGCATACGGTAGAGGTGTGCCCCGCCTGGGCAGAGCTCTGCCGTGTCCCCGTGGGGGCGACCTGTGTGAGATATCTCTCGCACCGGGCCTTGGTACAAGGTATGGTCTGGAGCGAGGAGGAGTGGCAGGCGGTCGCCTCTTTCTGCAAAGCAGTAATGCTAGCAAAGGGGGCGGCCGCACGTGCGAGAGAACGGCCTTCACGCCCCGCCGCCGTCCCGATCCCGACTTTCAGCCACCGTAGGCGCTGGCTTGCGGACGGCGAGCAATGGGTAGCTCGCCATCCGACCTTCCGGTAACCGTCCGGACCGAGCCCAAGTTATCGACGGCGCGTAGTGTTCCACGCGCGCCTCAAGGAGATGTCAGCAAAACCGTAGGGGCCCAGCAGGGTCGAAGCCTACTGGGGCCATGTGATGCGAAAGAGAACCCCGGGGCCCTGGAACGAAGGCAAAGAAGGAACAGGAGTTTTTTTTTTTTTAGGTCGGAAAATCATCTTATGACAAATCCCGCTCTTGGGTGGAGCGGGAGATAGTGTCAGACTTTTACTGACTAAAAACCCACTCCTGTTCCTTCGTTGCCTTCGTCCCAGGGCCACGGTTTCGTTTTCACACTACCCATGGCCCCAGTAGGCTTCGACCCTGCTGGGCCCCTACGATTTGCTGACATCTCCCTGAGGTGCGCGCGGAGCAATACGCGCCGTTGACGACTTGGGCTCGGTCCGGATGGTTACCGGACGGTCGGACGGTGGGCCACCCATTGCCCGCCGTCCATAAGCCCGCACCTACGGTGGCCGGAAATCGGGATCGGAATCCCGGTGGCGGTTGGGGCGTGAGGACCGTTGCCGTTGCCTCACGCGATCGACCGCCTCCTTTGCTAGCATTACTGCTTCGCAGAAGGAGGCGACCGCCTGCCACTCCTCCTCGCTCCGGACCATGACCTGTACCAAGGCCCGGCACGAGAGATCGCCGCCGCCGATCGCCCCCACGAGGACACGGCGTTGCTCTTCCCAAGCGGGGCACACTTCCACCGTGTGCTCCACCGTGTCCTCCGGGCGGTCCACACAGTGGCGACACCCGGGCGTCGCTTCCGCACGAATCCGGTACAGGAACTTCCCGAACTTCCCGTGTTCGGTGAGAACCTGCGTCATGCGGAAGGTGAGGACGCCGTGAGGTCTTTCCAACCACGCCTCAAAGAAGGGACTTACCGCCATAATTGTGGCGTGCCCAGCACTGGGTCGCGACAGTCGCTGTCGCCATTTCTCCATGAGAACCTGCCGGAGCTCTGTCCGCCATGCTGCGTCTTGTCGCGGCAGCGGAGTTTCGCCCCGGCGTTGCATCTCCATGCGCAGATCGTGCATGTGAGCAAGGCCTGTTGCTACCAGATCCCATGGTGGCTGTCCAGCAAGGAGGCTCGCCGCTTCGCGGGAAATCGTCCGGTATCCTCGCACCATCCGTATGGCCATGACCCTCTGGCATGCGTTCAGCCGGGCCGCCGGCTGCTTCCGCAGCGCCGGCGCCCATATCGGTGCGCCATAAAGGGCCATGGAAAGGAACAGGAGTGGGTTTTTAACCAGTAAAAATCTGACACTATCTCACGCCCCATCCAAGAGCGGGGAATGTCATTGGATGATTATCCCACCGAAAAAAAAAAGGTCGGTTTTGGGTAAATTATCGCCATCATCTGTCCGAAGACTTTTTACGTGCTTTAAGGTGTACTACTAAGGCTGACATTGAACAGAACAACGAACGCGTTTCGAATAGTTGTCTAGGTTCACTTCAAGACGTGGTCATTTCCATCGGTGGCAATCCACTGGACTGGTCGAATATGGATTACCGGCTCCGCAATCATTGGCATATCAAGGTCGAGGAAATCGGGGTGATATCGTCAATGATCACGACTCACCTCAGAACAAAATTTCCCTGCATTTTTAACATCGTCGCGTTAGGCTCAGCCAGGGTAAAATATTTTGCATTAATGCTCCAGGTGGAACAGGAAAAACATTCATTGCCACTGGCATCCTTGCAGAAATAAGGTGACAAGGCAAAATAGTGATTGCGACTGCCTCTTCTGGAATTACTGCCACACTGCTTCCACGGGACAAAACAGCGCACGTAATGTTTAACATTCCCATCGATTTAGAGAGCAACGAAATGCCAGTGTGTGGGCTATCACGCAACTTTAATAACTTTAATAACTTTAATAACTTTATTCATAACATACATTGTAGGTACACAATAACAGGTTCCCTGGCTCTCAAACTAGGCTTATTGCCTGTGACTTGGGAGTCAGTTCCTCCAAAAATACATATTCATATAGGTATGCTTAGAAAAATTACATAATTATGAATTACAGATGACTACGTGGTTGGTTGCAATCATAGCAGTGTGGGTTTACGTATGCGTATCTGTGTGTGACGGTGTGTGTATGTGTGTGAGGATGTGTGTGTATGTGTGTGAGGATGTGTGTGTATGTGTGTGAGGAGGTGTGTGTATGATGGGTGTGAGGGGAATGTAGAGAGGTTTAGATGTATGTACTTGTCATTTCTAAGTTGAGGGAGTTAATAGTTTTTCTGTTTCCTCATAACTTTGTTCCATCAACCAAGCTTTCACTTTATTTCTGCACTGATGTAAGTTAAGTGTGTGTATTTTGAGCAATCTATTTACTCTATTATATAAATGTTCACTTAGGTACACAAACTGGTGTCTGAAAAAAGCTGTATGGTGTTGAATTGGTGGGAAAACAATGTCAGCACGGCGTTTATGCACGTTTTGTACTGGAAATCTATGTTTCCTAAGAATACACTGAAGCACAAACAGTCTTCTCACTGACAATACTTTACAATCCCTGTAGAGCTCCGCTGTGGGGTATCTGTAAGGCCTACAAGACATAACTTTAAGAACGGCTCTTTGAGCTCTTTCTAATTTAAGAATGTATGTCTTGTAGGTGCCGCCCCACACTGGCAGACAGTATGTAAGCAATGATTGACAAAGCGAAGAGTACACTGTCATAATGGTATCTGAGTCAGCCGAGTGACGTAGCTTTTTAAAGATATAGATGAGTTTCCGCGTTCTGGTCACTAAGTTATTTATATGGTTGTACCAATTCAAGTGTTTGTCGATCAAACACGCCTAAGTACTTTATGTCAGATGTGAATGTTAGTGACGGACATGTACATGAGCTATTATTAAGGCGTCGTGGACAGTTATGGACCTTGACACTAAGACGTTGTTTTGGTTGAGACTGGTTACTAATCGAGAAGGACAATATTTTTGTTTTATTTGCATTGAGTGTTAATAAATTTCTTGTAAGCCAATCCCCAACCTCATCCAGTGCTGTTTGAGCATTTTGTTCAGCTTCTTTCCAATCTTTGCCATATACTAGTAATGCTGTATCATCAGCATAGGTAAACAAAGAGCAGTTTGTGAGAGGAAGTGAACACAAGTCATTAATATAGACCAGGAAAAGTGTCGGGCCCAAAATGCTACCTTGAGGAACGCCGTATTCAATTTTAGCCCTGTCACTCACGACCTCACCGATTTTAACGTGCTGATATCTGTTTTTAAGATAACTCGTGAAAATATCCAGTGCAATACCACGTATACCGATGCGCTCGAGTTTCGATAAGAGTATTGGAACAGAGACAGTGTCAAAAGCTTTGGATATGTCTAGAAAGATACCAAGACATTTTTCTTTTTTGTCCATGTGCTTAGCTACCCTTTCAGAGAAAGCTATAACCGCATCTTCTGTCGAAATACCTGTTCTAAAGCCATATTGATTTTCCGACAAGAGGTTATTGGCTCGTAGATAGATAAGTAAACGGTTATTTAAAATCTTTTCTAGAATTTTAGACAATGCTGGTAAGACTGAGATGGGTCTATAATTAATAACACTGTCTCTGTCAACTGTGACAAAGGTTGGGTACTCAAGGATTGCTCTTTAATCGTATGGGATGAATGTACTATGGCAAATAGAAAAGTAGTGAAGGCTGTAAACAGAACCCTGCAGGACATACGCAGGAATCAAGATGTGATGGGAGGTGTCACTGTTTTGTTTAGCTGCGATTTTCGGCAAACTTTGCCTGTGGTGTCGCGAGAAATTAGGGTTGACGAGGTGAATGCTTCGTTGAAACGATTGAATCTATGGTCACGAGTTTACAGACTGCGCTTGACCATTAACATGCGAGCTCAGTTGGGCGGATATACTCAAGAATTCTTGGATGTTCTTTTAAAAGTTTGGTGAAGGCAACTTACCAGAAGAGAGCTCTGAAGTGCGCCTACCAGAGACTCTAAGCAAAATAGTTCCCACTATTGAAGAACTAATTTGTCTGGTGTAGGTACGGGGACGTCGGTCGAATACCGCTACAAGAGAATTCTTGGGTGTGTGAACGGGCCATTTTAACACCCAAAAATGATCAAGCTGCAGCAATTAACGAAAGCGTTCTCTCGCAAATTGATGCGAACGAAGTGGTATTTCTATACCTCTATAAATACTGTTGTAGAGCAAGATGACGCTATATATTATCCCGTAGAGTTTCTGTATTGGAACGGCAAGTGGACTACCGGCGCACACTATCCAGATGAAGGTCGGTGTCCCGATCATGCTGCTACGGAATTTAATTCCACCTAAACTATGTAACTGGGCCTAGCTCAAAGTCATCTCTCAAATATTATTGAGGTGGAAATTCTAAAGGGTTGTGGCGTCGAGGAAACAGTGTTTATACCCCGAATACCACTAATCTCTCACAATTACCCCTTCTAATTCAAGCGTGTGCAGTTCCCTGTAAGCGTATGCTTCGCAATAATAATAATCTAAAGGCTGCAGGTGTTGATCTCAGGACAGCTGCTTCTCACACGGATAGCTCTATATCGCTCGCTCCCGCGTCACCAGTCCTGAATCTCTGTACATTTCGGCTCCTGAAAGTAGGACTAGAAATTTGGTTTACAGAGAAGTTTTATAAGAAAAGTAAAGTTTTGGTTTATGATTTATCCGCAAAAACAAATTGTGTTAGAAATATAATGGTTATTTGCGGACGAAGTCGCGGGCAACAGCTAGTTTTAAATGAACCTTGACATTCTTTATGAGAAATAAATTCTGATGGCATTCGAACCTCGGCTTCAGGCTGCGGATGCAGGTTGCTAATGCAGTTAGCACACGCATGACACACAGCAGTTGCCTGCATCCGCAGCTTGGAGTGATTCTGAGGCTGGCGGCACGTGCTGCCAGTCGCAAATATATGCGATTTAATCCGATATGAGCGCTATCGGCTCCGAGTAACGATTATTTCGGACTTGTCTAAAAAGGTTAGAGTGACGTAACTACGTGCGCATCGACTTGAGGCCGCAGCACTACTGGTCTGCGATCGGCTGTAGCTTTAGGTCGCGGCAGCACTCGCAGCCGAAGCTTGGCAGCAAGTGCAGCCACAGCCGCGTTCGGAATGGTTTTCACAAAAATCCATACTACTACATAGAAAACCAGTCGTGTAGCTGCAGCCGGCTTCGTGCAGACGCCGCATGTGCTGCCTGCTTCCGCAGCCAGCAGCCGAGGTTCGAATGGCACCTTAATTAAGTTATGTTAGGTATGGACTGGACTATGTATTATATTATAATATTTATTATATTATTAAGGAAGGAAGGCACCATGAAAGAATATTAGAAAATTCAACTTTAAAGCGAGTGAAAAAAAAGGAGAAATTGGGGAAATTGCAAGGAAAAAACAATGAGGATGATTACGCGTGTACTAAGAACCAAAAACCTTCATCATTTTATTTTTCTAATGTTTCGTTTACGATATGCCATCAAACCGACTGAATAGTTCCTAATAAACAGTGCACCTCACCATCAACGATTACCTTCAGGTGAGACACTATATGTATCACTGCTTACCTTCAGGAGGGATTGCATTCAAGCACTTGTTTACATTATTTAAATAAACGACTAAAAAAAAACTTAATTTTTTACTTCCTTGAGATAGGTTGGTACACTCGAGGAAGTTGCTGGGCCCCACAAGGGGGTGAAAAGACCAGGCATGGGGCTTTGCCCCCTACTCGTGGGTGCTGTGCCGTACCCTGTAAAAATAGGTCCGTGATTTGGTTAGGCGTAAGGATTAAGGGCGCGAGCCTACCAAAATGTTTATAGCAAAGCCACTTCTACGTATGGAGTTGCAGGTTTGTTCGCGTCTGATCACGATACGTCGACGGTTCAGTTGAATGGAGGAGGCCAGGTGGGAGATGACCAGAGGCGAAGGTGCTGTCTTCAGACCGGTTCAGACCACTGACATCTGTGCGGTTGAGCCGGCTCGCGTTTGTGTGAGCAGTATTGTGTTGTACGCAACACTGCTCAGTTCCTGAACCGAATACCGAATATACACTGATTCGATACGTGAGTTTGGGAGCCTATAGTGAAGCGAACGAGTGGTCCACTAGCAAACGCTTTTTAGGGTTCCGTACCTAAAAAAAGGAAAAACGGAACCCTTATAGGATCACTTTGTTTTCCGTCTGTCTGTCTGTCAAGAACCTTTATCTCGGGAACGCGTGGAGGTATCGAGATGAAATTAAAACCATATACTCAGGTCTACGGTCCCTTGAAGCTATGAAAAAATCAAACTTCTGAGTTAACGAAAAAAAGATCGGCCGTTAATGTCGCAAAAAAAACGTCTACTTCGTCACTCTCAAGGAAATCAAAATTCATAGGGTACTTCCCATTGACCTATAGAATCCTGAAATTGGGCATGAAGCAAGGTCTTATAGCATACCTAAATATAGGAAAAAATCTGAAAACCGTAAATTTGTTGTTACATGACTAAAAAAACTTTTTTGGCGATTCGGAAAAATCTTTGTTACTCAATTCGGGAATTGAACTGTTTTCATATGCAAGTTTGTACTCAGTGCACGAGTCCGACTCGCACTTGCCCGGTTTTTTATTAAGCATAAGCTCGCCTTTGACTACCATCTCACCTGATGGTAAGCGATGATGTAGCAGACGATGGGACAGGCTGGCTTAGAAGTAATCTATTCACTCTTTTTTTTTTATTCATATAAACCAGTGCTTGACTGCGATCCCACCTGATGGTAAGCAGCGATGCAATCATTGATGGTGAGGCGCACTCGTTTATTAAGAGCCTATTCACTCTAGCCTTGAATACACCTAAATTATAGTTGGACGGGAAGACCGCAGCAGGCAAATTGTTCCAGTCCTTCGATGTACGCGGTATAAACGACGAAACGAAACGCTTAGTCCGGACCGTTGAAGTTTCAACAACGTAAGGATGGATACTCGCCGTACATCGAGTTGTCCGATGGTAGAAAGGAGATGGCGGAATCAAGTCATGCAATTCCCGCGCACACTCTCCAAAATGCAACCTGTATAATACCGAGAGGCTGGCTACCCTGCGCCTGTGCTCGAGGCTTTGTAGATTGGACTTAACCAAATCTGGATCCCCAATTAGCCTCTTCGCACGCCTTTCCACTGAGCCCAAAGCTGCTAGATGGCATTTTGCAGCACCAGCCCATATGTGGCTGCAGTACTCCACACACGATCGGACCTGTACTCTTGACTTAAAGCCTAGACCTCTAGGTTATAACTATCATTAAACAGACTCCGGCAGGGAATTCCACTCCTTAACTGTACGCACAATGAATATGTTCCCAAAAAGCTTTGTATGTAATAGGTGCCTGTGATATTTGTAATACTTATTGTCTAAGTAAGCCACGTGTAATCTGTAGCGGCTCACTCAGGCGTCAATCCGGCTGAGCGCGTCGCTGGCGTCCGCTTACAGGTCGCAAATTGGTTTTGAAAAAAAAAATGATGTAATACTGATCCTGGAATTAAAAATTAGCTGATAGAACCTGGAATGCCTACTAGTAAATTCATCGACTTTGGGCTCATAAATGTACATTGTCGGTTGTGAAACATATTATTATCGTAGCCCAGCATTATAGAAAATGTTGTAATAGATTAGGAGTATTATATCAAATGGATAATGAAGTATGAAGGTTCTATAAATCCTAATTTAAATGGTTAAGGCATATAGTCCCTTGAACATGGTTGGAGTTAAATGCACATATATATTCGTACTGCCACCTGCGCCCGCATAGAGCCCCGCTGACCTTTGTAACCATTTTATTTGTGAAATATTAATTGATTTACATTTAGAAAGAAAGAAAACATGTTTATTATGCTATGTAAGTTCTCAAGAACACTTAACCAGCAATTTTTTTGTATAAATATATTTCTAAAGATCAAAGCCGTTTGAAAGGAGTAGCAAACAAACAAAAATTATCATGTCATTAAATAGTTTTTTTTTTTTGCAAAAGTATTATTATTTATTTAAAGTATTATATTAGGACTTATAATATTATTTTTTTTCAAACCTCGCCGTTACCGAGCTAGAGTAGGCTTCAGAAAATCTCTATTTTATGCCACTGCTCGGGAGCTAGGGCCTTAAAAACTCCTATCCGGGAGATCCCGAATCCGATACATGGCGGCCTGTACCTCTGAGAAATATTTATTAGGGGTTAAAGTATGAAAATGCCGATTTGTACTGAACAATTAAATTACTTTTTTTTTTAATTTAACATATTTTTTGAATCAAAATAAATACAATTATTCATCTATACATTGCTGCCATTTAATAGGAAGGTCATTTATTCCTTTGCGACAGAATTCTGGTAATCTAGATTCGACAAACTGTGTGAAAGCATTTTGTAATCCTGAGAAGAAAACTTTTTATCACCTAGAAAATTGTCCAAATTACGAAAAAATGGTAGTCCGTTGGAGCAAGGTCTGGCAAATACGGAGGGTGACGAATGGTTTCTAATTGCAGTTCCTGTAGAGTTAAAACGGTTTCTCGTGCTGTATGAGGACTCGCGTTGTCATGGAGCAATAATGGTGAAGATCGATTCATGAGTCGGGGCTGTTCCACTGCTAGTTTTGCTATCATCGTTCAGAGTTTGGCACAGTATACATCTGCCATTATTGCTTGACCAGATCGGAGAAAGCTATAGTGAATAACACCATGCTGAGACCACCAAAGAGTTACCATTACCTTTTTATTGGTAAGCTTTAGGACACTGTTGCGGCGTTTGACATGGGGTCAGCCATTGCATTTTTATCTTAGGGTTATCGTAAAATAATAATAATATTCATTTTATTTTCAGACATAGTCCATACATTACACACAAAATTAAAATCAAATAAAAACATTAAAATAATCAAATCAAATACCTACATATACATGAGATGTCATTATACACATAAAATTAAATTCAAATCAAAATAAAATAAAATTAAAATAGGTACAAATAAAATAACACATTACGTATGTCATAAATCACAAAATTTAAGATACAATAATTACAATAATTTTCATACACACAATGTCACAAAGTCAAATTATACGAGGAGAGCCGCTAACATGAAGCTGCATCCACCTCTGTATCAGGGACAGGTCCCACCGCTCGGACAACACCCTCAGGAGACTGTTCGAGCTGCTTCGTAGGCGACTTAAGAGTGAAGCGCTCTGCTTCCTTATGATTTGCGAAAAAATCATCCGTCCGTGCCTCAGCAAACATCGTCGAAGCACTACAAAACCGCAGAAGCCCTAACAGTATCCTGAAAGCATTGTTGTGCTGCACACGCAGTGCGCTGTACGCCCACTGCGTAAAGTTGGTCCACAGGCTGCACGTGTAAAACGACTGGCAATATGCCTTAAATAGAGTCACCTTCACAGGTCTTGTACATCGCGCAAACCTGCGAGCCAACATATTACACCGGACAGACAGCGCCCTGCATTCTCGCTCAATGTCACATAAGTCGTCAGAGTCCCAGTAGCCCAAGTATTTGAATTGCGATACCCTCTTTAGAGTGATAGGAGGTACAGAAGAGTAACACCACATGTCACAACTCGATCCAATATTCCTTCATTTCTGTATCGATTCAACAAGGCAAGTTTCAACACGCGTTTATTTCTGCAGATCACTCAAATCAAGAAGCACCCATTCTTTATATTTTTTTATTTTATTGATTTGACGCAAATGAGTCAATATTGTGGGTAAGGTAACGTCAAACCATGCCGCTAAGTCCTGGTAGTTTGGCTCGGATCGGCTTCCACCATCTCTTTCAATTCATTGTTATTCACCTGTGTGGGTGATCTTCCACGTGGTTCGTTCTTCAAATCAAAGATTCCATCACGAAAGCGTTTAAACTAAAATCGCACGGTGCGTTCATTAGCAGTCCCCTCTCCAAACGCAACATTGATATTGCGAGCTGTTTCTGCCGCGTTAGTTCCGCGTTGGAACCCGTATTCAAAAATCACTCAAAGTTTCAAAGTATGCGTCTTTCTTGTCTAAGCTGAATAAAAAAAAAAACAATTCATTCATTCATAGGTACCATGTAAAAAAAATTTTTACTCATAAATCTCAAACTATGAAGGTTCTATGTCAATTCGAAGTACCTTTTACAATAAAACGGCAATTTCATAGTTTAACCCCTATTATTAAGTACCGGTTAATTTTTATTTAATGAATTACCACTTGCTAACGATGAAGGATCGTGAAGAAACCTGCTCATACAAAAATAGGATTTGTGGTTGCTTAGCTTAGCCACCTGAATGTTAAATAATCTCAAAGGCGTGTGAAGTCTACCAACCCGCACTGTGCCAGCGTGCTGGACTATGACCTTTACCTCCTCTAGCAAGGAGAAACTTGTGCCCAACAGTGGGACGTATATGGATTGATTTATTATATGTAAGACTATATGACGGTCCGCCGACTCAACGACGCTCATCTTTAAAATATTTATTGTTTTTTTTAATGAAGTTAATAGGCTGAAATAGTAATTTATAAACTTTTTTTACTAAGGCTACAGAGTTTATTTTAAAAGGAAACTCGTACTCTTAGAACGCAAAGAGCAATTGATGGACACTGGTATGGTTTCAGTCAATAAAAGTTAAACATGATCCGCCTTAGAGCGTGAAAAATCATTGGATGATTTCCACCTTTACCTTTGGTTGCTACCGCTGGTCTGATACAGTTTTTCGTTAGGATCTTGTATTAATGGCTTTTTCTAAATTTTCTTACAAATGTAACAAGCAAAACTGATTTTTAAGATATTAAGGAATACTGGGGCCATGGGTGATGCGAAAGAGATCCCCGGGGCCCTGGAAAAATGGCAAAGAAGGAACAGGAGTGGGTTTTTAGTCAGTAAAATTCTGACACTATCTCCCGTTCCGCCCAAGAGCGGGGAATGTCATTAGATGATTTTCTAAAAAAAAAAGACATTAAGGAAAAATATGGCTATGAAGTCAGATATTAAACTAGAATAATTTTGTTGATGTTCTTACTTTTTATTTTATTCACTTTCAATATCCTAAACATCATGTGATGTTGATGATAGTTAGGATGAATAGAATGTGTCGATCGGTGATAATTCGGTTCAATGTGCCAGAGCTATATTATTATTATTTTTATGTATTTATACATCTCAGGACCCTGAGGTCCTGAACCTTTGGAAGGCGTACGAGGGGCCGCAGCCAACTCGATCGGGATATATTATTATTATAAGTATAAATAAAATGAATAAAAACAAGGTTAATAAAAAAAGTTATTTTCTCTTTTACAATTATTTATGAAATAATCTTCTAATTTTATAACAAATTAAACTAGCAGCTAATTAAACTATTTCACTGTTTATTTTATGACTAAAGTTTAAAAACCACAGACAAAAATCTCGTACTTGTCGTTTATAACGATATAAATGCGACCCGTGATCATAACTTTAATTAAGTATTATGAGTAGAATTGCCAAAAATTATGATAACATCCAGTTTACATTTGCATGCCTTGTTCAGGTGGAAGCACTGAAACAAAATAAAGGTTAAATTATTACAACTGCCTAACTGGATTTTACAAGTGTTTTGCCCACGTGACAATCGGAGACAGAGTTACTATTGCAATAAGACATATAGTCCCTTGAACATCTGGGCCTTTAAACCTATTTTCTTTGCAAAATATTGATTGATTTACTACATCTATGTACATTTTGAAGAACATTTAACCAGCAATTTTTTTTTTCTAAACTTATTTCTAAAGATCAAACCCATTTGAAAAGAGTAGAGAAAACAAGCAAAAAAATTTCATGTTGTTAAAAAGTCACTGAAACCTCATAGGCATACATATATTAAACAATAAACAACTGCAATTTACAAAAAACAACATACCGTAAGATCGTTTCTTGTAGTGATCGTATGCGAGTTTGCTTCCAATGGCAAAAAGAATGCCAGCACCAAATGAGCAAAACAGTATCACTAGCAATGTTGCCAAGGAGAAGGCTTGCTTAGGTGAATCATTTTTTCGATAACGATCTGGTCTACCGACTCTAAAAAACACAAAATTGCGGTTATTACCAAGTAATGGCATTCCAGTAATCAGAAATCAGAAATGTTTATTTCAAATAGACCAATTACAGGCACTTTTGAATTGTCGAAATGTCGGGCAGTTAAAAAAAAGGGAAACGAAATTGCACGTTCCAAAGCATAGAACTCAATGGAGAAGAACGTGCAAGAAACTCTATGGACTAAATCATATTATGAGTTACATAAATATTGCATAATATTTCTTGTCGCTTTTATTATGTGAGCACAATGTAGATAGATAATGAAAAAAAAAAACAAATTATAAACTAGAAATTGAAATAAGCCACTGGCAGCTAAGAGATGTCGTCTCAACTGATGGCGCCCGTTCACGAGCATTACGCGTACATCAGCCCCATCCAGCTTTTTTTTTAGATTTCATCTAATGACATCTCCCGCCCTTTAGTGGGGCGGGACGGCGTGTCAGACTTTTACTGACTAAAGCTCACTCTTGTTCCTTCTTTGCCGTCGTTCCAGTGCCCCGGGATACTCTTTCGTACAACCCATGGCCCCAGTAGGCTCTGACCCTGCTGGGTCCCTAAGATTTTGCTGACATCTCCTTGAGGCGCGCGTGGAACACTGCACGCCGACTACGACTTGGACGGCCGGACGGCGACCTACCCATTGCTTGGCGTCCCCAAGCCCGCGCTTATGGTGGCCGGAAATCGAGATCGGGATGACGGCGGCTGGGGCGTGAGGGCCGTTCCCTCGCGCATGCAGCCGCCTCCTTTGCTAGCATTACTGCTTCTCAGAAGGAGGCGACCGCCTACCACTCCTCCTCGCTCTGGACCATGTCCTGTACCTGCCTGGCGAGAGAGATCGCCGATCGTCCCCACGAGGACACGGCGGTGCTCTGCCCAGACGGGGCACACCTCTACCGTATGCTCCACCGTATCCTCTGGGCGGTCCACACAATGGTGATACCCGGGCGTTTCTTCCGCACGAATCCAGTGCAGGAACCTCCCGAACTGACCATGTCTAGTGAGGACCTCGCATCATGTGGAAGGTAAGGACGCCGTGTTGTCTCTCCAGCCACTCCTCAAACAGTACTCAGACTTACGGTCATAATTGTGGCGTACCCAGCCCCACTCAGCTGAGAACTGAATGACCCAAAAACACGTGCCACCATCAGCGAGACATTTGAGTGAGTATGACAAACTCTCAACTGCCATGATCGTTTATGTCAAACAAGTTGTAACCAAATTAACACTCGATGGTACTTCACGTTCAAAAAATTTGAAAAAAGTTCTTCTACATTGGTTTTGATATAGCGAGAGCAAGCTTCCCATTCGCAGAAATTAGTTCTCCCACTTGAGCACATTGCACATATAAGTAGTTTGAATTAAACTTAATATTTACTTAGTTTAATACTTACTTTCCTTTATCTTCTATGCTTTTTTCTTTAGTTTTGGTTGTCCCATCTGTTGGAGCTGTTCCGTCGGTTTCATTTTTGGTCCCTCCTGTTGGAGCTGTTCCGTCGGTTTCATTTTTGGTCCCTCCTATTGGAGCTGTTCCGTCGGTATCATTTTTGGTCCCTCCTGTTGGAGCTGTTCCGTCGGTTTCATTTTTGGTCCCTCCTATTGGAGCTGTTCCGTCGGTTTCATTTTTGGTCCCTCCTATTGGAGCTGTTCCGTCGGTTTCATTTTTGGTCCCTCCTGTTGGAACTGTTCCGTCGGTTTCATTTTTGGTCCCTCCTGTTGGAGCTGTTCCGTCGGTTTCATTTTTGGTCCCTCCTATTGGAGCTGTTCCGTCGGTATCATTTTTGGTCCCTCCTGTTGGAGCTGTTCCGTCGGTTTCATTTTTGGTCCCTCCTGTTGGAGCTGTTCCGTCGGTTTCATTTTTGGTCCCTCCTGTTGGAACTGTTCCGTCGGTTTCATTTTTGGTCCCTCCTGTCGGAGCTGTTCCGTCGGTTTCATTTTTGGTCCCTCCTGTTGGAGCTGTTCCGTCGGTTTCATTTTTGGTCCCTCCTGTTGGAGCTGTTCCGTCGGTTTCATTTTTGGTCCCTCCTGTTGGAGCTGTTCCGTCGGTTTCATTTTTGATCCCTCCTATTGGAGCTGTTCCGTCTGTTCCATTTTTGGTCCCTCCTGTTGGAGCTGTTCCGTCGGTTTCATTTTTGGTCTCTCCTGTTGGAGCTGTTCCGACGGTTTCATTTTTGGTCCCTCCTATTGGAGCTGTTCCATCGGTTTCATTTTTGGTCCCTCCTGTTGGAGCTGTTCCGTCGGTTTCATTTTTGGTCCCTCCTATTGGAGCTGTTCCGTCGGTTTCATTTTTGGTCCCTCCTGTTGGAGCTGTTCCGTCGGTTTCATTTTTGGTCCCTCCTGTTGGAGCTGTTCCGTCGGTTTCATTTTTGGTCCCTCCTGTTGGAGCTGTTCCGTCGGTTTCATTTTTGGTCCCTCCTATTGGAGCTGTTCCGTCGGTTTCATTTTTGGTCCCTCCTGTTGGAGCTGTTCCGTCGGTTTCATTTTTGGTCCCTCCTGTTGGAGCTGTTCCGTCGGTTTCATTTTTGGTCCCTCCTATTGGAGCTGTTCCGTCGGTTTCATTTTTGGTCCCTCCTGTTGGAGCTGTTCCGTCGGTTTCATTTTTGGTCCCACCTGTTGGAGCTGTTCCGTCGGTTTCATTTTTGGTCCCTCCTGTTGGAGCTGTTCCGTCGGTTTCATTTTTGGTCCCTCCTGTTGGGGCTGTTCCGTCGGTTTCATTTTTGGTCCCTCCTGTTGGAGCTGTTCCGTCGGTTTCATTTTTGGCTTCTCCTGTTGGAGCTATTCTATCTCCTGAACCAGATCCTGTGGTCTTACTATGTTCATTTCTGCAATGGAAAGTTAAATATTGACACATATTCATATTTTAGTTTGATAAAGTATTTATTATATTTTATACTTACATAATGAGTTTACATAATTCATCTGTATTGTATACCCTGAAACAAGCATTATTTGTATGAATTTATTGTAAGCAGTAGGTAGTAATTGAGATGTAAATTTTATAGTCTGTCGATAAATCAACAATTATATATCCCACCTCCGCTCAAGCAGTGTCATAACTCAAAAGATACTTTTTTGCTTAATTTGATGATAATTATGCTATTAGTTTCAATTCATCATCCCTACTTTAAGCTCAGATAGTATCATATTTGTAGTTCAATTGTTTGTCTAGGCGGTCTATTTTTAGTTAATTATTTCTTGCGTCACCTCTCTAAAAATACTACATTTTAAACACCTTTTTCTCGATAGTTTGATTTTGGAGTTGTGGTACTATTTGAGTGGAGGTGCAATATGTAATAATTGTACAGGCGATTTAAAATATTCATGTATATAGATATATGAACTAATACAAATATATACAGATCTATTATTATCTTATTCATTAAACCCCGAGCGAACGCCGGCTTTCGAACGTCATTGTCTTTCTATTGTGTCTCTAATTACGCTACTCAATAGGTTAATAACTACACAAATTCTCTATTCTACTTTTCTTTTTTTACACAAGAAATAAAATATTGTTTTAGAATAGTTTTTTTTTGTTATTTTTTAAATTTTAGCTCTTGCTAAAACAAAACTCAATTGATAACAATACTTACCAAGCACTTCCCATATCTAGAAACTTGGTCCGATTGTGACACTGAAAATAATAATAGCTACGTTAATATGCTTTACTCAAGAATACCAAAAGAGAATTAAATAAAAAAGACATTTATTTTGCACAAAAAGGCAGACAGTACCTACGTTCAGAATCATTCAACTGTTAATTGGTCACTAGTTTAATTTTTAAGGTTCCAAACTAGCCAGTAATAAAAAGTAACTAGCCGGAACCATAATGGTTCCTTCACGGTGCGACCTCGCCAGTATATTTTACTGTATCTACTTATTTCAGTAACTAAAAAAATTATAAATAAAGTTTGACTATTTACATAGCTGGACTGGACAAAATAACAACAATTTTTGACTTGTTATAAAAAAAGTAACCTTAAATGATCATGACCTTCATGAATATCTCTGGAGATGTAAAGTAAAAAAACTGACATAAGTCTACACTAAAATTGCTAAAAGATGGTGCGGGTGACAGCTGTCGGATACATATAATGTTGCTACCTATAGTTTTCTCTAATTTTAAAGATGCATATTTTCGTGCTGCTGTCACCTACCTATGCTAAGTAAAAAAGACCAGCCCCCCTAGCCAAGTCACAAACGATAAACGTAAACTCTCGGTAGTCTTTAATAGATTTTCAACTTTATATTATTGGATATAAAGTTGAAAATCTATTGAAGATTACATAGTGTTTTAGTTCGTTCCGGTCGCTAACGCTCAGTAGTCTAATAGATTTTCAACTTTATGCTCTTAGGTATAAAGTTGAAAATCTATTAAAGAGCGTTAAGCGTTCACGTTTATCGTTTGCAACTTGGCTAGGGGGGCTCAATTGATGATTGTTTATGGAAAAACATGTATTACAGCACCCCTAGCCAAGTTGATAATCTGCAATCGTTAACGCCAGTCGAAAACTAATCAAATGTATGGGAATGACATCATCTCAACGTTAAGTCACGTGGTCAGAATAAAGGAATAGAAAATTCGTAGCCAAGTTCACATCGTTCAAAATGATAGAATGAATTGTTATCGTTTCTACAATGTTCAACGCTACATCCTTTGTTATTATAGAACGACATTGTAGAACGAGCAGCTGGCTCAGGCGCGTCAACATGGCTACCAACTTATCGTTTTCTACGATTAGTGACACCAAGGCGTTACCGATTGGAGAACGGAATTTGACACGACACGGTTGTAACTTGGCTAGGGGTGCAGGAACAATAAAACTGTATCTAAGGAGCAGTTTTTTCTAACTCAGAAAAAATCGAAGTCAAAATAAATCTACAAGCAATTAAACTTTAAACCTACATGAAAAATATCATTCCTACCAAAGTACAGTGCCCTCGTTGACCTAGTCCAATTCGCACTTTTCTAGCTACGCTTTATCTTAGTTCATCACATAATCTAATTATTAAAAAAAATACGTTAAATTGAAAATAATGGCGTCATTAACGCTGTTGTATCCTTATCAGTAGGCATGAGGAAATTATGATGAATAAACAGAGTACTACAATGTTATGCACGATACCTACATACGTTACAATTAAATTCTGCATTATAACGCGACAAACTGAGCGCCCAATCATACAAAAATGAAGAACTTCCACACAGACTTTCATCAACTATTTAACCTCCGGCTTCAACCGCGTGAAAGTCGATAATTGTCCCTACTACTTCTGGAATAAAAAGTATCTGTTCCAGGACAAGGCGTACCAGTGTACCATTCATCCAAATCCATTTAACCATTCAAACGTGAAGAAGAAACAAACATATACACACACTCAGAAACTTTCGCTTTTAGGGTTCCGTACTTCAAAAGGAAAAAACGGAAACCTTATAGGATCACTTTGTTGTCCGTCCGTTTGTCTGGCTATCTGTCTGTTTGTCTGTCTGTCTGTATGTCAAGACCCTTTATCTCGGGAACGCGTGGAGGTATCGAGTTTAAACTAAAACCATATACTCAAGTCTTTGGACTCTTGAAGCTGTAAAAAATTCGAACGTGTAAGTTGACGAGAAAAATAAAGATACTTCGGTTTATGTTGCAAAAAACGTACATTTCGACACTCTCGAGGAAATTAAAATTCAAAGGGTACTTCCCGTTGACCCAGAATCTTGAAATTTGGCCTAAAGCAAGATCTTATAACACAAGTATAGGAATAAATCTGAAAACTATAAATTTTTTGTTACGTTATTATTTTTTTTGGATTCGGAAAAATCTTCCGAGACTCCATTCCGGAATTGAACTATTTACATAGGTAAGTTTGTACGGAACCCTCAGGGCGCGAGTCCGACTCGCACTTGCCCAGTTTTTAAAATATTAGTGTGATGTTTCAGGCAATTTAAAAACCTACCGTTGAGGATTCCATTAGCAAAATAATTGTAGACTTAGCACCTTAGGCTAGCCGTTACCTATCGGTGAATGAATTAGTTTAAGAGATTTTTAAAATTATATGGAGAAAAATAGAGATAGGTATGCTATTAAGTAGCACTAATATATCTACAGTGATGATACTATGATGTAATAAGACAAGCCTGCGAAACGCGCAAAACTAAAAAAGTAAAAAAAAACTAAAAAAGTGGTAGCCGAGTGGAGTCTACTACAACTCACTCACTCAGTATCATTAGTTTGACATTACCTAAGTAAAAACGACATCCCAATCACGAATATAATAAGGATAAATAAAGCAAGTAAACTACAAAAAAAAAAATTGAATTGTTTTAAATATCTAGTCGATAGTGTTAATATAGTTCCTGAAATAACCATCTGTGACAGACTCACTGACAGACTATAAGCCAAAGGGTTCCATTTTACTTTTTACGGAACCCTAAGACTAAGAATTTATTGGGAACCGATCACTTTTCCGAAATTTTTTTATTCGAATTTCATTTTACCGAAAACTATTGACCGACGTCTTTTTTGCTTTAATGCATTATTTGACATATTTATAGATCATCGAAGTATCATGATTGTGTATTATTTTACCGAACTATATTTCACCGAATTACAAAATAACTTTTTGCTATTGGCCGAAGCCTCTTTTGAACTTTTTTCATTTGCCAAATTATTTATTTGCCATATTTTCACCACACCGAAACAATATTTTACGGAATTTTGGTCACAAATACATAGACGGTTACTTGGTAGCATTTTCAATATTAAAATAAAATAGTGTCATAAAAAGTCATTATGTTGTGCATTTAGTGACAGAATCGAATCGCTGCAAAACCGGATTGCGCAACCGTTCTCCCATGGCCGATTCGTCATTGGACTATTCGTCGATAGGACAATTCATTTATTTCCGTTTCCTCCGCTTGCATCCAGTACCTCGAGTGTGAGTTTTGTAAGCAATTAAAATTACCTAAATTAGTAGGTAATGCTTATCTTATAGATAGGACTAACTTTTTTGAAATATTAAGTTATTTTTGTTGAAAGCAAAGTTTGCATTCTCTGGTGAAAGTAGCCGACCTTGATCTCTTAGGAAAGACACCATAAGCTGTAGAAATGGTATTTGGTAGCTAAAAGGACCTGTCGTCGTAAGTGACGTAAACGAAAGATCCTGTCGGCGAAATGTCCATAGGTTAAAGATCCTGCTGGGGAAACGGAAATAAATGAATCGTCCTGTCGACGAACAGTCCAATGACGAATCGGACGTAGGAGAACGGTTGCGCAATCACAAAACCGACTTCACACAGTCTTGTCTGCCCTACCCCTCGAGTGCAATTCAACCTCGCGTAGGCATGGAGGGATAGGGCGGCGCGCAAGCTGAGGAGCATAGGACGATAAGCTCGCGTGGGGCCGCCAAAATCCCGCAGCGCCGGAGCCGTGACAGAAACAATGCTTGCTGCATGTTGCATGCCTGCTTGCATGCTGCATGCTTAAAGTAAGCCTCTTTGTTTGCATGCTTCTTACTGGGACTAATTAAAACCACTTTTTTTCATAATCAACTATATTATGAAGTGCCATTGCATTTAAATAATTAATTAAACAAAATTTTAGGCTAAAATAATCTGAAATTAGCCCCTGTTGCCTTATTAGAATTAGGGATGAAATAGTGTGCACAAAACTTTCTAGGCGTTTGGTGAAATGAAAATATGGTAATTAAAACAATGTATAATGAATGTTCGGAAACATAATACTTCCAACAAATGTTATTTTGGCTAAGTGTAACATCGGTGAAAAGTTTTTTGACCAAATGAAACGTCGGAGTAACGAAAAAAATCGAATTGATAATAGGTCAACCGATACAGTGGCAAACGTGACTTCGATTAAATAAAAAAGAAACGAAACGATAATAGTTGAAAAGTTTTATGTGAAATAAAATTCGGTCAAATATTTTTCGAACTTATGATAGGTAACTTTAGTTAACCTAGGTAAATTTATTAGAAAATCAGAAACAAAGAAAGATAAAGAACTTGACTTACCGGCGACTTGTCGGATTCTGGAAAGGTGTTGCTGAAAAAGGGAAAATGAATTATATTAATTATTTATTTTTGAAATCAAGTGATGTAATGGCCAACCAATTGAACGCAAAAAAACAACCGTCAATAGTTCGCACCAACTAAATTCGTGGGTACAGTCAAACTGACTGGCCTGTTGGTCTAGTAGTTAGTGGCCCTAACTGCTATTTGCTGCTAACGGTTGTGAGTTCGATTCCCACCCAGGACAAATGTTTGTGTGATGAGCATGATCACACCCAGACACAGAACAAATGTCTGGGTGTAATTTATCTATATATGAATGTATGTAGAAATATAAATGTATATGAGTAGGTTTATTAGTTGTCTTAGTACTCATAACACAAGCTCTGCTTAGCTTGGGACTAGATGGCGTTGTGTGATAGTTAAAAAAAAAAAGAAAAACTTTATTAATCAAGGAAATGGTTAAACTACACTACAGTCCAGTGAAAAAATTATGAAGAGTGTTTTTGATAAACTGTCTGTATGTTTTTAGTGTGTACAGCAATTGTTTTTAGATATATTACCCAGTGAACTGGAGTTAATGTGAATCATAAAATATGGGAAAACCAAGTTTGAAGAAACATCGGTTCACTGAAACGTTACTTTGCAAAGAATCATAGGTACCCATTTGTTACTCAAAAAAGCAGAAAAAGTAAACGACCAATTGATCCTAAATAATTATTATTAGAATTATGATGTTAATTTGAAATCTTCTAAAGGACTCCACAAAAAAAAGAATTAAAAATAGGATGTTTCTTGATTTCAGTTCAAGTGTTATTTATTCTTTTTATTAATGTTTGTTGCTCGGATACAGAGTCTTTTGAGCTATGTCTTCATAGTACTTCATCTCAACAAAAAACATCTAAAATGAATATAAACTAATGAGTTCACCGATATCACAGGTCAAATCAAACATATTATGTTAACAAGATAATCACAAATGAGTTTCCTCCCACAAGACATAAATCTTCCCACCCCAAGGTCCTTGCGATCTTGCGACTCCTAGATTAGGCTAATTCTTGGACCCGTATATTGCACCACGAGGATAGTATTAATATTACCGGCAATCTGTATAATTCTGGTATTCTGTACAATACCTAGGCAATTTATAGAATACCTGGGGCGTTCAGGCAATGTATGAAATGTTATGAATATTACTGTTCAATCCATCACATACTTTACCTAAGTAATGTATACAATTCCTAAGGATTGTATAGAGTACCTGCTGGTCCACCGACAATGTGTGAAATAAATAGATTTTGGTCCATATTCATCTATGTTCAGCGAACCACCTATAAAATGACGGGCAGATGAAACATATTCTTATACTTTCGAGTATTAGAATATCAATGTGTGTAAAAGACGAAAACAGGGAAGGAATTATTGTAATTTTAGGGCATCCTACACAACTGCGAGGTATGCAGTCTCAGGGAATATTTCCTAGCTGCAGACGTGGGTATGCATCGAGATGTAATGGCAGTGGACAAGGGACTCATCCTGCTCTCCCTGGCTAACGAGAACTGGCGCAAACTGGTAGTGCTTGACACTAACGATCGCAGGGAAGTATGGTAGAGCAAGGAACTTCACGGACGCTTTTTCCGGGCCCTTCACGGGCCCGATGTAGACCAATTGGCGTCCGTAGCCTGGCTGCGTTTCGGTGACCTATTTGGGGAAACCGAAGGTTTTGTCTGTGCAATTATGGACAAGTTATCATGACGAATAACTACCGGAAATTTATTGTGAAGGACGGCACGGTTGACTTCTGTCGGGAAAGTCACCGTCCGGGAGAATCAATTCGTCACATTATCTTTGGTTGTTCTCATCTAGCTAACGGAGGGTACTTGCATATGCACAACCTAGTAGCCAGGATTATTCATCAGCAACTTGCTCTGAAATACTCTCTTGTGTAATCGGAAGTGCCGTACTACAGGTATGAGCCCAAACCAATTCTTGATAATGGTCATATCACTTTGTACTGGGATCTGCCCATCATCACTGACAGGACTATTCTAGCCAATAAGCCTAATATAGTGGTGGTGGACCGAAGCGAGAGGCGTGCAATGATTGTTGACATTTCCGTTCCACGTGACGAGAACCTCGTGAAAGCCGAGAAAGATAAACAAATTAAGTATATTGACTTGGCTCGCGAGGTTGTCGACATGTGGCATGTGGACTCGGCGATAATTGTACCGATAATCGTGTCGGGCAATGGCTTAATAGCCAAGAGCCTCGACCAACACTAGGAGGACACAACTTAGGAGGCTCGCATGAGGCGGCTGGATCAAGGGCTTGATTCAGAAAGCGGTACTCCTGGACACGGCTCGTATTGTTAGGAGGTTCCTTTCTCTGGAGCCCTGACCGCCGGTAGCTTGGACCCTGTTCCCGATACCGGTGGGACACTGTTTTTTATATTTTTAAATGTTTTTTTTATTTTTTTATTGAAATATTTAAAAATATAATTTATATGTTAGAACAATGAATAAACGAAACAATGATAATAATTTATTGAATTAAAACATTTTATACACTCAAACACAAACAAAATAAATGTTTCATTTCGAGTGACTAATGCCGATTGAAAAATGAATCGTATGATTCCGTCTTTAGCAACTCTACTGATTTGGCCAACGCTTTAACCCTGTCTTCGCAAGAACAGCGCTATAGGATGTCAATAATATACTTAAAACTAACTTAAAACGTAATGTTTTGTAAAATTAGAACTTGTTACTTACTTTGAACATGCGCAAACATATTTAGCTGACTCAACACTGAAAAACAAAATATATTCATAAGTTCCTTAACCATATAAGTACGTTAGATAATTATATTATTTAAAAATATATATTATTAAAATAAATAAATTATAATACAAATAATAAGAAATATAGTGATTCAGAAACTACTCTGTGCTGTGGTTAAAATAAAGTTTTCCTTTACTTTTTAGCATACAAATTATACTAACTGTAACCCGCGGCTTCGACCTCGTAAAAGCAGTACTTCCGAACTTTGAAAGCCATTTCCCATACAAAATTACTTATTTTTACTTTCTGAATCTTTTTTCCCGATTTTTTATCTTAAAAAGTATCCCTGCTAATGTAGGCTTATTCAAATCTGTCAAGCAATGACATGACAGGATTAACCAAATCGGTCAAGCCGTTTTTCAGTTTACCGAGACTAACGAACAATAGTACATTTTGATACAAGTCGAGAAAGTTTGTAATTTTGAACGAGGCGTCGTTCACCCGAGTCTTGGCGAGGGTGTAATGGAGCCGTGGGCTGCAGTGAGAAATTTCCACGTGTATCCAATGACGTTTTTAAATACACTTACGAAGATATAAATAAACGGGGATTGAAGCGCGACTCGTGAGAGTCGACGCGCGCCCAGCCTGATATGATAAATGTTATTAAATTTGTGGCAGGGGCGAGCACGTGCACTTTTCCGCATTAGTGCGAAAAACAATTAATTGCGTGCCTAAAAGCAGTGGGATAAGAGCGAGTTTTCGAATAAGTGTATTGAAAAAATATATATTATATAGAAGAAATAAGAGAAACCTCAATTAAATTTTTATATTCGTTTTTTATCTTTCACTAACCATCAATTAATAACATTAACATGTTCATTTAAATTAGGAAGTAAGATGAAGTATTCTTAAAAGATATTTAAAAAAAAGGATTTTTTATCTAAAAGGATTTTTTAAAATAAATTCACTCAGCCCCAAATAGTATGAAATCGGTTCATCATGCTTAAAATTAATATTCTTTTACTTACATTTTTTTCCATGTATCTTCTGTAATTACTTTATCCTCCGCTGTGGTCCATGGTATCTAAAATAAAATAATACAATTTAATCACGCATGACGCAAGATTGTTCTTTTTTTGTTTCTTATTTTAAAAACGTTGCCTCACAACAAACCCTCATTTATCCTTATTTACTAAGACCAGCAAGTCATTCCTAGTAAACAGCATACGCTTTTATAACAAGCTGCCAAAGGCGGTAACAGAACTTAGCGAGGGAAAATTTAAAAATCATATTATACTAACCTAACCTAACCAAAAAAGCGTATTATAAGGTTAAAGACTATGTCGAAGACACGCTTGTTTGGTATTGACTACTTCTGCACATGTGGCCCCCTGGTAACTTATTATTATTGTGTCTGATAACTGCTCCATATTTGTTTTAATATATAATTTTTTTTTAACACATTGCTTTTGCAATATTTTTTAAATTATTTAGACTTCAACTACCTTAAATTCGTTAGTAATTTATTTTGTTAACATCTCATTTATTGATAGTTGTAATTATTCATATTTTCTTGCTTTTTTTTTATATAGCCTCTTTTTATAATGTGAATGTGAGATCACTGTAAACTCCACGAATTCTTAAATTACTTCCTATTACGACTCACTTTTTTTTAATACGATTATTTTTATTGTGCTTTTGGGTACAATATTCACTGGTCTACACTGTTCTTACATAATATCTATTAATACTGTAATATGAAAATATTGCAATCAACCACTTTTTTTTAAAGAGTAACCATGGAGTTTCTTGCCGGTTCTTCTCCATAGGAAACGACCATTTGGAACCGTGCACTAGCTTCTGACGTTTTATAAGTGCCCATGTAGGCCTATGTGAAATAAAAATATTTTTGGTTTTGATTTTGATTTTATTTCAATCAAAGGTGAATAGGCTACTTCTAGGCAAGTGTCAACCACATCATCCCTTATCCCTTCTTTGAGGAGTGGCTGGAAAGACAACACGGCATCCTCACCTTCCGCATGTCGCAGGTTCTAACCGGAAGTTTCTTGCACCGGATTCGTGCGGAAGAAACGCCCGGGTGTCACCACTGTGTGGACCGCCCGGAGGACTCGGTGGAGCATACGATATAGGTGTGTCCCGTTTAGGCAGAGCACCGCCGTGTCCTCCTGGAGGCGATCGGTGCCAACGACTTTTCGCGCCGGGCCCTGGTACAGGCCATGGTCCGGAGCGAAGAGGAATGGCAGGCGGTCGCCTCCTTCTGCGAAGCAGTAATGCTAGCAAAGGAGGCGGCCGCACGCGTGAGGGAACTGCCCTCACGCCCCAGCAGCCGGGATCCCGATCCCGATTTCCAGCCACCGTAGGCGCGGACTTGCGGACGGCGAGCAATGGGTAGCACGACGTCCGCAAGCCGTAGTAACCGTCCAGACCGAACCCAAGTCATCGACGGCGCGTAGTGTTCCACGCGCGCCTCAAGGAGATGTCAGCAAATCGTAGGAGCCCACCAGGGTCGAAGCCCATTGGAGCCATGAGGTAAGTGAAAATGTACCTGGGGCCCTTGAACGCAAGGCAAAAAAGGATCAAACGAGTGACTTTAAGTCAGTAAAAGTGAGTAAAAGATGATTTTCCACATAAAACAAAACCACATCATCCCTTATAACCAGGTGAGTTAGTGGTCAAAAGCAACCCTATACAAAAATACAAATGTTTTATTTTCAGAACTAAATATTAATTAACAATGGTTTGTGATTGGAGCCTCCTTTTAGGCAAATAATGCCTGTATTAGGAGACTCCGCTCTTGCGAAAACTATTGAAGTATTGTTAAGTTAAACAATTTTACATTTTGGTTTTTTTTTCCGCAACTATCACACTACGCCGTCTAGTCCCAAGCTAAGCAGAGCTTGTGTTATGAGTACTAGACAACTGATAAACATACTTATATATTTCTAAATACATACATATTATAGATAAATTACACCCAGACACAGAACAAATGATTGTGCTCATCACACAAACATTTGTCCTGGGTGGGAATCGAACCCACGACCCCCGGCATAGCAGTCAGGGCCACTAACCACTAGACCAACAGGTCAGTCAATTTTTTTCAAGTTCAATTAAATTTAAAGTTTATAATTATCATCGTCATATTTCTGTCTGTACCCCATGTTATTTGAAATTAGTGCATACTGTATATCTGTCTGTCTGAACGCGTGGAGGTATCGAGTTGAAATTAAAACCAAACCAAACACGGGTCTGCGGTCCCTTGAAGCTGCGAAAAATTCAAACTTCTGAGTTGAGGAAAAAAGAAACTTACGACCTAGAATCCTGAAATTTGGCATGAAGCAAGGTCTGTAGCACAAATATAGGGAAAAATCTGTAAACTATAAATTTGTAGTTACGTCACCAAAAAAAACTTTTTTACGATTCGGAAAAATCTTCGTAACCCAATTCGAGAATTGAACTGTTTTCATAGGTGTACGAAACCCTCAGTGCGCAAGCCAAACTCATACTTGCCCAGTTTTTTTTTTATATTAACCTAGATGCTGCCTGTTGCTTCGCCCGCGTGAAAGTAATTTTGTAAACATTGGACCCCATTTCATTCAGAGTTGGGAAATCATCTAATGACTTCTCACACTCCGGAGTTGATCGAAAGAGCGTGTCAGACATTTACTGACTAAAACCTAAAACTAAAAGATATTCCCGTGGCATCCTCTTTGAGGGGGAAAATCCTTCCCAACGCATGTCTACGTCGTAATAACGATCTGCGTGCCAAATTTCAGCGCGATCAGTTGAGCTGTGCACGTGTTGATAAATCAGTCATTCAGTAACGGTTACCTTTTTTAAACATAGTTGTTTTATTATTAAACTGTTGTACAATGTGTTTATCTACCTCATTCTGCTTTTTCCCTAAGCGATATGAGGCAAAGCCTGAAATAGATTTTAATTAAGTACAATCAATAAGAATATCAATGACATAATACTCATGCAATTTTAATTCGCATTAAACTAAATAAATTAGTCATTACTGTCAATGTTATTATGAAACGAAATACAATAAATACATCCTATGATTTCGCGGTATTTTTTTTTAAATTATTACGTTTAGGTAAGTGTGTAGTAGTTTAGATTTGTGCAAATATGTTAATTACAAGTGTACACACTACACAGCTTGTACCGTTTGCCAATAATTAACAGTACATATAAATTAAGTTGAATAAAAAATACAAATTCAATAGGGTAAGTCTTAGGTACTACACCTGAAATTTCAGGTGAACTGAACAGACCAGCCCCCCTAGCCAAGTTACACGTGTTCTGAACACGTGACTGAGTGTTGAGATGACGTCAGAACAAAGGAATCGGAGGCGTGGCCGACTCGAGGCGATCAACGAAAAGAGAATCGAAACGAAACGGTTGTAACTTAGCTAGGGGGCAGGGGCCTTACCATGACATGATAAAATGTCAGTCGTGTGAGCGAGAAAGAAGGATGGAGCTATACACCTTCTATAGCACTATCTCTTTAACAATTCAGTTTAGATCGTCATATGGTAGGGCCACTGATCGCTAATTTCGGAGGTTTACTAACACTCATTCGGTGACTTATGTTTAACCCCATAGTCATAGTAAATGTTAATGTCGAACAAGGCTTCATCATCATCATCATTTCAGCCGAAAGACGTTCACTGTTGGACATAGGCCTCCCTCAAGTGTCGCCACAATGAACGGTCCTGTACGTCTCGCATCCATCGGATTCCCGCAACCCTTACCAGGCCATCGGTCCACCTTGTAGGAGGCCTTCCAACGCTACGCCTTCCGGTACGCGGACGACTTTCGTTTCGGCCCCAACGGCCATCCGTTCTGCGAGCAATGTGCCCTGTCCATTGCCACTTAAGTTTGGCGCTTCTTCGTGCTGATCAAGGTTTATTAAGGAATAATACCATTAAACTGCACTGATAATTTCTTATCTTTATTGTACACAGATTTTACAGTTGATAAAAATAGTGTGACGTAACAGGCCAGCAAAAACCGCAATTAGGTTAAATAAAAATATATGTAATGAAATATTATACATGAGGGTAACTCATATCATATATGTACAACAAAACTTAGCTGGTAACATAAATTATATTTTATTTGAAACTAAAAATAAACTATACAAATATACGCGCAGTACAATATACATAAAAATAGGTACTATATAAAATAAACCAAACCAATACATATTAATGGGTCATGTTGACTGGAAATGTTCCCTAATTCTTCCCCTAAAAACCTCCAACGAGGGGCTAGCCCTTAATATGTGTAGAAGAGAACTCCACAGGCGTACAGCTCGAACAGTGAAAGATCCACTGTAACGACTAGTGGAACGGGGAGGAAAACGAAGGAGAAGAGAGGATGAAGAGCGACAAGACTTCCTCTTGGAACAAGCCCCCCTAGCCAAGTTACAACCGTTTCGTTTCCATTCTCTTTTCATTGATCGCCTCGAATCAGCCACGCCGCCTATTCCTTTGTTCTGACCACGTGACTGAGCGTTGAGATAACTTCAGAACAAAGGAATCGGAGGCGTGGCCGACTCGAGGCGATCGACGAAAAGAGAATCGAAATGAAACGGTTGTAACTTGGCTAGGTTGGAAGATACTTAAGGCATTCACGAATATACTAACATAATCCAGGCACGATTATTCCGATCTATGCACGATTATTCCGTATTCGTACTGGCATGTATACTGGCACGTGTATATTATGAAATAAGGTTAGTTTATTAGATAGGTCACTACGAAGTATACGCGAGTATTTGCGTACTACTCTTGTATAGATTGGAAGACCTTCATTCAAAAGTGATTTCCAATCTACATGCAACTAGTTTCACAGCCTAGCGTTCTGGCCTTGTATAGAATGAAAATACGCAACGGCCCTAAAGGTTCTGATTTTTTTTTTTTTTATTCTTGATAAGTTCGCGCTTGACCGCTATCTCACCTGATGGAAAGCGAAGATGCGGTCGACGATGGAGCGCGCTTACCTAGAAGTAACCTATTCACTCTTGACTTAAAGATTCCCGGGTTGTAGCCATCAGGAAAAACAGATTCCGGCAAGGAATTCCACTCCTTAGCTGTACGCACTATGAATGTGTTCCTAAAACGTTTCGTGCGAGTGTTAAAATATGCGCCTAAAAGGAGCATAAACGGCTTTATCATTACATTTAACGTCAATTTCAAGACGTTCGTGGTGCGAGTCCCGAACACTTTCCAGCCCCTCATGCTGAAGGAAGACTTTTGGCCGCAGGGCGTGGTGTTCCGTCACTTCCGCGGACAGGTGCCACAGAACAGCACGAAGTGAACATAGTGCAATGTGAAGTGTTACTAACATAGTCCTAAGTCTTATTCACAAAAGATAAATTGTATTTACTCTATATATGTTAGTCTGTAAGGTATGAATCTATGGGCAGATGCCTGATAATAAATAATTTATTATTATTATTTCGTATATTCATTTTCAACACATATTTTTAATATTTTTAAATATTTTAACAACAATAACAAATATTTAAAAAAATATAATAATATATTTTTATATAATATATATAATATATTATATTTATAATATATATTAATATAATAATATAGTGCGAGTCGAACTCGCATTTGAGGGTTCCGTACAAACTTGAAAGGTAAATTGCGGTTTACGACTTATGACGTATTAAAAAAAACTACTACCAAACTACCAATTTTCGGTGGAAGTTTGCATGGTAATGTACATCATATATTTTTTTTAGTTTTATCATTCTCTTATTTTAGAAGTTACAGGGGGGGGACCACTTTGGAAGTGTCTCTCGCACAAACTATTCAGTTTAGAAATAAATGATATTAGAAACCTCAATATCATTTTTGAAGACCTATCCATAGATACCCCACCCCACACGTATGGGTATGATGAAAAAAAAATTTTGAGTTTCAGTTCTAAATATAGGGAACCCCCAAAATATTTATTTGACATTCGAAACAGATACTTCGGTTTTATTTTCACATAAATGTATTTAAGATGGTGATCATCATAACTTTTAAAACTCACAATACTGTATTGATTAAAAGTAGTTTTTTCATCGGACCACTAGACGTACGGCGTTGCGCCATCGGTACATTGTGGACATCCCACCCATACATACAAAGCGTTTTGGGAACACATTCATTATGCGTACAGCTAAGGAGTGGAATTCCTTGCTGGAGTCTTTTTTTTTTAGGTGGGAAAATCATCTAATGACAAATCTCGCTCTTGGGCAGAGCGGGAGATAGTGTCAGACTTTTACTGACTAAAAACCCACTCCTGTTCCTTCGTTGCCTTTCGTACCAGGGCCGAGTCTTCCTTTCAGAATCAGACCCTTGGCCCCATTAGGCTTCGACCCTGCTGGGCCCTTACGGTTTGCTGACATCTCCTTGAGGCGCGCGTGGAACCGTACGCACCGTCGACGACTTGGGCTCGGTCCGGACGGTTACCGGACGATCGAACGATGAGCTACCCATTGTTCGCCGTCCGCAAGCCCGCGCCTACGGTGGCCGGAAATCGGGATCGGAATCCCGGCGGCGATTGGGGCGTGAGGACCGATGCCTCACGCGATCGGCCGCCTCCTTTGCTAGCATTACTGCTTCGCGGAAGAAGGCGGCCGCCTGCCACTCCTCCTCACTCAGGACCATGGCCTGTACCAAGGCCCGGCGCGAGAGATCGCCGCCGCCGATCGCCCCCACGAGGACACGGCGTTGCTCTTCCCTGCTGGAGTCTGTGTTTCCTGATAGCTACAACCTAGGGGTCTTTAAGTCAAGAGTGAATAGGTTACTTCTAGGCAAGCGTGCTCCATCGTCGGCCACATCATCGCTTACCATCAGGTGAGATAGTGGTCAAACGCGAACTAACAATAATTAAAAAAAAAGTTTTAAGTTAATTATTGCCCGTATAATTAAAAGCTCTTTACGATAAATAAACTATGGTTCCGAAAACCTACTGATAATTTATAATTTGGTGAATAATCCCGCCCACAATAAAACTTGTCATAACTTTATCATTTTAGTAAAATTATACATATGCATATATTACCACCATGACCTAGAACCAAAAATTCGAAGACATGTGACATCCACCAACCCGCACTGGGCCCGCGTGGTGGATTACGGCCCATCCCCTCTCCTAGAGAGAGGAGGCCTGAGTCCCAGCAGTGGGAACATTAAAAGGCTGAATATATATATATATATATATATTACTATATATATACTATTTATTTATTATATATAGATATATATATATATTACCACGGATTTATTCCCTGGCGGGTTCGACAGGCGTGAATCCATAATACATACATTAAGGTAGGTTATTTTAAGGTTGTCTGGTAGATATCGCTGTCAGCGATAAGACCGCCTTTGTACCCATAGATTTAAGTTAGTGTAAAAGTTTTGTTACTATTTTGGTGTACAATGAAGTTTAATCTATAGTATTCTATATATATTTTATTTTAGTCATAAATCTACATTTATCTAAACATCCGATTAAAGGTGCAAATTAAAATAATGCAGTCTTAAATAGATTAAGGTACCTCAGGTAAAATATTCCTGTTTCAGAAAAAGGCATGACTTGAAAAAGTTACAATCATTTCTAAAATTAAACTTCTAGGTATCACAAGTAACCGTGGCTCTAAACCGCAAAGGGCAGCTGAAGGAACACAGGTTAAAACAAACGTATGTGATCACATAAAATATTAATTGACACTTTTATGTTTGACTGGGCACAAATCCGGATAAGGACCCAAAAAGCCCAAACCATTTTTACAAAAGAAAATTTTTCATAAAAGTATTAAAAAGTACAAAAACTTTAACTTACCAAAACGGCCACAAACGCAAACGTTATATAATAATGATGCATTTTTTTAAATATTAAACGACCGCTGTGCCCGGTCACTTTACACAAAATGAAATCGTTACACGCTATATGTACATGTAGTCTAGCGACGCCTGCGTTTGCAGTTTATGTACTGTGATAGAGTGATAACAATTGTTAAAAAACCACAAATATATATATATAGGTGACATTATAATAACAATATGTACCCATATTTTTCCTGGAATGTTAAATACATGTTTGCATTAATATACGAGTATGTAGCGTTTGTAACCGACTTCAAAAAGGAGGAGGTGCTATGTTGAGCTGAATGTATTTTTATTTTTATTTATGTGTGCCGATTTCTGAGTCAATTGTGGACCGATTTGGTCCCATAGAAATATTGTTATGATCTGATCATGAACTTCGAAGATATGGAACAGAAATCCTCATAGGATCACAGCAGAACCGTCGTAACCAGTAAAATTGCTTTATTTATACGTGTAGTCGATGAATTATTGAAAGAAGAGGGGGGGTATATCGAACTGATCTGATGATGAAGCCTGAAGTTAGGCACCGGAACTCTGTAATAAATTAATGTGTTTGGGATTATTAGAATTGTCATGAAATGCACTTTGGCTATAAGGTATTTAAGTTTGGCACTTTTAGTGGTGGTACCATAACTAAAAAGTGTAAAATAAAAAACTTTTTCAAAAAAAATACAACCGACTTCAATGTAAAAAATACACTGCAAAAAAACTTTAATTTCGGAAGTCAGTGTTAAATAACGAAGAGACTAAACTAGTTTAGAAACACCGACTTCCGAAATTAAAGTTATTTAGCACTTTTCAGTGCATTGAAGTCGGTTGTATTTTTTTTTTAAGTTTTTAATGATTTTGTTAGTGTTGTTTTGTTTTTTACATATATGTCACCTAATCCTATTTCAGTTCTGACAAGCTTTAATAGACACATCATCATCATCATCATCATGATGATTAATAGACTCAGCAGTGAAAAATCAGGTTTTTAACGCAGCCATTTTGTGATGAAGTAGTCATTACTGGTGCTGGTGTAGCAGGGTCTAAAAAAGCGAGAAATTTTCATTCACAAGGTGCTTGGTATCGTAACTGAGATCTCTTTCAACGATTAACAAGCAGACACGAGAGGAAAACATGGTGCTACTTGATATCTATGTGCTATTTTAAGCTAAGCTTTATATAATAAACCCATCAAAAATGCCTTGTATTTTAAAAAAAGAACCTTCATTTTTATTTTTTACCAACTAATAAAAAATAGGAAATATCTGACATAAATTTAATTTTTTTACCAATTAATAAAAGCTAGGAAGTATCTGACATCCGAAATCAATCCAGAAATTACGATAAGTTCAATTGATTTACTTAAATATATAATATAATATTCACACAACTATCACACAACGCCGTCTAGTCCCAAGCTAAGCAGAGCTTGTGTTATGAGTACTAGACAACTGATAAACATACTTAAATATTTCTAAATACATACATATTATAGATAAATTACACCCAAACACAGAACAAATGATTGTGCTCATCACACAAACATTTGTCCTGGGTGGGAATCGAACCCACGACCTCCGGCATAGCAGTCAGGGCCACTAACCACTAGACCAACAGGCCAGTCAAATCAGCTAAACAAGCTTAGTAGATAATAGCACATAGGTTAGTTGTCAAATTTTCTGTCGTAATCGCCACACCAGCGTTTCCTAGGCCTTCTCAGGCGACGAGGTATCATTGGTCCTGATGCATTCTACTTTCATTCTTGTAGATATAACCTAAAGAAAGACAGAAAGAAAAAACGTTTATTCGTGCCTTACACAATCGTATAAACTAAAATTACATAATAAGAAAAAAAGAAAGGTATAATCAGTGCAAGGCCAAAAAGGCACCTAACTCAGCATATGATGCGTTATTTAAAACGCTAAATAACGCAGCGCTGGTATTCTGTTAGGGCCCGCTGTGATGCCACTAACACACTTACGGATGTTAAAACGACCTGAGGATATGACCCTGGCAGTCCCATTTCAGACCACTTAAATAGGTAATATCATTTTGATATCGTAGTATTGCGAACTTATTCGGTCGTTGAGCTTAATACCCAGTACACTACGCTCCATAGCCCTTTTGCGCACCATAGGTTAGGATGGACAAAATAAACATTTTCATTTTGTTTTGTTTTTAAGGGATAAACCAAAATAATTATAAAATACATTGATTTTAAGAAGATACTCGTAATAATTATTTTCTGTCACAATTGATACAATATTAGTATATACTGGTATTTATTAGTTTGTATTACATATTTCTTATATATAACACTTTTTAGGTTTATATTGTACACTGAATCCTACCCTTGAATGTGATATCTCTATCACTCGAAAGGTTTGCTGTCTCATTCTAGAGTTAAGCTCACCTTTGTCCATGAACTGTCAAATCACTGTGTTAATGTTATGTGTATAATAAAAAAATGAATTGAATATGACTCCTCCCCTCTGGATGGAGTGATGAACAGCGTTTTATACTTCTACTGACTAAAAAACACCTGTATTCCTTCAGTTATCCTTTGCGCTAGGCCATGTTGGCATGGTTGGTTGGTGATTTAAGTTAGTGTAAAAGTTTTGTTACTATTTTGGTGTACAATAAAGTTTATTCTATTCTATTCTATTCTATTCTATCCTATCCTATCCTATCCTATCCTACCCTATCCTATCCTATCCTATTCTATTCTATTCTATCCTATTCTATTCTATTCTATTCTATTCTATTCTATTCTATTCTATTCTATTCTATTCTATTCTATTCTATTCTATTCTATTCTATTCTATTCTATTCTATTCTATTCTATTCTATTCTATTCTATTCTATTCTATTCTATTCTATTCTATTCTATTCTATTCTATTCTATTCTATTCTATTCTATTCTATTCTAACTCTTTCGATCAATCCCTCAGCCTTAAGCAGGTATCAGCCCTAACGGATGAAACAGAGTAGGCCCTCAATCTTGCTGGCATGTCCAACACACTGATGACCCGGGCTTGATCCTTATCGGAGGGCAGGTTATCCATTGCTTGCCTTCCGCAAGCCCGTACGGTGGCCACACACACGTTTATGAGTTTGCACTTCAGGGAAAGAGGTAGATCACCCTTCATCAGCAACTTCATGGAACAGTAACTCTTCTAGGCGTTCGCGCATAATAAATAACTATAAAAAACTAATTAGTTATATATATATTCCTGTTTTTATGTGGCATTATTAAACATATGGCTCTGGAACGGACCTTACAATGGACGTTATCAGAAGGTTTAAAGTTATCCAAAGGGCAATGGATAGGGCCATGCTTGGAGTTTCCTTGTGTGATCGCATCAGGAATGAAGATACTGCAGGAGAACCACGGTTACCGACATAGACCGAATTGCCAAACTTAAGTGGCAATAGGCAGGTCGCATTGCTCGCAGACCTAATGGTCGATGGGGACGAAAGGTTTTAGAGTGGCGACTGTGTACTAGAAAATGCAGAGCTGGAAGGCCACCCATAAGGCAGACCAATGACAAGTGGCCCAAGTCTGCTATTTTTATAAATTCGTCATTCCAACACGATCCCGTTGTCATTTTGCTAAAAGTTCGTAATCTGCTAATTCATAATGATCAATCATTGATCGGTCAATGGTCTCGTACTAGAGTTGTGGTAGAATGACAATATCGAGCTTATTAAAAGCATTGACTTCACAATGCCGTTCTAATTGTAGGTCACTGATCGAAGGAACTGTAAAAATTTTAGGAGATTACCGCATGCATCAGATTTTCATTTGTCAATATGTACGAGATTACCATTCTATGCCACTTCTTTCAATGGAGTGTCAATGGTTGACCATTGGAAAGTCATAATGACGCCATTATATTAGTAGATTACCAAACTTGTCAAAATCAACAATTATGAAATCAATGATAGACCATTGTAATAGCAGACTTGAGGCCCTGGTTAGGGTCGCAGCAATGAAATAGGTGCGAGACGCACAGGACCGGCCGTGGTGACACTTGGGGGAGGCCTGTGGACGTCTTTCGGCCGAAATTATCAATCAAAATCAAAATCAGTTGAACGGACATTAAATAGGGTTTGTTTAATTATATGATCTTATTTCGAAAGGAGTACCTAGAGCCTGTTGGTCTAGTGGTTAGTGGCCCTGACTGCTATACCGGAGGTCGTGGGTTCGATTTTTTTTATTGATATAAATCAGTGCTTGACTGCGATCCTACCTGATGGTAAGCAGTGATGCAATCATTGATGTTGAGGCGCGTAGTTTATTAAGAGCCTATTCACTCTAGCCTTGTAGGCACCTAAATTATAGTTGGACGGGAAGATCGCAGCAGGCAAATTGTTCCAGTCCTTCGATGTACGCGGTATAAACGACGAAGCGAAACGTTTAGTCCGGACCGTTGAAGTTTCAACAACGTAAGGGTGGATACCCGCCGTACGTCGATTTGTCCGATGGTAGAAAAGAGATGGCGGAATCAAGTCATGCAATTCCCGCGCACACTCACCAAAATGCAACCTGTAAAATACCGATAGGCTGGCTACCCTGACCTTAGACTTAACCAAATCTGGATCCCCAATTAGCCTCTATTAGATTCCCACTCAAGACAAATGTTTGTGAGATAAGAACGATCATTTATTCTGTGTCTGGGCGTAATTTATCTACAATGTACTGTATATATTTAGAAAAATATAAGTATGTTTATTACTTGTCTAGTACTCATAGCAGAAGCTCTGCTTAGTTTGGAGGTCGATGGCGTTGTGTGAAAATTGTGAAATATTATTATAATATTCCTTTATCTCAGGACCCTGAGGTCCTGGACCTTTGGAAGGCGTACGAGGAGCCGAAACCAACTCGTAGAGGACCTTTTAGACGCTTTTAATGGAAAGTGGTACGAACCGGTGATTATCCCTGTACGCACTATGCTAGTGCATCCAAGGACAACCCCCGGTTAGTGGGAAACTATTGCGACATATGGAAAACTAAGATATAAGGCTATGGTTTTTGGAGTCTTAAGTGGACTGGTTACCAAGAACTATGTTAAGACTATGGCCCCTGCCTGAATAATGTTATTAATATCCATCGACAAAAGGCAGGGGGTGACTTGCACACTCAATAAATGGGCCCCCATAAACGGTCGCATGCACGAAGTGACGTAGCAACAAGAGGGCAACATATCCTGAGGTGCTTGAGGAGTGGAGAGGTATACCACGGCTATCAAGACAATCCCGGAAGTACGGTCAAGATCCCTACCAGCAACTTACTGGATTATACATCCTTCTCCCGAGCACGTTTGCTCTTGCGAATCTCCACTTAAGCCAGCCAATAAAGGCAAGAGAGAGGTGGGAGCTCTGTTCCTCGTCAGTGTTCACAATGGCCGGTCAATAACGGCAAGCTGGAGATGACGAACAAGAATTCTCCCGGGAGATCGGGTCCGTGGGGTCGCTAATGCCCAACAGTTCGCCACAAAACTGCCCTGCGGATTTTATAATAATATTATTATAAAGGCGAGAGTTTGTGAATGTGTATGTTTATTACTCCTTCACGCCGAAACTGCTGAAGGGATATAATCTGGCACGATGTTAGACCATGTCCTGAAATAGAACATAGGATATTTTTTCATCCCGGCAATATGTTCCCTTAAAATAATAATCACTGACTTGTTGGTCTAGTAGTCAGTGGCCCTGACTGCTATGCTGGAAGTCGTGGGTTCGATTCCCACCCAGGACAAATGTTTGTGTGATTAGTATGATCATTTGTTCTATGTCTGGGTGTAATTTATATAATAGGTCTTTACCTATGAAATTGGAGATTTTTAAAACGGGTTGCTTTGAAGTGTTATATCATTGGATTGACTTGGAATCATAAGTTCAAATAAATTTTATATTAAAGGTATGTTATTATTCTTTTGAAATTAAGTATTTATTGGTTTCTTTGTGTTTTGTATTTTCTGTAATATCGCAGTACTTATAACCATGAAAGCTAATAAAAAAACGTTTTTTCATATTAAGAGTTTCAACGTAGATACTATGCATTGCAAAGGGCAAACAATATCAATGTCGCATACCTACGTCTTTCTTCTAACAAAAAAACTCTGTGTTCTTGGTTTAATAGATTTCGTTTTGGAAATTTTGTCTTGTAGCCGCCCTAAGAAATAAAGTTATTCCTGAGATAAAATTTCTCACATGAAAGTGATTGAAACCAAAATAGACATCTCATTCATTAGCAGATCTAAGTCCGTATACATCATCAATATTGCATATCACTTGAGTCCCATTGTTTCCACGGTAGAACTCATATTACAAAATAATGCGAGTTTTCTTAGATTTCATACAAAAATGGTTATAAGTACTGCTATATTACAGAAAATATAAAACACAAAGAAACCAATAAATACCTAATTTCAAAAGAAGAATAACATACCTTTTATATAAAATTTATTTGAACTTATGATTCCAAGTCAATCCAATGATATAACACTTCAAAGCAACCCGTTTTAAAAATCTCCAATTTCATAGGTAAAGACCTATTATAATATAATATGTACGTATTTAGAAATATATAAGTATGTTTATTAGTTGTCTAGTACTCATAACACAAGCTCTGCTTAGCTTGGGACTAGACGGCGTTGTGTGATAGTTGTGGGAAAAAAAAACTTCTTTTACGCAGGTTAAGCCGTTTGTAGAAGCTAGTTTTACATAAAAGGGACATCAAAATAAAACAGGGAAAAGTGTTTTAAACAGATTAGTTTGCCTTATATTCGATTCGTTAAAATAAATAGTTAATCATGGCGTTCTTATCGATTAATTTAGGTTATTCTCGGTATTACCCAAATATATAAAAGGAAAATTAATTCTAATACTAGGCATGCCTTTTAAGTTTTGTCGTTTCATATTTCCCGGCAATTTTGAATTTGGTACTGTTCTATATTCGAATGTGTTTAAATTTTGAATCTCAAAACAGTTTAAAGTATTAGGATTAATGCTATTGTTTAGTCACAGCGTCGATTGGAATCTGTCAGGTTACGTACGAAAATGAATCTTTCTAAGGAAAATGTTCGTGCAATAATTTTCTACAACTTTAGAAGAGGCCTGACACGGCTTCAGTATTTTGAAGAGCTAACATCTGTGTTCAGTGATGAAGCCCCATGTCTGCGGACTGTCGAACGCTGGTATTTAGAATTTCAGCGTGGACATACTAGCGTTAGTGACAAATCTCGCGAAGGACGCCCAAAATCCGCCTTCACTGAAGATAACATCATTGCTGTGAGACAACTAAGTCTCGAAGATCGTCATGTGACGTATCGAGAGATAATCTCTCGTTATTAACTCTATTAGGCATCTCAGGGACAACCATTCAGAAGATCTTGCATGAAGCGCTTAGTGTGAGAAAGCTAGTTTGCTGTTGGATACCGCATCTGCTTTCCGACGATCACAAGGCGGCCCGCGTCAGATGGTGTAAGAAAACTCTGCAAAGGTTCCACCGAGGAGAGACAAATCATGTCTACGACAACATCAGTGGTGATGAATCTTGGATCTATGCCTACGATCCTGATTCCAAACAACAATCTACAATCTGGGTCTTTCAAGACTAGCCAAAGCCGACTAAAGTTGTTCGTTCTCGAAGCAATTCAAAGAAGATGGTGGCCACGTTCGTTGGAAAAACCGGCCATGTTGCGACTAGTGCACTTGAAGATCGTAGAACGGTTAACGCAGAGTGGTATACCACAGTTTGTTTACCACAAGACATCGCGGAACTTCGAAAATCTAACTTAAAGCGACGCATCATCCTGCACCTGCACTGCAAACGATTGAGTATTTGAAGCAGGAAAAAGTAGAAATTCTTGACCATCCTCCATACAGTCCTGACCTAAGCCCTAACGATTTCTTTACATTCCCTAAAATTAAGAAAAGAATTCGTGGTCAAAGGTTCCAGTCCGGTGAAGAAGCAGTCGACGCTTTCAAGTCAGCCATTTTGAACACCCCCACTTTAGAGTGGAATAAATGTTATAATAACTGGTTTGAGCGAATGGAAAAGTGTATTAAGCTACGTGGTGAATACTTTGAAAAACAACAAAAAGTACTACATGGTTCTAGTTGTGTTTTTTTCTTCAAACGACAAAACTTAAAAGGCATGCCTCGTAGATTATGATTTTAAGTATTTTTTCAGTAATTGTATTAAAAAAAACCAGCTGTGTATTTTCCAATGAGTTATATATATAAATAATAAAATTATATAATAATAAATTATAGGCTACTTTGATTTATTCGATTCTTTTATTAAATAACTAGCTTCTGACAGCGGCTTCGCCCGCGCGAAAAAAGGTTTCTCCATCTAAACTTTGAACCCCCATTTCAGCAGCCTTCTGCAACTGGACAGATGCAACCTGCGTCTGGTGGCAGGATCCATCACCGGACACTACACCCTGAACAAACACTTTTTCACAATGAATATCACAGATAGCCCTCTGTGCAGAGGATGCATGGAGTCAGAAGAAACTGTCGCGCATGTGCTCCTTGAGTGCACAGCCGTCAGCAAGATAAGAACTCGGACCTTGGGAGCACCGAATTCACTGATGGACGCCCTGAGCAAACTGAAGAGACTCATCTGTTTCTGGAATGAGGTGGGCTGGTTGGAGTAAAGGCCGCCATGGCCCACGCACAATGGTCCGATAAGGACTAAGTGCGGAAACCAAACCACAAAGATAAGATAAGATAAGATAAGACCCCCATTTCATCCTCTCAGGGGATGAATTTTGGAAAATCCTCTCTTAGTGTTCGCCTACAACATAAAAGGAAACCTTGAGGAAAAATTCATACTCCTAGTCCCAGTAGTTTCGGCTGTGCGTTGATTAGTCTGTCAGTCAGTTTCTCCTTTTATATAAAAAAAGATGTAAGGCTGACATGGTTGTCATGATTAGTATGTTATCTCATATATTTATTTAAGAGCGTCCAACCCGAGATACTTTTTTATACAACCGCTCTTACTTGATTATGACGCTATCACGCATATTTCTCTAGATATTTTGGAAACACATAAATATCTTATGTATAATATCTAGGTTTTTATTAAAGTCAAACCATAAATTTGTGTACAACTAATACATCTGAAAATCTGCTATTTTGCGTGAACTTTGGCCCTTCATAATGTACTTAAAAATTAGAAATATAAAAAAAAAAAATATCTAAATAAACCTTGCTCATTTAATCGATATTGAATGAAGAAAATGGTTTATCAAAAACTTGTAATAATTAAAAAATAAAATGTATTTCTGGAACAAGTTTTGTCAAATATTAGAGTAAATGGCGGAATTGCCAAATGCCAACAGATCGTTTAGACGTTATCTCTCTTTTTTCGAGTTGCCTTTTTATCAAACATTGCGTTGGATGAAGCGACAAGCTTTAAACCATGCTCAGGTTGCCGAAAGACGGGTCGGGATGGGAGCTCTTAATAGTCTTTGTTCATATACCGATTTCAATTTAATTTAGGATTAGTTTTTTATATTTTTTTGTTCATATTCAAATTGCACTTCGTTTTTATTTTAAAATTATTTACAATTGAAAAGAAAGAAAGAAAATGAATTTATTTTGTCACAACGCAAGGCACACAAACAATATATGTAAACACGAAACCAAACAAAAGAGAACCAAAAAAATATATATATACAATTGTGTGCCTCACAGCTGCGCCAAAATAGGTCCAGTTCAGCATGATTGCCAGACAACTAGTGCCTGACGCTGGTTTTCAACTGAACCTGAGGTTGTGACGTAACGGACGTAAAACAGTTTTATAGCGGTGATGCGTACTTAAATAATATTATTCATCATAATAGAATGTTGATAATTAGAGAAATGTAAGTAAGTGTGACAAATAATCATAAGATAATGTATGTGTCTGTATATAGTGTGATGTGAAACAAATAAGTAATAGACGAATGATAGAAAAAAAAAAATAGATAACAAGAAAAAAATTTGGCTGCCAGATAATGTTATATTTTTTTGAGGTGGGTAATTATCCAATGACTTTTCCTTTCTAGGGTGGAGCAAGAGGACGTGTTAGACTTTTACTGACTAAACTCCATCTGTGTCCTTCAGTTGCCCTTTCCCATGTCTATAGGTCCTACACCTGTTATTTTATTTCTAAGGGATTTTTATCAGCCAAACAAAATTAAATTAAGCCCAATCAAAATAATAAAATTAATTAACATGATAATAGAAATAAATAAAATAATAATTTAAGTTATTACATTAGTCAAATGTTATGTGAAGTTCCTGACTGAATGATAACAATAATTGCGGTTGATCCGTGGTTGATTTGGTGACCACCCATTACATACATACAGATATCCTTCCGGACTTCGAATGTCATTCATAAAATTCAAAACTACAAAATATTTCTATTTCACACAGTTTCATACAACGCCCCGCCTCAGTTTCACACGGATGTTACAAATCTTTAAAATTCTCGGCTTTCCTCTACTATAATTATGCACTTAAACCTTTCTCAGGAATCACTGTCTATGGCTGAACACTACGTAAAAATCCGTTTAGTAGTTTTTGGGTTTATCGGATTCATACGACAGCGACTAGTGATGACATATGGCTCTGAAATGTGTTCGCTTACAATGGGCCTCATCAAAAGACTTAAAGTCACCCAAAGGGCAATGGAAAGGTCTATGCTCGGAGTTTCCTTGCGTGATCGAATCAGGAATGAGGATATCCGCAGGAGAACCAAGCTCACCGACATAGCACGAAAAATTGCCAAACTTAAGTGGCAATGGGCAGGGCACATTGCTCGCAGAACGGATGGCCGTTGTGGCCGAAAGGTTCTGGAATGGCGACCACGTACCGGAAGATGTAGCGTTGGAAGGCCTCCTACAAGGTGGACCGATAACTTGGTAACGGTTGTGGGAGTCCGATGGATGCGAGACGCACAGGACCGTTCATTGTAGCGACACTTGGTGGAGGCCTATGTCCTGCAGTGGACGTCTTTCGGCTGAAATGATAATGATGATGATACAAATAAACCGACGCGATGGAGGAATTCGGTAGTATCGACTGTCAAAAAACAGTAACGATTACACAGACAAGTAGTCAGAAAACTGAACCTTCTCCACAACCCAGATTATGGGGGTCAGAATAAGATCGTCAATCTATGTACTATATAATTTGTATTTATTTATTTATTTAATCTTCATGCAACAAAAGGTACAAAGGCGGACTTAATGCCTTAGGCATTCTCTACCAGTCAACCTAGGGTAGTGGAGAGACAATATGGCAGGTGCGTAAAAAAAAAAGAAAATATTATTAAGACAACAAGTACCTATTACAAAATTATATATAAAACTAAAACTAAACATACATACATAATTAATAAAATATATACCTATACATACATACATAAAATTATATATATACACAGTAAAGGAGTTTTGAGATGACTCTGCTAATTGTGTAGAAAGTAATTCCGCAACTTTCGCTTAAATGCATACTTACTTGTGGCCGTCCTGATATCACACTCGTTTACAGACACTCCAAACCTATCAGACCAGCAGCATAAAGCAGCTGAAAGCAGTTAGTGTGCAGCAGCAGTTAGTGTCGCCGCACATGGGCCACATGCCACAGCCACAAACGCCGCCACGAGAAGCTAGAAACGGCCACAAGCCACTTGTGGCCAGTGGCTGCTATTTTTTTTAACCCATGTGCGTAGTAGTATAATGGACTCTGTCAAAGGTTTAAATGCGCGTGTGGCGTGTGACAGCGGTTTGTATCGGAAGCGAGCAGCGGCGTTTTGTGCGGCTTCTGGCGTCAACCGTATGCGGCGAATTCATATAAAATATATGGAACCTACAGGAAATATGCCGGTGGCGGCGTTTTATGGTTTTGACCGGTGCGGTGGCCGGTGCAGTGAGCAGTTAGACTTGAATCTGTCCCTGATAAAATAGGAAAAGATAAACACAACAATATCGATAAACATGAAATCTTCTGTAACGGTATTTATTACTAGCAGACCCGACAGACATTGTCTTGTCTAAGCTAAGAACTGTCAAACGCGCGAAAGTTAGAAATATTCGTAATTTTCTAAAAATTTTATTACTACCTAGTTTTAAGTATTTGAAATTGTAATTAGTGGAGAACGTAGTGGGTAGCATGATTCTTTTATAATGTAATATTTAAGCTGTTATGAATATCCCTTATTGCGCTGTTTGTTTTTCCTTAAAATAAAAGTAGGGATTGACTATTATATATAGAGTATATTATAAATATTATCCATATTCTATCTTACTCTCCTATCAAGATCAGCCCCCTAGCCAAGTTACAACCGTTCGATTCTCTTTTCGTCGATCGCCACGAGTATGCTACGCCTCCGATTCCTTTATTCTGACGTCGGGTCGCTGGCCCATACCGCTGAGGAGAAAGCAAATTTGTTTGCCTCTCTCTTCGCGGAATCTTCGCGTCTAGATTCTGGTGACGCGCGGCCCCCTGTTAATCCTGATGGTTGCGAGACGAGTATGTCGGATGTTCGCATCCATCAGAAGGACGTCCGTAGGGTGCTGCGTAACCTTGACGTGAACAAGGCTTGCGGTCCAGACAGGATACCGGCAATTGTTCTAAGAACGTGTGCGCCTGAACTGTCTCCGATCCTGACACGCCTATTTCGGCTTTCATTTGAGGCTGGAAAAGTGCCGATTGCATGGAAGCAAGCTAACGTACAGCCCGTGCCCAAAAAGGGTAGTCGGGCTGACCCAGCTAACTACAGGCCAATCTCAGTAACGTCCATTCTCTGTAAGACAATGGAACGTGTACTCAACAGTAAGCTCCTGGCATACCTAGAAGCTAATGACATCCTAAGTGACCGACAATACGGCTTTCGCCGAAATCGGTCAACTGGTGATCTTCTAGCGTATGCCATCCACATCTGGAGTGAGGCCATCGAGAAACGCGGGGAAGCTCTTGCCGTCTCCCTCGATATCTCGAAGGCTTTCGATAGGGTCTGGCACGAAAGCCTTATTAGTAAGCTTCCTTCTTTCGGATTACCTGCTGGTTTGTGTGCTTGGATTGCAGATTTCCTGAGTGACCGGTCCATCCGAGTGGTCATCGATGGTTGCTCGTCCGGTCAAATGGCCATTAATGCCGGGGTCCCTCAGGGGTCAGTGCTCTCGGCAACATTGTTCTTGCTGCACATAAATGATCTGCTTAAGCCCGGTACCTTTGGGTATGCAGACGACAGCACTGTTGCTGAGAGTTACATATCCACCGCGCAGGCTAGTGGGTCACAGATCCAGTCTCTCCGAGAGGCTATGGTCGAGCGCTTGAACTTGTCCTTGGAGGCAGTCTCTGAATGGGGCGATGCCAATTTGGTCAAGTTCAATGCTGCTAAAACCCAGGCGTGTCTATTTTCCGCTAAAAGGAGCCAATTCAGCCCTGCTCCAACTTTCCGGGGCGTAACCGTGCCAATAACCGACCATCTTGATCTCCTTGGTGTTACGCTGACGTCAACACTCAACTTTGGGCCATACATCGAAGCAAAGGCTCAACTGGCAGCAAAAAAGCTGGGAATCCTCGCGAAGGTCAGACGGTACTTCACGCCCGAACAGCTGCTCAAACTTTATCAAGCGCAAGTTCGATCGTGTATGGAGTACTGCTCTCATCTTTGGGACGGATCTGCCCGATACCAGCTTGATGCACTTGAGGCAATTGAGAGGCGAGCCAAGAGGATCATTGGCAATGATGCACTCGTTGAGTCGAGGCTTCAAAGTCTTGAGCATCGACGCAGAGTTGCTAGCCTGTCGGTTTTCTACCGGTTGCATTTCGGGGAGTGTGCGTCGGAATTGCATAACCTAATTCCGCCTAGCCCGTTCCATCATCGGACCACCAGGCGTATGGCAATGCGCCACCGGTACATGGTGAACATCCCACCTATACGCACAAAACGTTTTGCGAACACATTCATAGTGCGTACAGCTAAGGAGTGGAATTCCTTGCCGGAATCTGTTTTTCCTGATGGCTACAACCCGGGAATCTTTAAGTCAAGAGTGAATAGGTTACTTCTAGGTAAGCGCGTTCCATCGTCGACCGCATCGTCGCTTTTCATCAGGTGAGTTAGCGGTCAAGCGCGAACCTATCAAGAATAAAAAAAAAAAAAAAAAAAAAAACGTCATCTCAACGATCAGTCACGTGTTCAGAACAAAGGAATAGGAGGCGTGGCCGACTCGAGGCTATCAACGAAAAGAGAATCAAAACGAAACAGTGGTAACTTGGCTAGGGGGGCAGATACTCTAGGTGCAATCGAAGTTGTGGACGATTAAGTTTACCTGGAAGAGACGGTCCATTTAGGTAGATCTAATTTCGAGAAAGAGGTCAACCGTCGAATCCGTCTCGGCTGGGCGGCATTCGGGAAGCTGTGTGGTATTTTCTCGACCAACATAGCATTGTCTCAAGACTGAAGTCTTTGATCAGTGCGTGTTGCCAGTGATGACACTGGCAATACGCACTGGTTATAGATTTACAAAAATAACTTAGTCACATGTCATCATATGGCTCTGAACGTGACCACGTTTCAGAGCCATAATATGTCAAGGTCAAGGTCGAGCGATCGCTCACAATGGGCCGCATCAGAAGGCTTAAAGTCACCCAAAGGGCAATGGAAAGGGCTCGGAGTTTTCTTGCATGATCGCATAAGGAATGAAGATATCCACAAGAAAATCACGGCTACCGACATAGCCCGATGAATCCCCAACCTTAAGTGGCAGTGTGCAGGTCACATTGCCCGCATAACAGATGGTTGTTGGGGCCGAAAGGTTCTGGAATGCCAACCGCGTACCGGAACACGCAGCGTCGGAATAGGCGTCCCACAAGGTGGACCGATGACCATGTGAGGGTCGCGGGAATACAATGGATGCGAGACGCAAAGGACTGTTCGTTGTGGCGACAGTTGGGGAGGCCTATGTCCAACAGTAGACGTCTTTCGGCTAAAATAATGAATATAGTGAGGTGATAAAAAATACGAGGTAAAACAGTTGCGGATTATTTCATATTTATATATATAAACTGAAACTAAAATAAATCGGTCAAAACAATTTTCCTTTAGCTATTGGTTTATGTTTCAAGGAAAAATGATTATAATATTAAGAGCATTGTAACACCCTGATGTCAGCATTAAAATGGGAATTATTATTACGCCTCATTAAAACACTAAGTATTAGGAAACATGAAACATTTACGAATTTATTTATTCCACGATTAAGTGGTGTTATTTCATGCCAGCTAAAATGAAGGAAAGGCGCGCGGCACGAACCCAACCAAAAAATTACTAAGTATCTTATATGAGATTATCAGCCCACTCCGGTATTACCCTGGTTATTATTATATATACATGGTGAGCTGTCCGTAATCTGCATGTGAGACCAGTGGTGGCCGAGTGGTAACGGCTCCGACTTACGAGTTGTAGGTGCGCGGGTTCAAATCCAGCCAGGCGCTTTACTTTATGTAATTTTTTTCATCACCACTGCTTTCAAAACGGTGAAGGAAAACATCGTGAGAAAACCGGCATGTCCTAGAACCAAAAATCCGAAGACATGTGACATCCACCAACCCGAACTGGTCCCGCGTGGTTGATTACGGCCCATACACTCTCCTAGAGAGGAGTCCTGAGTCCCAGCAGTGGGATCATAATAAGGCCGACTATGCTACGCTATGCTAATCTATATATAGCCATTATATTCCCTCACGCAGCCGTCTCTTTCGCTAGCATTACTACTTCGCAGAAGGAGTAGGCGACCGTCTACTATTCCCCCTCGCTCCGGACCGTGGCTTGAACCAGAGCTCGGTGCGTGAGGTCACCGCCACCGATTGCCCCCACGAGGACACGGCGATGCTCCACCCAAGCGGGGCACACCTCCACCGTTTTCTTCGGGTGGTCCACACAGTAGTGACACCAGAGCGTTCGTTCCGCCTGAATCCGGTACAGGAACCTTCCGAACTTACCATGTCCGGTGAGGACCTGCGTCATGCCGAAGGTGAGAACGTCGTGACGCCTCTCCAGCCACTCCACAAAGAGGTCCTCTCTTACTGCTGTGATTATGGCGTGCCCAATTATTTTATGCAGGCTGGGATGAAAGAAAGGTAGGCGGCGCGGACGCAGCGGTGTTGGTGGTAAAAAATAACTTATAAATAAATAGCAGCCCACCCCGGTTTTATCCAGGTTATTACTCCTTTATATATAGCCGTTATGCATAAGGAAAAATATATCTCAAAAATGGTTAAACCCTTACAGGATCGCTTTGTTTTCCATCTGTCTGCCGGTCAAGACTCTTTATCTCGAGAACGCATTGAGGTATCGAGTTGAAATTAAAACCATATACTCAAGTCTGCAGTACTTAAAAGCTGTAAAAAAATCAAACTTCTAAGTTTACGAAAAAAAAAGATACGGTAGTTTAAGTCGCAAAAAAACGTACATTTCGACACTCGAATTTCCTCAGTTTTTAATTATATTATTTATTAAATACACTGTCGTATAAAAATAACTAGGTACTTCCTACTATCTACTTACTATATGTGGGTATTTACTACTTAATAATAGTAACTTGCTAGTATAATTTTGCTCTTAATGTTAAATTTGAATGATGAGTGAAGATATTATTTATAGTCATTGGTGATGTTACTTATGGTCATGTGTAACACCTCTAAAACCTCAGAAGTGGCATCGGAACATTAGGCTCAAATTCCCAGGAAATAATGCTGAATCAGCTTAAATTCAAAAGAAAGATTGCTTGCAACCTCAAACTTCATCGTGCATGCTTACACATCGTCACGCTCATGTTGTGTAGAATTTTGTCAAGAAAATAAAGAGTGACGCAATTTTAGTCGAGTGAATCCTGCCTGAATTTGCGACGCTTTATATTTTCTGTTTTCGAATGTGTGGCGTTCCTTATTTTCTGTTAGTACAAGTTTTTGGGAAATTCGGTTAAGAATTGTCTCATCATCATCATCATTTCAGCCGAAAGACGTCCACTGTTGGACATAGGCGTCCCCCAAGTATCGCCACAATTAACGGTCCTGTGCGTCTCGTATCCATCGGATTCCCGCAACCCTTACCAGGTTATCGGTCCACCTTGTAGGAAGCCTTCCAACGCTGCGTCTTCCGGTACGCGGTCGCCACTCCCGAACCTTTCGACCCCAACGGCCATCCAACGAATTATCTACAACACCATATTATTGAGTGATTTAGTTGTAAACACCCCGTAAAGCCGTCATGTAGTACGGAAAAACTGTTGCTATAGTATTTCTTGTTGTTGGTATAATCAATCAATCAATCAAATCATTTATAACGATGGCTTACAGTGAATACCTCGTAACTGTGAAATACGCAACTTTTCAGGAGGCACAAAAAACAAAATTAGACCTTTATTATCATGTAATTTTAATGTGCTTCTACGTGTTTTATTCAAAAATTTAACACTATTGATTTATTTCAAATGCTTATTTTTCTTGTTTTTTTTAATTTTTTCCGCAAGTTTTGAAGTGCCGTTGCGAGGTGATCACACCAAACTGACTCGAGCAAGATATGTATTTAACATCGTAGATGGCGCTACAAGTATCCAATCAAAATTTTGCGTGAAACAAGATTGTGCGTTACGATCTTTTTTTTTTCAGAAATATAATAAAATAAATTTACCTAAAATTGCATATCCGAGGTTTTCACTCTAAGCCATCGATTTGCTTGTTACTCTTTTAGTGCTCACTTACGTCATAAAAGTAAACTTTGTGCAAAATTTTATGATCCTAGTCCCAGTAGTTTCGGCTGTGCGTTGATATGTCAGTCAGTCAGTTTCTCCTTTTATATATATAGATGACCATGAATTAATGAATGTAATTAATTTATATAAATTAAACAGGGTAGATTAACCCACCCTACTAACTCCACATTCCATGACATACTGATCCGGTAGAACATTTGCCCACCTAACACAGTTAACTTAATACCTTCGGCATTTCCATCCAGCTAACCTTCGGCTAAAGCAGAAACAAACTGTGGTAGAGGTGCAATATTCAATATAAAACACTGTAACAAACTGTATTTATACACAAAGATATATAGGTATATAAATTTTATATACCTATATTTATATCTTTGTGTATATATACCTAATATCAAGGGACATAATGTTTCTAAGTGCCAAATTTCAATAGCATTTACAAGGTTAATTAAGAAGTAAACAATATTACGATATCATAAAGCTTTCATAAAACACCGTTAAGTTAATTTATGCTACGAGGTAAATAGTCTCAAGTCCACAAAATTGACAAGAATTACCTTTATTGTAATTATGTGTAATACATAATAATTCTATCTAATAATAATAGAAAATACAGTGTAGTTTGTTCCAAAATCTTTAAAGTAACTATGTGAAAATTACATTTAAAGTTTCTCTCCGCGCATTTTTGCCTCTCCTGTAAAATTTTGTTTTTGTCACATAATGTTGTTTACCTCTGAGGTACAGAAATAAAACCCAGGCAAAGAAAAAGAGCAAGGCTATTAACTCGATGGGTCGATGATATCGCTAAAATCGCCGGCACTCACTGGATGTATACAGCCAAAGATAGAGACCGATGGTCATCTCTGGAGGAGGCCTTCACCTTCTACTAAGAGGGGTTCTTGCTATTAAGGCAATTATATGTTTCAAACTTATTATGTAATTTAAATAAGTTGAATATTTAAGTGAATTGAGTAATTTTTAAATAAATATATAATCATATTGTGATTCATGGATTTAATTGAATATTTTTAATTGAGTTTTTGTAATAAAATTAATTATGTTAATTTTGAATCTTATGTTTAGAATTAATTAAATATTAAATTTACGATTGTGTGCAATTATCTAAACTATTATTTTGTAATTATTGTTATTATTTGGCAAGAAATAAAAGGCTTTTTATTTTATTATATATATAAAAATGAATAGCAAAATGCGTTGCTAAGCACAAAACTTGAAAATGACTGAACCAATTTGTATGAACTTTTATTAAAACTATGTGTTGAAGTCTCAGGAAGGTTCTTGTGAAGAGTAAATTGAAAATTGTACGGATAACCTTATAAACAGATATTACTTTATTACATATATTGTAACGACATCTAGTTCGCCATATAGGTACTAAAAAAATCGTAAACTTGCTTCGCGATATGAGAGTTCTCTGCCCGATTAGAACATACAATATAATCTAAAAAGTTTGTTATTTTGTTTGTAGTAGGTAATCTCTGAATGAACCGATCCGATTGCGAAAATTTTTCACCAATAGAAAGCTGCTTTATTCCTGAGTGATTTATGCTATATTTTATGTATGCGGGCGAAACCGCCGACAAAAGCTAGTATACAATACTCCGAAATCAACTATCGGGCAGTAAAGCACCACTATACATGTTCAATTTTGAAAAACCGAATAAATACATTCCAAGCCCTCGAACTGCTGATTGGCTAAATACATTAAATACAAAATGACATTTGCATAACGGTGTTTGACCACAGACTACTACGATCTATACCAAAATTATTACAATAGTGGTGTCAACAAACTCTGACCATAGATAACAAACGTATCGATAAATCGACTATTACACAAGACATGTCAAACACTGTCGTCGTTGGCTGCTTCACAGAAAATCGATTTGCAGGTGTTGCCATCTTATGAATTTAGAGAAAACTAATGGTCTAGGAATACAATTCACTATTTTAACGCAATCTTAAAAAGTAAAGTTGGCGCTCAGGTCAAACACAGCGCTTTGAGTTATATGCGACGCAAATTCAAATCCAAGATTAAAAAGAAAAAAGAAAAATCCCTTTTACTTATTATTTATTATCACAATTATTACTATGGACGAAATTGGAAACATAGAAAATGTTAACACACAAAGAAGACCAAGGCAAAATCTATGCTTTAGTGATAGCGAGTTTGACATGGACGTATCATGCCAAAGTCAACCCAATGTCGTCGCAGTAAATAAGGATGAAATTATAGAAGAATTAAAAGACAAAATAAACAAGTTAAATATCGAATTAGAGATTGCCAATACGGAAATTGAAAACATAAATTTAGAAAATACGTCCCTAAAAAAAGAAGTACAGAATTACCAAAATAAAATAAAACTTTATAAATCCGTCGGAATTGGAGAATTAAACTGTAAGAAAAATGCAAAATACTACACGCCATTAAAGTTTTATTCACCACAGTACAAACGGCGTTTCAAGCATTGTGCAAGTGCTGAAAATAACCAGCCTGGCTCTTCATCATTAATGTACCAAGATTCCAAACCTACACTACCGACGGCAACGTCATCACTTACGAAGGACCTCTTGGTGAATTTGGACAATGAGGATACGATTTTGAGAATTGGCTGTGACTTTAAAAATACTACGTATCAAGTAAGCTCCCCCAATGCTAAGTCTAATACAGTTAACAATATTGATATGGCTACGATCGTTGGAGATGTGCACATCGGGCAGGGTGCTCATTCCAATATCAAGTCTACCCCTACAACACACTCGTCTAGTTGCAAATATACAGCAGGTCAATTACAGACAAAAAGCAAGCACAGAGTCATGATATTTGCTGATCAGACCGGATATGACATGAGAGATCTCCTACAGAACCTACTCGGAAATACTTTTACTGTAACTTCTATTATAAAACCCAACGCGACTACATCTGAGGTACTAAGTTCGTGTATTGCAATATGTCAAAGTTTCACCAAGTCGGACTACGTAATAATTCTGGGAGGTTTAAATGATCACAATCCATTGCAATTTCAATCTTTTCTATATTATATTGTAAGTCAGATCCGAGGCACAAACATCATAATTGGCGAAATTCTTAAAAATAGATATTTGAACGTTAGTATGCTTAATAATATGCTCAGGATTATAAGTCGCAACTGTACAAATATATCTCTTGTACCACTAAAGACCTGTACACATCAAGGTAGAATGTATGATTCTAGATATCTAAATAAACTATATGTCAGTAGATTAATACATAGAGAAATTCTACGCTTAAATTACAAACATGAATATCTTACGTACATCATTAAGCTAAACAAGAAACGTGAACTCTCCGCACAAAAATGTTTTAAAAATATATTCACTCAAACTTGTAATTTAATTACATCAAATACTGTGTTTATGGATGCGGCAACCCAAGCAGACAGTGCTGTCGTAAATGAGGACTTTTTTCGAGCCTAATGCAGTGCTAAACTCTCAAAGTTGTCAAAAAGATATGGTTGCGCATGATATTGCTTGTTTAACTATTTTTCATCAAAATTTGTGTGGAATTAGCAATAAAAAAGACGACCTGGAACTTTATGTAGACAAAACATTACCTAAAATAGATTATATCTGTGTTACTGAGCATTTTCTAAACAAATCAAATGCTCCTTTATTTGCACTTACTGACTACACCTTGGTTTCACACAATACTAGGGCAAACAAAAAAAGAGGTGGTAGTCTCATCTTGGGACAAAGAAATAGACAAGTCCTAGATTACGCGCAAATAAACAAATTGTACAAATCTGAATCATTTGAAATATGTTGTACCAAAGATATTGACACTGGGCTATTCATATGCTGCTGTTATCGAAGCCCCGATGAAAAAAACTTTGAAATATTTTTGGAAAAATTGGAAATGGTGTTGGAGTATTTTTTCAATAAAAAGTGTATTATATGTGGAGATTTTAACATCGATCTCCTCTATGAAAATAGGAAGCGTACGGAATTTACTAGTCTTTTGCGATGTTATAATTTTAAAACTCTTATTCAAACGGCAACTTTTACTCGAAATCAGTCATCTTCTTGCATAGACAATTTCATCACTAACTTAGATGACACGTACATTAAGAAGGTTTCTGTAGACCACAATGGTTTGGCAGATGGGCATGCAGGACTTTTTTGTGAATTACAGCTTCAGATGGTAATGGAAAAAAAAACAAACAATAACCAGAACATTATTGTTGAAAAACGAATGTTCACGAAAAAAAACCACGATATCTTTAGTAAAAAAATATTAGGTGTCGACTGGTCTTCGATGGGAATTAACACATTTTTAAATAAATTTAATGGTGCTTTTCAATGTAGTTTCAAAAAGCGAAAAAAGCACGTAGTTTTAAAAAATAATAGTGCTGGTATAAAATGGACCACAAAGGGTATAAGGGTGTCCAGCAAAATGAAAAGGTTTTTGTGTGTAAATAATGGAAGTAGTCATAATACCATACTAACGTATAAACTAAATTACATTCGCCTGTTTAGGAGGGCTGTAAAAAGTGCGAAAAGTATTGCTGTAAGGGATCAAATACAGAAAGCTAAAAATAAAAGCAAGGAAATCTGGCAAGTAGTAAATCGGCATAGGAACAAACACAAACCAACATTTCTGAAGAAACTTATTGTAAAATTGGATGACAAAATGATTGATAACTCTAAGGAAGTTGCGAATGTGTTCGCTGAACAATTTAATAATTTTGACCATTCTTTGGATAATGTAGAAGAATGTAATTCACTGTTCTATTTAAAAGAGTCTACTGATAGGGTAAATAATGAAATGCACTTGACACCTGTGACTCCTAAAGAAATAATAAAAATTGTGGGGTCAATGCCAAATAAACCATCAAGCGGGTATGATGACTTGCCAATAAGTGTCATAAAACAACATGTTAATATACTTGCGTTGCCCTTGTCCGAATTTTTCAATAGGTGTTTTGATGACGGTATTTTCCCTGAGCAGCTCAAGATAGCCAAAGTTATTCCCTTACATAAAAAAGGTTCACAAACGGATCCAAAAAACTATAGGCCCATCTCAGTTTTACCAACACTTTCAAAAATCTTTGAAAAATTAATTAAAATTCGTCTGGTCACTCATCTTAACATAAATAAAATTATCAATAAAAGACAATTTGGATACCAAAAAGGTGTCGGAACTGCGGAAGCTATTAGCACTTTGGTTGGCGATGTGGTTGACAAACTAAATAAAAAACTCAAGGTGGCGGGTATCTTCTTAGACTTAAGTTCTGCTTTTGATACTGTTAATCATACACTGTTGCTTGCTAAAATGGAACATTATGGTGTTAGAGGACAGGTTTTGGAGCTTTTTCGCTCGTACTTAACGAATAGGAGGATGTATGTAGAAGTAAAAGATTTAAATAAAGATAATTTTCAGAAAGTCTACCATTCAAAGTTACGAAGGGTTTTAACAGGTGTCCCACAGGGATCTATACTAGGTCCAATCCTATTTTTAATTTTTACGAACGATTTACTTAACCTAGTAACAAAAATAAACCCTGATATAAAATTAGTAGCATTTGCAGACGATACAAATGCTATTGTTAGCGAAGCCACTGCAGAGGCATTGAGCAACAGCATGAATACGGCTCTTGACTTTTTCAAATCATGGTTTACGGCAAATAAATTAATTATAAATACAAAAAAAACAAACATCTTACTGTTCAAGTCTACATCACGTGGTAGTGATAATTTAACTGTTAAGTTTAATGGAGAAAAAATAGATATTGTAGACTCGGTAAAATTTTTAGGGGTTCATATTGATCATTTACTAAATTGGAAAAATGAACTAAAAGCCATAGACGGGTCAATATCGTCAGCATGCTATGCCCTCAGAAGCCTACGAGATGAACTTAGCTTAAATATTTTAAAATCAGTTTATTATGCACTAGTGGAGTCAAGATTGAGATATAGCATTCAACAATGGGGAAATAGCTACAAGTATAACTCTAATAGAGCATTTTTGTTACAAAAGAGGGCAATCAGAACAATGGTTCGCATTCCCCAAATCGAGTCCTGTCGGAAGTATTTTCAGAGTCTGTCGATACTAACAGTACCTAGCCTTTATATACTGATAGTCTTGACTAGCCTGGCAAAACACATAAATGATTATGAAACACAGGACGAAAGACACCAAAGGGAAAGCACACGGAACCAATACTTGAAACATAAAATAAACACCAAATTAAATATTGCAAAACACTATGTTCAGTATCAAGCGGTAAAATTATTTAATTGCTTACCTAAAGAACTGAAAGAAATATTATATAAAACCACCCTATTTAAAAATAAGCTCAAAAACTTTTTATTGGAAAAATGTTTCTATTCAGTTGAGGAATTCATGACTCAACGTTTATGTTCATGATGTTGGTTCATTGTTGTCTTGATGATTTAAATTATTTTATCTTTTGTTTTTATTAAGTATTTATGAACCAATTTGAATTGTTTTGACATGTTTTGTGATTTTTTTTTTTTTTTTTGACATGTTTTTAAATGGATTATAAAATATGATTTTAAGTGACAATTACTTACAATTTTAATGAATTAATGATTTTTGACAACCATGAATTTAAAAATTTTACCATCTATTATAATTTCTTTTTGTGTTGATATTGTTGTGTAATTGTGATTTTTATTTAATTTAATTTTTTTTTACTCTAATGTTTATTTTTTATTTTTTTGTTTTTATTGGAAATGTTTTGGTGATTTTTAATTATTTTTCTGTTGTATTATTATTATTATTTTGTAAAACATTCAGACACAATGTAAATTGTTAAAATGAATAAATGAAAATGAAATGAAATGAAAATGAAATGAAGTAGCCCGGACCAGATACAACACCCGCCTGGTCAGAGGATCCTCCCTTGTCTACCAAGGTTTGTTTACACCTTGTAAACTTTTTTATTATTATTACTTTTTGTAGTCTCGCTTTTCACCACTATCTCACCTGATGGTAAGCGATGATGTGGTCTACAATGGGGCAGCTGGCTTAGAAATACCCTATTTATCCTTATGATTAAATCCCTAAGTTGTAGTTAACAGGAAACATAGACTCCAGCAGGAAATTCCACTCCGTTTGGCAGAATTCATGTTTGAAATAAACGATCAAGTTAAGAACTGAGGATAACTGGAGTTTTAGTGAGGACTTCAATTTCATAGTGCCCATAAAAATAATAATTGTTACTGCTCCTGCGTCCAGCTTAGATTTATCTAGAATTTAAAGTATGTGTGAATATTTTTTGACTGTTTTATCCTCTTTTATTCCTTTCTACTACTTGTATAAGGTAACCTACACGTACACTTGCGTTTAATTCTAAGGACTGGAAGGAAGAAAGACCTTTCTTTGAAATGAGCTCGATACGAACCAACAGATTGTACACAACGACAATGACTTTAAATTGATTGTAGACAACCACAACGACAATGACTTTAAATTGATTGTAGACAACCACAACTAAGAAACTGCCGATTGAAGGATGAACCGAATTAACCTTTTGAGTGCGTAATTAGAGACACAATAGAAAGACAATGGCGCGTGAACGCCGGCGTTAATGCGGGGATCAACAGCTTAATACACGTTAAATGTTAGAGCCAATTTGAGCTATGACCACAAACAACTATCATCTTTCTGCCCTTGTCCCGTATTATTTGGGGTCGGCAAAAGACGTTTTTTTCTACTATTCTGTCCTGTCATCCGTCATGCTATCACTAACTTCCTTTTCTTTCATATCACTCTCTCTTCACACAATCCATCTATCTTTTTTAGGGTTCCGTACCTCAAAAGGAAAAAACGGATATATAGGATCACTTTGTTGTCCGTCCGTCTGTCTGTCTGTCTGTCAAGACCCTTTATCTCGGGATCGCGTTGAGGTATTGAGTTGAAATTAAAACCATATACTCAAGTCTTCAGTCTCTTGAAGCTGTGACAAAATCAAATTTCTAAGTTAACGAAAAAAAAAGATACGGCCGTTTATGTCTCAAAAAACGTGTATTTCGACACTCTCGAGGAAATCAAAATTCATAGGGTACTTCCCGTTGACCCAGAATCCTGAAATTTTGCATAAAGCCAGTTCTTATAGCACAGGTATAGGAATAAATCTGAAAACTATAAATTTGTTGTTGTGAAAAAAAAATGCGATTCGGAAAAAAAATATTTATTTATTTAAACTTCATGTACAGTAGTGGTACATAGACGGATTTAATGCAACAAGGCATTCTCTACCAGTCAACTTTTGGGTTAAAAGACAATACTGTGGTAGGTTTGCACAATAAATAAATAACAGATACTTCAAACAGAAAAAATAAAATAAAAAAAATTATAATAATAAAATACATATATGTATATGTTAAAATTATAAACTAATAAATACTATGAAAAATATCAAATCGTTAAGAGAACTTAATAATAATTCTGACGAAGAGCAAACTAAAGTTGAATTTTCGAGACTCCATTCGGGAATTGAACTGTTTACATAGGTAAGTTTGTATGGAACCCTCAGGGCTAGAATCCGACTCGCACTTGCCTAGTTTTTTGGCATCTCTCTCCCTTTCCACCCATCCACATGTATACTCATAACTCTTTTCGTAACATGCGTTTCATCCCTCCTCTTTACATGACCATACTAAGACAATCGATTCCCCTTCAACTTTTCAGTCACAGGCGCCGCTTTCAAACTTCCTCTAATATACTCATTTCTCACTTTATCTATTCTCGTCACACCACACATCCATCTCAACATTCTCATCTCCGCTACATGCAATCTTTTTTTTCATTAATCTTTTTCACAGCCCAACATTCTGATTCATACAGTATGACAGGTCTTATCACGGACTTGTTACCTTTCAATTTGGGGGGCATCCATGGGTCTTGACAATTCAAGACCAATCGGATCAATATCCGAAAATTAGTTGTCTTTTATAAAATTAAAAAATAAAATAATCTTTCATTCGATTATGTGACATCCATATGGGTTAGTAAACACTTAAGAAAAAAATTAAGCCTATGTTAGTAAACTTACTATCTATTTATTTTAATACAAGGTGGTTGTTCATGATGCATCTGTGAACAACATAACCTAACAGAGGAAAATCGTACTCCTCGCTATGGTCTTCGGGATGGAGTAGTAGCTAGCCCGCACTCTGCAGAGCAAAGAGGCAGATTTCTGTCTGATGATGGCATGGAAACCATTGACGTGTGCCTCTGCGAACATACCTGGTGCATTGCGGAAACGGGGCAGCCCCATCAACATCTTGAACCCGTTACTCTATATACTTAGCATATATTTATATCTAAAATTATTTAGAAGCATTGGCTTAATAGTAATGAATATTAAAAATGATAATTATAAAAATGTAATATTACTAAAAAGCATATAAAGTCTTTATTATCACACACCTATTTCATATTGTTTTCATCATATAAAATATTTTGGACAAGCTGATCTTCTTGTTCCATAAAATTACAAGAGGTGAGATAAATAAACAAAAATCTAGTGAGGTAATATTGATCGAAATTACATTTATGATCAACCAACCAAGTTTAAAATCTAAATATTTTGCCCTTTTTCTTTGGTTTGCATGTGCAGTTACCTGGTGGCGAGCAGTACCCATGGTTACAAATAACGGAACACACAAGGTTAAAATTTTTATTACAGAAGCACTGGTTGGGTATCGGGCAGTTCTCATTCCTGCATGGTGGTGAACATGTAGGAGCATAGCTTTCCTCCAGCAGAGGACGAGTCGTGGATGATCTACACGTCTCGGGTGCGACACACTCTTCGTTACCGCAAGCACTACACTTCGGCTTGCACGTCAAATTGGTTCGTTCATATCCTTCAAAGCAGAAGCAGTTGTTTGGCGCAACACAATGTCCAAAATCACAGCCGACGCAAGAAGGTTTACAAACTGAATTGTTTTCAGTTTTTACATATCCTTCATTGCAAATGCACTCATTATAGGCAATACTTGCCCCATTTACACATTCTAGGTCGTATATTGGGATACAGTTATATCCATCATTGGGGTCAACTTTGTAGCCGTCATTACATTTACATGTGTTAGGTTCGGAACAATAACCGTGGACGCATAGTTTTGTGCAAATCGGTGCACAGGTGTCATTATTTCTCAAGTAGCCTTTATCGCACCTGCAGTCGTTAGGTCCGACGCAGTTTCCATGTTCGCAGTTGGAACATGTGTACGGGATGCATGTGTGACCGTCGAGTATGTGCATGGGCGCGCACGTGCAGGTGTTGACGGCGGTACAATTACCGTTGACGCATCCCAGGCTACATGTTGGCATGCACTGGTCCAGCTCACTGACGTACTCATAATTCTCGCAGCATACCAAGTAGTTCTGAAATTCAGATAATGATATTTAGCTTACCAACTGTTGTTTAAAAAGTGATAAAAGAAACGCCAGAAATAAGGAAATACTTACGTCTGGTACTTTAAATTTCCTGGTCCCGGGGAAACTGGGGACCAAAAACATTTGAAATAATAAGTTTATTGTAAAAATTATAGGTACTAATCGATCTGCTCTAACTTTTACAATGAGACATTACATGGTCAATATCTAAGAATTAAAACCGGCCGAGTGCTTATCATTCGTTACACGGGAAAAGTTTCCCTAATTGTGAATTCGGGATAAATATTTCACATGCTTTACTTATTTTGCTAGGAAACAATACACTACTTCTCAGTATGTTTAGAAGCACATACGAGTATTTTAACAACTTTTTCTTATAACAGGCTAAACCGTCTTACTCGTGGGTAAAAGCCTCTCTAGTCTTTTAATTTCTCTCAACGTCCATTATTTATTATTAATTTTTACTTTCTGACAAATTTCTTCAATAATGCCAATATTTTAATTAAAGCTATGAAATATCCGTACAGATGGTCAGGACTGACTGACGGGACGGAATCATAAGAGTTCCATTTTCGTCATTTGTCTACAGAACGTTTAAAATGGAAACATTCCTAATTATTATACTTTATTAACTAGTTTTAATAAACTAACTAAAAGTTTATGAACAGATCGAAAATAGCAGAGTGGTTACTAACCTAAAAATGTATACTAATATTATAAAGAGGAAAATGTATGTGTGTAATTAATAACATCAGAAATTACTGGACAGTTTCTAATTATTTTTTTTGCTATTTCATCACTGAGTAAAATAATAACCTTAGCAGGTACACTGATCAGAAAATACATACATGTTTTCGGTTCTGCAGACACCTTTACTTAACTTCAAAGATACACAGTAATCCAAAAGTGATACAATAGATATTGCAATAAGAGCAACATCAGTTACTTTTAGAGACAACATTTTGTTCACAAATTGATGGTTTTCCGGTAAATAAGAACTCGTAACTGATTTCCTGTTGGTTTGCTGGACACATGTACAAATTCTCATTACAACAATTGTGACGTTGCAAATCAATTATTAAGTAGATTGCTAGCGACATCTCTTAAATGGAATAAGAAATGACAGACCTTATTGTTAATTTGTTACGCTTTAAAGCGTCAGATGGCGTCTTGTTATGAATTGATTTTCGTGAATAAAAGTTTCTTTAATAGAAAATAATACTGTGAGTTAATTAGATGAAAATACGCTTTCATAAACAAAAGACAGACACTAAAGTGGCAATGGGCAGGGCACATTGCTCGCAGAACAGATGGCCGTTGGGGCCGAAAGGTTCTGGAATGGCGACCACGTACCGGAAGACGTAGCGTTGGAAGGCCTCCTACAAGGTGGACCGATGACTTGGTAACGGTTGCGGGAGTCCGATGGATGCGAGACGCACAGGACCGTTCGCTGTGGCGACGCTTGGGGGAGGCCTATGTCCAGCAGTGGACGTCTTTCGGCTGAAATGATGATGATGATGATGACGCTTTCATTTTCATATTTATATTAAAATCACAAAGATCAATACTGTATGTAAACTTTAATATCGAATAACGGAATAAAGTCTATGGTCTAAAACTATGATTGATAGATGGGGATACGCTTGATTTAGCAGATGGAAATTCCCACTCGGCGCGAAATTATCTCACGCATGGAGAAAATACCTTTCCTGAGAGATTCTAGCGTGTGCGCCAAGATTCCTCTGAGTTATAATCACCAAGTGTTGTTTTGCCTTAAATCCCTGCGAGTATATTTTTTATTCCTAATTGCTTCCCTTCGAAGTTGGGTGGATATTGTTGTAGGTTTGGCAATATTGACTGGCTTAAGGTCAGGAACGCCATAGAGACGTGACGCCCTGGTGCATGTCAGAAGTTGACCTTGGTCCAGGTTGGACCAGGCGTGTGACGCGATAGTGTCGCCAGCCCAGTAGCGGTAGCGGTAGGTTACACTTATTCCATCGTCGTTGATGATCAGGTATTTGACGTCGTCCGTTCCTTTTTGTTCCTGAGAGGATACCCACCCCACAGGGCGCGCTCGTCGTGTGGTGAAAGATCACGTTTCGTCACTGATCCCAACGAGCTTGGTTCCACTAACTAGTTTTGATTTTGACAGCTAACTAGGGAATTAAATTTCCAACGATAACACTAGTTAGGAAACCTAACGTATACTAATTAGTATTGTTGTGTATAATATGTCGTGGCCAGATCTTAGAAATTGATCACTTTATGATATGGCCAAGTAAAACTGGCCAGATCGTTTTAAATGTTAAAGTTTGATGATATTTCAATCTTCGTTTGGCCTACTTTCTTTAGACCTTTTATTATCATTGAAATCCTACATCAATAATATGGCCAAACGAGGAAATGTTAGCGTTTAAACGATCTTGTCAGTTTTAATTGGCCATATCATGAAGTGATCAATTCTATGATCTGGCCACAACATATACACCACTAGGTAAACACAACAATACTGTCTCTTACTAGAGAGGGTAGGTCTATGATTCTTTACAGTTAGAACCAACCCGCGCTGGAAGGGTGGTTATCTTTTACAATGCGTTCCAAATAAGAATAGGATCGATGCCATGTTGTGACGTCTCGTCATACTGTCAAATCGCAAGAAATTGGGAAAAATTTAAGAACTCAGAGATGAGCAAAATTGAAGAACTGGATTCTGATTAAACTATTTTCGTTCACAGTTCGTAAATAAATTAAATTTTAAAAATTTCTTGTTTTGATCACCATAATAATTCTTCGATTTGACAGTATGACGTGACGTCACTACCTGGCAATCGATCCTATTCTTATTTGGAACGCATTGTACAATAAGTTTGTGTCTCTGAGGTCCAATCTCAATATTATATTTTCCATGTTGAGCACAATCCGAAATAACCATACTTACACGATTGGGCTAGAATCACTAACAGTTCACCTCACGGATTCTTCCAGGCCCTGAGTGTGTGTTTTATTCTCGTGCTTACTTCTCTAGCACACTCCGATACGGAGACGAAGTGAGCTAGAGAAGTTAGGTTAAGGGTTAGGAAATTTTTTCTACCTTTTTTATATTGAAATTTAAGTACCCACACATGGGGTGATTGAGAAAAAATCTTGTATTGCCCTCAAGTGTACTTGTTTACTTGAATTTTTCCTAACTTCATATACCCTTCTTACTGCGGCCATCCTGGGGTCTAAGGGAGCCGGGTTACACAATCGTCTCCGAAATGTAATAAAATGTAAAATAATAAATGGAACAACATACTACCTACCCCTTTACCATGACGTTCAAAGTAAGATTGTTGCATTCTTATTTCAGTGTGGGTAATAGACAGAGCTATACAGGTTGTCTAGCGCCATCTCTTACCCACAATGGAATAGGAATAAAACAATCTTACTTTAAACCTAAGCTCAAGCCCAAAACTCTCCTGCTTCGCAATTTTAGTGGTATGAATATTGACAATCTGCATGAGGATGCAAGCAGCATTGATTTGAACCCTCTTATTACTGCTGAGTCGATCGATGAAAAAGTGAACTTTCTTACGGACGCACTAGTACAGCTTTACGACGTTCATTCTCCCATCCGTGCAGTAAGGCTCAAACATCTTCCAGCGCCTTGGTTAACAGATGACGTAAGGGATGTCATGCACAAGAAGGCAGTATGTAAATCTAAATTTAAATGCCGGCCCACATCATCGAACCGGGACCTTTACGTCAAAGCACGCAATCGCAGCAATAGGGTGTGTAGGGATGCACTACGCCACCATGTTCATGAATCTGTTGAAAACGGTGATCCAGCTAAAGTCTGGAAATTTCTTAAATCTATGGGAGTTGGAAAATCACGCCAAGAATCGATTCCTAAAGACTTAGACATAGATCTTCTTAATCAACATTTCTCATCTTCTTCCTACTATAATGGGACCTCGAAGGCTTCAACGTTAAACCATCTTTCTAATCTTCCAACTCCGGATCATTCGCCATTTAATTTTAGTCAATTCTCTGATTGTGATGTTAAGAAGAGCATAGTTTCAATCACGTCTAACGCAGTTGGTAGTGATTGTGTCAGTCGGAAAATGATACTCCCTGTCCTTGATGAAATCCTTCCTATCCTGTGTTATATCCTTAACTATTCCATTTCCAACGGTGTCTTTCCATCAATATGGAAAGAGGCCAAAATTACTCCTTTGCCCAAAAAATCAAATCCTACTTCCTTTTTAGAAAATCGACCAATCTCCATACTGCCTTTCCTCTCTAAAGTCCTAGAACGCCTGGTCCACAATCAGCTCAGTGCTTTTCTTTGCAAGAATAGTCTGCTGAATCCATTCCAATCCGGATTTCGTCCTGGTCATAGCACCACCACAGCCCTAGTAAACGTTTCTGATGACATACGTCTAGGTATGGATAGAGGAAATATGACGGTTCTCTGCTTACTAGATTTTAGCAACGCCTTCAATACCGTTATCCTACTCGCCATACTTCGCTCTCTTAACATATCTCCAACGGTGATTGACTGGTTTCGTAGTTACCTGTATGGCCGCCGGCAACGTATTTCCATAGATGAGTCCTGTTCTTCTTGGTGTTATACTTCTGCCGGTGTTCCTCAGGGTGGCGTCTTATCTCCTTTACTCTTCGCAATTTTCATAAATTCTATTTCCAAAAAACTTCTTTCCTTCTACCACCTCTATGCTGATGATTTGCAAGTTTATAGACAAACTCCCCATACGGATTTGGATGTCGCTATTAACATCATTAACCAGGACTTGGCTTCAATTTGTGAGTGGAGTGAGGCACACGGTTTGAAGGTTAATCCATCGAAGACTCAAGTCATTGTTGTTGGCAGCTCTAGGTTGATGCCCAAGATAAACTGGTCCCAGCTGCCTCAGGTTCTATTCAACGGTACTGCTATTCCAATAAGCGAGAAGGTTAAGAACTTAGGCGTTTGGATAGACAAACATCTTTCTTGGGGTCCCCAATTACAAGAGGTAAGTCGCAAAGTATTTGCTTCTGCCAAGTCCCTGAGACGGTTGCGTAACTTTCTGCCAACTGCCACTAAAATTGCACTTGCTCAGTCCCTCTTACTCCCTATCCTTGACTACGCTGATGTCAGTTATCTCGATCTCACTGAGGCACAACTTGATAAACTTGAGCGACTTCAAAATGTTTGCATACGATTTATATTTGGCTTGCGCAAGTATGATCACATATCCGATTTTCGTACGAAACTCAAGTGGCTTCCAATACGTCTTCGCCGGAACGTACACATCTTGTCTCTGCTCTACAGTGTTCTGTTCAATCCTAAAACCCCCGCATATCTTAAAGAACGTTTCAAGTTCCTTCATGACACACATACTAAATATCTTAGGTCATCGGAAAACTTGGGGCTGGAGATGCCAAGCCATTCCACCAATTTTTATGACAAGTCGTTTACAGTTCAAGCAGTGCGGCTGTGGAATGCTTTGCCCGTGTCAGTAAGGCAAGCTCAAACACTCACGATTTTTAAAAATATGGTTAAGGATCACTACCTTTCCTCTTGAATGTCGTCATTACGTACATCATTTCTTTTTGCTTTCATAATTATGTATTTAAATATATATTATATTGTTTGTATTATATGAAATTTATTAGTTTATGTATTGTATATATATAAATGGTACACCACGAACTACCTGCGTATCTTTTTTCTCCTTCTCTGTCAAATCCATCCAAAGGTTGTCTGTAAAAAATCGCTTTTAGCGATAAGACCGCCCATTGTGACACCCTATTAATTTTAAGTTCCTAATGTAATTTGTATTTTTGGTGTACAATAAAGAATATATCTATCTATCTATCTATCTTAAACGTCATGGTAACCCCCTTGTGGTTTTCCTACGTCTATTTTTGTACGCCCGTGACCGTTAATAGAACGATTATTTTCCAATTTACAAATACACCACTATTTTTTTTATTAGTACAAATATTTATAGGGCTTATTAGAAAAGGTCCTGTTATTATTTAAGTAAAGTCTTAATCTACACATTTTTTTTTTTGTTATTCTTGATAGGTTCGCGCTTGACCGCTATCTCACCTGATGGAAAGCGACGATGCGGTCGACGATGGAGCGCGCTTACCTAGAAGTAACCTATTCACTCTTGACTTAAAGAAAAACGTAACGGGAAAATATAAAAGCGAAATATCACTCACTGATTAATCAATCATAATTTGGCAGGTAGGTTCCTTATAGGGTGTAGACATCCACTAAGAAGGATTTTACGAAACTCCACCCCTGAGGAGGTAAAACGGGGGTTGGAATTTTGTATGGAGAAACCTACTTTTACGTGGGTAAAACCGCTGGCAGAAGCTTGTTAATAATATTCATAAACAGCAAAGTTATTAGCGTTTGTTTATATCCCAAAATGTCACTCAATTTAGGGAAAAATTGGGATGGATTATGAATGAACAAATGGCGATCAAAATGGAAAAAACAACTGCGCATAGTATTTCCTAGTGGCAATTGTTATGAATGATTGATTCAATTATGAATTTACCAATTATGACAAATTTTTTGTGGACAATTTTAGGATATAGTTTTTTTTTTTACTTTTAACTACACAAATATGAGTAACGAATACGGAAAGAGCTCCATTTTTTTGTACTAATTAAAATTGTATATGTATATCGTAATTTTTTCCTTAATTTTTTATCCTAACTTCTTCCTACGACATTGTTTGTGCACTCAGCGCACTGGATGAATTTAGTATTAAGCCTAATTACGCCATTGTCGATGTGTGACACGACGTGTTAAACATGTCAAGCGTGCGATACACCCTACATAGCTCCATCCCTTTGACAGTTCAGATTAGGTGGTCAAATCGATAGCGTTAAGAGCCAATGGTAAAAAGCCTCTTTAAAATCTGAATCTGAAAAAGGACAATGGTCACAGAAAAACTCTAGCTCTATATAGGGTGACTGGTAATTAGTGACCGATACTTAAACACGTGATTGTACTCATAATTACAAACAACTTTCCCAAAGAAACTTTTTTATACTAATTAATTTCATCACAATAACAAAACAGCAGCAGCAACAGTCTTTGGATATTATTTTACCGAAACATGTAGGTACATTGCTTACATCATCAATAACGGGCGCCGAGCCGCTAACAGCTAATCGGGTGAAGGCGCGCGCGCGAAATTCAAAGTTTCAAACAGCTGTTTTGTTATTGTGATTAAACTAGTTAGTCTAAAAAAAAAATTTCTTTGGGAAAGTTGTTTGTAATCATGAGTACAATGACGTGTTTAATTATTGGTCACTAATTACCAGTCACCTTATATATTATTGTACCAAAAAAATGCAATTTTAGTAATAACTTCTTTATCTTTCTAAAAACCTAAACATTTGACTTAACTAGAGCAGGTACGGTCTAAGACATTTGCGCTTCGCGTTGTATTAAAGAGTCGGTCGTTGCTTCCTTGTCAGTGGCTCCATTTAAGGATTCCCCACTTGTTCTCGGGTAGATCAGCGTGTTGGCTGCTGTGTGGTGGTATACTACACTTCCGCCGGTGAATGGTGAACCTGGAAATACATAGAAAACATTGTATGAACATCATGTAAGTCGATTATTTTATCAAACAATCTGCCTAGTTTTTCCCTAAGGGTCCCTATGTTAGGATCGGCATGCGTCCAGCTTAGTGGTACTAATTTAGATGGATCGACTGCATATCTGACCTCAACAAGTAAAGGATTTCCTCCACAGGAAATCTGACCCCTGAATCTGAAGGCTGGGGTCAGATTTCCTGGCTTCTAACGAACTATTTAGTGTGCTTTTCGAGAGACAGAGAAGGCACGATATTTAATGGCCTATTGATCTAGTAGTTTGTGGCCCTGACTGCTATGCAATGATGAGCACGATCATTTGTTCTGTGTCTGGGTCTGGGTGTAATTTATCTATAACGTGTATGTATTTAGAAATATATTTCGGTGATTTACAGGGTGCATTTTGGAAAGTGTGCGCGGGAATCGCATGACTTGATTCCGCCATCTCATTTCTACCATCGGACAACCTGACGTACGGCGAGTATCCACCCTTACGTTGTTAAAACCTCTACGGTCCGGACCATGAAGGAATAACAAAGGTCCGGACTAAGCGTTTCGCCTCGTCGTTTATACCGCGTACATCGAAGGACTGGAACAATTTGCTTTCTGAGGTCTTCCCATCCGATTATAATTTGGGTGTCTTCAAGGCTAGATTGAATAGGCCCTTAATAAACTAGTGCCCCATCAACGATTGCATCACTGCTTACCATCAGGTGGGATCGCAATCAAGCATTAGTTTATATCAAATTGAAAATATATATATGCATACATATATATATAAGTATGTTTATCAGTTGTCTAGTACTCATAACACAAGCTCTGCTTAGCTTGGGGCTTGATGGTGTTGTGTGAAAATTGAAGAATATTTATTGATTTTATTTATCGAACAGAAAATGATTGAAATGGAGGATACACCAAAAATAAAAATTGCAGATATGCATCAATCTACTATTTTTCCAATGGTTAAGCCCTAACTAATATTTAGTAGACCATTATTTATATTTCTTCCACAGGAAATCAGAAACGTTTATTTTAAATTACAGGCACTTTTGAATTGTCAAAATGTCGGTCAGTCAAAAAAAAAAAGTGAAGCTAAATTGGACACAAGACCTCTTCACTTTTTCTGTTTGACTGAAAAGTCCGGCAAATGATCTAACCTAATAAATATAACGTTTATGTCATCATTATTGTAATGGTTACTAAAGCGCATCATCATAATATATTTGCTACAAACTTAGTTGCTTCATTATCAATGCATCGCCATCCCCTGCTGTCGTGAGGGTAATGAGAAGTATTATAATTTTCTTATAAGTTTAAAATGTGTGACTATGCGTATGAACGCACGTTTTACGTACACTTCCTGACGCGAATGCCATATCGACATTATTTCCGCCGGTCTCTCATAGATGATAGAACTATCGCTACATTTATTGTATGCTAGCTTCTGCCAGCGACTTTTTCCGCGTGAAAATTAGAAGTTATCCCAAGGGAACATATGCATTCGAGGCAGAGTGATTCCAGTAGGCCACGTAGCAATGCCCCGAGTCCGGCCAGGACGTGCCCAACGTTAGGTGTACAGCCCTCCTAGCCAAGTTACAACCGTTTCGTGTCGAATTCCGTTCTCCAATCGGTAACGCCTTGGTGTCAGCAATTGTAGAAAACGATAAGTTAGTAGGCATGTTGACGCACCTGAGTCGGCCGTTCGTTCTACAATGTCGTTCTACAATAACAAAGGATATAGCGTTGAACATTGTAGAAACGATAACAATTCATTCTATCATTTTGAACGATGTGAACTTGGCTAAGAATTTTCTATTCGTTTGTTCTGACCACGTGACTTAACGTTGAGATGATGTCACTCCCATTCGTTTGATTAATTTTTGACTAGCGTTAACGATTGCATATTATCAACTTGGCTAGGGATGCTGGTGGTCGCTGGAGATTGCGGCTTTGCGCAACGCTTGCCATGCCGCGCGGCCTCGCCGCCAGCACACAGGACACTACAGGTGCCGCATCCACCCGCCGGATACGGAGGCCAAAGAGGTGGAGCTGTACAAGGGAATCACTATCCCTCGTACAGCTCCGCCTCTTTGATGGAGATGAGAATTTTTTCTTGGAACAAAGGTGGATTTTAGTCAGCAAAAGTTTGACACGCCCTCGCGCTCCAACCTAGTTCGAAGAAGTCATTGAACGATTTCCCACTTAAAAATCAAAAAGGAAATATAAATAAATTCTCTTGGGATAACTTGTAACTATTCATGATAAGAAAAACTATGTTATCTTCTTACAGCTTCAATATTTCTCTGAGCCAAAATTCTTAACCCTATGTTTGACAAATAGTAATGCTTGAATGCGCTCCCACCTGATGGTAAGCGGTGATGTAATCGTTGATGGTGAAGCGCACTAGTTTACTAACAGGTTCAGCGCAGATCAAGGTATTTACTATACTCTTTGGAACGAAGTCTAATACGCTTCGTACGTGTCTTCCTTGCGGTGCAGGTAAGAAACACGTAGTCTTCCCTGCCTTGTGGAGGTCATCATTTCAATTTGCTTTAGTTTAGAAAATATATTAATATATAGGTACCTAAGATTATTACAACATAGATATTAAAACAGAATGCAGTGGTGTATTTTGTACTTTAATACGAGGTCACTTTGAGCTTGTACCGCACTTAGCCAAAAAATGCTTTACAGGTTCTAATAAGTCTAATTACTGTCATACTGACAGTTTTCAAACGAGGTCTTAAACGCCCCGTACCGCAGAAATGGAAATAATACTAAAATAAGTGCCACTCTTAACGTGTTAAGAGCCTATTCCCTCTAGCTTTGAAGACACCTAAATTATAATCTGACGGGAAGACCACAGCAGGCAAATTGTTCCAGTCCTTCGATCTACACGGTATAAACAACGAGGCGAAACGTTTAGTCCGGGCCGTAGAGGCGTCAACCTCGTACGTCGGGTTGTCCGATGGTAGAAAGGCGATGACGAAATCAAGTCATGTAATTTCCGCGTACACTCTCCTAAATGCATCCTATAGAATATATAATAGAATATAGAATACCGAAAAGCTACCTACGCCTGTGCTTCAAGCCTCTGGTTACAGGTTCTACCGTTCCCCAAAACAGTTTCTATGCTGAATGACCACCTTCCAAATCACTACTTGCCTGCGGCTTGATGCAATTAGAGACTCCTCCATGGACATGGTCCATGGCCTATCCTGTAGGAGCATTGATCGGATAGTACGGCACGGTAGCATTAATGACATCATCCGTCGGGCTCTTGCCACCGAAGGTGTGTCAGCTGTTTTAGAACCCAATGGCTTTGCACGTGATGATGGGAAGCGTCCAGGCGGGATGACTATAATGGCTTGGAAGTTGGGCGTAAGCCGTACGTCTTTCGAGCATAACTATCACCGTCCAGAAAAAACAATTCGTCATTTTTTCTCTGGTAGTTCTCGTTTAGCTAACGAAGAGTACTTACATAGGCATAACTTTGTTGCCAAAATTATTCATCCGCAACGTGCTTTGATATGCTCTCTTGTGGAATCGGAAGTACCATCATACCCCGACTCAGTTCTTAATAATAGTCATATCACACTGGCCCATAATCATCGTCTGACAGGACTATTGTAGCTTATAAGCCTGATTTACGGGTGGCGGCGGATGTGCAATGATTGTAGATATAACCGCTACGGAGGATAAGAACCTCGTAAAAACCGAGAATGATACAAAAATCAAGTATCTGTGGACTTAGCGACCATTGTGCCGATAGTCGTATCAGCCAATGGCTTAATAGCTAAGCAAACAACTTCTTGGGAAGCTCTCGTTAGACGGCTGGATCAAGGGCTTGATTCGGAAAGCGGTACTTCTGTATATAGCTCGTATTATTACTAGGTATTTTTCTTTGTAGCCCTGACCGCTGGTAGGTTGGACCCTGTCCTCGATACCGGTGGGCTACTTTCTATAATTTTAAAAGTTTTATTTTTTAATGTGTGTGTTTTTACCCGACTGTAAGAAGGGTTATGTGTTTCGCGCGTATCTTGTATGTATGTAATATTCTTTATTACCTCATATCTTCCAAACCGCTGAACCGATTTACATAATTAGCATATCGTTATTTTTAATATGTATAAATGTAGAAATAATGTGCAAATATTATTAATGTACAAAAATTAATTATATTTTTGAATATTTATTTAAAGAGATATTTAAAATTATAAGATTAAATATACCTATATACGTAAGTGAATAAATAAACACTTACTGTCATTGGCAGTCTTGCTCTCACCGTACTTGTTCCTTTTGTGCCAGATCTGCTGCATGACGACCACCACCAATATGAGGAGAAGCAGACAGGCACCGCCTATTGCTATAATAGTCGTATTCATTCCCGCCATTCTGGAAATTAAAATAAACTGCAACTCAGTACCTCATGGGCCGAAAGTGTATTTTCATCAGAAGTTAAAAGAAAAGTACCCAAAACTGTGAAAGGCAATAGCAAAAGAAACGACTAAAATACAACAATAATATAACAAATGCAATAATTTGCTCGCACTACTTGCGAATGAACGACCAACCTGCGTATCTTTTTCTCCTTCTCTGTCAAATTCATCCAAAGGTTGTCTGCAAAAAATCGCTTTTAGCGATAAGACGACAGATTGTGACACCCTATTAATTTTAAGTTTCTACTGTAATTTTATTTTTGGTGTACAATAAAGAGTATGTAGCGACATCTATAGCGTCACACAAAAACTAATCCTGCATCGCGCAATTAAATTTCTTTGCGCGATTAGAACATATATAACAGCCCGAAATCATCTATCGGGCAGTTGCCCACCAGACATAACACCCGTCTGGCCGGAGGATCCTCCCTTTTCAACGGAGGTTTGCGGGACTTTACTCTCTGTTCCACCTACCTCCAAAAGTATATCTTTCTATTCGCGAGCCATCTTTACTGCAGTAACTGAAAGCATGTAAATAAGAAAGGTATCTTACTTGACGTCAGACACAACCCCCTCTGGGGTCACTACGGTTCCTAGGGTGCAAAGTGTTTTATTTTCACACCGACACTCTTGCTTGTCTTCATCTCCGAAACATTTACCGTTGCACAAATCGCAGTCGGTCCTGAAGTTAAACACGTGACATAAGTTAAGTTCATAAATATATACAACTAAGTGCTTCGCCCTTGGAATAGTAAATAATAATAATATTTTTTAGAGGTTTTAAGAAATATTTAAAAATATATTACAATTAATAAAGTTCTTTATTGTCAGGCAACTAAGGTCAAAATATGCTGAGTTTTTTGGGTAAAGTAATATATGGTATAATTACAAAATCTCTAATATTTAAAAGATATAACAACTGAATCTATAATTTTATTTGATATAACATCAGTTAATATAATATCCGATTGATATAATATTCAAATAACTAATTTTTATAAGCATAACGTACATTGATTATAAAATCTATAGATAAACCATTCAAAAGAAATAAAACTTATTTAGTCTAATATCAAAGAACGAAAGCTTTTTATAAAACATAATGGCTTTTAACTTAACCTAACTAAATGATTCACTAACATTAGAAGGAAATATTTAATGGTCACTGCTCTAACCTAACCTAACCCACATGATCACTTCGTTCGCTCGCCATCGCGTTCTAATGGTCACTATTCTAACCTGACCTTATCCAGGCGTGATTTTTAACTTTACCTGACCCAAAAAAATTACTAACATTAGAAGGGGATCTGGTGCTTGGCGGCCGCTGCCGCGGCACGCTCGCTACGCTCGCTCGCCTTCGCGCTTTAATGGTCACTGTTCTAACCTAACCTAACACACATACATGATCGCTTCGTTCGCTCAGCATCGCGTTCTAATGGTCACTATTCTAACCTCACCTAATAATAATAATTATTAATAATAACTGCATTATATTACAGTAACGCTTTTCAATACGTCGCGCCTACTTATAATACCAACAGTGTGTTATACGATACAGCTGCAACAAATATATATTTTAAACGATAAACCTAATAATTTTCGATGAAATAAACTTTATATCCAATATTATACGAAATATGTAAAGAAATTATATCAACAGTTGGTATATCTCACGTTTATTATATCTTGTGACTGTTAATGAAGTGAAAATATACTAAATAACTTTATATGATATGAGACGCACCCAAGTTATCTACTTACAGTTTAGCGGCGGCACATGACTTAATGTTGTCATCATATTCAAAGCCGGCAAAACATATGCACTCCCCATGCAAATTGCAAGTGCCATTCAAACATTGCTTTTCACAAGGCTTATAGCATGTGCTATGGTCTAACTCCTGCTTTTTATAGCCTTTGATACACGTGCAGTTATTTGGAGCCGAGCAGTTCGCATTAATACAAGGTGTAGAACAGTAAGGCTGGCAGCCTGTTTCTGTCAGGTTATAGCCATCATTACAGAGGCATTGGTTGGGGCTCAAGCATCGTCCATTAGTGCAGGGGGGTGAACATGTTGGTATGCAGACTTCCCCTTCTAAGACATATCCCTTGTGGCATAGACATGTCTCAGGCGCTGTGCAATTACCGTTTTTGCAAGAACTACATTTCGGTTCGCAGATGGAGTTGATGCGTTCATATCCTGTATGACAGGAACAGACATTTGGTGCGATACAGTCTCCATTTTTGCAAGAATCGCATTTTGGTTTACAAATTGAGTTCACGCGTTCATATCCACTATGGCAGGAACAGTTATTTGGTGCAATACAGTCTCCATTTCTACAAGAACTGCATTTTGGCTTGCAGGTGTTGTTAACGCTCTCATAGTTTTCAAAACAAGAACACTTATTTGGCGCGACACATTTACCATTACTGCAAGAATCACATATAGGCTGACAGTTTGAGCCAATGCGTTTATATCCTGCATGGCAGGAACAGTTGTTTGGTGCAATACAGTCACCGTTATTACAAGAACTACATTTTGGCTTACAAGTCGACCCCGTCCATTCATATCCTTTAAAACAAGAGCAGTTATTTGGCGCGATACAATCTCCAAAATCACAGCCGACGCAAGAAGGCTTACAGACTGAATTGTTTTCTGTTTTTTCATATCCGACATTACAAATGCACTTGTTATAGGCAACGCATGACCCATGAACACACTCTGCTTCACATATTGGGTTGCAATTATTTTCATTTTTGGGGTCAACTTTATAGCCGTCGTTACATTTGCATTTATTAGGTTCGGAACAATAACCGTGTACGCACAATTTTGTGCAAATCGGTGTACAGGTGTCATTAATTCTCAAGTAGCCTTTATTGCACCTGCAGTCATTAGGTCCGACGCAGTTTCCATGTTCACAGTTGGAACATGTGTATGGGATACATGTGTGATTGACGAGTATGTGCATGGGCGCACAGGTGCAGATGTCGACGGCGGTACAAGTACCATTGAAGCATCTCAGAATGCATGCTGGCAAACACTTATTGAGATCTTTGTCGTATTCGTATCCATTACAGCACACAAGTCTCGTCTGTAATTTAGATTGATAAATATTTTTAATAACTTTTCATCCTGAAGCATTATCAAATAAAATTATTTAAAAAGGTTATCTTTTACATATAATAAAATATAGTTACTGCTGATGATAACAAAGAAACATTTTATTATAATCCACCGGTTATCATGAACTTGGACACAGACGAAATTAAAATTAACAAGAAAAGAGAACTTACTGCGAAAGATATTAGTTATCGTATTTGAAGTAAGTTAGAAATAATGTAACTACAAGAAATTTAAACCAAACGTACCATGGGTTTCTTCCCTCCGACCCTGGAAAGGAAAACAAAACTATGCATTAGACATGGTTATTAAAAAAAACGTAAATTAGTTAAGTGGTATTCCCTGTAATTGGAACCCCAAAAAGCAGTCACACACAAGTAGCCACATTTAAATAAAAGACAACAAATAAAAATCATAAACAAACGATAAAGACAAGAGTCAAAATAATTAACAATGAAAAGGGTCCTTTTACCTCTAACATAAATTAACAACACGAAGAAATAATAACATTGCTTTTGGTGCACTAGGAGATAACCCTTATCCTGAGATAGCCAAAAGTTAGTTTGACATTTTTTGTTAAGTCTACAAATTCAGCTCAGAGAAGATACATTTGACTAAAAATGAATGTTTCCAACTCCTGCCACCTAAAATTCAAGCCTCGTCGAGTATCTATTTGATACTGGAATCAGCCAAATAACTGTTGGTAAACCGAATTCTATTTGGAGAGTTAGTTTCCAATATCCTTATTTTTTAACAGGTTGTAAGACTATTTCCAATTCAAAAGACTAGCTTCCTGATGTCGACGTAGAATTTTATCAACCGCTACCGCGATATTGAGAATTCAGATATGCAATGGAAAATTTCGTGAAATATAACATTATCGTTGTAAACAAAATTACTAGTATTAGTTTACCAGCCTTTATATCCTCGGTTCACGGCACTGAGAAATTAATCAGGAATATCCTATCTCCCTCACTGATTGATTTCAATGTGCCGTGCTTCGCCGAGGCTATAGATACCTGGAGACTCGCTTGCCCGAATTCTAATCCGCCCAATTACCATCTTCCCAAAGACGGTGGGATGAGCCGCTCTGCAAAGTAGATCAAAAAAACTTGATTGAAACATCTACTGCTCCTGCGAAGCGTGCGCGCCTGCTGGCTGTGGGAGAGTGGGAGTCGGGTCTCTGGCTTCACGCACTACCATCGTCGAACATAGGCACCTTGCTCGATGATAATACTTTCCGCCTCGCTGCTTCCTTACGTCTAGGCGCTCCCTGTTGTTCTCCTCATCGCTGCCATTGTGGCGAAGTCGTCAACAGCCTCGGACACCACGGTCTGTCATGCAGCCGAAGTGCGGGTCGCATAGCCCGACACGCGAATATCAACGACATCATTAGACGTGCTCTTGTCTCCGTCGGCGTTCCAGCCGTATTGGAACCCCATGGCCTGGCACGCGACGATGGCAAGAGACCGGACGGCATGTCGTTATTCCCATGGAAGATGGGTAGGCCTTTAGTATGGGACGCTACTTGTGTCGATACTCTTGTGCCTTCCCATCTTCCTAACTCGTCGTGTTGTGCTGGTTCTGCCGCTGCGGCTGCGGAGAACCTCAAGCGGCGAAAATATAATAACCTTGTTGGAAGTTATATTGTCGAACCGTTTGGGGTTGAAACTCTCGGTTCGTGGGGTCCGAGTGCTCACAAGTTGTATAAAGATCTGTCAAAATGTCTAGTTGACACTTCGCGTGACCCAAGGGCTGGCTTTTACCTCGGACAGAGAATATGCATTGCCATACAGCGTGGCAATGCCGCCAGTCTTTTGGGCACATTACCAGTCGACAGCGATGTGGAAGAGTTTTTTGACGCCATTTTTTAGTTTTAGTTAGTTGTAATTAGATTAGGGTTTTTTATTATTATTTATTTTATTTTATTATAATTATAGTTAGTATTTTTAATGTGGATTAAATTTGTCAAATATAAAAAAAAAATATGCAAACAAATACTTTTAGATTGACATTGGACTATACGAGTATCTCTAAGTTGGTCAGCAGGATATAGCCTGTACTGTTTATACTACCCAACAGCAATGCACACAAATTATGCACCAGGATTAAATATGATAATGTATTTTTGTATTGGTAGATTTGAAAAAAAAAATAGATAATTATATGTAACCGGTTCTTGGTATTTTATGCTGATTTATTTATTATAAACGCTCAGTAGCGTAATTTATGTTCTGCACGCGCTATCATTGACTGTTTTTAAATACATGGCTTGAAAACATGTTGACTAAACGTCTGATAAGCAGTGAATTACTTTGTAGGTACTGTGCTATATATTATGATATTTTATAATAATGAAACTTTTTGTTTTCTCTCTCCTCTAGTCCCATTATTTGGGGTCAGGTCTGTTCATTTTCTTGCGCCAAGTGACTCTATCTTGTGTTGCCAATTCTAGCAGTTGGGCTTGTTTAAGGTCTCTCTCTATATTGGACCACCAGGTCGACGGCGGGTGGCCTCTGCACATTTTTATTGGTTCTGGTAGACGCTGAACAATTTGATCTTTGGACGTGTCCCATACCATTAAAAGTGATTTGATATCATTTTATCGTACCATCGCTTCGTCGTAGGTGTTAATTTTGCACTCTGTACTCCTAGTCATACCCCCGACCATCTTAGCATCTTCATTTTGTTAGTATGGACCTTTTTGTTCATGCTATTTTTTTGCTGTACTGTATTCGGTCCCATACAATACCGCTGGACAGAAGTGATGTGACATCCGACACGCCGAGATATTTTCTTGTAATAAAAAAAGGATAAAAAAATTGTGGATATTTACGGCCCTTAGAGAGACGAGGCTTTAGTTCAAGTAGGTGTTTATAAACATACAGGAGTGTTCTACAGGTTCAAGGACGTTCTTTATCTGAGCGTATCATCTCTTAGAGACATGAATCTACCAAAACTCAAATTAATATTAAGTACAATTGTTTCATTCATATGATTAGAGTGACAGTATGGTACGTCTGTAAATTAATATTCTCAAGGAATTATTGTAATATATTCGTGAATGAGACTTTTGTTCTCGTGATTGTCGGCTCGGGCAACGAAAGTTTCAATTTTAACAGAGCTTCCCTTATACCAAGTCAAAAATCTGTGGAAGTAGGTATATACATATGCATGTAAATATGTCGGAAGGTGAATCATATGGTTGATAGTAATATTATGTACAAAATATGTTGATGTCGTTAACGTATGTCATAAAAATGAAATACATAGTGCAAACATATAGTACAGTGTTGGTCTGTGATTTACAGTAATACAACCATTCCTACACTCGCGCTCAGTTTACATAACCATTAAAGGGTCGTTAACCCTTCAGGTATTCTAAGGAACATCGAAATATAAACATATATGTACCAAAATATCTGGTATAGAAGAATAAAACTAAACTGTGCAAATGCTCTAAGCTGCAGAATATTTCGCTTTTGTTTTAACCAATACAACACAGCATATAATCAGCCTTATAATGATCCTACTTGTAATGTACACTACACCTCTGAGGTTGATATAATTAGGTATGAACAAGTTTCACCACAATATATATTGATATCGGCTCGCAGCAAGCACCCGCGTCTTCACTTAGCGGCGGTCGATCGGGCAGTGCCCCCCGCCCCGCGATCTTGCGCGTGCGATGCTCGAGACGACAGATATACAACCATAATTGTCTATACACTACATCCCTCCCTTATTGTAAGGAATATTAAGGAACTGTGATCACGTTAACGTACAAATTAAATACATTCATAATCACAAAAACATATAGTAATTTAATAACCATTTTTTACATACGTACATCAAGTACAATCATCACGTCCTTATTCAAATTATGTTTAATCACTAATCATCAATTATTTTGCCATTATTGTCCATTATTTTATTCACTCGAGTTGTGATTGATTTACATCACTATTATCGTTTGTTTGAGTATTACTAGCATTATTCTCATCATCTAGCACCTTCCATTTTCCTTCCACTCGTTTTAGGTGTACGACGTTCCGTCTGATTCGCTGACCAGTTTCATCGTTCCGAAGACTTACGTCCCCTCCTTTATTCGCTTCGACGGTATGTGTTTCGGGTTCATAGTTTAAGCTCAGCATGTTTTGTTTAGTCATTTTCTTGACGTATACTTTATCTCCAACTTCTAATTCACAACTAGCGGCTCTTCTCTTCCTATCCGCATATTCCTTCCCTTTTTCTTTTAGTTCCTTATCTCTATCCCTCATTTCAAGATCCTCCGAGAGATGCGTCATGTCCTGAATCATAGGCAGCTTGTCTCGAAATTGTCGTCTAAAAAACAGTTCTGCAGGTGTTTTTCATGTAACTGTGTGGGGTGTACTATTGTACATCATCATGTACTCACGAAGAGCCTCCTTCCAGTTCTTTTTCTCTACTTGAGAAATCTTGAGGCGTTTTAGGATGTCCCTATTCTGGCGCTCCACTTCTCCGTTTTGTTGCGGCCAGTAGGGGATGGTATTATAGAGTCGTATGTTCCTCTCTGCACCGAAACTTTAAAGTCTTTGCTGGAAAATTGTCTCCCGTTATCAGATGTAAGTGAGACCGGATTGCCGAGTCTGCTAAAAATGTCTTTAAGCATTCCGATTATTTCGGAGCTGGTTATGGTTTTGCATGTTTTCACCTCTTTATATCTGGTGTAATAATCCACAACTACCAGGATATAATCTCCACTCGGTAAGGGACCCATGAGGTCAATTGCTATGTCAACCCATGGCTCGGAAGGTAAATCTCTTCTTTTTAATAGGTTTGGGACGCTGGGACCAGAGACCAGGATGCATCCTTTACAGGTTTTGCATATGTTTTCAGCATCTTTGTCGCACTTAGGCCACCATACCTTTGTCCTCAATCTGCCCTTCATCGCGACTATCCCCGGGTGGCCTTCGTGCGCAGCTTCCAGAACTCTTCTGCGTAATTTGATTGGGATTACAATTTTCGTCCCCCTGAGGAAGATATCGCCATGAAAGCATAATTCATTCTGGAAAAGTTTATAAGCTTTAACCGTTTCATCCCAGTTTCCATCGTAAAGGCCTTCTCTAACCTTCTGTATCTCTGCATCTCCAAGTGAACTCTCAGTGATCTCTTGTAATGGGATGGCTACTGGTCGTGCAGATTCGGTAACCGCTTGAACATGGTCTTCAAATAAAGCCGTCGGGTTTGTTACAATTTCACAGAGTCTCGATAGTGGATCGGCTATGTTGGTCTTCCCCGGGCTATATTTCACCTTGAAATTATAGGATTGCAGCCTTAACACCCACCTTTCAATGCGAGCGGATGGTTTGGCTTTCGGGCCAAATATCACCTCCAAGGGCTTATGATCCGTTACTAGACCGAACACCTTGCCATACAGGAACATGTTGAAATGTTCGAGTGCCCAAACTAGGGCTAAGGCCTCTTTTTCTGTTTGGCAGTATCGACGCTCACAGCTGCTGAGGGTTTTATTACCGAATGCAATTATTCTCGGCCCATTATTGTTGATTTGCACCAGCACTGCTCCCAGACCCACTGGGCTTGCATCTGCAATCACCACAGTCTTATCATGAGGATTGTAGTAACCTAAATTTGGTACCTTCATGAGTGCTGCCTTGAGATCATTAAATGCGTTCTTTTGGGCATCTCCCCAGTCATCTTGAATATCCGTGTTTCTACCCGTTCTTTTCCGTAGCAGTTGCTTGAGGGGTTCAGTTACCGTTGCTAAGTGGGGAATCCATTTTCCCACGTAATTCACTAAGCCCATAAAACTCTGCAGTTCAGCGATATTCGTCGGGGCTCTGAATCGTTTTATAGCCACGATATACTTGTCTAGTGGTTTGACTCCCTGTTCTGACAGTTCATGCCCTAGGAAGTGGACTTTCTTCATTCTAAAAATGCATTTGTCTTCCCTCAACATGACGTTATTTTCCTCTAACACTGCTATAACTTTTTTAAGCCTTAAGTCGTGTTCTACTACGTCTTTCCCAAATGTCAAGATGTCATTGATGAAGTTGATGACTCCTTCGCAACCTAAAAGGATTCGTTCCAGTGTTTTTTGGAAAATCTCTGGCGCACACGAGATACCAAACATCATCCTTTTGTATTGATACAATCCTTTGCTGGTAATGAAGGTCGTGATATGTCTTGAGTTTGGGTGAAGTTCGATATGATGGAATGCATCTCGTATGTCTAGCTTACTAAAGATTTTGGCGTCTCGAACTTTTGGCAACAGTTCTTCCATCGTTGGCAGTGGGTGGTTTTCACGTTGTATAGCCGCATTTGCTCGGCGCATATCGACACATAATCGGATGTCCCCTCCGTCTTTTAGCACAGGGACTATTGGCGAAATCCAGTCAGAAGGACCTTTCACGACTTCTATAATGTCCCTTTTCAATAATTCTTTCAGTTTCCTCTCTACTTTTTCTTCGAGCGGGATGGGAATCCTCCGATACGGGTGAGCAACGGGCTTCACTGAATCGTCAATCGGAATGGTAACTAAAACATCTTTAAATTTTGGAAACGCCTCAGTTTCAACCTGGTTGATATCCAAATTAATCCGAAGTACTCCCAATGAGGTTGCCGTCACACGTCCAAGTAAGTCACGCGTTCCGTTTTCGATCACGTAGAATGTTGTGATGTTCTGTGATGTTCCGGCAAGTTTTATCGTAGCTTTGAATGATCCTAACAGCTTCAGCGGTGTTGCACTCCCGTAAGCTACGAACGTTTTGTCAGGATTCGGATCTTGATAGGTAACTTGGGCGTTATCTTTCTTCATTCTTTCCCAGGTTTGGTCCGTTATAAGATTGTGCTTGCAGCCCGAATCTATCAACATCTCCACGTTGGTTCCACCTATGTTACATGTGACCTTTGCGTCGTTCTCGATATTGAAAATGTAGTCGACTTTTCTTTCATCCGTGCTTATATTTGCAGCTTCTTCGATATTATTTGTTGTCCTGTTTTTCTTCTTTATTCCTTGACTGTTCGATGATTCTTCTTTCAATTTCCTCTTCTGAGTTTGCCTTGTCCGACATTGATTCCTGAAGTGTCCGAAGATGCCACATTTAAGGCAAGCCTTTCCTTTTGCAGGGCAGTTGTTGTCACGGGCCAAATGTCTGGTACTTCCACATCTACCACATTCCGATCTTATTATTTTTTTTTGCTTCTCCTTCCATGTCTCTGTACTCACTCTGTTGATTGACTGACTTTCTACAGGTTTCGTACCAAAGTTTTCTAATTGACGATCTACAGCTTCCAGTGCATTTGCTTCTGCAACTATTTCATCCAAAGTGATCTTGTCCCCTGTTTTCAATATCTTCTTTCGGAGTTCTTCTGACTTACCTTTTTCAGTTATTTGTTCTATGATATGCTCGTCTTCGTTTCCATCAAACTGACATTTTTTGGCCTATAGTCGAAGTCTGATAAGAAATTTTTCGAATTTCTCATCCTGTTCTTGTTTTATCGTAGGTGTCGTTCATATACTTTGCTCTGTTTAGGTGCAAAGTAACTATCTAATTTTTCGATCGCGATGTTAAAAAATTCACCTTCAGTTGAATTAGCTCCCGGGATGTTGTAGAAGATTTCTTGTAGCTCGGGACCACCGAAATGTAAAAGACTAGCTCGTTTTTTTTTTTCGGTGTCTATGCCTGCCGCCTCTAGATAAATGTTTAAGCTTCTTTTCCATCTCTCCCAACGGAGACTGAACCAACCTCCCCTTCACATTCGAACTTCTCTAAGGTGTACTGTGCCATTTGGGGCTACCTGTTGACAAGGTAAGTAACTATGTTGCATATTTATTGATTTTTAACACGCTATCGCAATCTAATGCTTGTGATAAAACATCTACTGTACGTGACTGTACCTATGCTTTAATTAGTACCTTACGTAGGTATCTATGCCCGCAGTACACCTTATGATAAAATGTACTCATCATGGCAAAACACCCTGTGTGCACATGACACGCCGTCATCATACTGTGCAGTACCGTGGCCTGGCGCGTGAGTATTACCCAGCGCGCGGCCGCCACGCGTCGAATGGGTGCTCAAAGTGTAATTAAACATAAAATTTTAAACCGTGAAATCTTCGCAATTTAATGCAAATTGTACACTAAGTATTCGTCGATATTCGCAATTTAATGCTATACCGATAAATCTCCGCAATTTAATGCAAATTGTACACTAAGTATTCATCGATATCTGCAATTTAATGCTATACCGATAAATCTCCGCAATTTAATGCAATTGTACACTAAGTATTCATCGATATCCGCAATTTAATGCTATACTGATAAATTATCTCCGCGGCAATTTAATGCAAATTGTACACTGAGTATTCATCGATATCCGCAATTTAATGCTATACCGATAAATCTCCGCAATTTAATGCAAATTGTACACTAAGTATTCATCGATATCCGCAATTTAATGCTATACCGATAAATCTCCGCAATTTAATGCTCAATCGCAATTTAATGCTCAATAGTTAAACCCGCTCACCGCACGATACTTTCGGTGATTCTCGAATAAAATTGAATAAACTAGGTAGGTAGGTACGTTTGGTAAATATGTAGGTATTTCATTCCCCTGATGTACACCCATAAAAACCTAGATTGTAGATAACTAAAACGCTAATAAAAGAATACCTACGCATCTCACGGCCAACTGAGAACCTAGTTACTTTAGATTTCCTTCTATTTTTCTTAATTAAAAAATAATAATACAGTCAATATCAGTTAGTAACAATGATAACAGTAAATACACATTTATTTTATGGGCAAGAACTACAATACCGTGGACCGAATCATTAACTTTAGAATAGTAACTATTAACTACCTAAATTGATTAACGAAACTCGTGAGGGTTTGTGGTTCATTTTACCTATTAAAATTTCTTATACAGCTCTATAGGTAATAAATACTGAGGCTCGAACTCAAGTAGGTAGGTAACTTGTAGGTTACCCACACCACAGCCGTAACTGAATAAAATAACATCTGTGAAAAAACCCAGCGGGTAGTCACATAATAATCACCTTGTTATAAGCTTGGTAGTTTGTCATGCATGCATTTACAGCCAGTGCCTCGTGATCCGTAAGTTTTATTTATTCGACGATTGTAGTCGGATAGTATATATATTTTGACCACGTATGTTGTTCTCTTTTCTTTTGTTATTAAATGTAAAAAAATTAAAATACTCACAGTTTTCCTCGCCGCCACATGTAATGTACACTACACCTCTGAGGTTGATATAATTAGGTATGAACAAGTTTCACCACAATATTATATATTGATATCGGCTCGCAGCAAGCACCCGCGTCTTCACTTAGCGGCGGTCGATCGGGCAGTGCCCCCCGCCCCGCGATCTTGCGCGTGCGATGCTCGAGACGACAGATATACAACCATAATTGTCTATACACTACACTACTGCTAGGAATCAAACCTGCTCACCAGGAGAGCGAATGGGCTGTAATCGACACGGGGGCCCAGTGCGAATTGTTGGATGTCACATATCTTCGAATTGTTCTAGGACATGCCGGAAGAAAACATTATGAGGACATAATGTTTTCTTTCACTGTTTTGAGGGCAATGGTGATTAAAATATTTATATTAAATACTAGCTTTCACCCACGTACATAAAATAAGCCTATGTCACTCAGGAAGAAAGCAACTTTCTATCGGTTACAGGAATCCGGTTATATAAACCCTGAAGATTTTATAATTATTGATATTTTAATAGAAATGGCTGTTTTACTGTGAAAATAGTATTGTGGTGACCAGTTTTCTGTTATCTTACCTCTTCTCAGCTAGCATAATTTCACAAGCTGTCTTATTCTTAGTTAACTCACACGGTGCATCACTATAGGAATAATCAGTTAATTTTATTTATGTTGAGTGTGTTTGTGTTTATGTCCTACATCCTAATTGTTGTGATTTGTGGAGAGGTATAAAAAATATTGTTTTTTTTTTACTATTCAATTTGTTTATTTACATTTACAAATACTAACTATAATTACAATAAAATAAAATAAATAATAATAAAAACCCTAATCTAATTACAACTAACTAACTAAAATTATATTGTTATATTTTGAATACTGCTCTATGTAAGTTATGTTTTATAATATTGATAATTATATTACGTCCTAATATTGTTATAATAATCTTCATTTTTTTACGCCGGAAGTTTGAAGAATCTTCAAGTTAACTACTTGTTGATTCTTCAGAGTTGCGGCAAATATTAAAATAGAAAAATCTCCAATAAAAAGAAATAAACAAAAAGTCTTACTTAACAACTTCTTCACAAACAGTAATGTCATCTCTTTTCAAACTTTCACACAGTTGGAAAAAAATATATTGTTATATTTTGAATACTGCTCTATGTAAGTTATGTTTTATAATATTGATAATTATATTACGTCCTAATATTGTTATAATAATCTTCATTTTTTTACGCCGGAAGTTTGAAGAATCTTCAAGTTAACTACTTGTTGATTCTTCAGAGTTGCGGCAAATATTAAAATAGAAAAATCTCGAATAAAAAGAAATAAACAAAAAGTCTTACTTAACAACTTCTTCACAAACATTAATGTCATCTCTTTTCAAACTTTCACACAGTTGAAACAACTGAAGTATTAGTAACACTAAGATCACTACACGCGCGGGTTTACGCTCCGTCATTTTGTTCACATAAGTATCATCCGACGTCCACGATTTCTAAGCAAATGCAAGTTACTGTTCTATTTTCCTTATTTTATATTTCATTAATGTACCACTATGTTGTGGTGACTCAGTAATGAGCCCTAACAATAATCGCTTTCCGTAGGAGAGTGTATACCCACAATATTATTCATCGTAACTCGAGTGCGCGTAACACCTATGTTCTTTTGTTCCGACATAAAAAATAAATATCCTTGCAAATAGTGACCCTAGTGATTTGATTTCGATAAGGACAGGAAGCATTGTGACTATTATTGGTTTATTGTTATAAATTTCGTGGTGTAAACTGCAAACAATTAATCTAGTGTTAAAAAACAATTGGGAAGTAATTATATGATTAATACATTTATTCCACTCTAAAGTGGGGGTGTTCAAAATGGCTGACTTGAAAGCGTCGACTGCTTCTTCACCGGACCGGAACCTTTGACCACGAAGACTCTTCTTAATTTTAGGAAATGTAAAGAAATCTTTAGGGCTTAGGTCAGGACTGTATGGAGGATGGTCAAGAATTTCTACTTTTTCCTGCTTCAAATACTTAATCGTTTGACGAGCGCTTTGTGAGCTTGCGTTGTCGTGGTGCAGGATGATGCGTCGCTTTGAGTTAGATTTTCGAAGTTCGGCGATGACTTGTGGTGAACAAACTGTGGTATAGCACTCTGCGTTAACTGTTCTACGATCTTCAAGTGCAATAGTCGCAACATGGCCGGTTTTTCCAACAAACGTGGCCACCATCTTCTTTGAAGTGTTTCGAAAACGAACAACTTTAGTCGGCTTTGGCTCGTCTTAAAAGACCCAGATTGTAGATTGTTGTTTGAAATCAGGATCGTAGGCATAGATCCAAGATTCGTCACCACTGATGATGTCGTAGACGTGATTTGACTCTCCTCGGTTGAACCTTTGCAGAGTTTTCTTACACCATCTGACGCGGGCCGCCTTGTGATTGTCGGAAAGCAGATGCGGTATCCAACGGCAAACTAGCTTTCTCACACTAAGCGCTTCATGTAAGATCTTCTGAATGGTTGTCCCTGAGATGCCTAATAGAACCTCTATCTCTCGATACGTCACATGACGATCTTCGAGAATTAGTTGTCTCACAGCAATGATGTTATCTTCAGTGAAGGCGGATTTTGGGCGTCCCTCGCGAGATTTATCACTAACACTTTACACAGATAGACAAAGCTTTAATTGATTATAAGGTTTTAATATGCTAAAAATTCAGTTTAGTAAGTAATACGAAGTATTTGACAATCAATGCTTATAGAGAAACATAGAACATACTTAGAGTTGTAGCAAAGAGTTTACATCACCAGCGTTCGACAGTCCGCAGACATGGGGCTTCATCACTGAACACAGATGTTAGCTCTTCAAAATACTGAAGCCGTGTCAGGCCTCTTCTAAAGTTGTAGAAAATTATTGCACGAACATTTTCCTTAGAAAGATTCATATTCGTACGTAACCTGACAGATTCCAACCGACGCTGTGACTAAACAATAGCAATAATCCTAATACTTTCTACTGTTTTGAGATTCAAAATTTAAACACATTCGAATATAGAACGGTTCCAAATTCAAAATTGCCGGGAAATATGGAAACGACAGAACTTAAAAGGCATGCCTAGTATTTTAACAACTTTTTCTTTTATCAGGCTAAACCGTCTTACTCGTGGGTAAAAGCCTCTCTAGTCTTTTAATTTCTCTCAACGTCTATTATTTATTATTAATTTTTACTTTCTGACAAATTTCTTCAATAATGCCAATATTTTAATTAAAGCTATGAAATATACGTACAGATGGTCAGGACTGACTGACGGGACGGAATCATAAGAGTTCCATTTTCGTCATTTGTCTACAGAACTTTTAAAATGGAAACATTCCTAATTATTATACTTTATTAACTAGTTTTAATAAACTAACTAAAAGTTTATGAACAGATCGAAAATAGCAGAGTGGTTACTAACCTAAAAATGTATACTAATATTATAAAGAGGAAAATGTACGTGTGTACATTACATACAATAACATCAGAAATTACTGGACAGTTTCTAAAATTTTTTTTTTACTATTTCATCACTGAGTAAAATAATAACCTTAGCAGGTACACTAATCAGAAAATGCATACATGTTTTCGGTTCTGCAGACACCTTTACTTAACTTCCAAGATACACAGTAATCCAAAAGTGATACAATAGATATTGCAATAAGAGCAACATCAGTTACTTTTAGAGACAACATTTTGTTCACAAATTGATGGTTTTCCAGTAAATAAGAACTCGTAACTGATTTCCTGTTGGTATGCTGGACTAATTATTACAAATTCTCATTACAATAATTGTGACGTTGCAAATCAATTATTAAGTAGATTGCTAGCGACATCTCTTAGATGGAATAAGAAATGACAGACCTTATTGTTAATTTGTTACGCTTTAAAGCGTCAGATGGCGTTTTGTTATGAATTGATTTTCGTGAATAAAAGTTTCTTTAATAGAAAATAATACTGTGAGTTAATTAGATGAAATTACGCTTTCATTTTCATATTTATATTAAAACCACAAAGATCAATACTGTCATATCGAATAACGGAATAAAGTCTATGGTCAAAAACTATGATTGATAGATGGGGGTACGCTTGATTTAGCCGATGGAAATTCCCACTCGGCGCGAAATTATCTCACGCATGGAGAAAATACCTTTCCTGAGAGATTCCAGCGTGTGCGTCAAGATCCCTCTGGGTTATAATCACCAAGTGTTGTTTTGCCTTAAATCCCTGCGAGTATATTTTTTATTCCTTATTGCTTCCCTTCGAAGTTGGGTGGATATTGTTGTAGGTTTGGCAACATTGACTGGCCTAAGGTCAGGAACGCCATTGAGACGTGACGTCCTGGTGTGTGTCAGAAGTTGACCTTGGTCCAGGTTGGACCAGCCGTGTGACGCGATAGTGTCGCCAGCCCAGCACAAACATTATGGCTGCAAATAGAGCTTACTTTAGAACCTAAAGTGTTATGAAGGTAGAGTAGTAGCTGCAATTATAGTTTGTGATGACAAAAAAGTGTTAGTAAAGTAATAAAATATAACGCTTATAGAGACAAAGCAAGTTTATAAGAGCAATGTGTGGAGGTTAAACGCGTAGAGCAGCGTTTATTATCCCTACAATAAAGACCAAAGCTTCTGAGTTATAGCTTTGAGCGAATCTTACGACTATTAGATCCATATAAGAAATTAACATTTACTATTAACTTCTAAAGTTCTAAGCAAGCTACCACAAACTCTTTCGGAGCGCTGATAGTTGCATAAAAGGAGCAATTAACGCTACTAGCTCTACAATGGTGTTCATAAAATCTATTACAACACCGAACTCTTAAAGGGATACAAAACTCCCTTGTATAATTTAGGGCTGAATAGTAGGGATATTTCTCCCTAATAACAGAACTTATAGTGCCAAATATGGCCTCCATATTATTTAAAGTTGAATTATTGGGTTTGTTACCACTTTAGTACCCCTAATCATAATTATAAATATATAGACGCGGTCAAGTGAGAGTCTTGCTTGAAGATGAGGGTTCCGTGTGTAATCAAAGTGATATTGCAAGTTTTGATATTTCCGAAGAGGATTACTCAGATGTTATTACTTATTGAGTAGTGATGATGAGGAAAATCCGAGTGAAAATATTAAGAATCTTCATTTTATTGAAAAATTGAGGGCATGGGCGATTGAGAAAAATATTACACAAACTGCTATGAAAGATTTGCTGTTGATCTCAAATGACAGATTTGGCATGATTCTACCAAAAGATCCTTGAACTCTTTTACAAACACCAAACAATATTTTAATAAAATAACTAGATGACGATGGTGAATATTGGCATAATGGAATTGCTGAACTTTTGAAATGTATTTTAAGAAGTTAAACAATTTACCCAATACTATATACTTAAATTTTAACATTGATGGATTGTCAATCCACGAGTCTCCTTAAGGGAAAGTCTGCTCGTCGGATTGTTCCTCTAGCTTTTTAATTTAACTAAACAGCAAAGATGCAACAATATCACATTAAATAATATCTCCTTAGTTACTGAACCAGGTCATGAAAAACGGGCCGGAAAATAAAAGACAGAAGTTAAATTCATCGTTTTATTTTTATTGCTACATTGCCCCCCGCTGGAGAGGAGATTAGAAGTCCATTCTCTCCAAATTAGAATAATTCCGAATTTTTTAGCTTGGTATTCCTGGCGCCCGAATTCTTTACCTTTTTCTTAATTTTCTAGTACATCATCGACCCTCTAACTTATATTATCACACACACATTTTCTATATATAGATATTACATTTGTCATCTGGTCGGGTAGTCTGAAAAAAAAAACAAAAGCACTCTTTGTATTGCAAAAAAAAGTTATTGCCTATTCGTAAGTATAAATCCGAAAAGATCCATTCCCGTCCGTTTCAATAACATTCCATTGCTAAAAACAAATATTCAAAGGCTTTAACTGGCAGAATTTTACAGTATTTAAAAATGGAGACAAACAGGGACGTGTAAATATTCAAATTACAAATCTTTTCAATTGTGCACTCGTTCAGCTAGGAGATACGTGTACTAGTCGACTCGTGGGTAGGCTAGGTAGTGGTTTTGGGAAATGACTACAGATCCCCAAATTCATGCGCCCACCATTTTAAGATTATGAAGTTAATTAAAAACAGTAAAATGTACGAAACAAAAACTTAATACAATGAAGATATTTATTTTTCTAGCGTTCTAATACCAGGGTCACGACACTTTTAAGGCAATAGGCAAAGTTTTATTACATATTTAGTACAAAAATGTTTTGCTCCATGTGAAGCAAAACATTTTTTTAGATAAATACACAACAAAGAGTGGGCCCTTCAATTATTTGCTAATAATATATACACATATTCACAGTTTACTTACCTTCGCAATGAAAATTCCGCTTCAGCTTCCACTAACAATGACATAAAATTTTAGCACTCAACTCCGCCATTTATTTTCGTAAACAACATGTTTGGTTTTTTGCTAAGGGATATCGCATTTCATCAAATGAATCTGTTATAATAACAACATAATATTGCCACATATAGCCATAAAAAGATAAAAATGATATCCTTAGACGATAAAATTTCCTATTGTAGATCTATACCGTAACTTAAGTTGTTACAATTTACCTTATTGCCACCCTCTAACCGCTCAAACAGTAAGTAAGATACATCATAGATCTACTATACCCCTTACGGAGTTTATATTCATACATTTGCTCCATATAGAGCGCTCAAAGTATCAGTAAGCAGCATGTAGCTCTACCATACCGCTTGAGGAGTCCCTAGTCACTTAAATACCACTCTTACAGCGCTTTAAGTCTCAGTTAGCGCTACTGTACCTCCAAAATTGCTCTAATATATCTTTTAAATTCATTCTGTAAGTCCACTACATCGTCATAGTGGAACCTAAGACCATAAGAATTTGTGCCCATTCCAGGGGTATAGTAGAGTTATAGTTCGCTATAACTCCAATGTGATAGCACTTTTTGATGACCTTAGGATCTGTTTAGCTCTTTTATACATATGTTCTAACTCTTACATTAGCACCTAATGTTAGTTGGTAGCGGTAGGTCACACTTATTCCATCGTCGTTGATGATCAGGTATTTGACGTCGTCCGTTCCTTTTTGTTCCTGAGAGGATATGGGTATCCTCTCAGGAACAAAAAGGAACCCACACCCCCACAGGGCGCGCTCGTCGTGTGCTGAAAGATCACGTTTCGTCACTGATCCCAAGGAGCTTGGTTCCACTAACTAGTTTTGATTTTGACAGCTAACTAGGGAATTGATAACGCTAGTTAGGAAACCTAACGTATACTAATTAGTATTGTTGTGTATATTTATTTATTTATTTATTAATTCTTTATGCACACAAAAGTACAGAGGCGGACTTAATGCCTTAAGGCATTTTCTACCAGTCAACCTTTGGGTGATGCAGAGACAACTGGTGGTAGGTGCAATATTAAGCATTAGGTACCTACATATTGTTATTAATACATTATATTTTATACAAATATATACTTACTTACATACTATAAATACAATATACATAATATATATATATAAATATATATATGTGTACTCAAACTACAAAGAAGGTAAAAAGAGAATACACGAATCTAGTAAAACAATTAGTGCAGACAAATAATAAGAAACCAATAAGCGCTATGACGATACTGCTGCCAACTTCTTACGGATGTGCTCGCGAACCTTCACTTTGAAGGTCAATCGGTTGGTTGCCATCCTGATTTCCTGTGGGAGTGCATTCCAAAGAGAAATAGCTTGAACATGAAAAGAATAGTGAATGAAGTCAGTACGGTGAGTGGGACAATGAAGTAGACGGTTATGAGATGACCGTAGATTTTTGTTGTGATTGGCGCAAATGTATTGGAAGTGAGAGGCTAGATAACTAGGAGAATTGGGCGAAACTAAAAATGAGAACAAGGTAGTAAGCGCTCTTTGCTCTCTGCGCTGGCGTATGGGCAACCAGTTTAGGAGCGACCTATAAGAAGAGACATGATCATATTTGCGCAGATTGAAAACAAATCGAATGCAGTTATTTAGAAGACGGTCAAATTTGTTGAGGAGATCTGCATTCAGGTCATAGTAACACACGTCGCCATAATCGATGATTGGGAAAATTAGGGTCTGAACAAGCATTGTCTTCGTATTCGACGGTAATAAATTTTTCAAACGATACAAGGCCCGCAGCGTTCCCGTAACTTTCTGACTGACACTAGCGACTTGAGTACGCCAGTTCAGGGTACTGTCGATGCGCAGACCTAGATCTTTTACATCAGTGCTAAAAGGAACAACCGTACAGTCGAAGAGAACAGGTGGCAGAGTTGTAAGATCCACTTTGGCAATACTTCGTGGACTACCGATGATAATCGCCTGACATTTATTTGGGTTTACAGCAACACCAAATCTGTCAGACCATGTTTTAATTGCTATCAAGTCCCTATTTAATTTGCCAATAGTGTCAGACAATTCGTCAACTTTCCCTTGGCAGTACAACTGCAGATCATCTGCATACAGATGATACGCACACTGAAGTTCGGAAATAATAAGATTAATAAAAATAGAAAATAGAAGAGGAGAAAGAATGCCGCCTTGAGGAACGCCAGTATCCAAATTACACCAACGAGAAGAAGAGTCTCCAACGTGAACCGACTGCTGACGTTCCTGAAGGTAGGAGGTGAACCATTCCAGTGCTTCGGGAGAGACCATTACATAGGACAGGATTTAAAAAAAATGATCACTTCATGATATGGCCAAGTAAAACTGGCCAGATCGTTTTAAATGTTACAGTTTGATGATATTTCAATCTTCGTTTGGCCTACTTTCTTTAGACCTTTTATTATCATTGAAATCCTACATCAATAATATGGCCAAACGAGGAAATGTTAGCGTTTAAACGATCTTGTCAGTTTTAATTGGCCATATCATGAAGTGATCAATTCTATGATCTGGCCACAACATATACACCACTAGGTAAACACAACAATACTGTCTCTTACTAGAGAGGGTAGGTCTATGATTCTTTACAGTTAGAACCAACCCGCGCTGGAAGGGTGGTTATCTTTTACAATGCGTTCCAAATAAGAATAGGATCGATGCCATGTTGTGACGTCTCGTCATACTGTCAAATCGCAAGAAATTGGGAAAAATTTAAGAACTCAGAGATGAGCAAAATTGAAGAACTGGATTCTGATTAAACTATTTTCGTTCACAGTTCGTAAATAAATTAAATTTTAAAAATTTCTTGTTTTGATCACCATAATAATTCTTCGATTTGACAGTATGACGTGACGTCACTACCTGGCAATCGATCCTATTCTTATTTGGAACGCATTGTACAATAAGTTTGTGTCTCTGAGGTCCAATCTCAATATTATATTTTCCATGTTGAGCACAATCCGAAATAACCATACTTACACGATTGGGCTAGAATCACTAACAGTTCACCTCACGGATTCTTCCAGGCCCTGAGTGTGTGTTTTATTCTCGTGCTTACTTCTCTAGCACACTCCGATACGGAGACGAAGTGAGCTAGAGAAGTTAGGTTAAGGGTTAGGAAATTTTTTCTACCTTTTTTATATTGAAATTTAAGTACCCACACATGGGGTGATTGAGAAAAAATCTTGTATTGCCCTCAAGTGTACTTGTTTACTTGAATTTTTCCTAACTTCATATACCCTTCTTACTGCGGCCATCCTGGGGTCTAAGGGAGCCGGGTTACACAATCGTCTCCGAAATGTAATAAAATGTAAAATAATAAATGGAACAACATACTACCTACCCCTTTACCATGACGTTCAAAGTAAGATTGTTGCATTCTTATTTCAGTGTGGGTAATAGACAGAGCTATATAGGTTGTCTAGCGCCATCTCTTACCCACAATGGAATAGGAATAAAACAATCTTACTTTAAACCTAAGCTCAAGCCCAAAACTCTCCTGCTTCGCAATTTTAGTGGTATGAATATTGACAATCTGCATGAGGATGCAAGCAGCATTGATTTGAACCCTCTTATTACTGCTGAGTCGATCGATGAAAAAGTGAACTTTCTTACGGACGCACTAGTACAGCTTTACGACGTTCATTCTCCCATCCGTGCAGTAAGGCTCAAACATCTTCCAGCGCCTTGGTTAACAGATGACGTAAGGGATGTCATGCACAAGAAGGCAGTATGTAAATCTAAATTTAAATGCCGGCCCACATCATCGAACCGGGACCTTTACGTCAAAGCACGCAATCGCAGCAATAGGGTGTGTAGGGATGCACTACGCCACCATGTTCATGAATCTGTTGAAAACGGTGATCCAGCTAAAGTCTGGAAATTTCTTAAATCTATGGGAGTTGGAAAATCACGCCAAGAATCGATTCCTAAAGACTTAGACATAGATCTTCTTAATCAACATTTCTCATCTTCTTCCTACTATAATGGGACCTCGAAGGCTTCAACGTTAAACCATCTTTCTAATCTTCCAACTCCGGATCATTCGCCATTTAATTTTAGTCAATTCTCTGATTGTGATGTTAAGAAGAGCATAGTTTCAATCACGTCTAACGCAGTTGGTAGTGATTGTGTCAGTCGGAAAATGATACTCCCTGTCCTTGATGAAATCCTTCCTATCCTGTGTTATATCCTTAACTATTCCATTTCCAACGGTGTCTTTCCATCAATATGGAAAGAGGCCAAAATTACTCCTTTGCCCAAAAAATCAAATCCTACTTCCTTTTTAGAAAATCGACCAATCTCCATACTGCCTTTCCTCTCTAAAGTCCTAGAACGCCTGGTCCACAATCAGCTCAGTGCTTTTCTTTGCAAGAATAGTCTGCTGAATCCATTCCAATCCGGATTTCGTCCTGGTCATAGCACCACCACAGCCCTAGTAAACGTTTCTGATGACATACGTCTAGGTATGGATAGAGGAAATATGACGGTTCTCTGCTTACTAGATTTTAGCAACGCCTTCAATACCGTTATCCTACTCGCCATACTTCGCTCTCTTAACATATCTCCAACGGTGATTGACTGGTTTCGTAGTTACCTGTATGGCCGCCGGCAACGTATTTCCATAGATGAGTCCTGTTCTTCTTGGTGTTATACTTCTGCCGGTGTTCCTCAGGGTGGCGTCTTATCTCCTTTACTCTTCGCAATTTTCATAAATTCTATTTCCAAAAAACTTCTTTCCTTCTACCACCTCTATGCTGATGATTTGCAAGTTTATAGACAAACTCCCCATACGGATTTGGATGTCGCTATTAACATCATTAACTAGGACTTGGCTTCAATTTGTGAGTGGAGTGAGGCACACGGTTTGAAGGTTAATCCATCGAAGACTCAAGTCATTGTTGTTGGCAGCTCTAGGTTGATGCCCAAGATAAACTGGTCCCAGCTGCCTCAGGTTCTATTCAACGGTACTGCTATTCCAATAAGCGAGAAGGTTAAGAACTTAGGCGTTTGGATAGACAAACATCTTTCTTGGGGTCCCCAATTACAAGAGGTAAGTCGCAAAGTATTTGCTTCTGCCAAGTCCCTGAGACGGTTGCGTAACTTTCTGCCAACTGCCACTAAAATTGCACTTGCTCAGTCCCTCTTACTCCCTATCCTTGACTACGCTGATGTCAGTTATCTCGATCTCACTGAGGCACAACTTGATAAACTTGAGCGACTTCAAAATGTTTGCATACGATTTATATTTGGCTTGCGCAAGTATGATCACATATCCGATTTTCGTACGAAACTCAAGTGGCTTCCAATACGTCTTCGCCGGAACGTACACATCTTGTCTCTGCTCTACAGTGTTCTGTTCAATCCTAAAACCCCCGCATATCTTAAAGAACGTTTCAAGTTCCTTCATGACACACATACTAAATATCTTAGGTCATCGGAAAACTTGGGGCTGGAGATGCCAAGCCATTCCACCAATTTTTATGACAAGTCGTTTACAGTTCAAGCAGTGCGGCTGTGGAATGCTTTGCCCGTGTCAGTAAGGCAAGCTCAAACACTCACGATTTTTAAAAATATGGTTAAGGATCACTACCTTTCCTCTTGAATGTCGTCATTACGTACATCATTTCTTTTTGCTTTCATAATTATGTATTTAAATATATATTATATTGTTTGTATTATATGAAATTTATTAGTTTATGTATTGTATATATATAAATGGTACACCACGAACTACCTGCGTATCTTTTTTCTCCTTCTCTGTCAAATCCATCCAAAGGTTGTCTGTAAAAAATCGCTTTTAGCGATAAGACCGCCCATTGTGACACCCTATTAATTTTAAGTTCCTAATGTAATTTGTATTTTTGGTGTACAATAAAGAATATATCTATCTATCTATCTATCTTAAACGTCATGGTAACCCCCTTGTGGTTTTCCTACGTCTATTTTTGTACGCCCGTGACCGTTAATAGAACGATTATTTTCCAATTTACAAATACACCACTATTTTTTTTATTAGTACAAATATTTATAGGGCTTATTAGAAAAGGTCCTGTTATTATTTAAGTAAAGTCTTAATCTACACATTTTTTTTTTTGTTATTCTTGATAGGTTCGCGCTTGACCGCTATCTCACCTGATGGAAAGCGACGATGCGGTCGACGATGGAGCGCGCTTACCTAGAAGTAACCTATTCACTCTTGACTTAAAGAAAAACGTAACGGGAAAATATAAAAGCGAAATATCACTCACTGATTAATCAATCATAATTTGGCAGGTAGGTTCCTTATAGGGTGTAGACATCCACTAAGAAGGATTTTACGAAACTCCACCCCTGAGGAGGTAAAACGGGGGTTGGAATTTTGTATGGAGAAACCTACTTTTACGTGGGTAAAACCGCTGGCAGAAGCTTGTTAATAATATTCATAAACAGCAAAGTTATTAGCGTTTGTTTATATCCCAAAATGTCACTCAATTTAGGGAAAAATTGGGATGGATTATGAATGAACAAATGGCGATCAAAATGGAAAAAACAACTGCGCATAGTATTTCCTAGTGGCAATTGTTATGAATGATTGATTCAATTATGAATTTACCAATTATGACAAATTTTTTGTGGACAATTTTAGGATATAGTTTTTTTTTTTACTTTTAACTACACAAATATGAGTAACGAATACGGAAAGAGCTCCATTTTTTTGTACTAATTAAAATTGTATATGTATATCGTAATTTTTTCCTTAATTTTTTATCCTAACTTCTTCCTACGACATTGTTTGTGCACTCAGCGCACTGGATGAATTTAGTATTAAGCCTAATTACGCCATTGTCGATGTGTGACACGACGTGTTAAACATGTCAAGCGTGCGATACACCCTACATAGCTCCATCCCTTTGACAGTTCAGATTAGGTGGTCAAATCGATAGCGTTAAGAGCCAATGGTAAAAAGCCTCTTTAAAATCTGAATCTGAAAAAGGACAATGGTCACAGAAAAACTCTAGCTCTATATAGGGTGACTGGTAATTAGTGACCGATACTTAAACACGTGATTGTACTCATAATTACAAACAACTTTCCCAAAGAAACTTTTTTATACTAATTAATTTCATCACAATAACAAAACAGCAGCAGCAACAGTCTTTGGATATTATTTTACCGAAACATGTAGGTACATTGCTTACATCATCAATAACGGGCGCCGAGCCGCTAACAGCTGATCGGGTGAAGGCGCGCGCGCGAAATTCAAAGTTTCAAACAGCTGTTTTGTTATTGTGATTAAACTAATTAGTCTAAAAAAAAATTTTCTTTGGGAAAGTTGTTTGTAATCATGAGTACAATGACGTGTTTAATTATTGGTCACTAATTACCAGTCACCCTATATATTAATGTACCAAAAAAATGCAATTTTAGTAATAACTTCTTTATCTTCCTAAAAACCTAAACATTTCACTTAACTAGAGCAGGTACGGTCTAAGACATTTGCGCTTCGCGTTGTATTAAAGAGTCGGTCGTTGCTTCCTCGTCAGTGGCTCCATTTAAGGATTCCCCACTTGTTCTCGGGTAGATCAGCGTGTTGGCTGCTGTGTGGTGGTATACTACACTTCCGCCGGTGAATGGTGAACCTGGAAATACATAGAAAACATTGTATGAACATCATGTAAGTCGATTATTTTATCAAACAATCTGCCTAGTTTTTCTCTAAGGGTCCCTATGTTAGGATCGGCATGCGTCCAGCTTAGTGGTACTAATTTAGATGGATCGACTGCATATCTGACCTCCACAAGTAAAGGATTTCCTCCACAGGAAATCTGACCCCTGAAACTGAAGGCTGGGGTCAAATTTCCTGGCTTCTAACGAACTATTTAGTGTGCTTTTCAAGACACAGAGAAGGCACGATATTTAATGGCCAGTTGATCTAGTAGTTTGTGGCCCTGACTGCTATGCAATGATGAGTACGATCATTTGTTCTGTGTCTGGGTGTAATTTATCTATATCATGTATGTATTTAGAAATATATTTCGGTGTTTTATAGGGTGCATTTTGGAAAGTGTGCGCGGGAATCGCATGACTTGATTCCGCCATCTTATTTCTATCATCGGACAACCTAACGTACGGCGAGTATCCATCCTTACGTTGTTAAAACCTCTACGGTCCGGACCATGAAGGAATAACAAAGGTCCGGACTAAGCGTTTCGCCTCGTCGTTTATACTAAACATCGAAGGACTGGAACAATTTGCTTTCTGTGGTCTTCCCATCAGATTATAATTTAGGTGTCTTCAAGGCTAGATTGAATAGGCTCGTAATAAACTAGTGCGCCTCCCCATCAACGATTGCATCACTGCTTACCATCAGGTGGGATCGTAATCAAGCATTAGTTTATATCAAATTGAAAATATATATACATATATATAAGTATGTTTATCAGTTGTCTAGTACTCATAACACAAGCTCTGCTTAGCTTGGGACTTGATGGTGTTGTGTGAAAATTGAAGAATATTTATTGATTTTATTTATCGAACAGAAAATGATTGAAATGGAGGATACACCAAAAATAAAAATTGCAGATATGCATCAATCTACTATTTTTCCAACGGTTAAGCCCAAACTAATATTTAGTAGACCATTATTTATATTTCTTCCACAGGAAATCAGAAACGTTTATTTTAATTACAGGCACTTTTGAATTGTCAAAATGTCGGTCAGTCAAAAAAAAAAAGTGAAGCTAAATTGGACATAAGACCTCTTCACTTTTTCTCTTTGACTGAAAAGTCCGGCAAATGATCTAACCTAATAAATATAACGTGTATGTCATCACTATTCTAATGGTTACTAAAGCGCATGCTTATAATATATTTGCTACAAAACTAAGTTTGTAGCTTCATTACCAATGCATCGCCATCCCCTGCTGTCGTGAGAGTAATGAGAAGTATTATAATTTTCTTATAAGTTCAAAATGTGTGATTATGCGTATGAACGCACGTTTTACGTACACTTCCTGACGCGAATGCCATATCGACATTATTTCCTCCGGTCTCTCATAGATGATAGAACTATCGCTACATTTATTGTATGCTAGGTTCTGCCAGTAACTTTGCCAAGTTATCCCAAGGGAACATATGCATTCGAGGAAGAGTGATTCCAATAGGCTACGTCGCAAATCTGCGACGTAGCAATGTCCCGAGTCCGGCCAGGACGTGCCCAACGTTAGGTGTACAGCCCTCCTAGCCAAGTTACAACCGTTTCGTGTCGAATTCCGTTCTCCAATCGGTAACGCCTTGGTGTCAGCAATTGTAGAAAACGATAAGTTAGTAGGCATGTTGACGCACCTGAGTCGGCCGTTCGTTCTACAATGTCGTTCTACAATAACAAAGGATGTAGCGTTGAACATTGTAGAAACGATAACATTTTGAACGATGTGAACATTGTGAACTTGACTACAAATTTTCTATTCGTTGTTGAGATGTTGTCATCCATACATTTGATTAATTTTCGACTAGCGTTAACGATTGAAGATTATCAACTTGGCTAGGGATGCTGGTGGTCGCCGGCTGTTGCGGCTTTGCGCAACGCTTGCGATGCCGCGCGGCCCCGCCGACAACACGCCAGACACTGCAGGCGCTGTATCCACCCACCGGATGCGGAGGCCAAAGAGGCGGAGCTGTACAAGGGAATCACTATCTCTCGTACAGCTCCGTAATGCTTGAATGCGCTCCCACCTGATGGTAAGCGGTGATGTAATCGTTGATGGTGAAGCGCACTAGTTTACTAACAGGTTCAGCGCAGATCAAGGTATTTACTATACTCTTTGGAACGAGGTCTAATACGCTTCGTACGTGTCTTCCTTGCGGTGCAGGTAAGAAACACGTAGTCTTCCCTGCCTTGTGGAGGTCATCATTTCAATTTGCTTTAGTTTAGAAAATATATTAATATATAGGTACCTAAGATTATTACAACATAGATATTAAAACAGAATGCAGTGGTGTATTTTGTACTTTAATACGAGGTCACTTTGAGCTTGTACCGCACTTAGCCAAAAAATGCTTTACAGGTTCTAATAAGTCTAATTACTGTCATACTGACAGTTTTCAAACGAGGTCTTAAACGCCCCGTACCGCAGAAATGGAAATAATACTAAAATAAGTGCCACTCTTAACGTGTTAAGAGCCTATTCCCTCTAGCTTTGAAGACACCTAAATTATAATCTGACGGGAAGACCACAGCAGGCAAATTGTTCCAGTCCTTCGATCTACACGGTATAAACAACGAGGCGAAACGTTTAGTCCGGGCCGTAGAGGCGTCAACCTCGTACGTCGGGTTGTCCGATGGTAGAAAGGCGATGACGAAATCAAGTCATGTAATTTCCGCGTACACTCTCCTAAATGCATCCTATAGAATATATAATAGAATATAGAATACCGAAAAGCTACCTACGCCTGTGCTTCAAGCCTCTGGTTACAGGTTCTACCGTTCCCCAAAACAGTTTCTATGCTGAATGACCACCTTCCAAATCACTACTTGCCTGCGGCTTGATGCAATTAGAGACTCCTCCATGGACATGGTCCATGGCCTATCCTGTAGGAGTATTGATCGGATAGTACGGCACGGTAGCATTAATGACATCATCCGTCGGGCTCTTGCCACCGAAGGTGTGTCAGCTGTTTTAGAACCCAATGGCTTTGCACGTGATGATGGGAAGCGTCCAGGCGGAATGACTATAATGGCTTGGAAGTTGGGCGTAAGCCGTACGTCTTTCGAGCATAACTATCACCGTCCAGAAAAAACAATTCGTCATTTTTTCTCTGGTAGTTCTCGTTTAGCTAACGAAGAGTACTTACATAGGCATAACTTTGTTGCCAAAATTATTCATCCGCAACGTGCTTTGATATGCTCTCTTGTGGAATCGGAAGTACCATCATACCCCGACTCAGTTCTTAATAATAGTCATATCACACTGGCCCATAATCATCGTCTGACAGGACTATTGTAGCTTATAAGCCTGATTTACGGGTGGCGGCGGATGTGCAATGATTGTAGATATAACCGCTACGGAGGACAAGAACCTCGTAAAAACCGAGAATGATACAAAAATCAAGTATCTGTGGACTTAGCGACCATTGTGCCGATAGTCGTATCAGCCAATGGCTTAATAGCTAAGCAAACAACTTCTTGGGAAGCTCTCGTTAGACGGCTGGATCAAGGGCTTGATTCGGAAAGCGGTACTTCTGTATATAGCTCGTATTATTACTAGGTATTTTTCTTTGTAGCCCTGACCGCTGGTAGGTTGGACCCTGTCCTTGATACCGGTGGGCCACTTTCTATAATTTTAAAAGTTTTATTTTTTAATGTGTGTGTTTTTACCCGACTGTAAGAAGGGTTATGTGTTTCGCGCGTATCTTGTATGTATGTAATATTCTTTATTACTTCATATCTTCCAAACCGCTGAACCGATTTACATAATTAGCATATCGTTATTTTTAATATGTATAAATGTAGAAATAATGTGCAAATATAATTAATGTACAAAAATTAATTATATTTTTGAATATTTATTTAAAGAAATATGTAAGCTGTTGATCCCCGCACGAACGCCGGCGTTCGTGCGCCATTGTCTTACTATTGTGTCTCTAATTACGCTAATCAAGAAGAATTATAAGATTAAATATACCTATATACGTAAGTGAATAAATAAACACTTACTGTCATTGGCAGTCTTGCTCTCACCGTACTTGTTCCTTTTGTGCCAGATCTGCTGCATGACGACCACCACCAATATGAGGAGAAGCAGACAGGCACCGCCTATTGCTATAATAGTCGTATTCATTCCCGCCATTCTGGAAATTAAAATAAACTGCACCTCAGTACCTCATGGGCCGAAAGTGTATTTTCATCAGAAGTTAAAAAAGTACCCAAAACTGTGAAAGGCAATAGCAAAAGAAACAACTAAAATACAACAATAATATTACAAATGCAATAATTTGCTCGCACTACTTGCGAATGAACGACCAACCTGCGTATCTTTTTCTCCTTCTCTGTCAAATTCATCCAAAGGTTGTCTGTAAAAAATCGCTTTTAGCGATAAGACGACAGATTGTGACACCCTATTAATTTTAAGTTTCTACTGTAATTTTATTTTTGGTCTACAATAAAGAGTATGTAGCGACATCTATAGCGTCACACAAAAACTAATCCTGCATCGCGCAATTAAATTTCTTTGCGCGATTAGAACATATATAACAGCCCGAAATCATCTATCGGGCAGTTGCCCACCAGACATAACACCCGTCTGGCCGGAGGATCCTCCCTTTTCAACGGAGGTTTGCGGGACTTTACTCTCTGTTCCACCTACCTCCAAAAGTATATCTTTCTATTCGCGAGCCATCTTTACTGCAGCAACTGAAAGCATGTAAATAAGAAAGGTATCTTACTTGACGTCAGACACAACCCCCTCTGGGGTCACTACGGTTCCTAGGGTGCAAAGTGTTTTATTTTCACACCGACACTCTTGCTTGTCTTCATCTCCGAAACATTTACCGTTGCACAAATCGCAGTCGATCCTGAAGTTAAACACGTGACATAAGTTAAGTTCATAAATATATACAACTAAGTGCTTCGCCCTTGGAATAGTAAATAATAATAATATTTTTTAGAGGTTTTAAGAAATATTTAAAAATATATTACAATTAATAAAGTTCTTTATTGTCAGGCAACTAAGGTCAAAATATGCTGAGTTTTTTGGGTAAAGTAATATATGGTATAATTACAAAATCTCTAATATTTAAAAGATATAACAACTGAATCTATAATTTTATTTGATATAACATCAGTTAATATAATAACCGATTGATATAATATTCAAATAACTAATTTTTATAAGCATAACGTACATTGATTATAAAATCTATAGATAAACCATTCAAAAGAAATAAAACTTATTTAGTCTAATATCAAAGAACGAAAGCTTTTTATAAAACATAATGGCTTTTAACTTAACCTAATCTAAATGATTCACTAACATTAGAAGGAAATATTTAATGGTCACTGCTCTAACCTAACCTAACCCACATGATCACTTCGTTCGCTCGCCATCGCGTTCTAATGGTCACTATTCTAACCTGACCTTATCCAGGCGTGATTTTTAACTTTACTTGACCCAAAAAAATTACTAACATTAGAAGGGGATCTGGTGCTTGGCGGCCGCTGCCGCGGCACGCTCGCTACGCTCGCTCGCCTTCGCGCTTTAATGGTCACTGTTCTAACCTAACCTAACACACATACATGATCGCTTCGTTCGCTCAGCATCGCGTTCTAATGGTCACTATTCTAACCTCACCTAATAATAATAATTATTAATAATAACTGCATTATATTACAGTAACGCTTTTCAATACGTCGCGCCTACTTATAATACCAACAGTGTGTTATACGATACAGCTGCAACAAATATATATTTTAAACGATAAACCTAATAATTTTCGATGAAATAAACTTTATATCCAATATTATACGAAATATGTAAAGAAATTATATCAACAGTTGGTATATCTCACGTTTATTATATCTTGTGAATGTTAATGAAGTGAAAATATACTAAATAACTTTATATGATATGAGACGCACCCGAGTTATCTACTTACAGTTTAGCGGCGGCACATGACTTAATGTTGTCATCATATTCAAAGCCGGCAAAACATATGCACTCCCCATGCAAATTGCAAGTGCCATTCAAACATTGCTTTTCACAAGGCTTATAGCATGTGCTATGGTCTAACTCCTGCTTTTTATAGCCTTTGATACACGTGCAGTTATTTGGAGCCGAGCAGTTCGCATTAATACAAGGTGTAGAACAGTAAGGCTGGCAGCCTGTTTCTGTCAGGTTATAGCCATCATTACAGAGGCATTGGTTGGGGCTCAAGCATCGTCCATTAGTGCAGGGGGGTGAACATGTTGGTATGCAGACTTCCCCTTCTAAGACATATCCCTTGTGGCATAGACATGTCTCAGGCGCTGTGCAATTACCGTTTTTGCAAGAACTACATTTCGGTTCGCAGATGGAGTTGATGCGTTCATATCCTGTATGACAGGAACAGACATTTGGTGCGATACAGTCTCCATTTTTGCAAGAATCGCATTTTGGTTTACAAATTGAGTTCACGCGTTCATATCCACTATGGCAGGAACAGTTATTTGGTGCAATACAGTCTCCATTTCTACAAGAACTGCATTTTGGCTTGCAGGTGTTGTTAACGCTCTCATAGTTTTCAAAACAAGAACACTTATTTGGCGCAACACATTTACCATTACTGCAAGAATCACATATAGGCTGACAGTTTGAGCCAATGTGTTTATATCCTGCATGGCAGGAACAGTTGTTTGGTGCAATACAGTCACCGTTATTACAAGAACTACATTTTGGCTTACAAGTCGACCCCGTCCATTCATATCCTTTAAAACAAGAGCAGTTATTTGGCGCGATACAATCTCCAAAATCACAGCCGACGCAAGAAGGCTTACAGACTGAATTGTTTTCTGTTTTTTCATATCCGACATTACAAATACACTTGTTATAGGCAACGCATGACCCATGAACACACTCTGCTTCACATATTGGGTTGCAATTATTTTCATTTTTGGGGTCAACTTTATAGCCGTCGTTACATTTGCATTTATTAGGTTCGGAACAATAACCGTGTACGCACAATTTTGTGCAAATCGGTGTACAGGTGTCATTAATTCTCAAGTAGCCTTTATTGCACCTGCAGTCATTAGGTCCGACGCAGTTTCCATGTTCACAGTTGGAACATGTGTATGGGATACATTTGTGATTGACGAGTATGTGCATGGGCGCACAGGTGCAGATTTCGACGGCGGTACAAGTACCATTGAAGCATCCCAGACTGCATACTGGCAAACACTTAATGAGATCTTTGTCGTATCCGTATCCATTACAGCACAAAAGTCTCGTCTGTAATTTAGATTGATAAATATTTTTAATAACTTTTCATCCTGAAGCATTATCAAATAAAATTATTTAAAAAGGTTATCTTTTACATATAATAAAATATAGTTACTGCTGATGATAACAAAGAAACATTTTATTATAATCCACCGGTTATCATGAACTTGGACACAGACGAAATTAAAATTAACAAGAAAAGAGAACTTACTGTGAAAGATATTAGTTATCGTATTTGAAGTAAGTTAGAAATAATGTAACTACAAGAAATTTAAACCAAACGTACCATGGATTTCTTCCCTCTGACCCTGGAAAGGAAAACAAAACTATGCATTAGACATGGTTATTAAAAAAAACGTAAATTAGTTAAGTGGTATTCCCTGTAACTGGAACCCCAAAAAGCAGTCACTCACAAGTAGCCACATTTAAGTAAAAGACAACAAATAAAAATCATAAACAAACGATAAAGACAAGAGTCAAAATAATTAACAATGAAAAGGGTCCTTTTACCTCTAACATAAATTAACAACACGAAGAAATAATAACATTGCTTTTGGTGCACTAGGAGATAACCCTTATCCTGAGATAGCCAAAAGTTAGTTTGACATTTTTTGTTAAATCTACAAATTCAGCTCAGAGAAGATACATTTGACTAAAAATGAATGTTTCCAACTCCTGCCACCTAAAATTCAAGCCTCGTCGAGTATCTATTTGATACTGGAATCAGCCAAATAACTGTTGGTAAACCGAATTCTATTTGGAGAGTTTGTTTCCAATATCCTTATTTTTAACAGGTTGTAAGACTAATTCCAATTCAAAAGACTAGCTTCCTGATGTCGACGTAGAATTTTATCAACCGCTACCGCGATATTGAGAATTCAGATATGCAATGGAAAATTTCGTGAAATATAACATTATCGTTGTAAACAAAATTACTAGTATTAGTTTACCAGCCTTTATATCCTCGGTTCACGGCACTGAGAAATTAATCAGGAATATCCTATCTCCCTCACTGGTTGATTTCAATGTGCCGTGCTTCGCCGAGGCTATAGATACCTGGAGACTCGCTTGCCCGAATTCTAATCCGCCCGATTACCATCTTCCCAAAGACGGTGGGATGAGCCGCTCTGCAAAGTAGATCAAAAAAACTTGATTGAAACATCTACTGCTCCTGCGAAGCGTGCGCGCCTGCTGGCTGTGGGAGAGTGGGAGTCGGGTCTCTGGCTTCACGCACTACCATCGTCGAACATAGGCACCTTGCTCGATGATAATACTTTCCGCCTCACTGTTTCCTTACGTCTAGGCGCTCCCTGTTGTTCTCCTCATCGCTGCCATTGTGGCGAAGTCGTCAACAGCCTCGGACACCACGGTCTGTCGCATAGCCCGACACGCGAATATCAACGACATCATTAGACGTGCTCTTGTCTCCGTCGGCGTTCCAGCCGTATTGGAACCCCATGGCCTGGCACGCGACGATGGCAAGAGACCGGACGGCATGTCGTTATTCCCATGGAAGATGGGTAGGCCTTTAGTATGGGACGCTACTTGTGTCGATACTCTTGTGCCTTCCCATCTTCCTAACTCGTCGTGTTGTGCTGGTGCTGCCGCTGCGGCTGCGGAGAACCTCAAGCGGCGAAAATATAATAACCTTGTTGGAAGTTATATTTTCGAACCGTTTGGGGTTGAAACTCTCGGTTCGTGGGGTCCGAGTGCTCACAAGTTGTATAAAGATCTGTCAAAATGTCTAGTTGACACTTCGCGTGACCCAAGGGCTGGCTTTTACCTCGGACAGAGAATATGCATTGCCATACAGCGTGGCAATGCCGCCAGTCTTTTGGGCACATTACCAGTCGACAGCGATGTGGAAGAGTTTTTTGACGCCATTTTTTAGTTTTAGTTAGTTGTAATTAGATTAGGGTTTTTTATTATTATTTATTTTATTTTATTATAATTATAGTTAGTATTTTTAATGTGGATTAAATTTGTCAAATATAAAAAAAAAATATGCAAACAAATACTTTTAGATTGACATTGGACTATACGAGTATCTCTAAGTTGGTCAGCAGGATATAGCCTGTACTGTTTATACTACCCAACAGCAATGCACACAAATTATGCACCAGGATTAAATATGATAATGTATTTTTGTATTGGTAGATTGGAAAAAAAAAAATAGATAATTATATGTAACCGGTTCTTGGTATTTTATGCTGATTTATTTATTATAAACGCTCAGTAGCGTAATTTATGTTCTGCACGCGCTATCATTGACTGTTTTTAAATACATGGCTTGAAAACATGTTGACTAAACGTCTGATAAGCAGTGAATTACTTTGTAGGTACTGTGCTATATATTATGATATTTTATAATAATGAAACTTTTTGTTTTCTCTCTCCTCTAGTCCCATTATTTGGGGTCAGGTCTGTTCATTTTCTTGCGCCAAGTGACTCTATCTTGTGTTGCCAATTCTAGCAGTTGGGCTTGTTTAAGGTCTCTCTCTATATTGGACCACCAGGTCGACGGCGGGTGGCCTCTGCACATTTTTATTGGTTCTGGTAGACGCTGAACAATTTGATCTTTGGACGTGTCCCATACCATTAAAAGTGATTTGATATCATTTTATCGTACCATCGCTTCGTCGTAGGTGTTAATTTTGCACTCTGTACTCCCCCGACCATCTTAGCATCTTCATTTTGTTAGTATGGACCTTTTTGTTCATGCTATTTTTTTGCTGTACTGTATTCGGTCCCATACAATAACGCTGGACAGAAGTGATGTGACATCCGACACGCCGAGATATTTTCTTGTAATAAAAAAAGGATAAAAAAATTGTGGATATTTACGGCCCTTAGAGAGACGAGGCTTTAGTTCAAGTAGGTGTTTATAAACATACAGGAGTGTTCTACAGGTTCAAGGACGTTCTTTATCTGAGCGTATCATCTCTTAGAGACATGAATCTACCAAAACTCAAATTAATATTAACCCTAGATCACTAACCATTCGTATAATAGACGACGCGCACCTAGTGCTTTCGCCATTTCACCAACTTCCCGTTGCCCCCCGCCCCGCACTCTTTTAGTACCTTCCTGGGTAGTGAAATTAGTCACCCGCAAGGACTCATCGCGGATGCACGATAATTAGGTGGACATATATCGCGTGATCGTCGTCTCACAGACGAAAGGTTAGTAATGCTACCATAATATATCAACATAATATACCATAATACCATAATATACCATAATATACCAACTCACAAAGAAATTATAAATTTATTAGATTCTGATCATTGTGGACAGTTAATTACTTTTCAAAACCAAAAAAACATAGTGGCTAAAAAGAATATCACTGTTAACCCTAAAACTGCAAGTCGTTTAGAAACTTTTAAAACTAAACTCGTTAATAATTTACCAGACTTGTCTACATATGATGATCTCAATAACCAATATGAAGGTTTCTTTAACATGTACTGTAATCAATTTAATTCTACTTTTATACCTAAGACTATTTCGGTCAATAGTAACGTTTCGTTCTGTGAATGGGCTACCACTGGTATTCATAAAAGTAGAACTCGGCTTTACGAATTGTATGATGAAAGGGTTCTTGTTAATACTGCTGAATTTAGTTCATATGTGCGAAATTATTCAAAATTATTTAAAAAAATTTGTTCTATAGCGAAATCGCGTTATTTGAGTTCCAAAATTAAAAACAGTAATAATGTAATTAAAACTACTTGGAATGTTATAAATAGTGAAACTGGAAAGTCTACAAGACCATCTAGTGACTATAAACTTGTAATTAATGACAATGTGATCACATCGGACTCACAGGTTGCCGCGGCTTTTGAGAACTTCTTTTCAGAGATCCCCATATCAACAACAAAATCTCTGAACTCGTCACCCACTGCTGCAGAGTCTCTGCTTAAAGAAAATGTTAAAGTTTGCGATTCTGATTTTAATTTCGAACATGTGACTTATGTAGATATTATTAAGACGTTTAACTCCTTGAATGTAAAAAAGACTGCAGATTTATGGGGTAATTCTGTGGACGTTGTTAAGTCTATAATCCACATTATAGCTCCTTCTTTAGCTTTTATTTTTAATAATTGTATTGATCGCGGTGAGTTTCCTGATCTAATGAAGAATAGTAAAATAATTCCATTGTTCAAAACGGGTAGTACATCTGACCCCACGAATTACAGACCCATTTCAGTGCTACCCACTTTTAGTAAAATATTTGAGAAACTTATTTTAGAGCAACTACAAAGATTTTTTAACAGACATAAATTATTGCATACCAAACAATTTGGTTTTACAAGGGGTCGTTCAACAACCGATGCCGGTGTTGAACTTTTAGGACATATTTATAATGCATGGGAAGACAAATGCGATGCCCTGGGCATTTTTTGCGATTTGTCAAAGGCCTTCGATTGCGTTCTCCATGAAACATTAATCAGGAAACTACACCATTACGGAATCCGGAACTCCTCCCTGGATCTTCTTACATCTTATCTGAGTGAAAGGATTCAGAGAGTTGATGTAAACGGAAAAAGATCTCCTGGATCTGTAGTAAAAATGGGTGTCCCTCAGGGTTCAATTCTTGGCCCATTTTTGTTTCTTATATATATAAACGATTTACCTTACCTCATAAAGGATAACCATAACATAGTGTTGTTTGCAGACGATACTTCACTTTTGTTTAAACTTAAACGTCAGCAGCCGGTTACTGACGATATAAATATAGCACTTTCAAAAATAGTACACTGGTTTGATGTAAATAACCTTCTACTTAATGAAAAAAAAACTAAATGTATAAAGTTTACCATGCCTCAGGTTAGGCAAGTAGAAACTAGTGTGCAAATAAAAGGTAAAGAGTTGAGTCCTGAAGATAATACAGTGTTCTTGGGCATAACTCTAGATGCTAAGCTGCAGTGGGGCCCACATATAGACAAATTATCAAAAAAACTTAGCTCTGCAGCATACGCTGTTAGACAGATTCGAAATTTAACTGATGTAGAGACTGCCCGTTTAGTTTACTTTAGCTATTTCCATAGTGTCATGTCGTACGGTATTCTACTGTGGGGAAATGCCGCCGAAATACAGTCAATTTTTGTATTGCAAAAAAGGGCTATTCGTTCTATTTACAAATTAAGTCCCAGATACTCCCTCAGAGATAAATTTAAAGAAATCAATATAATGACTGTACCTTCACAGTATATTTACGAGAATATTGTGTATGCACATAAAAATATAAACATGTTTAAAAAATACAGTGATGTTCATAATTTTAATACTAGGAACAAACACAAATTTGTGGTTCCTACAACCAGGCTGAAAAAAATAGGGGGCTCATTTAGATGCCAATGTATACACTTCTATAATAAACTTCCTAGTCATATTCAACAACTAAGCCTTAATAAATTTAAATTATTTGTAAAGAGAAAACTTTGCCAAAAGGCTTTTTACACTATAAAGGACTATGTTGAGGACCAAAAGGCTTGGGATTGACCTGCTCCAGTAGGTACGCACTGCAACTGTTGTCTTATTATTATTATTTTTTCTTTTGTTTTTATTTCAATTGTGCTTTTTATTATTTATTACAATTCGATATTGTAGATTATTTTTACTTTGCAATTTAACTTTTTTTTTTTTTTTTTTCTTCTATTAATTTTTGACAAAAATGTTTACTTTGCTAAAGTATTACATTTTGTAAACTACCTATATTTTTCCTTTTATTATTGTGAACGTGAGGACTATGTTGATTGTTTTTTTTTTTTTTTTCCTTTTCAGTAATTTTTGATGTGTCTGGCAATTTGAGTATTTTCTGCGGCCTAACCAAATGTCCTTTCCTTGGTATTGTTCGTCAAGTCGTTGAGCTCCTTAGTAGTCCTGAGTTGAGCTTTACGAATACTGACAAATGCTTGCACTGACTGGACAGGTCCACTCAAATCTGTATGGTTCTTTCTTCAAAAGACCATTTCAGACAAATCTGCATGGTTCTCATGTGATTTGACCATTACATATTTACTGTATGGACTTTAAAAGAGACTTTGACCCCTGAGTTTGTTTCGGTGTTTCTTCTCAGGGTAGTCAGCTAGGAAACACCGGCCTCATCTAGTTTAAAAATGACGAAAAAAAAAATTGACGTGTAAAAGTGTTTTTTAAACCTATTTACAAAATAAATATCATTTATCATTTATCATTTATCATTTATCATTTATCATGCTGTATAGTTTTTAGTAAAGTTGTACATACTTTTATGCTTTTGTTTATATTGTTAATTTTTGGAAAAGTTAATAACTTTTATTATTTACGAATTAATTATTTATATTATGGTTTTATGACGTGAACTCTATTTACCTATGATGTTTTTTTTATATTTTATACCGAGTTTTACAATATTTTTGTGTATTTTCTTGCCTTAATTTTATTTACCTATTATTATATTTATTATTTTCTATTTTAGATGGATTTGAGAAGCGTAGAAGGCAAAATTGTGCAATGGTTAGCTGAATCGGACACCGAATCTTTACCTGACAATGAACCTTATTCATCCAGTTCTGAGGAAGAGAATAATGTTGATACGGAAGTACATGTCCCTTCTGAGGAAAGTGAGGAAGAAGCTTCAGACTCTTCGGGGGACGAATTGTTAGTTTCACGTCGCGGGCGTAATCGAAGGTTAGTCTTAGATTCTGATGATGATACAATAAACACGGATCAGGCGGAATCCAGCAGTGATACTCAAACACAAGTACCGCAATTACATCCGACAGTTATTCGGCCGAGCCAGCGTAACTTGTACGGTAAGAACCGACACAGATGGTCAACAAATCCTCGTGACCCACGCACACGTACAAGTAGTCGTAATGTGATACATATCGTACCTGGTCCTTCTGGATTGGCTAAAGAGGTCTCAGAGCCAAAGGAACTATTTCAACTTTTTGTGACGGAAGAAATGATCGATGCCGTCGTGCAATTTATAAACGCAGATATTGATATAAAGAATAATAAGTACAAACTTTCAAAATTCACTACTTCTCAGACGTCGGCTAATGAAGTCAAGGCTTTACTGGGTCTACTTATTCAATCTGCTGCCCTGAAAAGTAATCATTTGCCAACTCGGATGTTATTTGACACAAAAAGAAGCGCAAACACCTATAAGGGCTGCATGAGTGCTGAAAGGTTTGATTTTTTACTAAGATGCTTGAGATTTGACGATAAAAACACAAGGCAACAAAGAAGGGTATCTGACAAACTGGCTCCCATTAGAGATTTCTGGGAAAAAATTATAGATAATTGTCAGCAATGGTACAAGCCAGGTTCATACGTTACGATAGATGAACAACTTCTTGGTTTTAGAGGACGCTGCCCTTTCAGGATGTACATCCCCAATAAACCGAACAAATATGGTTTGAAACTTGTTATGATGGCGGATTGTAATACAAAATATATGTGCAACGCTATACCTTATCTAGGAAAACACACTAACACCGGTAACGAACCATTGGCTAGTTATTTTGTAAAAGAGATAGCTAAACCCATATATGGATCAAATCGGAATATCACAATGGACAACTGGTTTACGTCAGTTACCCTGGCCACAGAATTGCTAAAACCGCCTTATAAGCTGACAGTCGTGGGTACATTGCAAAGCAATAAACGTGAGATCCCGAAAGAAATGCAGAACAACAAAAATAGACCAGTAGGCACTTCGATGTTCGGCTTTGACAGAGATATGACTTTAGTCTCATACAAACCAAAATCAAATAAAGTCGTATACCTTCTATCTACGACTCATGACCAACCTGCTATTAGCAACGGCTCCAAAAAACCGGAAATTATTGAATTTTACAATTCAACTAAAGGAGCAGTGGATACAGTGGACCAGATGTGCTCAATTATGAGCACAAGCCGTAAAACCAACCGATGGCCGTTGTGCTTATTTTACGGTATACTAAACATATCTATAATTAATGCTTATGTCCTGCACGTATCACACGAGATCCGTAATAATAAAAAACCTACAAAAAGAAGGGATTTTGCCTTAGCAATGGCAGAAGAACTTATGGCACCTTGGCTTCGTGAGCAATATAACACTGTGACTTTGCAGCGTAATTTGAAGCAAATTATCGGCGAAATTCTAAAAATAGATGTTTCTGACGAACAGTCAAGTCAAGAACAACCAAGAAACCGAAAAATTTGCAGTTATTGCCCAGCGAAAAAACGTCGCATGACCAAATACTTTTGCAAGGGCTGCAAGAGGGCCATTTGTGGCGAACATACAGTTTCTATGTGTAATTCCTGTACTGATTAAGATATTTCATTATTTTTTATTATTATATGATACGTTAAAAGCTTAATTACTGTGAACTTTATTTTGATTAAAGAAAATTAAACAGATCTTTATTATTATTATTTTTTTTCGTAGTCTCAGAGACGAAAGGTTAGTTACAGCGTTACTCGAAAATAAGGTTAGTGAGCTAGGGTTAAGTACAATTGTTTCATTCATATGATTAGAGTGACAGTATGGTACGTCTGTAAATTAATATTCTCAAGGAATTATTGTAATATATTCGTGAATGAGACTTTTGTTCTCGTGATTGTCGGCTCGGGCAACGAAAGTTTCAATTTTAACAGAGCTTCCCTTATACCAACTCAAAAATCTGTGGAAGTAGGTATATACATATGCATGTAAATATGTCGGAAGGTGAATCATATGGTTGATAGTAATATTATGTACAAAATATGTTGATGTCGTTAACGTATGTCATAAAAATGAAATACATAGTGCAAACATATAGTACAGTGTTGGTCTGTGATTTACAGTAATACAACCATTCCTACACTCGCGCTCAGTTTACATAACCATTAAAGGGTCGTTAACCCTTCAGGTATTCTAAGGAACATCGAAATATAAACATATATGTACCAAAATATCTGGTATAGAAGAATAAAACTAAACTGTGCAAATGCTCTAAGCTGCAGAATATTTCGCTTTTGTTTTAACCTTTTGACGTGCGTAATTAGAGACACAATAGTAAGACAATGGCTTGCGGGCGCCGGCTACCGCCTGAGCGTTAATGAATTAACCAATACAACACAGCATATAATCAGCCTTATAATGATCCTACTTGTAATGTACACTACACCTCTGAGGTTGATATAATTAGGTATGAACAAGTTTCACCACAATATATATTGATATCGGCTCGCAGCAAGCACCCGCGTCTTCACTTAGCGGCGGTCGATCGGGCAGTGCCCCCCGCCCCGCGATCTTGCGCGTGCGATGCTCGAGACGACAGATATACAACCATAATTGTCTATACACTACATCCCTCCCTTATTGTTGTTTTTTCTATAATAAATATAAATAAGGAATATTAAGGAACTGTGATCACGTTAACGTACAAATTAAATACATTCATAATCACAAAAACATATAGTAATTTAATAACCATTTTTTACATACGTACATCAAGTACAATCATCACGTCCTTATTCAAATTATGTTTAATCACTAATCATCAATTATTTTGCCATTATTGTCCATTATTTTATTCACTCGAGTTGTGATTGATTTACATCACTATTATCGTTTGTTTGAGTATTACTAGCATTATTCTCATCATCTAGCACCTTCCATTTTCCTTCCACTCGTTTTAGGTGTACGACGTTCCGTCTGATTCGCTGACCAGTTTCATCGTTCCGAAGACTTACGTCCCCTCCTTTATTCGCTTCGACGGTATGTGTTTCGGGTTCATAGTTTAAGCTCAGCTTGTTTTGTTTAGTCATGTTCTTGACGTATACTTTATCTCCAACTTCTAATTCACAACTAGCGGCTCTTCTCTTCCCATCCGCATATTCCTTCCCTTTTTCTTTTAGTTCCTTATCTCTATCCCTCATTTCAAGATCCTCCGAGAGATGCGTCATGTCCTGAATCATAGGCAGCTTGTCTCGAAATTGTCGTCTAAAAAACAGTTCTGCAGGTGTTTTTCCTGTAACTGTGTGGGGTGTACTATTGTACATCATCATGTACTCACGAAGAGCCTCCTTCCAGTTCTTTTTCTCTACTTGAGAAATCTTGAGGCGTTTTAGGATGTCCCTATTCTGGCGCTCCACTTCTCCGTTTTGTTGCGGCCAGTAGGGGATGGTATTATAGAGTCGTATGTTCCTCTCTGCACCGAAACTTTAAAGTCTTTGCTGGAAAATTGTCTCCCGTTATCAGATGTAAGTGAGACCGGATTGCCGAGTCTGCTAAAAATGTCTTTAAGCATTCCGATTATTTCGGAGCTGGTTATGGTTTTGCATGTTTTCACCTCTTTATATCTGGTGTAATAATCCACAACTACCAGGATATAATCTCCACTCGGTAAGGGACCCATGAGGTCAATTGCTATGTCAACCCATGGCTCGGAAGGTAAATCTCTTCTTTTTAATAGGTTTGGGACGCTGGGACCAGAGACCAGGATGCATCCTTTACAGGCTTTGCATATGTTTTCAGCATCTTTGTCGCACTTAGGCCACCATACCTTTGTCCTCAATCTGCCCTTCATCGCGACTATCCCCGGGTGGCCTTCGTGCGCAGCTTCCAGAACTCTTCTGCGTAATTTGATTGGGATTACAATTTTCGTCCCCCTGAGGAAGATATCGCCATGAAAGCATAATTCATTCTGGAAAAGTTTATAGGCTTTAACCGTTTCATCCCAGTTTCCATCGTAAAGGCCTTCTCTAACCTTCTGCATCTCCAAGTGAACTCTCAGTGATCTCTTGTAATGGGATGGCTACTGGTCGTGCAGATTCGGTAACCGCTTGAACATGGTCTTCAAATAAAGCCGTCGGGTTTGTTACAATTTCACAGAGTCTCGATAGTGGATCGGCTATGTTGGTCTTCCCCGGGCTATATTTCACCTTGAAATTATAGGATTGCAGCCTTAACACCCACCTTTCAATGCGAGCGGATGGTTTGGCTTTCGGGCCAAATATCACCTCCAAGGGCTTATGATCCGTTACTAGATCGAACACCTTGCCATACAGGAATATGTTGAAATGTTCGACTGCCCAAACTAGGGCTAAGGCCTCTTTTTCTGTTTGGCAGTATCGACGCTCACAGCTGCTGAGGGTTTTATTACCGAATGCAATTATTCTCGGCCCATTATTGTTGATTTGCACCAGCACTGCTCCCAGACCCACAAGACTGTGGTGATTGCAGATGCAAATCTGCAATCACCACAGTCTTATCATGAGGATTGTAGTAACCTAAATTTGGTACCTTCATGAGTGCTGCCTTGAGATCATTAAATGCGTTCTTTTGGGCATCTCCCCAGTCATCTTGTATATCCGTGTTTCTACCCGTTCTTTTCCGTAGCAGTTGCTTGAGGGGTTCAGTTACCGTTGCTAAGTGGGGAATCCATTTTCCCACGTAATTCACTAAGCCCATAAAACTCTGCAGTTCAGCGATATTCGTCGGGGCTCTGAATCTTTTTATAGCCACGATATACTTGTCTAGTGGTTTGACTCCCTGTTCTGACAGTTCATGCCCTAGGAAGTGGACTTTCTTCATTCTAAAAATGCATTTGTCTTCCCTCAACATGACGTTATTTTCCTCTAACACTGCTATAACTTTTTTAAGCCTTAAGTCGTGTTCTACTACGTCTTTCCCAAATGTCAAGATGTCATTGATGAAGTTGATGACTCCTTCGCAACCTAAAAGGATTCGTTCCAGTGTTTTTTGGAAAATCTCTGGCGCACACGAGATACCAAACATCATCCTTTTGTATTGATACAATCCTTTGCTGGTAATGAAGGTCGTGATATGTCTTGAGTTTGGGTGAAGTTCGATATGATGGAATGCATCTCGTATGTCTAGCTTACTAAAGATTTTGGCGTCTCGAACTTTTGGCAACAGTTCTTCCATCGTTGGCAGTGGGTGGTTTTCACGTTGTATAGCCGCATTTGCTCGGCGCATATCGACACATAATCGGATGTCCCCTCCGTCTTTTAGCACAGGGACTATTGGCGAAATCCAGTCAGAAGGACCTTTCACGACTTCTATAATGTCCCTTTTCAATAATTCTTTCAGTTTCCTCTCTACTTTTTCTTCGAGCGGGATGGGAATCCTCCGATACGGGTGAGCAACGGGCTTCACTGAATCGTCAATCGGAATGGTAACTAAAACATCTTTAAATTTTGGAAACGCCTCAGTTTCAACCTGGTTGATATCCAAATTGATCCGAAGTACTCCCAATGAGGTTGCCGTCACACGTCCAAGTAAGTCACGCGTTCCGTTTTCGATCACGTAGAATGTTGTGATGTTCTGTGATGTTCCGGCAAGTTTTATCGTAGCTTTGAATGATCCTAACAGCTTCAGCGGTGTTGCACTCCCGTAAGCTACGAACGTTTTGTCAGGATTCGGATCTTGACTTTTAACTATAATAAATAATTGAATAGTTGAATGAATTTTAACTTGGGCGTTATCTTTCTTCATTCTTTCCCAGGTTTGGTCCGTTATAAGATTGTGCTTGCAGCCCGAATCTATCAACATCTCCACGTTGGTTCCACCTATGTTACATGTGACCTTTGCGTCGTTCTCGATATTGAAAATGTAGTCGACTTTTCTTTCATCCGTGCTTATATTTGCAGCTTCTTCGATATTATTTGTTGTCCTGTTTTTCTTCTTTATTCCTTGACTGTTCGATGATTCTTCTTTCAATTTCCTCTTCTGAGTTTGCCTTGTCCGACATTGATTCCTGAAGTGTCCGAAGATGCCACATTTAAGGCAAGCCTTTCCTTTTGCAGGGCAGTTGTTGTCACGGGCCAAATGTCTGGTACTTCCACATCTACCACATTCCGATCTTATTTTTTTTTTTGCTTCTCCTTCCATGTCTCTGTACTCACTCTGTTGATTGACTGACTTTCTACAGGTTTCGTACCAAAGTTTTCTAATTGACGATCTACAGCTTCCAGTGCATTTGCTTCTGCAACTATTTCATCCAAAGTGATCTTGTCCCCTGTTTTCAATATCTTCTTTCGGAGTTCTTCTGACTTACCTTTTTCAGTTATTTGTTCTATGATATGCTCGTCTTCGTTTCCATCAAACTGACATTTTTTGGCCTATAGTCGAAGTCTGATAAGAAATTTTTCGAATTTCTCATCCTGTTCTTGTTTTAGGAGACGAAACAAGTGTCGCTCATATACTTTGCTCTGTTTAGGTGCAAAGTAACTATCTAATTTTTCGATCGCGATGTTAAAAAGTTCACCTTCAGTTGAATTAGCTCCCGGGATGTTGTAGAAGATTTCGTGTGCGTACGCGCAGCGGAATGTTGTTGAATTTAAAGATTTTAATTATGCAGATATTTAGTGTATGACGTCGTATAATTGTGTATGGTAAAAAAAAATTTGTGCACGCAACCATTGTGGAGAAATTCACCAAAAACTGATTCCGCTGGGCGAACGTTGTCCTGGCGGAACTTTTTTTAATCCATAGACTTTAGAAGAAAAGAGATGTGTCCAAAAATTAGTGTGTATTTGTGTGTAATTGTGTATGTATGAATAAAACTAGTGCATGCATAAACTTCGGAGAAATTCAAGTTTCCGCTACGCGAACGTTTGGCCATTAGCTAGTTTTCATATAAAGCGCTTACATAGAGAGCTGTAGATTTTTACATACGTTGTTTTAAATTTGTTTATATTTGTTTAAAAAACAGATTTAGAAAAAATCGTAGGGCTTAAAAGATAAAAATATAAACGTAAAATACGCTTATTAGGTCTTAGTTCTTAAAGTATGCACTTTGGGGTCTAGATTTTCACGTTTATACAAACCTTGTAAGTGTCTGCAACATGTTGCCAAGTATCAATGATGTTCCGTTAGTAACTAAAGAGTTATAGGACAAATTTACCATGAACAGATCACTGTTTACAAAGCAGTCAAATATCACGACGTTCTGAAGGAATTGCATGGTAATATGTATGTCAATAATTAGTGTATTCATTCAACTATTCTTATGCAAAATTTCATGTCATTAAATTCAGTAATTAAAGAAAAACAATTATAATACTGACGAAGCATCGAAAACCTACATAACCCGACCAAGTTCGGATGGCTACCAAAAAGCGGCCGTGCCATATATCTAAGAAACGTTCTTAACCTTCCAATATAGTATTTATTAATATGGTACAGTTGCGTACACAAGCGTTAGGAAAAAATAAAACAATTGCATTTCTTGAATGAAAAATATTTTTTTAATAATAACGCCACTATCTACGATAAAAACAAATCTTCAATTAACAAGTACTTCTCTATTTAAATATCCGCGTAAAAAATATTTTTAATTACATATAATACTTAATTATGTAATTATAATAACGTTAACAAACGCTTGCAATGACAGCAATAGACTTAAATGTGTTTTAACTAAAATAGATTATGAACTAGCTTTTGCCCGCGACTTCGTTCGCGTGGATGACGAAACTTAGGGTAAGTATAATATTTCGAGCTTCAATAAAAATTAAAATCACATCACATAACTAACCTATTCAGTTGTTTAGATTTGATCAACATTAAAAAAGTGCTTATAAACTAAAACATTGGTATAAAAAAGGTATTTTCAAGAAAATATTAAATATTAAGCGCATACTTAAATAAAGTACCTACGTAAATAGTACCTACTTTCTGTCATAGTCAAATACATTTAAAAAAGTAGGTGTACAAAAATAAATGACCTATAAATTATATCGAAACAACAATTGTGTTATCACCTATACCAATTCAATACCGGTATTATACTGTAAATTTTGGGATGTTACCTAAATATATTGCACGGCCGCTTTTTTGTAGCCATCCGAACTTGGTCGGGTTATGTAGGTTTTCGATGCTTCGTCAGTATTATAATTGTTTTTCTTTAATTACTGAATTTAATGACATGAAATTTTGCATAAGAATAGTTGAATGAATACACTAATTATTGACATACATATTACCATGCAATTCCTTCAGAACGTCGTGATATTTGACTGCTTTGTAAACAGTGATTTGTTCATGGTAAATTTGTCCTATAACTCTTTAGTTACTAACGGAACATCATTGATACTTGGCAACATGTTGCAGACACTTACAAGGTTTGTATAAACGTGAAAATCTAGACCCCAAAGTGCATACTTTAAGAACTAAGACCTAATAAGCGTATTTTACGTTTATATTTTTATCTTTTAAGCCCTACGATTTTTTCTAAATCTGTTTTTTAAACAAATATAAACAAATTCAAAACAACGTATGTAAAAATCTACAGCTCTCTATGTAAGCGCTTTATATGAAAACTAGCTAATGGCCAAACGTTCGCGTAGCGGAAACTTGAATTTCTCCGAATTTTATGCATGCACTAGTTTTATTCATACATACACAATTACACACAAATACACACTAATTTTTGGACACATCTCTTTTCTTCTAAAGGCTATGGATTAAAAAAAGTTCCGCCAGGACAACGTTCGCCCAGCGGAATCAGTTTTTGGTGAATTTCTCCACAATGGTTGCGTGCACAAATTTTTTTTTACCATACACAATTATACGACGTCATACACTAAATATCTGCATAATTAAAATCTTTAAATTCAACAACATTCCGCTGCGCGTACGCACACGAAGATTTCTTGTAGCTCGGGACCACCGAAATGTAAAAGACTAGCTCGTTTTTTTTTTCGGTGTCTATGCCTGCCGCCTCTAGATAAATGTTTAAGCTTCTTTTCCATCTCTCCCAACGGACGGAGACTGAACCAACCTCCCCTTCACATTCGAACTTCTCTAAGGTGTACTGTGCCATTTGGGGCTACCTGTTGACAAGGTAAGTAACTATGTTGCATATTTATTGATTTTTAACACGCTATCGCAATCTAATGCTTGTGATAAAACATCTACTGTACGTGACTGTACCTATGCTTTAATTAGTACCTTACGTAGGTATCTATGCCCGCAGTACACCTTATGATAAAATGTACTCATCATGGCAAAACACCCTGTGTGCACATGACACGCCGTCATGATACTGTGCAGTACCGTGGCCTGGCGCGTGAGTATTACCCAGCGCGCGGCCGCCACGCGTCGAATGGGTGCTCAAAGTGTAATTAAACATAAAATTTTAAACCGTGAAATCTTCGCAATTTAATGCAAATTGTACACTAAGTATTCATCGATATCCGCAATTTAATGCTATACCGATAAATCTCCGCAATTTAATGCAAATTGTACACTAAGTATTCATCGATATCCGCAATTTAATGCTATACCGATAAATCTCCGCAATTTAATGCTCAATCGCAATTTAATGCTCAATAGTTAAACCCGCTCACCGCACGATACTTTCGGTGATTCTCGAATAAAATTGAATAAACTAGGTAGGTAGGTACGTTTGGTAAATATGTAGGTATTTCATTCCCCTGATGTACACCCATAAAAACCTAGATTGTAGATAACTAAAACGCTAATAAAAGAATACCTACGCATCTCACGGCCAACTGAGAACCTAGTTACTTTAGATTTCCTTCTATTTTTCTTAATTAAAAAATAATAATACAGTCAATATCAGTTAGTAACAATGATAACAGTAAATACACATTTATTTTATGGGCAAGAACTACAATACCGTGGACCGAATCATTAACTTTAGAATAGTAACTATTAACTACCTAAATTGATTAACGAAACTCGTGAGGGTTTGTGGTTCATTTTACCTATTAAAATTTCTTATACAGCTCTATAGGTAATAAATACTGAGGCTCGAACTCAAGTAGGTAGGTAACTTGTAGGTTACCCACACCACAGCCGTAACTGAATAAAATAACATCTGTGAAAAAACCCAGCGGGTAGTCACATAATAATCACCTTGTTATAAGCTTGGTAGTTTGTCATGCATGCATTTACAGCCAGTGCCTCGTGATCCGTAAGTTTTATTTATTCGACGATTGTAGTCGGATAGTATATATATTTTGACCACGTATGTTGTTCTCTTTTCTTTTGTTATTAAATGTAAAAAAATTAAAATACTCACAGTTTTCCTCGCCGCCACATGTAATGTACACTACACCTCTGAGGTTGATATAATTAGGTATGAACAAGTTTCACCACAATATTATATATTGATATCGGCTCGCAGCAAGCACCCGCGTCTTCACTTAGCGGCGGTCGATCGGGCAGTGCCCCCCGCCCCGCGATCTTGCGCGTGCGATGCTCGAGACGACAGATATACAACCATAATTGTCTATACACTACACTACTGCTAGGAATCAAACCTGCTCACCAGGAGAGCGAATGGGCTGTAATCGACACGGGGGCCCAGTGCGAATTGTTGGATGTCACATATCTTCGAATTGTTCTAGGACATGCCGGAAGAAAACATTATGAGGACATAATGTTTTCTTTCACTGTTTTGAGGGCAATGGTGATTAAAATATTTATATTAAATACTAGCTTTCACCCACGTACATAAAATAAGCCTATGTCACTCAGGAAGAAAGCAACTTTCTATCGGTTACAGGAATCCGGTTATATAAACCCTGAAGATTTTATAATTATTGATATTTTAATAGAAATGGCTGTTTTACTGTGAAAATAGTATTGTGGTGACCAGTTTTCTGTTATCTTACCTCTTCTCAGCTAGCATAATTTCACAAGCTGTCTTATTCTTAGTTAACTCACACGGTGCATCACTATAGGAATAATCAGTTAATTTTATTTATGTTGAGTGTGTTTGTGTTTATGTCCTACATCCTAATTGTTGTGATTTGTGGAGAGGTATAAAAAATATTGTTTTTTTTTTACTATTCAATTTGTTTATTTACATTTACAAATACTAAATAAAATTACAATAAAATAAAATAAATAATAATAAAAACCCTAATCTAATTACAACTAACTAACTAAAATTATATTGTTATATTTTGAATACTGCTCTATGTAAGTTATGTTTTATAATATTGATAATTATATTACGTCCTAATATTGTTATAATAATCTTCATTTTTTTACGCCGGAAGTTTGAAGAATCTTCAAGTTAACTACTTGTTGATTCTTCAGAGTTGCGGCAAATATTAAAATAGAAAAATCTCCAATAAAAAGAAATAAACAAAAAGTCTTACTTAACAACTTCTTCACAAACAGTAATGTCATCTCTTTTCAAACTTTCACACAGTTGGAAAAAAATATATTGTTATATTTTGAATACTGCTCTATGTAAGTTATGTTTTATAATATTGATAATTATATTACGTCCTAATATTGTTATAATAATCTTCATTTTTTTACGCCGGAAGTTTGAAGAATCTTCAAGTTAACTACTTGTTGATTCTTCAGAGTTGCGGCAAATATTAAAATAGAAAAATCTCGAATAAAAAGAAATAAACAAAAAGTCTTACTTAACAACTTCTTCACAAACATTAATGTCATCTCTTTTCAAACTTTCACACAGTTGAAACAACTGAAGTATTAGTAACACTAAGATCACTACACGCGCGGGTTTACGCTCCGTCATTTTGTTCACATAAGTATCATCCGACGTCCACGATTTCTAAGCAAATGCAAGTTACTGTTCTATTTTCCTTATTTTATATTTCATTAATGTACCACTATGTTGTGGTGACTCAGTAATGAGCCCTAACAATAATCGCTTTCCGTAGGAGAGTGTATACCCACAATATTATTCATCGTAACTCGAGTGCGCGTAACACCTATGTTCTTTTGTTCCGACATAAAAAATAAATATCCTTGCAAATAGTGACCCTAGTGATTTGATTTCGATAAGGACAGGAAGCATTGTGACTATTATTGGTTTATTGTTATAAATTTCGTGGTGTAAACTGCAAACAATTAATCTAGTGTTAAAAAACAATTGGGAAGTAATTATATGATTAATACATTTATTCCACTCTAAAGTGGGGGTGTTCAAAATGGCTGACTTGAAAGCGTCGACTGCTTCTTCACCGGACCGGAACCTTTGACCACGAAGACTCTTCTTAATTTTAGGAAATGTAAAGAAATCTTTAGGGCTTAGGTCAGGACTGTATGGAGGATGGTCAAGAATTTCTACTTTTTCCTGCTTCAAATACTTAATCGTTTGACGAGCGCTTTGTGAGCTTGCGTTGTCGTGGTGCAGGATGATGCGTCGCTTTGAGTTAGATTTTCGAAGTTCGGCGATGACTTGTGGTGAACAAACTGTGGTATAGCACTCTGCGTTAACTGTTCTACGATCTTCAAGTGCAATAGTCGCAACATGGCCGGTTTTTCCAACAAACGTGGCCACCATCTTCTTTGAAGTGTTTCGAAAACGAACAACTTTAGTCGGCTTTGGCTCGTCTTAAAAGACCCAGATTGTAGATTGTTGTTTGAAATCAGGATCGTAGGCATAGATCCAAGATTCGTCACCACTGATGATGTCGTAGACGTGATTTGACTCTCCTCGGTTGAACCTTTGCAGAGTTTTCTTACACCATCTGACGCGGGCCGCCTTGTGATTGTCGGAAAGCAGATGCGGTATCCAACGGCAAACTAGCTTTCTCACACTAAGCGCTTCATGTAAGATCTTCTGAATGGTTGTCCCTGAGATGCCTAATAGAACCTCTATCTCTCGATACGTCACATGACGATCTTCGAGAATTAGTTGTCTCACAGCAATGATGTTATCTTCAGTGAAGGCGGATTTTGGGCGTCCCTCGCGAGATTTATCACTAACACTTTACACAGATAGACAAAGCTTTAATTGATTATAAGGTTTTAATATGCTAAAAATTCAGTTTAGTAAGTAATACGAAGTATTTGACAATCAATGCTTATAGAGAAACATAGAACATACTTAGAGTTGTAGCAAAGAGTTTACATCACCAGCGTTCGACAGTCCGCAGACATGGGGCTTCATCACTGAACACAGATGTTAGCTCTTCAAAATACTGAAGCCGTGTCAGGCCTCTTCTAAAGTTGTAGAAAATTATTGCACGAACATTTTCCTTAGAAAGATTCATATTCGTACGTAACCTGACAGATTCCAACCGACGCTGTGACTAAACAATAGCAATAATCCTAATACTTTCTACTGTTTTGAGATTCAAAATTTAAACACATTCGAATATAGAACGGTTCCAAATTCAAAATTGCCGGGAAATATGGAAACGACAGAACTTAAAAGGCATGCCTAGTATTTTAACAACTTTTTCTTTTATCAGGCTAAACCGTCTTACTCGTGGGTAAAAGCCTCTCTAGTCTTTTAATTTCTCTCAACGTCTATTATTTATTATTTATTTTTACTTTCTGACAAATTTCTTCAATAATGCCAATATTTTAATTAAAGCTATGAAATATCCGTACAGATGGTCAGGACTGACTGACGGGACGGAATCATAAGAGTTCCATTTTCGTAATTTGTCTACAGAATGTTTAAAATGGAAACATTCCTAATTATTTTACTTTATTCACTAGTTTTAATAAACTAACTAAAAGTTTATGAACAGATCGAAAATAGCAGAGTGGTTACTAACCAAAAATGTATACCTACTAATATTATAAAGAGGAAAATGTATGTGTGTAATTAATAACATCAGAAATTACTGGACAGTTTCTAAAATTTTTTTTTTGCTGTTTCATCACTGAGTAAAATAATAACCTTAGCAGGTACACTGATCAGAAAATACATACATGTTTTCGGTTCTGCAGACACCTTTACTTAACTTCAAAGATACACAGTAATCCAATAGTGATACAATAGATATTGCAATAAGAGCAACATCAGTTACTTTTAGAGACAACATTTTGTTCACAAATTGATGGTTTTCCGGTAAATAACAACTCGTAACTGATTTCCTGTTGGTTTGCTGGACACATGTACAAATTCTCATTACAACAATTGTGACGTTGCAAATCAATTATTAAGTAGATTGCTAGCGACATCTCTTAAATGGAATAAGAAATGACAGACCTTATTGTTAATTTGTTACGCTTTAAAGCGTCAGATGGCGTCTTGTTATGAATTGATTTTCGTGAATAAAAGTTTCTTTAATAGAAAATAATGCTGTGAGTTAATTAGATGAAAATACGCTTTCATAAACAAAAGACAGACACTAAAGTGGCAATGGGCAGGGCACATTGCTCGCAGAACAGATGGCCGTTGGGGCCGAAAGGTTCTGGAATGGCGACCACGTACCGGAAGACGTAGCGTTGGAAGGCCTCCTACAAGGTGGACCGATGACTTGGTAACGGTTGCGGGAGTCCGATGGATGTGAGACGCACAGGACCGTTCGCTGTGGCGACGCTTGAGGGAGGCCTATGTCCAGCAGTGGACGTCTTTCGGCTGAAATGATGATGATGATGATGACGCTTTCATTTTCATATTTATATTAAAACCACAAAGATCAATACTGTATGTAAACTTTAATATCGAATAACGGAATAAATTCTATGTTCAAAAACTATGATTGATAGATGGGGATACGCTTGATTTAGCAGATGGAAATTCCCACTCGGCGCGAAATTATCTCACGCATGGAGAAAATACCTTTCCTGAGAGATTCCAGCGTGTGCGTCAAGATCCTTCTGAGTTATAATCACCAAGTGGTGTTTTGCCTTAAATCCCTGCGAGTATAATTTTTATTCCTAATTGCTTTCCTTCGAAGTTGGGTGGATATTGTTGTAGGTTTGGCAATATTGACTGGCTTAAGGTCAGGAACGCCATTGAGACGTGACGCCCTGGTGTGTCAGAAGTTGACCTTGGTCCAGGTTGGACCAGGCGTGTGACGCGATAGTGTCGCCAGCCCAGGTAGCGGTAGGTCACACTTATTCCATCGTCGTTGATGATCACGTATTTGACGTCGTCCGTTCCTTTTTGTTTCTGAGAGGATACCCACCCCACAGGGCGCGCTCGTCGTGTGGTGAAAGATCACGTTTCGTCACTGATCCCAAGGAGCTTTGTTCCACTAACTAGTTTTGATTTTGACAGCTAACTAGGGAATTAAATGGCCAACGATAACACTAGTTAGGAAACTTAACGTATACTAATTAGTATGTCGTAGCCAGATCTTCGAAATTGATCATTTCATGATATGGCCAAGTAAAACTGGCCAGATCGTTTTAAATGTTAAAATTTGATGATATTTCAATCTTCGTTTGGCTTACTTTCTTTAGACCTTTTATTATCATTGAAATCCTACATCAATAATTTGGCCAAACAAGGAAATGTTAGAGTTTAAACGATCTTGTCAGTTTTAATTGGCCATATCATGAAGTGATCAATTCTATGATCTGGCCACAACATATACACCACTAGGTAAACACAACAATACTGTCTCTTACTAGAGAGGGTAGGTCTATGACTCTTTACAGATAGAACCAACCCGTGCTGGAAGGGTGGTTATCTTTTATAATGCGTTCCAAATAAGAATAGGATCGATGCCATGTTGTGACGTCACGTCATACTGTCAAATCGCAAGAAATTGGGAAAAATTGAAGAACTCAGAGATGAGCAAAATTGAAGAACTGGATTCTGATTAAACTATTTTCGTTCACAGTTCGTAAATAAATTAAATTTTAAAAATTTCTTGTTTTGATCACCATAATAATTCTTCGATTTGACAGTATGACGTGACGTCACTACCTGGCTATCGATCCTATTCTTATTTGGAACGCATTGTACAATAAGTTTGTGTCTCTGAGGTCCAATCTCAATATTATATTTTCCATGTTGAGCACAATCCGAAATAACCATACTTACACGATTGGGCTAGAATCACCAACAGTTCACCTCACGGATCCTTCCAGGCCCTGAGTGTGTGTTTTATTCTCGTGCTTACTTCTCTAGCACACTCCGATACGGAGACGAAGTGAGCTAGAGAAGTTAGGTTAAGGGTTAGGAAAATTTTTCTACCTTTTTTATATTGAACTTTAACTACCCACACATGGGGTGATTGAGAATAAATCTTGTAATGCCCTCACGTGTACTTGTTTCCTTGAATTTTCCCTAACTTCATATACCCTTCATAAATTTACTGCGGAATGGCTAGGTGTTCCCTTAGACCCCAGGAGCCGGGTTACACAATCGTCTCCGAAATGTAATAAAATGTAAAATAATACATGGAACAACATACTACCTAGTCCGACCCCTAGAACCCTCCCAAAAAATGATAAGCAAAATTAAGAAATGGCCCCTAGTGCCCGGCAGCATGTCTACCCTTGACACAGGTAGCGGTCAAGGCCACGGCGAGGCAAGGGGTGCTAAGAATCACCGGATGGGATCCGGCTACCCACTTAAAAAACAATGACTGGACCTGGCAACATGTAACACGCGGACACTGAGGACGGACGAGAAGATAACTGAACTGGAGGAGGAATTGAACAGGTTGCGATAGAGTATTATTGGATTATCTGAAGTCCGAAGACAGGGGGAGGACACGATAATTCTCAAATCCGGTAACCTGCTCTATTTCCGGGAGGGTGACCAGCAGTCCCAGGGTGGTAAAGTATTTGCACGAGATCTGTTTATTGGGCAGAGTCAGCTCACGAAACTGAAGACCGACGATGGCAGAGTCATATCCGCCAAATCGGAGCTTCTGGGAGAGATTGAGGCTTTTTATGGACAGTTGTAAACGTCAATCTCCGAACCCACTGCAAATCTAGCAAAACGACCCAAGAGCTAGATTGACTCGACACTATACCGAAGATATCCCGGACGTCAGCCTGTACGAGATTAGGATAGCTCTGAAGCAGTTGAAGAACAACAAGGCGTCGGGTGAGGATGGAATTACGGCTGAGCTCCTGAAGGCGGGTGGAAAACCGGTCCTAAAGGCACTTCAGAAGTTGTTCGATTCCGTCATACTCGAGGGAAAAACGCCACAGGCATGGATCAGAGGTGTGGTATTACTCTTCTTTAAGAAGGGTGACAATACCCTGCTTAAGAATTACAGGGCCATCTCACTTCTGAGCCATGTCTACATGTCATCACAAACCGTCTCGCGCGCAGGTTCGACGACTTCCAGCCTCCCGAACAAGCCGGATTTCGAAAAGGCTTCAGCACCGTGGACCACATACATACGCTGCGGCAGGTTATACAGAAGACTGAGGAGTATAATCAGCCTCTCTGCTTAGCGTTTGTGGACTACGAGAAAGCCTTTGATTCGATCGAAACTTGGGCTGTACTGCAGTCTCTTCAACGGTGCCAGATTGACTATCGGTACATCGAAGTGCTGAAGTGTTTATACAAAAACGCTACCATGTCAGTCCGACTTCAGGACCAGACCTCGAAACCTATCCTCTTGCAGCGGGGTGTGAGGCAAGGAGACGTCATTTCTCCGAAACTATCCACGGCCGCAATAGAGGATGTCTTCAAGGTTCTGGAGTGGAGAGGGCTAGGCATAAATTTCAATGGCGAGCACATCACTCACCTTCGATTTGCCGACGACATAGTAGTCATGGCTGAGACTACGGAGGAGCTCAGTACAATGCTTGGTGACCTCAGTAGAGCTTCCAAAAGAGTGGGACTTAAAATGAACATGGACAAAACCAAAGTCATGGTAAACATCCATGTAGCACCCACTCCTATCAAGATCGGAGACTCTACACTCGAAGTTGTGGACGACTACGTTTACCTGGGACAGACCGTCCAGTTGGGTAGGTCTAACTTCGAGAAAGAGGTCAATCGTCGAATCCGACTCGGCTGGGCAGCGTGCGGGAAGCTGCGAGGTGTCTTCTCGTCCAATATACCACAGTGTCTCAAGACGAAAGTCTATGACCAATGCGTGTTGCCAGTGATGACATATGGCTCCGAAACGTGGTCGCTTACAATGGGCCTCATCAGAAGGCTTAAAGTCACTCAAAGGGCAATGGAAAGGGCTATGCTCGGAGTTTCCTTGCGTGATCGCGTCAGAAATGAAGATATCCGCAGGAGAACCAAGGTTGCAGACATAGCCCGAAGAATCGCCAAACTTAAGTGGCAGTGGGCAGGGCACATTGCTCGCAGAACAGATGGTCGATGGGGACGAAATGTTCTGGAATGGCGACAACGTACCGGAAGACGCAGCGTTGGAAGGCCTCCCACAAGGTGGACCGATGACCTGGTGAGGGTCGCGGGAATCCGATGGATGTGAGACGCACAGGACCGGTCATTGTGGCGAAATTTGGGGAAGGCCTATGTCCAACAGTGGACGTCTTTCGGCTTAAATGAATGAATGAATGAATGACTACCTAGTGGTTTTCCTTCGTCTATTTTTGTACGCCCGTGACCGATAATAGAACGATTATTTTCCAATTTACAAATACACCACTATTTTTTTTAATAGTACAAATATTTAAAGGGCTTATTAGAAAAGGTTTTGTTATTGTTTAAGTAAAGTCTCAATCTACACATTTATAAGCGAAATATCACTCACTGATTAATCAATCATAAAAATTTGGCAGGTAGGTTCCGTATAGGGTGTAGACATCCGCTAAGAAGGATTTTACGAAACTCCATCCCTAAGGAGGTAAAACGGGGGTTGGAATTTTGTATGGAGAAACCTACTTTTACGTGGGTAGAAGCTTGTTAATAATATTCATAAACAGCAAAGTTATTAGCGTTTGTTTATATCCCAAAATGTCACTCAATTTAGGGAAAAATTGGGATGGATTATGAATGAATAAATGGCGATCAAAATGGAAAAAACAACTGCGCATAGTATTTCCTAGTGGCAATTGTTATGAATGATTGATTCCATTATGAATTTACCAATCATGACAAATTTTTTGTGGACAATTTTAGGATATAGTTTTTTTTTTACTTTTAACTACACAAATATGAGTAACGAATACGGAAAGAGCTCCATTTTTTTGTACTAATTAAAAAATAGTAGTGTCTAAGTATATCGTTATTTTTTCGTTAATTTTGTATCCTAACTTCTGCCTATTAAATATAATTTTTTATCCTAATTTAGTATTAAGCCTAATTACGCCATTGTCGATGTGTGACACGACGTGTTAAACATGTCATGCGTGCGATACACCCTACATAGCTCCATCCCTTTGACAGTTCAGATTAGGTGGTCGAATCGATAGCGTTAAGAGCCAGTGGTAAAAAGCCTCTTTAAAATCTGAATCTGAAAAAGGACAATGGTCACAGAAAAACTCTAGCTCTATATAGGGTGACTGGTAATTAGTGACCGATACTTAAACACGTGATTGTACTCATAATTACAAACAACTTTCCCAAAGAAACTTTTTTATACTAATTAATTTCATCACAATAACAAAACAGCAGCAGCAACAGTCTTTGGATATTATTTTACCGAAACATGTAGGTACATTGCTTACATCATCAATAACGGGCGCCGAGCCGCTAACAGCTGATCGGGTGAAGGCGCGCGCGCGAAATTCAAAGTTTCAAACAGCTGTTTTGTTATTGTGATTAAACTAATTAGTCTAAAAAAAAATTTTCTTTGGGAAAGTTGTTTGTAATCATGAGTACAATGACGTGTTTAATTATTGGTCACTAATTACCAGTCACCCTATATATTAATGTACCAAAAAAATGCAATTTTAGTAATAACTTCTTTATCTTTCTAAAAACCTAAACATTTGACTTCACTAGAGCAGGTACGGTCTAAGACATTTGCGCTTCGCGTTGTATTAAGGAGTCGGTCGTTGCTTCCTCGTCAGTGGCTCCATTTAAGGATTCCCCACTTGTTCTCGGGTAGATCAGCGTGTTGGCTGCTGTGTGGTGGTATACTACACTTCCGCCGGTGAATGGTGAACCTGGAAATACATAGAAAACATTGTATGAACATTATGTAAGTCGATTATTTTATCAAACAATCTGCCTAGTTTTTCTCTAAGGGTCCCTATGTTAGGATCGGCATGCGTCCAGCTTAGTGGTACTAATTTAGATGGATCGACTGCATATCTGACCTCCACAAGTAAAGGATTTCCTCCACAGGAAATCTGACCCCTGAATCTGAAGGCTGGGGTCAAATTTCCTGGCTTCTAACGAACTATTTAGTGTGATTTTCAAGACACAGAGAAGGCACGATATTTAATGGCCAGTTGATCTAGTAGTTTGTGGCCCTGACTGCTATGCAATGATGAGTACGATCATTTGTTCTGTGTCTGGGTGTAATTTATCTATATCATGTATGTATTTAGAAATATACTTCGGTGTTTTACAGGGTGCATTTTGGAAAGTGTGCGCGGGAATCGCATGACTTGATTCCGCCATCTTATTTCTATCATCGGACAACCTGACGTACGGCGAGTATCCATCCTTACGTTGTTAAAACCTCTACGGTCCGGACCATGAAGGAATAAAAAAGGTCCGGACTAAGCGTTTCGCCTCGTCGTTTATACCGCGTACATCGAAGGACTGGAACAATTCGCTTTCTGTGGTCTTCCCATCCGATTATAATTTGGGTGTCTTCAAGGCTAGATTGAATAGGCTCTTAATAAACTAGTGCGCCTCCCCATCAACGATTGCATCACTGCTTACCATCAGGTGGGATCGCAATCAAGCATTAGTTTGTATCAAATTGAAAATATATATACATATATATAAGTATGTTTATCAGTTGTCTAGTACTCATAACACAAGCTCTGCTTAGCTTGGGACTTGATGGTGTTGTGTGAAAATTGAAGAATATTTATTGATTTTATTTATCGAACAGAAAATGATTGAAATGGAGGATACACCAAAAATAAAAATTGCAGATATGCATCAATCTACAATTTTTCCAAAGGTTAAGCCCAAACTAATATTTAGTAGACCATTATTTATATTTCTTCCACAGGAAATCAGAAACGTTTACTTTAAATTACAGGCACTTTTGAATTGTCAAAATGTCGGTCAGTCAAAAAAAAAGTGAAGCTAAATTGGACACAAGACCTCTTCACTTTTTCTCTTTGACTGAAAAGTCCGGCAAATGATCTAACCTAATAAATATAACGTTTATGTCATCATTATTGTAATGGTTACTGAAGCGCATCATCATAATATATTTGCTACAAACTTAGTTGCTTCATTATCAATGCATCGCCATCCCCTGCTGTCGTGAGAGTAATGAGAAGTATTATAATTGTCTTATAAGTTCAAAATGTGTGATTATGCGTATGAACGCACGTTTTACGTACACTTCCTGACGCGAATGCCATATCGACATTATTTCCGCCGGTCTCTCATAGATGATAGAACTATCGCTACATTTATTGTATGCTTGGTTCTACCGGAAACTTTGCCCGCGAGAAAATTAAAAGTTATCCCAAGGGAACATATGCATTCGAGGAAGAGTGATTCCAGTAGGCTACGTCGCAAATCTGCGACGTAGGATTGTCCTGAGTCCGGCCAGGACGTGCCCAACGTTAGGTGTACAGCCCTCCTAGCCAAGTTACAACCGTTTCGTGTCGAATTCCGTTCTCCAATCGGTAACGCCTTGGTGTCAGCAATTGTAGAAAACGATAAGTTGGTAGCCATGTTGACGCACCTGAGTCGGCCGTTCGTTCTACAATGTCGTTCTACAATAACAAAGGATGTAGCGTTGAACATTGTAGAAACGATAACATTTTGAACGATGTGAACATTGTGAACTTGACTACAAATTTTCTATTCGTTTGTTCTGACCACGTGACTTAACGTTGAGATGTTGTCATCCATACATTTGATTAATTTTCGACTAGCGTTAACGATTGAAGATTATCAACTTGGCTAGGGATGCTGGTGGTCGCCGGCTGTTGCGGCTTTGCGCAACGCTTGCGATGCCGCGCGGCCCCGCCGACAACACGCCAGACACTGCAGGCGCCGTATCCACCCACCGGATGCGGTTCCAAAGAGGCGGAGCTGTACAAGGGAATCACTATCTCTCGTACAGCTCCGTAATGCTTGAATGCGCTCCCACCTGATGGTAAGCGGTGATGTAATCGTTGATGGTGAAGCGCACTAGTTTACTAACAGGTTCAGCGCAGATCAAGGTATTTACTATACTCTTTGGAACGAGGTCTAATACGCTTCGTACGTGTCTTCCTTGCGGTGCAGGTAAGAAACACGTAGTCTTCCCTGCCTTGTGGAGGTCATCATTTCAATTTGCTTTAGTTTAGAAAATATATTAATATATAGGTACCTAAGATGCCCTATTAAAATAGAATGCAGTGGTGTATTTTGTACTTTAATACGAGGTCACTTTGAGCTTGTACCGCACTTAGCCAAAAAATGCTTTACAGGTTCTAATAAGTCTAATTACTGTCATACTGACAGTTTTCAAACGAGGTCTTAAACGCCCCGTACCGCAGAAATGGAAATAATACTAAAATAAGTGCCACTCTTAACGTGTTAAGAGCCTATTCCCTCTAGCTTTGAAGACACCTAAATTATAATCTGACGGGAAGACCACAGCAGGCAAATTGTTCCAGTCCTTCGATCTACACGGTATAAACAACGAGGCGAAACGTTTAGTCCGGGCCGTAGAGGCGTCAACCTCGTACGTCGGGTTGTCCGATGGTAGAAAGGCGATGACGAAATCAAGTCATGTAATTTCCGCGTACACTCTCCTAAATGCATCCTATAGAATATATAATAGAATATAGAATACCGAAAAGCTACCTACGCCTGTGCTTCAAGCCTCTGGTTACAGGTTCTACCGTTCCCCAAAACAGTTTCTATGCTGAATGACCACCTTCCAAATCACTACTTGCCTGCGGCTTGATGCAATTAGAGACTCCTCCATGGACATGGTCCATGGCCTATCCTGTAGGAGTATTGATCGGATAGTACGGCACGGTAGCATTAATGACATCATCCGTCGGGCTCTTGCCACCGAAGGTGTGTCAGCTGTTTTAGAACCCAATGGCTTTGCACGTGATGATGGGAAGCGTCCAGGCGGGATGACTATAATGGCTTGGAAGTTGGGCGTAAGCCGTACGTCTTTCGAGCATAACTATCACCGTCCAGAAAAAACAATTCGTCATTTTTTCTCTGGTAGTTCTCGTTTAGCTAACGAAGAGTACTTACATAGGCATAACTTTGTTGCCAAAATTATTCATCCGCAACGTGCTTTGATATGCTCTCTTGTGGAATCGGAAGTACCATCATACCCCGACTCAGTTCTTAATAATAGTCATATCACACTGGCCCATAATCATCGTCTGACAGGACTATTGTAGCTTATAAGCCTGATTTACGGGTGGCGGCGGATGTGCAATGATTGTAGATATAACCGCTACGGAGGACAAGAACCTCGTAAAAACCGAGAATGATACAAAAATCAAGTATCTGTGGACTTAGCGACCATTGTGCCGATAGTCGTATCAGCCAATGGCTTAATAGCTAAGCAAACAACTTCTTGGGAAGCTCTCGTTAGACGGCTGGATCAAGGGCTTGATTCGGAAAGCGGTACTTCTGTATATAGCTCGTATTATTACTAGGTATTTTTCTTTGTAGCCCTGACCGCTGGTAGGTTGGACCCTGTCCTTGATACCGGTGGGCCACTTTCTATAATTTTAAAAGTTTTATTTTTTAATGTGTGTGTTTTTACCCGACTGTAAGAAGGGTTATGTGTTTCGCGCGTATCTTGTATGTATGTAATATTCTTTATTACTTCATATCTTCCAAACCGCTGAACCGATTTACATAATTAGCATATCGTTATTTTTAATATGTATAAATGTAGAAATAATGTGCAAATATAATTAATGTACAAAAATTAATTATATTTTTGAATATTTATTTAAAGAAATATGTAAGCTGTTGATCCCCGCACGAACGCCGGCGTTCGTGCGCCATTGTCTTACTATTGTGTCTCTAATTACGCTAATCAAGAAGAATTATAAGATTAAATATACCTATATACGTAAGTGAATAAATAAACACTTACTGTCATTGGCAGTCTTGCTCTCACCGTACTTGTTCCTTTTGTGCCAGATCTGCTGCATGACGACCACCACCAATATGAGGAGAAGCAGACAGGCACCGCCTATTGCTATAATAGTCGTATTCATTCCCGCCATTCTGGAAATTAAAATAAACTGCACCTCAGTACCTCATGGGCCGAAAGTGTATTTTCATCAGAAGTTAAAAAAGTACCCAAAACTGTGAAAGGCAATAGCAAAAGAAACAACTAAAATACAACAATAATATTACAAATGCAATAATTTGCTCGCACTACTTGCGAATGAACGACCAACCTGCGTATCTTTTTCTCCTTCTCTGTCAAATTCATCCAAAGGTTGTCTGTAAAAAATCGCTTTTAGCGATAAGACGACAGATTGTGACACCCTATTAATTTTAAGTTTCTACTGTAATTTTATTTTTGGTCTACAATAAAGAGTATGTAGCGACATCTATAGCGTCACACAAAAACTAATCCTGCATCGCGCAATTAAATTTCTTTGCGCGATTAGAACATATATAACAGCCCGAAATCATCTATCGGGCAGTTGCCCACCAGACATAACACCCGTCTGGCCGGAGGATCCTCCCTTTTCAACGGAGGTTTGCGGGACTTTACTCTCTGTTCCACCTACCTCCAAAAGTATATCTTTCTATTCGCGAGCCATCTTTACTGCAGCAACTGAAAGCATGTAAATAAGAAAGGTATCTTACTTGACGTCAGACACAACCCCCTCTGGGGTCACTACGGTTCCTAGGGTGCAAAGTGTTTTATTTTCACACTGACACTCTTGCTTGTCTTCATCTCCGAAACATTTACCGTTGCACAAATCGCAGTCGATCCTGAAGTTAAACACGTGACATAAGTTAAGTTCATAAATATATACAACTAAGTGCTTCGCCCTTGGAATAGTAAATAATAATAATATTTTTTAGAGGTTTTAAGAAATATTTAAAAATATATTACAATTAATAAAGTTCTTTATTGTCAGGCAACTAAGGTCAAAATATGCTGAGTTTTTTGGGTAAAGTAATATATGGTATAATTACAAAATCTCTAATATTTAAAAGATATAACAACTGAATCTATAATTTTATTTGATATAACATCAGTTAATATAATAACCGATTGATATAATATTCAAATAACTAATTTTTATAAGCATAACGTACATTGATTATAAAATCTATAGATAAACCATTCAAAAGAAATAAAACTTATTTAGTCTAATATCAAAGAACGAAAGCTTTTTATAAAACATAATGGCTTTTAACTTAACCTAATCTAAATGATTCACTAACATTAGAAGGAAATATTTAATGGTCACTGCTCTAACCTAACCTAACCCACATGATCACTTCGTTCGCTCGCCATCGCGTTCTAATGGTCACTATTCTAACCTGACCTTATCCAGGCGTGATTTTTAACTTTACTTGACCCAAAAAAATTACTAACATTAGAAGGGGATCTGGTGCTTGGCGGCCGCTGCCGCGGCACGCTCGCTACGCTCGCTCGCCTTCGCGCTTTAATGGTCACTGTTCTAACCTAACCTAACACACATACATGATCGCTTCGTTCGCTCAGCATCGCGTTCTAATGGTCACTATTCTAACCTCACCTAATAATAATAATTATTAATAATAACTGCATTATATTACAGTAACGCTTTTCAATACGTCGCGCCTACTTATAATACCAACAGTGTGTTATACGATACAGCTGCAACAAATATATATTTTAAACGATAAACCTAATAATTTTCGATGAAATAAACTTTATATCCAATATTATACGAAATATGTAAAGAAATTATATCAACAGTTGGTATATCTCACGTTTATTATATCTTGTGAATGTTAATGAAGTGAAAATATACTAAATAACTTTATATGATATGAGACGCACCCGAGTTATCTACTTACAGTTTAGCGGCGGCACATGACTTAATGTTGTCATCATATTCAAAGCCGGCAAAACATATGCACTCCCCATGCAAATTGCAAGTGCCATTCAAACATTGCTTTTCACAAGGCTTATAGCATGTGCTATGGTCTAACTCCTGCTTTTTATAGCCTTTGATACACGTGCAGTTATTTGGAGCCGAGCAGTTCGCATTAATACAAGGTGTAGAACAGTAAGGCTGGCAGCCTGTTTCTGTCAGGTTATAGCCATCATTACAGAGGCATTGGTTGGGGCTCAAGCATCGTCCATTAGTGCAGGGGGGTGAACATGTTGGTATGCAGACTTCCCCTTCTAAGACATATCCCTTGTGGCATAGACATGTCTCAGGCGCTGTGCAATTACCGTTTTTGCAAGAACTACATTTCGGTTCGCAGATGGAGTTGATGCGTTCATATCCTGTATGACAGGAACAGACATTTGGTGCGATACAGTCTCCATTTTTGCAAGAATCGCATTTTGGTTTACAAATTGAGTTCACGCGTTCATATCCACTATGGCAGGAACAGTTATTTGGTGCAATACAGTCTCCATTTCTACAAGAACTGCATTTTGGCTTGCAGGTGTTGTTAACGCTCTCATAGTTTTCAAAACAAGAACACTTATTTGGCGCAACACATTTACCATTACTGCAAGAATCACATATAGGCTGACAGTTTGAGCCAATGTGTTTATATCCTGCATGGCAGGAACAGTTGTTTGGTGCAATACAGTCACCGTTATTACAAGAACTACATTTTGGCTTACAAGTCGACCCCGTCCATTCATATCCTTTAAAACAAGAGCAGTTATTTGGCGCGATACAATCTCCAAAATCACAGCCGACGCAAGAAGGCTTACAGACTGAATTGTTTTCTGTTTTTTCATATCCGACATTACAAATACACTTGTTATAGGCAACGCATGACCCATGAACACACTCTGCTTCACATATTGGGTTGCAATTATTTTCATTTTTGGGGTCAACTTTATAGCCGTCGTTACATTTGCATTTATTAGGTTCGGAACAATAACCGTGTACGCACAATTTTGTGCAAATCGGTGTACAGGTGTCATTAATTCTCAAGTAGCCTTTATTGCACCTGCAGTCATTAGGTCCGACGCAGTTTCCATGTTCACAGTTGGAACATGTGTATGGGATACATTTGTGATTGACGAGTATGTGCATGGGCGCACAGGTGCAGATTTCGACGGCGGTACAAGTACCATTGAAGCATCCCAGACTGCATACTGGCAAACACTTAATGAGATCTTTGTCGTATCCGTATCCATTACAGCACAAAAGTCTCGTCTGTAATTTAGATTGATAAATATTTTTAATAACTTTTCATCCTGAAGCATTATCAAATAAAATTATTTAAAAAGGTTATCTTTTACATATAATAAAATATAGTTACTGCTGATGATAACAAAGAAACATTTTATTATAATCCACCGGTTATCATGAACTTGGACACAGACGAAATTAAAATTAACAAGAAAAGAGAACTTACTGTGAAAGATATTAGTTATCGTATTTGAAGTAAGTTAGAAATAATGTAACTACAAGAAATTTAAACCAAACGTACCATGGATTTCTTCCCTCTGACCCTGGAAAGGAAAACAAAACTATGCATTAGACATGGTTATTAAAAAAAACGTAAATTAGTTAAGTGGTATTCCCTGTAACTGGAACCCCAAAAAGCAGTCACTCACAAGTAGCCACATTTAAGTAAAAGACAACAAATAAAAATCATAAACAAACGATAAAGACAAGAGTCAAAATAATTAACAATGAAAAGGGTCCTTTTACCTCTAACATAAATTAACAACACGAAGAAATAATAACATTGCTTTTGGTGCACTAGGAGATAACCCTTATCCTGAGATAGCCAAAAGTTAGTTTGACATTTTTTGTTAAATCTACAAATTCAGCTCAGAGAAGATACATTTGACTAAAAATGAATGTTTCCAACTCCTGCCACCTAAAATTCAAGCCTCGTCGAGTATCTATTTGATACTGGAATCAGCCAAATAACTGTTGGTAAACCGAATTCTATTTGGAGAGTTTGTTTCCAATATCCTTATTTTTAACAGGTTGTAAGACTAATTCCAATTCAAAAGACTAGCTTCCTGATGTCGACGTAGAATTTTATCAACCGCTACCGCGATATTGAGAATTCAGATATGCAATGGAAAATTTCGTGAAATATAACATTATCGTTGTAAACAAAATTACTAGTATTAGTTTACCAGCCTTTATATCCTCGGTTCACGGCACTGAGAAATTAATCAGGAATATCCTATCTCCCTCACTGGTTGATTTCAATGTGCCGTGCTTCGCCGAGGCTATAGATACCTGGAGACTCGCTTGCCCGAATTCTAATCCGCCCGATTACCATCTTCCCAAAGACGGTGGGATGAGCCGCTCTGCAAAGTAGATCAAAAAAACTTGATTGAAACATCTACTGCTCCTGCGAAGCGTGCGCGCCTGCTGGCTGTGGGAGAGTGGGAGTCGGGTCTCTGGCTTCACGCACTACCATCGTCGAACATAGGCACCTTGCTCGATGATAATACTTTCCGCCTCACTGTTTCCTTACGTCTAGGCGCTCCCTGTTGTTCTCCTCATCGCTGCCATTGTGGCGAAGTCGTCAACAGCCTCGGACACCACGGTCTGTCGCATAGCCCGACACGCGAATATCAACGACATCATTAGACGTGCTCTTGTCTCCGTCGGCGTTCCAGCCGTATTGGAACCCCATGGCCTGGCACGCGACGATGGCAAGAGACCGGACGGCATGTCGTTATTCCCATGGAAGATGGGTAGGCCTTTAGTATGGGACGCTACTTGTGTCGATACTCTTGTGCCTTCCCATCTTCCTAACTCGTCGTGTTGTGCTGGTGCTGCCGCTGCGGCTGCGGAGAACCTCAAGCGGCGAAAATATAATAACCTTGTTGGAAGTTATATTTTCGAACCGTTTGGGGTTGAAACTCTCGGTTCGTGGGGTCCGAGTGCTCACAAGTTGTATAAAGATCTGTCAAAATGTCTAGTTGACACTTCGCGTGACCCAAGGGCTGGCTTTTACCTCGGACAGAGAATATGCATTGCCATACAGCGTGGCAATGCCGCCAGTCTTTTGGGCACATTACCAGTCGACAGCGATGTGGAAGAGTTTTTTGACGCCATTTTTTAGTTTTAGTTAGTTGTAATTAGATTAGGGTTTTTTATTATTATTTATTTTATTTTATTATAATTATAGTTAGTATTTTTAATGTGGATTAAATTTGTCAAATATAAAAAAAAAATATGCAAACAAATACTTTTAGATTGACATTGGACTATACGAGTATCTCTAAGTTGGTCAGCAGGATATAGCCTGTACTGTTTATACTACCCAACAGCAATGCACACAAATTATGCACCAGGATTAAATATGATAATGTATTTTTGTATTGGTAGATTGGAAAAAAAAAAATAGATAATTATATGTAACCGGTTCTTGGTATTTTATGCTGATTTATTTATTATAAACGCTCAGTAGCGTAATTTATGTTCTGCACGCGCTATCATTGACTGTTTTTAAATACATGGCTTGAAAACATGTTGACTAAACGTCTGATAAGCAGTGAATTACTTTGTAGGTACTGTGCTATATATTATGATATTTTATAATAATGAAACTTTTTGTTTTCTCTCTCCTCTAGTCCCATTATTTGGGGTCAGGTCTGTTCATTTTCTTGCGCCAAGTGACTCTATCTTGTGTTGCCAATTCTAGCAGTTGGGCTTGTTTAAGGTCTCTCTCTATATTGGACCACCAGGTCGACGGCGGGTGGCCTCTGCACATTTTTATTGGTTCTGGTAGACGCTGAACAATTTGATCTTTGGACGTGTCCCATACCATTAAAAGTGATTTGATATCATTTTATCGTACCATCGCTTCGTCGTAGGTGTTAATTTTGCACTCTGTACTCCCCCGACCATCTTAGCATCTTCATTTTGTTAGTATGGACCTTTTTGTTCATGCTATTTTTTTGCTGTACTGTATTCGGTCCCATACAATAACGCTGGACAGAAGTGATGTGACATCCGACACGCCGAGATATTTTCTTGTAATAAAAAAAGGATAAAAAAATTGTGGATATTTACGGCCCTTAGAGAGACGAGGCTTTAGTTCAAGTAGGTGTTTATAAACATACAGGAGTGTTCTACAGGTTCAAGGACGTTCTTTATCTGAGCGTATCATCTCTTAGAGACATGAATCTACCAAAACTCAAATTAATATTAACCCTAGATCACTAACCATTCGTATAATAGACGACGCGCACCTAGTGCTTTCGCCATTTCACCAACTTCCCGTTGCCCCCCGCCCCGCACTCTTTTAGTACCTTCCTGGGTAGTGAAATTAGTCACCCGCAAGGACTCATCGCGGATGCACGATAATTAGGTGGACATATATCGCGTGATCGTCGTCTCACAGACGAAAGGTTAGTAATGCTGTATAGTTTTTAGTAAAGTTGTACATACTTTTATGCTTTTGTTTATATTGTTAATTTTTGGAAAAGTTAATAACTTTTATTATTTACGAATTAATTATTTATATTATGGTTTTATGACGTGAACTCTATTTACCTATGATGTTTTTTTTATATTTTATACCGAGTTTTACAATATTTTTGTGTATTTTCTTGCCTTAATTTTATTTACCTATTATTATATTTATTATTTTCTATTTTAGATGGATTTGAGAAGCATAGAAGGCAAAATTGTGCAATGGTTAGCTGAATCGGACACCGAATCTTTACCTGACAATGAACCTTATTCATCCAGTTCTGAGGAAGAGAATAATGTTGATACGGAAGTACATGTCCCTTCTGAGGAAAGTGAGGAAGAAGCTTCAGACTCTTCGGGGGACGAATTGTTAGTTTCACGTCGCGGGCGTAATCGAAGGTTAGTCTTAGATTCTGATGATGATACAATAAACACGGATCAGGCGGAATCCAGCAGTGATACTCAAACACAAGTACCGCAATTACATCCGACAGTTATTCGGCCGAGCCAGCGTAACTTGTACGGTAAGAACCGACACAGATGGTCAACAAATCCTCGTGACCCACGCACACGTACAAGTAGTCGTAATGTGATACATATCGTACCTGGTCCTTCTGGATTGGCTAAAGAGGTCTCAGAGCCAAAGGAACTATTTCAACTTTTTGTGACGGAAGAAATGATCGATGCCGTCGTGCAATTTATAAACGCAGATATTGATATAAAGAATAATAAGTACAAACTTTCAAAATTCACTACTTCTCAGACGTCGGCTAATGAAGTCAAGGCTTTACTGGGTCTACTTATTCAATCTGCTGCCCTGAAAAGTAATCATTTGCCAACTCGGATGTTATTTGACACAAAAAGAAGCGCAAACACCTATAAGGGCTGCATGAGTGCTGAAAGGTTTGATTTTATACTAAGATGCTTGAGATTTGACGATAAAAACACAAGGCAACAAAGAAGGGTATCTGACAAACTGGCTCCCATTAGAGATTTCTGGGAAAAAATTATAGATAATTGTCAGCAATGGTACAAGCCAGGTTCATACGTTACGATAGATGAACAACTTCTTGGTTTTAGAGGACGCTGCCCTTTCAGGATGTACATCCCCAATAAACCGAACAAATATGGTTTGAAACTTGTTATGATGGCGGATTGTAATACAAAATATATGTGCAACGCTATACCTTATCTAGGAAAACACACTAACACCGGTAACGAACCATTGGCTAGTTATTTTGTAAAAGAGATAGCTAAACCCATATATGGATCAAATCGGAATATCACAATGGACAACTGGTTTACGTCAGTTACCCTGGCCACAGAATTGCTAAAACCGCCTTATAAGCTGACAGTCGTGGGTACATTGCAAAGCAATAAACGTGAGATCCCGAAAGAAATGCAGAACAACAAAAATAGACCAGTAGGCACTTCGATGTTCGGCTTTGACAGAGATATGACTTTAGTCTCATACAAACCAAAATCAAATAAAGTCGTATACCTTCTATCTACGACTCATGACCAACCTGCTATTAGCAACGGCTCCAAAAAACCGGAAATTATTGAATTTTACAATTCAACTAAAGGAGCAGTGGATACAGTGGACCAGATGTGCTCAATTATGAGCACAAGCCGTAAAACCAACCGATGGCCGTTGTGCTTATTTTACGGTATACTAAACATATCTATAATTAATGCTTATGTCCTGCACGTATCACACGAGATCCGTAATAATAAAAAACCTACAAAAAGAAGGGATTTTGCCTTAGCAATGGCAGAAGAACTTATGGCACCTTGGCTTCGTGAGCGATATAACACTGTGACTTTGCAGCGTAATTTGAAGCAAATTATCGGCGAAATTCTAAAAATAGATGTTTCTGACGAACAGTCAAGTCAAGAACAACCAAGAAACCGAAAAATTTGCAGTTATTGCCCAGCGAAAAAACGTCGCATGACCAAATACTTTTGCAAGGGCTGCAAGAGGGCCATTTGTGGCGAACATACAGTTTCTATGTGTAATTCCTGTACTGATTAAGATATTTCATTATTTTTTATTATTATATGATACGTTAAAAGCTTAATTACTGTGAACTTTATTTTGATTAAAGAAAATTAAACAGATCTTTATTATTATTATTTTTTTTCGTAGTCTCAGAGACGAAAGGTTAGTTACAGCGTTACTCGAAAATAAGGTTAGTGAGCTAGGGTTAAGTACAATTGTTTCATTCATATGATTAGAGTGACAGTATGGTACGTCTGTAAATTAATATTCTCAAGGAATTATTGTAATATATTCGTGAATGAGACTTTTGTTCTCGTGATTGTCGGCTCGGGCAACGAAAGTTTCAATTTTAACAGAGCTTCCCTTATACCAACTCAAAAATCTGTGGAAGTAGGTATATACATATGCATGTAAATATGTCGGAAGGTGAATCATATGGTTGATAGTAATATTATGTACAAAATATGTTGATGTCGTTAACGTATGTCATAAAAATGAAATACATAGTGCAAACATATAGTACAGTGTTGGTCTGTGATTTACAGTAATACAACCATTCCTACACTCGCGCTCAGTTTACATAACCATTAAAGGGTCGTTAACCCTTCAGGTATTCTAAGGAACATCGAAATATAAACATATATGTACCAAAATATCTGGTATAGAAGAATAAAACTAAACTGTGCAAATGCTCTAAGCTGCAGAATATTTCGCTTTTGTTTTAACCAATACAACACAGCATATAATCAGCCTTATAATGATCCTACTTGTAATGTACACTACACCTCTGAGGTTGATATAATTAGGTATGAACAAGTTTCACCACAATATATATTGATATCGGCTCGCAGCAAGCACCCGCGTCTTCACTTAGCGGCGGTCGATCGGGCAGTGCCCCCCGCCCCGCGATCTTGCGCGTGCGATGCTCGAGACGACAGATATACAACCATAATTGTCTATACACTACATCCCTCCCTTATTGTTGTTTTTTCTATAATAAATATAAATAAGGAATATTAAGGAACTGTGATCACGTTAACGTACAAATTAAATACATTCATAATCACAAAAACATATAGTAATTTAATAACCATTTTTTACATACGTACATCAAGTACAATCATCACGTCCTTATTCAAATTATGTTTAATCACTAATCATCAATTATTTTGCCATTATTGTCCATTATTTTATTCACTCGAGTTGTGATTGATTTACATCACTATTATCGTTTGTTTGAGTATTACTAGCATTATTCTCATCATCTAGCACCTTCCATTTTCCTTCCACTCGTTTTAGGTGTACGACGTTCCGTCTGATTCGCTGACCAGTTTCATCGTTCCGAAGACTTACGTCCCCTCCTTTATTCGCTTCGACGGTATGTGTTTCGGGTTCATAGTTTAAGCTCAGCTTGTTTTGTTTAGTCATGTTCTTGACGTATACTTTATCTCCAACTTCTAATTCACAACTAGCGGCTCTTCTCTTCCCATCCGCATATTCCTTCCCTTTTTCTTTTAGTTCCTTATCTCTATCCCTCATTTCAAGATCCTCCGAGAGATGCGTCATGTCCTGAATCATAGGCAGCTTGTCTCGAAATTGTCGTCTAAAAAACAGTTCTGCAGGTGTTTTTCCTGTAACTGTGTGGGGTGTACTATTGTACATCATCATGTACTCACGAAGAGCCTCCTTCCAGTTCTTTTTCTCTACTTGAGAAATCTTGAGGCGTTTTAGGATGTCCCTATTCTGGCGCTCCACTTCTCCGTTTTGTTGCGGCCAGTAGGGGATGGTATTATAGAGTCGTATGTTCCTCTCTGCACCGAAACTTTAAAGTCTTTGCTGGAAAATTGTCTCCCGTTATCAGATGTAAGTGAGACCGGATTGCCGAGTCTGCTAAAAATGTCTTTAAGCATTCCGATTATTTCGGAGCTGGTTATGGTTTTGCATGTTTTCACCTCTTTATATCTGGTGTAATAATCCACAACTACCAGGATATAATCTCCACTCGGTAAGGGACCCATGAGGTCAATTGCTATGTCAACCCATGGCTCGGAAGGTAAATCTCTTCTTTTTAATAGGTTTGGGACGCTGGGACCAGAGACCAGGATGCATCCTTTACAGGCTTTGCATATGTTTTCAGCATCTTTGTCGCACTTAGGCCACCATACCTTTGTCCTCAATCTGCCCTTCATCGCGACTATCCCCGGGTGGCCTTCGTGCGCAGCTTCCAGAACTCTTCTGCGTAATTTGATTGGGATTACAATTTTCGTCCCCCTGAGGAAGATATCGCCATGAAAGCATAATTCATTCTGGAAAAGTTTATAGGCTTTAACCGTTTCATCCCAGTTTCCATCGTAAAGGCCTTCTCTAACCTTCTGCATCTCCAAGTGAACTCTCAGTGATCTCTTGTAATGGGATGGCTACTGGTCGTGCAGATTCGGTAACCGCTTGAACATGGTCTTCAAATAAAGCCGTCGGGTTTGTTACAATTTCACAGAGTCTCGATAGTGGATCGGCTATGTTGGTCTTCCCCGGGCTATATTTCACCTTGAAATTATAGGATTGCAGCCTTAACACCCACCTTTCAATGCGAGCGGATGGTTTGGCTTTCGGGCCAAATATCACCTCCAAGGGCTTATGATCCGTTACTAGATCGAACACCTTGCCATACAGGAACATGTTGAAATGTTCGACTGCCCAAACTAGGGCTAAGGCCTCTTTTTCTGTTTGGCAGTATCGACGCTCACAGCTGCTGAGGGTTTTATTACCGAATGCAATTATTCTCGGCCCATTATTGTTGATTTGCACCAGCACTGCTCCCAGACCCACAAGACTGTGGTGATTGCAGATGCAAATCTGCAATCACCACAGTCTTATCATGAGGATTGTAGTAACCTAAATTTGGTACCTTCATGAGTGCTGCCTTGAGATCATTAAATGCGTTCTTTTGGGCATCTCCCCAGTCATCTTGTATATCCGTGTTTCTACCCGTTCTTTTCCGTAGCAGTTGCTTGAGGGGTTCAGTTACCGTTGCTAAGTGGGGAATCCATTTTCCCACGTAATTCACTAAGCCCATAAAACTCTGCAGTTCAGCGATATTCGTCGGGGCTCTGAATCTTTTTATAGCCACGATATACTTGTCTAGTGGTTTGACTCCCTGTTCTGACAGTTCATGCCCTAGGAAGTGGACTTTCTTCATTCTAAAAATGCATTTGTCTTCCCTCAACATGACGTTATTTTCCTCTAACACTGCTATAACTTTTTTAAGCCTTAAGTCGTGTTCTACTACGTCTTTCCCAAATGTCAAGATGTCATTGATGAAGTTGATGACTCCTTCGCAACCTAAAAGGATTCGTTCCAGTGTTTTTTGGAAAATCTCTGGCGCACACGAGATACCAAACATCATCCTTTTGTATTGATACAATCCTTTGCTGGTAATGAAGGTCGTGATATGTCTTGAGTTTGGGTGAAGTTCGATATGATGGAATGCATCTCGTATGTCTAGCTTACTAAAGATTTTGGCGTCTCGAACTTTTGGCAACAGTTCTTCCATCGTTGGCAGTGGGTGGTTTTCACGTTGTATAGCCGCATTTGCTCGGCGCATATCGACACATAATCGGATGTCCCCTCCGTCTTTTAGCACAGGGACTATTGGCGAAATCCAGTCAGAAGGACCTTTCACGACTTCTATAATGTCCCTTTTCAATAATTCTTTCAGTTTCCTCTCTACTTTTTCTTCGAGCGGGATGGGAATCCTCCGATACGGGTGAGCAACGGGCTTCACTGAATCGTCAATCGGAATGGTAACTAAAACATCTTTAAATTTTGGAAACGCCTCAGTTTCAACCTGGTTGATATCCAAATTGATCCGAAGTACTCCCAATGAGGTTGCCGTCACACGTCCAAGTAAGTCACGCGTTCCGTTTTCGATCACGTAGAATGTTGTGATGTTCTGTGATGTTCCGGCAAGTTTTATCGTAGCTTTGAATGATCCTAACAGCTTCAGCGGTGTTGCACTCCCGTAAGCTACGAACGTTTTGTCAGGATTCGGATCTTGACTTTTAACTATAATAAATAATTGAATAGTTGAATGAATTTTAACTTGGGCGTTATCTTTCTTCATTCTTTCCCAGGTTTGGTCCGTTATAAGATTGTGCTTGCAGCCCGAATCTATCAACATCTCCACGTTGGTTCCACCTATGTTACATGTGACCTTTGCGTCGTTCTCGATATTGAAAATGTAGTCGACTTTTCTTTCATCCGTGCTTATATTTGCAGCTTCTTCGATATTATTTGTTGTCCTGTTTTTCTTCTTTATTCCTTGACTGTTCGATGATTCTTCTTTCAATTTCCTCTTCTGAGTTTGCCTTGTCCGACATTGATTCCTGAAGTGTCCGAAGATGCCACATTTAAGGCAAGCCTTTCCTTTTGCAGGGCAGTTGTTGTCACGGGCCAAATGTCTGGTACTTCCACATCTACCACATTCCGATCTTATTTTTTTTTTTGCTTCTCCTTCCATGTCTCTGTACTCACTCTGTTGATTGACTGACTTTCTACAGGTTTCGTACCAAAGTTTTCTAATTGACGATCTACAGCTTCCAGTGCATTTGCTTCTGCAACTATTTCATCCAAAGTGATCTTGTCCCCTGTTTTCAATATCTTCTTTCGGAGTTCTTCTGACTTACCTTTTTCAGTTATTTGTTCTATGATATGCTCGTCTTCGTTTCCATCAAACTGACATTTTTTGGCCTATAGTCGAAGTCTGATAAGAAATTTTTCGAATTTCTCATCCTGTTCTTGTTTTAGGAGACGAAACAAGTGTCGCTCATATACTTTGCTCTGTTTAGGTGCAAAGTAACTATCTAATTTTTCGATCGCGATGTTAAAAAGTTCACCTTCAGTTGAATTAGCTCCCGGGATGTTGTAGAAGATTTCGTGTGCGTACGCGCAGCGGAATGTTGTTGAATTTAAAGATTTTAATTATGCAGATATTTAGTGTATGACGTCGTATAATTGTGTATGGTAAAAAAAAATTTGTGCACGCAACCATTGTGGAGAAATTCACCAAAAACTGATTCCGCTGGGCGAACGTTGTCCTGGCGGAACTTTTTTTAATCCATAGACTTTAGAAGAAAAGAGATGTGTCCAAAAATTAGTGTGTATTTGTGTGTAATTGTGTATGTATGAATAAAACTAGTGCATGCATAAACTTCGGAGAAATTCAAGTTTCCGCTACGCGAACGTTTGGCCATTAGCTAGTTTTCATATAAAGCGCTTACATAGAGAGCTGTAGATTTTTACATACGTTGTTTTAAATTTGTTTATATTTGTTTAAAAAACAGATTTAGAAAAAATCGTAGGGCTTAAAAGATAAAAATATAAACGTAAAATACGCTTATTAGGTCTTAGTTCTTAAAGTATGCACTTTGGGGTCTAGATTTTCACGTTTATACAAACCTTGTAAGTGTCTGCAACATGTTGCCAAGTATCAATGATGTTCCGTTAGTAACTAAAGAGTTATAGGACAAATTTACCATGAACAGATCACTGTTTACAAAGCAGTCAAATATCACGACGTTCTGAAGGAATTGCATGGTAATATGTATGTCAATAATTAGTGTATTCATTCAACTATTCTTATGCAAAATTTCATGTCATTAAATTCAGTAATTAAAGAAAAACAATTATAATACTGACGAAGCATCGAAAACCTACATAACCCGACCAAGTTCGGATGGCTACCAAAAAGCGGCCGTGCCATATATCTAAGAAACGTTCTTAACCTTCCAATATAGTATTTATTAATATGGTACAGTTGCGTACACAAGCGTTAGGAAAAAATAAAACAATTGCATTTCTTGAATGAAAAATATTTTTTTAATAATAACGCCACTATCTACGATAAAAACAAATCTTCAATTAACAAGTACTTCTCTATTTAAATATCCGCGTAAAAAATATTTTTAATTACATATAATACTTAATTATGTAATTATAATAACGTTAACAAACGCTTGCAATGACAGCAATAGACTTAAATGTGTTTTAACTAAAATAGATTATGAACTAGCTTTTGCCCGCGACTTCGTTCGCGTGGATGACGAAACTTAGGGTAAGTATAATATTTCGAGCTTCAATAAAAATTAAAATCACATCACATAACTAACCTATTCAGTTGTTTAGATTTGATCAACATTAAAAAAGTGCTTATAAACTAAAACATTGGTATAAAAAAGGTATTTTCAAGAAAATATTAAATATTAAGCGCATACTTAAATAAAGTACCTACGTAAATAGTACCTACTTTCTGTCATAGTCAAATACATTTAAAAAAGTAGGTGTACAAAAATAAATGACCTATAAATTATATCGAAACAACAATTGTGTTATCACCTATACCAATTCAATACCGGTATTATACTGTAAATTTTGGGATGTTACCTAAATATATTGCACGGCCGCTTTTTTGTAGCCATCCGAACTTGGTCGGGTTATGTAGGTTTTCGATGCTTCGTCAGTATTATAATTGTTTTTCTTTAATTACTGAATTTAATGACATGAAATTTTGCATAAGAATAGTTGAATGAATACACTAATTATTGACATACATATTACCATGCAATTCCTTCAGAACGTCGTGATATTTGACTGCTTTGTAAACAGTGATTTGTTCATGGTAAATTTGTCCTATAACTCTTTAGTTACTAACGGAACATCATTGATACTTGGCAACATGTTGCAGACACTTACAAGGTTTGTATAAACGTGAAAATCTAGACCCCAAAGTGCATACTTTAAGAACTAAGACCTAATAAGCGTATTTTACGTTTATATTTTTATCTTTTAAGCCCTACGATTTTTTCTAAATCTGTTTTTTAAACAAATATAAACAAATTCAAAACAACGTATGTAAAAATCTACAGCTCTCTATGTAAGCGCTTTATATGAAAACTAGCTAATGGCCAAACGTTCGCGTAGCGGAAACTTGAATTTCTCCGAATTTTATGCATGCACTAGTTTTATTCATACATACACAATTACACACAAATACACACTAATTTTTGGACACATCTCTTTTCTTCTAAAGGCTATGGATTAAAAAAAGTTCCGCCAGGACAACGTTCGCCCAGCGGAATCAGTTTTTGGTGAATTTCTCCACAATGGTTGCGTGCACAAATTTTTTTTTACCATACACAATTATACGACGTCATACACTAAATATCTGCATAATTAAAATCTTTAAATTCAACAACATTCCGCTGCGCGTACGCACACGAAGATTTCTTGTAGCTCGGGACCACCGAAATGTAAAAGACTAGCTCGTTTTTTTTTTCGGTGTCTATGCCTGCCGCCTCTAGATAAATGTTTAAGCTTCTTTTCCATCTCTCCCAACGGACGGAGACTGAACCAACCTCCCCTTCACATTCGAACTTCTCTAAGGTGTACTGTGCCATTTGGGGCTACCTGTTGACAAGGTAAGTAACTATGTTGCATATTTATTGATTTTTAACACGCTATCGCAATCTAATGCTTGTGATAAAACATCTACTGTACGTGACTGTACCTATGCTTTAATTAGTACCTTACGTAGGTATCTATGCCCGCAGTACACCTTATGATAAAATGTACTCATCATGGCAAAACACCCTGTGTGCACATGACACGCCGTCATGATACTGTGCAGTACCGTGGCCTGGCGCGTGAGTATTACCCAGCGCGCGGCCGCCACGCGTCGAATGGGTGCTCAAAGTGTAATTAAACATAAAATTTTAAACCGTGAAATCTTCGCAATTTAATGCAAATTGTACACTAAGTATTCATCGATATCCGCAATTTAATGCTATACCGATAAATCTCCGCAATTTAATGCAAATTGTACACTAAGTATTCATCGATATCCGCAATTTAATGCTATACCGATAAATCTCCGCAATTTAATGCTCAATCGCAATTTAATGCTCAATAGTTAAACCCGCTCACCGCACGATACTTTCGGTGATTCTCGAATAAAATTGAATAAACTAGGTAGGTAGGTACGTTTGGTAAATATGTAGGTATTTCATTCCCCTGATGTACACCCATAAAAACCTAGATTGTAGATAACTAAAACGCTAATAAAAGAATACCTACGCATCTCACGGCCAACTGAGAACCTAGTTACTTTAGATTTCCTTCTATTTTTCTTAATTAAAAAATAATAATACAGTCAATATCAGTTAGTAACAATGATAACAGTAAATACACATTTATTTTATGGGCAAGAACTACAATACCGTGGACCGAATCATTAACTTTAGAATAGTAACTATTAACTACCTAAATTGATTAACGAAACTCGTGAGGGTTTGTGGTTCATTTTACCTATTAAAATTTCTTATACAGCTCTATAGGTAATAAATACTGAGGCTCGAACTCAAGTAGGTAGGTAACTTGTAGGTTACCCACACCACAGCCGTAACTGAATAAAATAACATCTGTGAAAAAACCCAGCGGGTAGTCACATAATAATCACCTTGTTATAAGCTTGGTAGTTTGTCATGCATGCATTTACAGCCAGTGCCTCGTGATCCGTAAGTTTTATTTATTCGACGATTGTAGTCGGATAGTATATATATTTTGACCACGTATGTTGTTCTCTTTTCTTTTGTTATTAAATGTAAAAAAATTAAAATACTCACAGTTTTCCTCGCCGCCACATGTAATGTACACTACACCTCTGAGGTTGATATAATTAGGTATGAACAAGTTTCACCACAATATTATATATTGATATCGGCTCGCAGCAAGCACCCGCGTCTTCACTTAGCGGCGGTCGATCGGGCAGTGCCCCCCGCCCCGCGATCTTGCGCGTGCGATGCTCGAGACGACAGATATACAACCATAATTGTCTATACACTACACTACTGCTAGGAATCAAACCTGCTCACCAGGAGAGCGAATGGGCTGTAATCGACACGGGGGCCCAGTGCGAATTGTTGGATGTCACATATCTTCGAATTGTTCTAGGACATGCCGGAAGAAAACATTATGAGGACATAATGTTTTCTTTCACTGTTTTGAGGGCAATGGTGATTAAAATATTTATATTAAATACTAGCTTTCACCCACGTACATAAAATAAGCCTATGTCACTCAGGAAGAAAGCAACTTTCTATCGGTTACAGGAATCCGGTTATATAAACCCTGAAGATTTTATAATTATTGATATTTTAATAGAAATGGCTGTTTTACTGTGAAAATAGTATTGTGGTGACCAGTTTTCTGTTATCTTACCTCTTCTCAGCTAGCATAATTTCACAAGCTGTCTTATTCTTAGTTAACTCACACGGTGCATCACTATAGGAATAATCAGTTAATTTTATTTATGTTGAGTGTGTTTGTGTTTATGTCCTACATCCTAATTGTTGTGATTTGTGGAGAGGTATAAAAAATATTGTTTTTTTTTTACTATTCAATTTGTTTATTTACATTTACAAATACTAACTATAATTACAATAAAATAAAATAAATAATAATAAAAACCCTAATCTAATTACAACTAACTAACTAAAATTATATTGTTATATTTTGAATACTGCTCTATGTAAGTTATGTTTTATAATATTGATAATTATATTACGTCCTAATATTGTTATAATAATCTTCATTTTTTTACGCCGGAAGTTTGAAGAATCTTCAAGTTAACTACTTGTTGATTCTTCAGAGTTGCGGCAAATATTAAAATAGAAAAATCTCCAATAAAAAGAAATAAACAAAAAGTCTTACTTAACAACTTCTTCACAAACAGTAATGTCATCTCTTTTCAAACTTTCACACAGTTGGAAAAAAATATATTGTTATATTTTGAATACTGCTCTATGTAAGTTATGTTTTATAATATTGATAATTATATTACGTCCTAATATTGTTATAATAATCTTCATTTTTTTACGCCGGAAGTTTGAAGAATCTTCAAGTTAACTACTTGTTGATTCTTCAGAGTTGCGGCAAATATTAAAATAGAAAAATCTCGAATAAAAAGAAATAAACAAAAAGTCTTACTTAACAACTTCTTCACAAACATTAATGTCATCTCTTTTCAAACTTTCACACAGTTGAAACAACTGAAGTATTAGTAACACTAAGATCACTACACGCGCGGGTTTACGCTCCGTCATTTTGTTCACATAAGTATCATCCGACGTCCACGATTTCTAAGCAAATGCAAGTTACTGTTCTATTTTCCTTATTTTATATTTCATTAATGTACCACTATGTTGTGGTGACTCAGTAATGAGCCCTAACAATAATCGCTTTCCGTAGGAGAGTGTATACCCACAATATTATTCATCGTAACTCGAGTGCGCGTAACACCTATGTTCTTTTGTTCCGACATAAAAAATAAATATCCTTGCAAATAGTGACCCTAGTGATTTGATTTCGATAAGGACAGGAAGCATTGTGACTATTATTGGTTTATTGTTATAAATTTCGTGGTGTAAACTGCAAACAATTAATCTAGTGTTAAAAAACAATTGGGAAGTAATTATATGATTAATACATTTATTCCACTCTAAAGTGGGGGTGTTCAAAATGGCTGACTTGAAAGCGTCGACTGCTTCTTCACCGGACCGGAACCTTTGACCACGAAGACTCTTCTTAATTTTAGGAAATGTAAAGAAATCTTTAGGGCTTAGGTCAGGACTGTATGGAGGATGGTCAAGAATTTCTACTTTTTCCTGCTTCAAATACTTAATCGTTTGACGAGCGCTTTGTGAGCTTGCGTTGTCGTGGTGCAGGATGATGCGTCGCTTTGAGTTAGATTTTCGAAGTTCGGCGATGACTTGTGGTGAACAAACTGTGGTATAGCACTCTGCGTTAACTGTTCTACGATCTTCAAGTGCAATAGTCGCAACATGGCCGGTTTTTCCAACAAACGTGGCCACCATCTTCTTTGAAGTGTTTCGAAAACGAACAACTTTAGTCGGCTTTGGCTCGTCTTAAAAGACCCAGATTGTAGATTGTTGTTTGAAATCAGGATCGTAGGCATAGATCCAAGATTCGTCACCACTGATGATGTCGTAGACGTGATTTGACTCTCCTCGGTTGAACCTTTGCAGAGTTTTCTTACACCATCTGACGCGGGCCGCCTTGTGATTGTCGGAAAGCAGATGCGGTATCCAACGGCAAACTAGCTTTCTCACACTAAGCGCTTCATGTAAGATCTTCTGAATGGTTGTCCCTGAGATGCCTAATAGAACCTCTATCTCTCGATACGTCACATGACGATCTTCGAGAATTAGTTGTCTCACAGCAATGATGTTATCTTCAGTGAAGGCGGATTTTGGGCGTCCCTCGCGAGATTTATCACTAACACTTTACACAGATAGACAAAGCTTTAATTGATTATAAGGTTTTAATATGCTAAAAATTCAGTTTAGTAAGTAATACGAAGTATTTGACAATCAATGCTTATAGAGAAACATAGAACATACTTAGAGTTGTAGCAAAGAGTTTACATCACCAGCGTTCGACAGTCCGCAGACATGGGGCTTCATCACTGAACACAGATGTTAGCTCTTCAAAATACTGAAGCCGTGTCAGGCCTCTTCTAAAGTTGTAGAAAATTATTGCACGAACATTTTCCTTAGAAAGATTCATATTCGTACGTAACCTGACAGATTCCAACCGACGCTGTGACTAAACAATAGCAATAATCCTAATACTTTCTACTGTTTTGAGATTCAAAATTTAAACACATTCGAATATAGAACGGTTCCAAATTCAAAATTGCCGGGAAATATGGAAACGACAGAACTTAAAAGGCATGCCTAGTATTTTAACAACTTTTTCTTTTATCAGGCTAAACCGTCTTACTCGTGGGTAAAAGCCTCTCTAGTCTTTTAATTTCTCTCAACGTCTATTATTTATTATTAATTTTTACTTTCTGACAAATTTCTTCAATAATGCCAATATTTTAATTAAAGCTATGAAATATACGTACAGATGGTCAGGACTGACTGACGGGACGGAATCATAAGAGTTCCATTTTCGTCATTTGTCTACAGAACTTTTAAAATGGAAACATTCCTAATTATTATACTTTATTAACTAGTTTTAATAAACTAACTAAAAGTTTATGAACAGATCGAAAATAGCAGAGTGGTTACTAACCTAAAAATGTATACTAATATTATAAAGAGGAAAATGTACGTGTGTACATTACATACAATAACATCAGAAATTACTGGACAGTTTCTAAAATTTTTTTTTTACTATTTCATCACTGAGTAAAATAATAACCTTAGCAGGTACACTAATCAGAAAATGCATACATGTTTTCGGTTCTGCAGACACCTTTACTTAACTTCCAAGATACACAGTAATCCAAAAGTGATACAATAGATATTGCAATAAGAGCAACATCAGTTACTTTTAGAGACAACATTTTGTTCACAAATTGATGGTTTTCCAGTAAATAAGAACTCGTAACTGATTTCCTGTTGGTATGCTGGACTAATTATTACAAATTCTCATTACAATAATTGTGACGTTGCAAATCAATTATTAAGTAGATTGCTAGCGACATCTCTTAGATGGAATAAGAAATGACAGACCTTATTGTTAATTTGTTACGCTTTAAAGCGTCAGATGGCGTTTTGTTATGAATTGATTTTCGTGAATAAAAGTTTCTTTAATAGAAAATAATACTGTGAGTTAATTAGATGAAATTACGCTTTCATTTTCATATTTATATTAAAACCACAAAGATCAATACTGTCATATCGAATAACGGAATAAAGTCTATGGTCAAAAACTATGATTGATAGATGGGGGTACGCTTGATTTAGCCGATGGAAATTCCCACTCGGCGCGAAATTATCTCACGCATGGAGAAAATACCTTTCCTGAGAGATTCCAGCGTGTGCGTCAAGATCCCTCTGGGTTATAATCACCAAGTGTTGTTTTGCCTTAAATCCCTGCGAGTATATTTTTTATTCCTTATTGCTTCCCTTCGAAGTTGGGTGGATATTGTTGTAGGTTTGGCAACATTGACTGGCCTAAGGTCAGGAACGCCATTGAGACGTGACGTCCTGGTGTGTGTCAGAAGTTGACCTTGGTCCAGGTTGGACCAGCCGTGTGACGCGATAGTGTCGCCAGCCCAGCACAAACATTATGGCTGCAAATAGAGCTTACTTTAGAACCTAAAGTGTTATGAAGGTAGAGTAGTAGCTGCAATTATAGTTTGTGATGACAAAAAAGTGTTAGTAAAGTAATAAAATATAACGCTTATAGAGACAAAGCAAGTTTATAAGAGCAATGTGTGGAGGTTAAACGCGTAGAGCAGCGTTTATTATCCCTACAATAAAGACCAAAGCTTCTGAGTTATAGCTTTGAGCGAATCTTACGACTATTAGATCCATATAAGAAATTAACATTTACTATTAACTTCTAAAGTTCTAAGCAAGCTACCACAAACTCTTTCGGAGCGCTGATAGTTGCATAAAAGGAGCAATTAACGCTACTAGCTCTACAATGGTGTTCATAAAATCTATTACAACACCGAACTCTTAAAGGGATACAAAACTCCCTTGTATAATTTAGGGCTGAATAGTAGGGATATTTCTCCCTAATAACAGAACTTATAGTGCCAAATATGGCCTCCATATTATTTAAAGTTGAATTATTGGGTTTGTTACCACTTTAGTACCCCTAATCATAATTATAAATATATAGACGCGGTCAAGTGAGAGTCTTGCTTGAAGATGAGGGTTCCGTGTGTAATCAAAGTGATATTGCAAGTTTTGATATTTCCGAAGAGGATTACTCAGATGTTATTACTTATTGAGTAGTGATGATGAGGAAAATCCGAGTGAAAATATTAAGAATCTTCATTTTATTGAAAAATTGAGGGCATGGGCGATTGAGAAAAATATTACACAAACTGCTATGAAAGATTTGCTGTTGATCTCAAATGACAGATTTGGCATGATTCTACCAAAAGATCCTTGAACTCTTTTACAAACACCAAACAATATTTTAATAAAATAACTAGATGACGATGGTGAATATTGGCATAATGGAATTGCTGAACCTTTGAAATGTATTTTAAGAAGTTAAACAATTTACCCAATACTATATACTTAAATTTTAACATTGATGGATTGTCAATCCACGAGTCTCCTTAAGGGAAAGTCTGCTCGTCGGATTGTTCCTCTAGCTTTTTAATTTAACTAAACAGCAAAGATGCAACAATATCACATTAAATAATATCTCCTTAGTTACTGAACCAGGTCATGAAAAACGGGCCGGAAAATAAAAGACAGAAGTTAAATTCATCGTTTTATTTTTATTGCTACATTGCCCCCCCCGCTGGAGAGGAGATTAGAAGTCCATTCTCTCCAAATTAGAATAATTCCGAATTTTTTAGCTTGGTATTCCTGGCGCCCGAATTCTTTACCTTTTTCTTAATTTTCTAGTACATCATCGACCCTCTAACTTATATTATCACACACACATTTTCTATATATAGATATTACATTTGTCATCTGGTCGGGTAGTCTGAAAAAAAAAACAAAAGCACTCTTTGTATTGCAAAAAAAAGTTATTGCCTATTCGTAAGTATAAATCCGAAAAGATCCGTTCCCGTCCGTTTCAATAACATTCCATTGCTAAAAACAAATATTCAAAGGCTTTAACTGGCAGAATTTTACAGTATTTAAAAATGGAGACAAACAGGGACGTGTAAATATTCAAATTACAAATCTTTTCAATTGTGCACTCGTTCAGCTAGGAGATACGTGTACTAGTCGACTCGTGGGTAGGCTAGGTAGTGGTTTTGGGAAATGACTACAGATCCCCAAATTCATGCGCCCACCATTTTAAGATTATGAAGTTAATTAAAAACAGTAAAATGTACGAAACAAAAACTTAATACAATGAAGATATTTATTTTTCTAGCGTTCTAATACCAGGGTCACGACACTTTTAAGGCAATAGGCAAAGTTTTATTACATATTTAGTACAAAAATGTTTTGCTCCATGTGAAGCAAAACATTTTTTTAGATAAATACACAACAAAGAGTGGGCCCTTCAATTATTTGCTAATAATATATACACATATTCACAGTTTACTTACCTTCGCAATGAAAATTCCGCTTCAGCTTCCACTAACAATGACATAAAATTTTAGCACTCAACTCCGCCATTTATTTTCGTAAACAACATGTTTGGTTTTTTGCTAAGGGATATCGCATTTCATCAAATAAATCTGTTATAATAACAACATAATATTGCCGCATATAGCCATAAAAAGATAAAAATGATATCCTTAGACGATAAAATTTCCTATTGTAGATCTATACCGCAACTTAAGTTGTTACAATTTACCTTATTGCCACCCTCTAACCGCTCAAACAGTAAGTAAGATACATCATAGATCTACTATACCCCTTACGGAGTTTATATTCATACATTTGCTCCATATAGAGCGCTCAAAGTATCAGTAAGCAGCATGTAGCTCTACCATACCGCTTGAGGAGTCCCTAGTCACTTAAATACCACTCTTACAGCGCTTTAAGTCTCAGTTAGCGCTACTGTACCTCCAAAATTGCTCTAATATATCTTTTAAATTCATTCTGTAACTCCACTACATCGTCATAGTGGAACCTAAGACCATAAGAATTTGTGCCCATTCCAGGGGTATAGTAGAGTTATAGTTCGCTATAACTCCAATGTGATAGCACTTTTTGATGACCTTGGGATCTGTTTAGCTCTTTTATACATATGTTCTAACTCTTACATTAGCACCTAATGTTAATTGGTAGCGGTAGGTCACACTTATTCCATCGTCGTTGATGATCAGGTATTTGACGTCGTCCGTTCCTTTTTGTTCCTGAGAGGATACCCACCCCACAGGGCGCGCTCGTCGTGTGCTGAAAGATCACGTTTCGTCACTGATCCCAAGGAGCTTTGTTCCACTAACTAGTTTTGATTTTGACAGCTAACTAGGGAATTAAATTGCCAACGATAACGCTAGTTAGGAAACCTAACGTATACTAATTAGTATTGTTGTGTATAATATGTCGTGGCCAGATTTAAAAAAAATGATCACTTCATGATATGGCCAAGTAAAACTGGCCAGATCGTTTTAAATGTTACAGTTTGATGATATTTCAATCTTCGTTTGGCCTACTTTCTTTAGACCTTTTATTATCATTGAAATCCTACATCAATAATATGGCCAAACGAGGAAATGTTAGCGTTTAAACGATCTTGTCAGTTTTAATTGGCCATATCATGAAGTGATCAATTCTATGATCTGGCCACAACATATACACCACTAGGTATACACAACAATACTGTCTCTTACTAGAGAGGGTAGGTCTATGATTCTTTACAGTTAGAACCAACCCGCGCTGGAAGGGTGGTTATCTTTTACAATGCGTTCCAAATAAGAATAGGATCGATGCCATGTTGTGACGTCACGTCATACTGTCAAATCGCAAGAAATTGGCAAAAATTGAAGAACTCGGAGATGAGCAAAATTGAAGAACTGGATTCTGATTAAACTATTTTCGTTTACAGTTCGTAAATAAATTAAATTTTAAAAATTTCTTGTTTTGATCACCATAATAATTCTTCGATTTGACAGTATGACGTGACGTCACTACCTGGCAATCGATCCTATACTTATTTGGAACGCATTGTACAATAAGTTTGTGTCTCTGAGGTCCAATCTCAATATTATATTTTCCATGTTGAGCACAATCCGAAATAACCATACTTACACGATTGGGCTAGAATCACCAATAGTTCACCTCACGGATCCTTCCAGGCCCTGGGTGTGTGTTTTATTCTCGTGCTTACTTCTCTAGCCCAATCCGATACGGAGACGAAGTGAGCTAGAGAAGTTAGGTTAAGGGTTAGGAAATTTTTTCTACCTTTTTTATATTGAAATTTAAGTACCCACACATGGGGTGATTGAGAATAAAACTTGTAATGCCCTCAAGTGTACTTGTTTACTTGAATTTTTCCTAACTTCATATACCCTTCTTACTGCGGCCTGGCTCCTGGGGTCTAAGGGAACACCTGTTCCCTTAGACCCCAGGAGCCGGGTTACACAATCGTCTCCGAAATGTAATAAAATGTAAAATAATAAATGGAACAACATACTACCTACCCCTTTACCATGACGTTCAAAGTAAGATTGTTTCATTCTTATTTCAGTGTGGGTAAGAGACAGAGCTATACAGGTTGTCTAGCGCCATCTCTTACCCACAATGGAATAGGAATAAAACAATCTTACTTAAACGTCATGGTAACCCCCTAGTGGTTTTCCTACGTCTATTTTTGTACGCCCGTGACCGATTTTATAAGAACGATTATTTTCCAATTTACAAATACACCACTATTTTTTCTATTAGTACAAATATTTAAAGGGCTTATTAGAAAAGGTCTTGTTATTATTTAAGTAAAGTCTCAATCTACACATATAAAAGCGAAATATCACTCACTGATTAATCAATCATAAAAATTTGGCAGGTAGGTTCCTTATAGGGTGTAGACATCCGCTAAGAAGGATTTTACGAAACTCCACCCCTAAGGAGGTTAAACGGGGGTTGGAATTTTGTATGAAGAAACCTACTTTTACGTGGGTAAAACCGCTGGCAGAAGCTTGTTAATAATATTCATATACAGCAAAGTTATTAGCGTTTGTTTATATCCCAAAATGTCACTCAATTTAAGGAAAAATTGGCAGGGATTATGAATGAATAAATGGTGATCAAAATGGAAAAAACAACTGCGCATAGTATTTCCTAGTGGTAATTGTTATGAATGATTGATTCAATTATGAATTTACCAATTATGACAAATTTTTGTGGACAATTTTAGGACATAGTTTTTTTTTTACTTTTGACTACACAAATATGATCAGTAACAGGTACGCATAGAGCTCCATTTTTTTGTACTAATTAAAAAAATGTAGTGTATATGTATATCGTTATTTTTTCCTCAATTTTGTATCCTAACTTCTGCCTATTAAATATATTTTTTTATCCTAATTTAGTATTAAGCCTAATTACGCCATTGTCGATGTGTGACACGACGTGTTAAACATGTCAAGCGTGCGATACACCCTACATAGCTCCATCCCTTTGACAGTTCAGATTAGGTCGTCGAATCGATTTCAAGGTTTCAATAATAATGGGTCGTGAACCTTCGTTACCAGTTACGTATGGATGGTCTTTTACGTTTTCTAAGAAAAACTGAAATTGAAAACGCAATGCATTAAATTATAATGTGCGTCACTGGAAGGACTGATTTGTATTGTATAGTTCACAAGTTCCATCGGCATGACATTTCTGGGCGTATTTGACCGATCTTCTTTCAAGCTTTTCTTCGTCATAGCTCCTAATTAAATAGAACGTTTCGGGAACAGTTTCAATGTGTGCTGTACACATTGAAACTGTTCCCGAAACGTTAAGAGTGGAATTCCCTGCTGGACTCGAAGCCGCGATATGCGGCGCAGCAACCAATCGCTTAACAGTACCTACAGCTTGGTGGTCTTTAAGTCAAGAAGTTACTTCCTGGACTAGCATGCTCCATCGTTAACCACATCATCGCTTACCATTAGGTGAAATATTGGGCAAATGCAAGCCTAACAACAATTGTAAAAAACATACTTTTCTGCACTAATTATATTAACGCTATCGATTGCGTTAAGAGCCAGTGGTAAAAGGCCTCTTTAAAATCTGAATCTGAAAAGGGACAATGATCACAGAAAAACTCTAGCTTTTTTATAGGGTGACTGGTAATTAGTGACCGATACTTAAACACGTGATTGTACTCATGATTACAAACAACCAATGTCGCCAGAAGCTATTTTAGTTTACTCACTAGTTACTCTGTAATTGTGATGTAACTGATATAACAATTTGTTGAAATGGAAATGGAACTGATATAACAATTTGTTAAAAGTTCCTTAAATAAATAAATTAAAAAAAAAAAAAAAACTTTCCCAAAGAAACTTTTTTTATACTAATTAATTTAATCACAATAACAAAACAGCAGCAGCAACAGTCTTTGGATATTATTTTACCGAAACATGTGGGTAAATTGCTTACGTCATCATTAACGGGCGCCGAGCCGCTAACAGCTGATCGGGTGAAGGCGCGCGCGCGAAATTCAAAGTTTCAAACAGCTGTATTGTTATTGTGATTAAACTAATTAGTCTAAAAAAAAAGTTTCTTTGGGAAAGTTGTTTGTAATCATGAGTACAATGACGTGTTTAATTATCGGTCACTAATTACCAGTCACCCTATATATTATTGTACCAAAAAAAGGCAATTTTAGTAATAACACCTTTATCATCCTAAAAACCTAAACATTTGACTTAACTAGAGCAGGTACGGTCTAAGACATTTGCGCTTCGCGTTGTATTAAAGAGTCGGTCGTTGCTTCCTCGTCAGTGGCTCCATTTAAGGATTCCCCACTTGTTCTCGGGTAGATCAGCGTGTTGGCTGCTGTGTGGTGGTATACTACACTTCCGCCGGTGAATGGTGAACCTGGAAATACATAGAAAACATTGTATGAACATCATGTAAGTCGATTATTTTATCAAACAATCTGCCTAGTTTTTCTCTAAGGGTCCCTATGTTAGGATCGGCATGCGTCCAGCTTAGTGGTACTAATTTAGATGGATCGACTGCATATCTGACCTCCACAAGTAAAGGATTTCCTCCACAGGAAATCTGACCCCTGAATCTGAAGTCTGGGGTCAGATTTCCTGGCTTCTAACGAACTATTTAGTGTGCTTTTCGAGAGACAGAGAAGGCACGATATTTAATGGCCAGTTGATCTAGTAGTTTGTGGCCCTGACTGCTATGCAATGATGAGCACGATCATTTGTTCTGTGTCTGGGTCTGGGTGTAATTTATCTATAACGTGTATGTATTTAGAAATATATTTCGGTGATTTACAGGGTGCATTTTGGAAAGTGTGCGCGGGAATCGCATGACTTGATTCCGCCATCTCATTTCTACCATCGGACAACCTGACGTACGGCGAGTATCCACCCTTACGTTGTTAAAACCTCTACGGTCCGGACCATGAAGGAATAACAAAGGTCCGGACTAAGCGTTTCGCCTCGTCGTTTATACCGCGTACATCGAAGGACTGGAACAATTTGCTTTCTGAGGTCTTCCCATCCGATTATAATTTGGGTGTCTTCAAGGCTAGATTGAATAGGCCCTTAATAAACTAGTGCCCCATCAACGATTGCATCACTGCTTACCATCAGGTGGGATCGCAATCAAGCATTAGTTTATATCAAATTGAAAATATATATATGCATACATATATATATAAGTATGTTTATCAGTTGTCTAGTACTCATAACACAAGCTCTGCTTAGCTTGGGGCTTGATGGTGTTGTGTGAAAATTGAAGAATATTTATTGATTTTATTTATCGAACAGAAAATGATTGAAATGGAGGATACACCAAAAATAAAAATTGCAGATATGCATCAATCTACTATTTTTCCAATGGTTAAGCCCTAACTAATATTTAGTAGACCATTATTTATATTTCTTCCACAGGAAATCAGAAACGTTTATTTTAAATTACAGGCACTTTTGAATTGTCAAAATGTCGGTCAGTCAAAAAAAAAAAGTGAAGCTAAATTGGACACAAGACCTCTTCACTTTTTCTGTTTGACTGAAAAGTCCGGCAAATGATCTAACCTAATAAATATAACGTTTATGTCATCATTATTGTAATGGTTACTAAAGCGCATCATCATAATATATTTGCTACAAACTTAGTTGCTTCATTATCAATGCATCGCCATCCCCTGCTGTCGTGAGGGTAATGAGAAGTATTATAATTTTCTTATAAGTTTAAAATGTGTGACTATGCGTATGAACGCACGTTTTACGTACACTTCCTGACGCGAATGCCATATCGACATTATTTCCGCCGGTCTCTCATAGATGATAGAACTATCGCTACATTTATTGTATGCTAGCTTCTGCCAGCGACTTTTTCCGCGTGAAAATTAGAAGTTATCCCAAGGGAACATATGCATTCGAGGCAGAGTGATTCCAGTAGGCCACGTAGCAATGCCCCGAGTCCGGCCAGGACGTGCCCAACGTTAGGTGTACAGCCCTCCTAGCCAAGTTACAACCGTTTTGTGTCGAATTCCGTTCTCCAATCGGTAACGCCTTGGTGTCAGCAATTGTAGAAAACGATAAGTTAGTAGGCATGTTGACGCACCTGAGTCGTCCGTTCGTTCTACAATGTCGTTCTACAATAACAAAGGATATAGCGTTGAACATTGTAGAAACGATAACAATTCATTCTATCATTTTGAACGATGTGAACTTGGCTAAGAATTTTCTATTCGTTTGTTCTGACCACGTGACTTAACGTTGAGATGATGTCACTCCCATTCGTTTGATTAATTTTTGACTAGCGTTAACGATTGCATATTATCAACTTGGCTAGGGATGCTGGTGGTCGCTGGAGATTGCGGCTTTGCGCAACGCTTGCCATGCCGCGCGGCCTCGCCGCCAGCACACAGGACACTACAGGTGCCGCATCCACCCGCCGGATACGGAGGCCAAAGAGGTGGAGCTGTACAAGGGAATCACTATCCCTCGTACAGCTCCGCCTCTTTGATGGAGATGAGAATTTTTTCTTGGAACAAAGGTGGATTTTAGTCAGCAAAAGTTTGACACGCCCTCGCGCTCCAACCTAGTTCGAAGAAGTCATTGAACGATTTCCCACTTAAAAATCAAAAAGGAAATATAAATAAATTCTCTTGGGATAACTTGTAACTATTCATGATAAGAAAAACTATGTTATCTTCTTACAGCTTCAATATTTCTCTGAGCCAAAATTCTTAACCCTATGTTTGACAAATAGTAATGCTTGAATGCGCTCCCACCTGATGGTAAGCGGTGATGTAATCGTTGATGGTGAAGCGCACTAGTTTACTAACAGGTTCAGCGCAGATCAAGGTATTTACTATACTCTTTGGAACGAGGTCTAATACGCTTCGTACGTGTCTTCCTTGCGGTGCAGGTAAGAAACACGTAGTCTTCCCTGCCTTGTGGAGGTCATCATTTCAATTTGCTTTAGTTTAGAAAATATATTAATATATAGGTACCTAAGATGCCCTATTAAAATAGAATGCAGTGGTGTATTTTGTACTTTAATACGAGGTCACTTTGAGCTTGTACCGCACTTAGCCAAAAAATGCTTTACAGGTTCTAATAAGTCTAATTACTGTCATACTGACAGTTTTCAAACGAGGTCTTAAACGCCCCGTACCGCAGAAATGGAAATAATACTAAAATAAGTGCCACTCTTAACGTGTTAAGAGCCTATTCCCTCTAGCTTTGAAGACACCTAAATTATAATCTGACGGGAAGACCACAGCAGGCAAATTGTTCCAGTCCTTCAATGTACACGGTATAAACAACGAGGCGAAACGTTTAGTCCGGGCCGTAGAGGCGTCAACCTCGTACGTCGGGTTGTCCGATGGTAGAAAGGCGATGACGAAATCAAGTCATGTAATTTCCGCGTACACTCTCCTAAATGCATCCTATAGAATATATAATAGAATATAGAATACCGAAAAGCTACCTACGCCTGTGCTTCAAGCCTCTGGTTACAGGTTCTACCGTTCCCCAAAACAGTTTCTATGCTGAATGACCACCTTCCAAATCACTACTTGCCTGCGGCTTGATGCAATTAGAGACTCCTCCATGGACATGGTCCATGGCCTATCCTGTAGGAGCATTGATCGGATAGTACGGCACGGTAGCATTAATGACATCATCCGTCGGGCTCTTGCCACCGAAGGTGTGTCAGCTGTTTTAGAACCCAATGGCTTTGCACGTGATGATGGGAAGCGTCCAGGCGGGATGACTATAATGGCTTGGAAGTTGGGCGTAAGCCGTACGTCTTTCGAGCATAACTATCACCGTCCAGAAAAAACAATTCGTCATTTTTTCTCTGGTAGTTCTCGTTTAGCTAACGAAGAGTACTTACATAGGCATAACTTTGTTGCCAAAATTATTCATCCGCAACGTGCTTTGATATGCTCTCTTGTGGAATCGGAAGTACCATCATACCCCGACTCAGTTCTTAATAATAGTCATATCACACTGGCCCATAATCATCGTCTGACAGGACTATTGTAGCTTATAAGCCTGATTTACGGGTGGCGGCGGATGTGCAATGATTGTAGATATAACCGCTACGGAGGACAAGAACCTCGTAAAAACCGAGAATGATACAAAAATCAAGTATCTGTGGACTTAGCGACCATTGTGCCGATAGTCGTATCAGCCAATGGCTTAATAGCTAAGCAAACAACTTCTTGGGAAGCTCTCGTTAGACGGCTGGATCAAGGGCTTGATTCGGAAAGCGGTACTTCTGTATATAGCTCGTATTATTACTAGGTATTTTTCTTTGTAGCCCTGACCGCTGGTAGGTTGGACCCTGTCCTCGATACCGGTGGGCTACTTTCTATAATTTTAAAAGTTTTATTTTTTAATGTGTGTGTTTTTACCCGACTGTAAGAAGGGTTATGTGTTTCGCGCGTATCTTGTATGTATGTAATATTCTTTATTACCTCATATCTTCCAAACCGCTGAACCGATTTACATAATTAGCATATCGTTATTTTTAATATATATAAATGTAGAAATAATGTGCAAATATTATTAATGTACAAAAATTAATTATATTTTTGAATATTTATTTAAAGAAATATTTAAAATTATAAGATTAAATATACCTATATACGTAAGTGAATAAATAAACACTTACTGTCATTGGCAGTCTTGCTCTCACCGTACTTGTTCCTTTTGTGCCAGATCTGCTGCATGACGACCACCACCAATATGAGGAGAAGCAGACAGGCACCGCCTATTGCTATAATAGTCGTATTCATTCCCGCCATTCTGGAAATTAAAATAAACTGCACCTCAGTACCTCATGGGCCGAAAGTGTATTTTCATCAGAAGTTAAAAGAAAAGTACCCAAAACTGTGAAAGGCAATAGCAAAAGAAACGACTAAAATACAACAATAATATAACAAATGCAATAATTTGCTCGCACTACTTGCGAATGAACGACCAACCTGCGTATCTTTTTCTCCTTCTCTGTCAAATTCATCCAAAGGTTGTCTGCAAAAAATCGCTTTTAGCGATAAGACGACAGATTGTGACACCCTATTAATTTTAAGTTTCTACTGTAATTTTATTTTTGGTGTACAATAAAGAGTATGTAGCGACATCTATAGCGTCACACAAAAACTAATCCTGCATCGCGCAATTAAATTTCTTTGCGCGATTAGAACATATATAACAGCCCGAAATCATCTATCGGGCAGTTGCCCACCAGACATAACACCCGTCTGGCCGGAGGATCCTCCCTTTTCAACGGAGGTTTGCGGGACTTTACTCTCTGTTCCACCTACCTCCAAAAGTATATCTTTCTATTCGCGAGCCATCTTTACTGCAGTAACTGAAAGCATGTAAATAAGAAAGGTATCTTACTTGACGTCAGACACAACCCCCTCTGGGGTCACTACGGTTCCTAGGGTGCAAAGTGTTTTATTTTCACACCGACACTCTTGCTTGTCTTCATCTCCGAAACATTTACCGTTGCACAAATCGCAGTCGATCCTGAAGTTAAACACGTGACATAAGTTAAGTTCATAAATATATACAACTAAGTGCTTCGCCCTTGGAATAGTAAATAATAATAATATTTTTTAGAGGTTTTAAGAAATATTTAAAAATATATTACAATTAATAAAGTTCTTTATTGTCAGGCAACTAAGGTCAAAATATGCTGAGTTTTTTGGGTAAAGTAATATATGGTATAATTACAAAATCTCTAATATTTAAAAGATATAACAACTGAATCTATAATTTTATTTGATATAACATCAGTTAATATAATAACCGATTGATATAATATTCAAATAACTAATTTTTATAAGTATAACGTACATTGATTATAAAATCTATAGATAAACCATTCAAAAGAAATAAAACTTATTTAGTCTAATATCAAAGAACGAAAGCTTTTTATAAAACATAATGGCTTTTAACTTAACCTAATCTAAATGATTCACTAACATTAGAAGGAAATATTTAATGGTCACTGCTCTAACCTAACCTAACCCACATGATCACTTCGTTCGCTCGCCATCGCGTTCTAATGGTCACTATTCTAACCTGACCTTATCCAGGCGTGATTTTTAACTTTACCTGACCCAAAAAAATTACTAACATTAGAAGGGGATCTGGTGCTTGGCGGCCGCTGCCGCGGCACGCTCGCTACGCTCGCTCGCCTTCGCGCTTTAATGGTCACTGTTCTAACCTAACCTAACACACATACATGATCGCTTCGTTCGCTCAGCATCGCTTTCTAATGGTCACTATTCTAACCTCACCTAATAATAATAATTATTAATAATAACTGCATTATATTACAGTAACGCTTTTCAATACGTCGCGCCTACTTATAATACCAACAGTGTGTTATACGATACAGCTGCAACAAATATATATTTTAAACGATAAACCTAATAATTTTCGATGAAATAAACTTTATATCCAATATTATACGAAATATGTAAAGAAATTATATCAACAGTTGGTATATCTCACGTTTATTATATCTTGTGACTGTTAATGAAGTGAAAATATACTAAATAACTTTATATGATATGAGACGCACCCAAGTTATCTACTTACAGTTTAGCGGCGGCACATGACTTAATGTTGTCATCATATTCAAAGCCGGCAAAACATATGCACTCCCCATGCAAATTGCAAGTGCCATTCAAACATTGCTTTTCACAAGGCTTATAGCATGTGCTATGGTCTAACTCCTGCTTTTTATAGCCTTTGATACACGTGCAGTTATTTGGAGCCGAGCAGTTCGCATTAATACAAGGTGTAGAACAGTAAGGCTGGCAGCCTGTTTCTGTCAGGTTATAGCCATCATTACAGAGGCATTGGTTGGGGCTCAAGCATCGTCCATTAGTGCAGGGGGGTGAACATGTTGGTATGCAGACTTCCCCTTCTAAGACATATCCCTTGTGGCATAGACATGTCTCAGGCGCTGTGCAATTACCGTTTTTGCAAGAACTACATTTCGGTTCGCAGATGGAGTTGATGCGTTCATATCCTGTATGACAGGAACAGACATTTGGTGCGATACAGTCTCCATTTTTGCAAGAATCGCATTTTGGTTTACAAATTGAGTTCACGCGTTCATATCCACTATGGCAGGAACAGTTATTTGGTGCAATACAGTCTCCATTTCTACAAGAACTGCATTTTGGCTTGCAGGTGTTGTTAACGCTCTCATAGTTTTCAAAACAAGAACACTTATTTGGCGCGACACATTTACCATTACTGCAAGAATCACATATAGGCTGACAGTTTGAGCCAATGCGTTTATATCCTGCATGGCAGGAACAGTTGTTTGGTGCAATACAGTCACCGTTATTACAAGAACTACATTTTGGCTTACAAGTCGACCCCGTCCATTCATATCCTTTAAAACAAGAGCAGTTATTTGGCGCGATACAATCTCCAAAATCACAGCCGACGCAAGAAGGCTTACAGACTGAATTGTTTTCTGTTTTTTCATATCCGACATTACAAATGCACTTGTTATAGGCAACGCATGACCCATGAACACACTCTGCTTCACATATTGGGTTGCAATTATTTTCATTTTTGGGGTCAACTTTATAGCCGTCGTTACATTTGCATTTATTAGGTTCGGAACAATAACCGTGTACGCACAATTTTGTGCAAATCGGTGTACAGGTGTCATTAATTCTCAAGTAGCCTTTATTGCACCTGCAGTCATTAGGTCCGACGCAGTTTCCATGTTCACAGTTGGAACATGTGTATGGGATACATGTGTGATTGACGAGTATGTGCATGGGCGCACAGGTGCAGATGTCGACGGCGGTACAAGTACCATTGAAGCATCTCAGAATGCATGCTGGCAAACACTTATTGAGATCTTTGTCGTATTCGTATCCATTACAGCACACAAGTCTCGTCTGTAATTTAGATTGATAAATATTTTTAATAACTTTTCATCCTGAAGCATTATCAAATAAAATTATTTAAAAAGGTTATCTTTTACATATAATAAAATATAGTTACTGCTGATGATAACAAAGAAACATTTTATTATAATCCACCGGTTATCATGAACTTGGACACAGACGAAATTAAAATTAACAAGAAAAGAGAACTTACTGCGAAAGATATTAGTTATCGTATTTGAAGTAAGTTAGAAATAATGTAACTACAAGAAATTTAAACCAAACGTACCATGGGTTTCTTCCCTCCGACCCTGGAAAGGAAAACAAAACTATGCATTAGACATGGTTATTAAAAAAAACGTAAATTAGTTAAGTGGTATTCCCTGTAATTGGAACCCCAAAAAGCAGTCACACACAAGTAGCCACATTTAAATAAAAGACAACAAATAAAAATCATAAACAAACGATAAAGACAAGAGTCAAAATAATTAACAATGAAAAGGGTCCTTTTACCTCTAACATAAATTAACAACACGAAGAAATAATAACATTGCTTTTGGTGCACTAGGAGATAACCCTTATCCTGAGATAGCCAAAAGTTAGTTTGACATTTTTTGTTAAGTCTACAAATTCAGCTCAGAGAAGATACATTTGACTAAAAATGAATGTTTCCAACTCCTGCCACCTAAAATTCAAGCCTCGTCGAGTATCTATTTGATACTGGAATCAGCCAAATAACTGTTGGTAAACCGAATTCTATTTGGAGAGTTAGTTTCCAATATCCTTATTTTTTAACAGGTTGTAAGACTAATTCCAATTCAAAAGACTAGCTTCCTGATGTCGACGTAGAATTTTATCAACCGCTACCGCGATATTGAGAATTCAGATATGCAATGGAAAATTTCGTGAAATATAACATTATCGTTGTAAACAAAATTACTAGTATTAGTTTACCAGCCTTTATATCCTCGGTTCACGGCACTGAGAAATTAATCAGGAATATCCTATCTCCCTCACTGATTGATTTCAATGTGCCGTGCTTCGCCGAGGCTATAGATACCTGGAGACTCGCTTGCCCGAATTCTAATCCGCCCAATTACCATCTTCCCAAAGACGGTGGGATGAGCCGCTCTGCAAAGTAGATCAAAAAAACTTGATTGAAACATCTACTGCTCCTGCGAAGCGTGCGCGCCTGCTGGCTGTGGGAGAGTGGGAGTCGGGTCTCTGGCTTCACGCACTACCATCGTCGAACATAGGCACCTTGCTCGATGATAATACTTTCCGCCTCGCTGCTTCCTTACGTCTAGGCGCTCCCTGTTGTTCTCCTCATCGCTGCCATTGTGGCGAAGTCGTCAACAGCCTCGGACACCACGGTCTGTCATGCAGCCGAAGTGCGGGTCGCATAGCCCGACACGCGAATATCAACGACATCATTAGACGTGCTCTTGTCTCCGTCGGCGTTCCAGCCGTATTGGAACCCCATGGCCTGGCACGCGACGATGGCAAGAGACCGGACGGCATGTCGTTATTCCCATGGAAGATGGGTAGGCCTTTAGTATGGGACGCTACTTGTGTCGATACTCTTGTGCCTTCCCATCTTCCTAACTCGTCGTGTTGTGCTGGTGCTGCCGCTGCGGCTGCGGAGAACCTCAAGCGGCGAAAATATAATAACCTTGTTGGAAGTTATATTGTCGAACCGTTTGGGGTTGAAACTCTCGGTTCGTGGGGTCCGAGTGCTCACAAGTTGTATAAAGATCTGTCAAAATGTCTAGTTGACACTTCGCGTGACCCAAGGGCTGGCTTTTACCTCGGACAGAGAATATGCATTGCCATACAGCGTGGCAATGCCGCCAGTCTTTTGGGCACATTACCAGTCGACAGCGATGTGGAAGAGTTTTTTGACGCCATTTTTTAGTTTTAGTTAGTTGTAATTAGATTAGGGTTTTTTATTATTATTTATTTTATTTTATTATAATTATAGTTAGTATTTTTAATGTGGATTAAATTTGTCAAATATAAAAAAAAAATATGCAAACAAATACTTTTAGATTGACATTGGACTATACGAGTATCTCTAAGTTGGTCAGCAGGATATAGCCTGTACTGTTTATACTACCCAACAGCAATGCACACAAATTATGCACCAGGATTAAATATGATAATGTATTTTTGTATTACATGTTCTGCACGCGCTATCATTGACTGTTTTTAAATACATGGCTTGAAAACATGTTGACTAAACGTCTGATAAGCAGTGAATTACTTTGTAGGTACTGTGCTATATATTATGATATTTTATAATAATGAAACTTTTTGTTTTCTCTCTCCTCTAGTCCCATTATTTGGGGTCAGGTCTGTTCATTTTCTTGCGCCAAGTGACTCTATCTTGTGTTGCCAATTCTAGCAGTTGGGCTTGTTTAAGGTCTCTCTCTATATTGGACCACCAGGTCGACGGCGGGTGGCCTCTGCACATTTTTATTGGTTCTGGTAGACGCTGAACAATTTGATCTTTGGACGTGTCCCATACCATTAAAAGTGATTTGATATCATTTTATCGTACCATCGCTTCGTCGTAGGTGTTAATTTTGCACTCTGTACTCCTAGTCATACCCCCGACCATCTTAGCATCTTCATTTTGTTAGTATGGACCTTTTTGTTCATGCTATTTTTTTGCTGTACTGTATTCGGTCCCATACAATACCGCTGGACAGAAGTGATGTGACATCCGACACGCCGAGATATTTTCTTGTAATAAAAAAAGGATAAAAAAATTGTGGATATTTACGGCCCTTAGAGAGACGAGGCTTTAGTTCAAGTAGGTGTTTATAAACATACAGGAGTGTTCTACAGGTTCAAGGACGTTCTTTATCTGAGCGTATCATCTCTTAGAGACATGAATCTACCAAAACTCAAATTAATATTAAGTACAATTGTTTCATTCATATGATTAGAGTGACAGTATGGTACGTCTGTAAATTAATATTCTCAAGGAATTATTGTAATATATTCGTGAATGAGACTTTTGTTCTCGTGATTGTCGGCTCGGGCAACGAAAGTTTCAATTTTAACAGAGCTTCCCTTATACCAAGTCAAAAATCTGTGGAAGTAGGTATATACATATGCATGTAAATATGTCGGAAGGTGAATCATATGGTTGATAGTAATATTATGTACAAAATATGTTGATGTCGTTAACGTATGTCATAAAAATGAAATACATAGTGCAAACATATAGTACAGTGTTGGTCTGTGATTTACAGTAATACAACCATTCCTACACTCGCGCTCAGTTTACATAACCATTAAAGGGTCGTTAACCCTTCAGGTATTCTAAGGAACATCGAAATATAAACATATATGTACCAAAATATCTGGTATAGAAGAATAAAACTAAACTGTGCAAATGCTCTAAGCTGCAGAATATTTCGCTTTTGTTTTAACCAATACAACACAGCATATAATCAGCCTTATAATGATCCTACTTGTAATGTACACTACACCTCTGAGGTTGATATAATTAGGTATGAACAAGTTTCACCACAATATATATTGATATCGGCTCGCAGCAAGCACCCGCGTCTTCACTTAGCGGCGGTCGATCGGGCAGTGCCCCCCGCCCCGCGATCTTGCGCGTGCGATGCTCGAGACGACAGATATACAACCATAATTGTCTATACACTACATCCCTCCCTTATTGTTGTTTTTTCTATAATAAATATAAATAAGGAATATTAAGGAACTGTGATCACGTTAACGTACAAATTAAATACATTCATAATCACAAAAACATATAGTAATTTAATAACCATTTTTTACATACGTACATCAAGTACAATCATCACGTCCTTATTTAAATTATGTTTAATCACTAATCATCAATTATTTTGCCATTATTGTCCATTATTTTATTCACTCGAGTTGTGATTGATTTACATCACTATTATCGTTTGTTTGAGTATTACTAGCATTATTCTCATCATCTAGCACCTTCCATTTTCCTTCCACTCGTTTTAGGTGTACGACGTTCCGTCTGATTCGCTGACCAGTTTCATCGTTCCGAAGACTTACGTCCCCTCCTTTATTCGCTTCGACGGTATGTGTTTCGGGTTCATAGTTTAAGCTCAGCTTGTTTTGTTTAGTCATTTTCTTGACGTATACTTTATCTCCAACTTCTAATTCACAACTAGCGGCTCTTCTCTTCCTATCCGCATATTCCTTCCCTTTTTCTTTTAGTTCCTTATCTCTATCCCTCATATCAACATCCTCCGAGAGATGCGTCATGTCCTGAATCATAGGCAGCTTGTCTCGAAATTGTCGTCTAAAAAACAGTTCTGCAGGTGTTTTTCCTGTAACTGTGTGGGGTGTACTATTGTACATCATCATGTACTCACGAAGAGCCTCCTACCAGTTCTTTTTCTCTACTTGAGAAATCTTGAGGCGTTTTAGGATGTCCCTATTCTGGCGCTCCACTTCTCCGTTTTGTTGCGGCCAGTAGGGGATGGTATTATAGAGTCGTATGTTCCTCTCTGCACCGAAACTTTAAAGTCTTTGCTGGAAAATTGTCTCCCGTTATCAGATGTAAGTGAGACCGGATTGCCGAGTCTGCTAAAAATGTCTTTAAGCATTCCGATTATTTCGGAGCTGGTTATGGTTTTGCATGTTTTCACCTCTTTATATCTGGTGTAATAATCCACAACTACCAGGATATAATCTCCACTCGGTAAGGGACCCATGAGGTCAATTGCTATGTCAACCCATGGCTCGGAAGGTAAATCTCTTCTTTTTAATAGGTTTGGGACGCTGGGACCAGAGACCAGGATGCATCCTTTACAGGCTTTGCATATGTTTTCAGCATCTTTGTCGCACTTAGGCCACCATACCTTTGTCCTCAATCTGCCCTTCATCGCGACTATCCCCGGGTGGCCTTCGTGCGCAGCTTCCAGAACTCTTCTGCGTAATTTGATTGGGATTACAATTTTCGTCCCCCTGAGGAAGATATCGCCATGAAAGCATAATTCATTCTGGAAAAGTTTATAAGCTTTAACCGTTTCATCCCAGTTTCCATCGTAAAGGCCTTCTCTAACCTTCTGTATCTCTGCATCTCCAAGTGAACTCTCAGTGATCTCTTGTAATGGGATGGCTACTGGTCGTGCAGATTCGGTAACCGCTTGAACATGGTCTTCAAATAAAGCCGTCGGGTTTGTTACAATTTCACAGAGTCTCGATAGTGGATCGGCTATGTTGGTCTTCCCCGGGCTATATTTCACCTTGAAATTATAGGATTGCAGCCTTAACACCCACCTTTCAATGCGAGCGGATGGTTTGGCTTTCGGGCCAAATATCACCTCCAAGGGCTTATGATCCGTTACTAGACCGAACACCTTGCCATACAGGAACATGTTGAAATGTTCGAGTGCCCAAACTAGGGCTAAGGCCTCTTTTTCTGTTTGGCAGTATCGACGCTCACAGCTGCTGAGGGTTTTATTACCGAATGCAATTATTCTCGGCCCATTATTGTTGATTTGCACCAGCACTGCTCCCAGACCCACTGGGCTTGCATCTGCAATCACCACAGTCTTATCATGAGGATTGTAGTAACCTAAATTTGGTACCTTCATGAGTGCTGCCTTGAGATCATTAAATGCGTTCTTTTGGGCATCTCCTCAGTCATCTTGAATATCCGTGTTTCTACCCGTTCTTTTCCGTAGCAGTTGCTTGAGGGGTTCAGTTACCGTTGCTAAGTGGGGAATCCATTTTCCCACGTAATTCACTAAGCCCATAAAACTCTGCAGTTCAGCGATATTCGTCGGGGCTCTGAATCGTTTTATAGCCACGATATACTTGTCTAGTGGTTTGACTCCCTGTTCTGACAGTTCATGCCCTAGGAAGTGGACTTTCTTCATTCTAAAAATGCATTTGTCTTCCCTCAACATGACGTTATTTTCCTCTAACACTGCTATAACTTTTTTAAGCCTTAAGTCGTGTTCTACTACGTCTTTCCCAAATGTCAAGATGTCATTGATGAAGTTGATGACTCCTTCGCAACCTAAAAGGATTCGTTCCAGTGTTTTTTGGAAAATCTCTGGCGCACACGAGATACCAAACATCATCCTTTTGTATTGATACAATCCTTTGCTGGTAATGAAGGTCGTGATATGTCTTGAGTTTGGGTGAAGTTCGATATGATGGAATGCATCTCGTATGTCTAGCTTACTAAAGATTTTGGCGTCTCGAACTTTTGGCAACAGTTCTTCCATCGTTGGCAGTGGGTGGTTTTCACGTTGTATAGCCGCATTTGCTCGGCGCATATCGACACATAATCGGATGTCCCCTCCGTCTTTTAGCACAGGGACTATTGGCGAAATCCAGTCAGAAGGACCTTTCACGACTTCTATAATGTCCCTTTTCAATAATTCTTTCAGTTTCCTCTCTACTTTTTCTTCGAGCGGGATGGGAATCCTCCGATACGGGTGAGCAACGGGCTTCACTGAATCGTCAATCGGAATGGTAACTAAAACATCTTTAAATTTTGGAAACGCCTCAGTTTCAACCTGGTTGATATCCAAATTGATCCGAAGTACTCCCAATGAGGTTGCCGTCACACGTCCAAGTAAGTCACGCGTTCCGTTTTCGATCACGTAGAATGTTGTGATGTTCTGTGATGTTCCGGCAAGTTTTATCGTAGCTTTGAATGATCCTAACAGCTTCAGCGGTGTTGCACTCCCGTAAGCTACGAACGTTTTGTCAGGATTCGGATCTTGACTTTTAACTATAATAAATAATTGAATAGTTGAATGAATTTTAACTTGGGCGTTATCTTTCTTCATTCTTTCCCAGGTTTGGTCCGTTATAAGATTGTGCTTGCAGCCCGAATCTATCAACATCTCCACGTTGGTTCCACCTATGTTACATGTGACCTTTGCGTCGTTCTCGATATTGAAAATGTAGTCGACTTTTCTTTCATCCGTGCTTATATTTGCAGCTTCTTCGATATTATTTGTTGTCCTGTTTTTCTTCTTTATTCCTTGACTGTTCGATGATTCTTCTTTCAATTTCCTCTTCTGAGTTTGCCTTGTCCGACATTGATTCCTGAAGTGTCCGAAGATGCCACATTTAAGGCAAGCCTTTCCTTTTGCAGGGCAGTTGTTGTCACGGGCCAAATGTCTGGTACTTCCACATCTACCACATTCCGATCTTATTTTTTTTTTTTGCTTCTCCTTCCATGTCTCTGTACTCACTCTGTTGATTGACTGACTTTCTACAGGTTTCGTACCAAAGTTTTCTAATTGACGATCTACAGCTTCCAGTGCATTTGCTTCTGCAACTATTTCATCCAAAGTGATCTTGTCCCCTGTTTTCAATATCTTCTTTCGGAGTTCTTCTGACTTACCTTTTTCAGTTATTTGTTCTATGATATGCTCGTCTTCGTTTCCATCAAACTGACATTTTTTGGCCTATAGTCGAAGTCTGATAAGAAATTTTTCGAATTTCTCATCCTGTTCTTGTTTTAGGAGACGAAACAAGTGTCGCTCATATACTTTGCTCTGTTTAGGTGCAAAGTAACTATCTAATTTTTCGATCGCGATGTTAAAAAGTTCACCTTCAGTTGAATTAGCTCCCGGGATGTTGTAGAAGATTTCGTGTGCGTACGCGCAGCGGAATGTTGTTGAATTTAAAGATTTTAATTATGCAGATATTTAGTGTATGACGTCGTATAATTGTGTATGGTAAAAAAAAATTTGTGCACGCAACCATTGTGGAGAAATTCACCAAAAACTGATTCCGCTGGGCGAACGTTGTCCTGGCGGAACTTTTTTTAATCCATAGACTTTAGAAGAAAAGAGATGTGTCCAAAAATTAGTGTGTATTTGTGTGTAATTGTGTATGTATGAATAAAACTAGTGCATGCATAAACTTCGGAGAAATTCAAGTTTCCGCTACGCGAACGTTTGGCCATTAGCTAGTTTTCATATAAAGCGCTTACATAGAGAGCTGTAGATTTTTACATACGTTGTTTTAAATTTGTTTATATTTGTTTAAAAAACAGATTTAGAAAAAATCGTAGGGCTTAAAAGATAAAAATATAAACGTAAAATACGCTTATTAGGTCTTAGTTCTTAAAGTATGCACTTTGGGGTCTAGATTTTCACGTTTATACAAACCTTGTAAGTGTCTGCAACATGTTGCCAAGTATCAATGATGTTCCGTTAGTAACTAAAGAGTTATAGGACAAATTTACCATGAACAGATCACTGTTTACAAAGCAGTCAAATATCACGACGTTCTGAAGAAATTGCATGGTAATATGTATGTCAATAATTAGTGTATTCATTCAACTATTCTTATGCAAAATTTCATGTCATTAAATTCAGTAATTAAAGAAAAACAATTATAATACTGACGAAGCATCGAAAACCTACATAACCCGACCAAGTTCGGATGGCTACCAAAAAGCGGCCGTGCCATATATCTAAGAAACGTTCTTAACCTTCCAATATAGTATTTATTAATATGGTACAGTTGCGTACACAAGCGTTAGGAAAAAATAAAACAATTGCATTTCTTGAATGAAAAATATTTTTTTAATAATAACGCCACTATCTACGATAAAAACAAATCTTCAATTAACAAGTACTTCTCTATTTAAATATCCGCGTAAAAAATATTTTTAATTACATATAATACTTAATTATGTAATTATAATAACGTTAACAAACGCTTGCAATGACAGCAATAGACTTAAATGTGTTTTAACTAAAATAGATTATGAACTAGCTTTTGCCCGCGACTTCGTTCGCGTGGATGACGAAACTTAGGGTAAGTATAATATTTCGAGCTTCAATAAAAATTAAAATCACATCACATAACTAACCTATTCAGTTGTTTAGATTTGATCAACATTAAAAAAGTGCTTATAAACTAAAACATTGGTATAAAAAGGTATTTTCAAGAAAATATTAAATATTAAGCGCATACTTAAATAAAGTACCTACGTAAATAGTACCTACTTTCTGTCATAGTCAAATACATTTAAAAAAGTAGGTGTACAAAAATAAATGACCTATAAATTATATCGAAACAACAATTGTGTTATCACCTATACCAATTCAATACCGGTATTATACTGTAAATTTTGGGATGTTACCTAAATATATTGCACGGCCGCTTTTTTGTAGCCATCCGAACTTGGTCGGGTTATGTAGGTTTTCGATGCTTCGTCAGTATTATAATTGTTTTTCTTTAATTACTGAATTTAATGACATGAAATTTTGCATAAGAATAGTTGAATGAATACACTAATTATTGACATACATATTACCATGCAATTCCTTCAGAACGTCGTGATATTTGACTGCTTTGTAAACAGTGATTTGTTCATGGTAAATTTGTCCTATAACTCTTTAGTTACTAACGGAACATCATTGATACTTGGCAACATGTTGCAGACACTTACAAGGTTTGTATAAACGTGAAAATCTAGACCCCAAAGTGCATACTTTAAGAACTAAGACCTAATAAGCGTATTTTACGTTTATATTTTTATCTTTTAAGCCCTACGATTTTTTCTAAATCTGTTTTTTAAACAAATATAAACAAATTCAAAACAACGTATGTAAAAATCTACAGCTCTCTATGTAAGCGCTTTATATGAAAACTAGCTAATGGCCAAACGTTCGCGTAGCGGAAACTTGAATTTCTCCGAAGTTTATGCATGCACTAGTTTTATTCATACATACACAATTACACACAAATACACACTAATTTTTGGACACATCTCTTTTCTTCTAAAGGCTATGGATTAAAAAAAGTTCCGTCAGGACAATGTTCGCCCAGCGGAATCAGTTTTTGGTGAATTTCTCCACAATGGTTGCGTGCACAAATTTTTTTTTACCATACACAATTATACGACGTCATACACTAAATATCTGCATAATTAAAATCTTTAAATTCAACAACATTCCGCTGCGCGTACGCACACGAAGATTTCTTGTAGCTCGGGACCACCGAAATGTAAAAGACTAGCTCGTTTTTTTTTTCGGTGTCTATGCCTCGGCAGGCAAAAAAAGAAGCAAGCAAAGAAAGAAGCTTAAACATTTATCTAGAGGCGGCCCTCTAGATAAATGTTTAAGCTTCTTTTCCATCTCTCCCAACGGACGGAGACTGAACCAACCTCCCCTTCACATTCGAACTTCTCTAAGGTGTACTGTGCCATTTGGGGCTACCTGTTGACAAGGTAAGTAACTATGTTGCATATTTATTGATTTTTAACACGCTATCGCAATCTAATGCTTGTGATAAAACATCTACTGTACGTGACTGTACCTATGCTTTAATTAGTACCTTACGTAGGTATCTATGCCCGCAGTACACCTTATGATAAAATGTACTCATCATGGCAAAACACCCTGTGTGCACATGACACGCCGTCATGATACTGTGCAGTACCGTGGCCTGGCGCGTGAGTATTACCCAGCGCGCGGCCGCCACGCGTCGAATGGGTGCTCAAAGTGTAATTAAACATAAAATTTTAAACCGTGAAATCTTCGCAATTTAATGCAAATTGTACACTAAGTATTCATCGATATCCGCAATTTAATGCTATACCGATAAATCTCCGCAATTTAATGCAAATTGTACACTAAGTATTCATCGATATCCGCAATTTAATGCTATACCGATAAATCTCCGCAATTTAATGCTCAATCGCAATTTAATGCTCAATAGTTAAACCCGCTCACCGCACGATACTTTCGGTGATTCTCGAATAAAATTGAATAAACTAGGTAGGTAGGTACGTTTGGTAAATATGTAGGTAAAATAAAAACCTAGATTGTAGATAACTAAAACGCTAATAAAAGAATACCTACGCATCTCACGGCCAACTGAGAACCTAGTTACTTTAGATTTCCTTCTATTTTTCTTAATTAAAAAATAATAATACAGTCAATATCAGTTAGTAACAATGATAACAGTAAATACACATTTATTTTATGGGCAAGAACTACAATACCGTGGACCGAATCATTAACTTTAGAATAGTAACTATTAACTACCTAAATTGATTAACGAAACTCGTGAGGGTTTGTGGTTCATTTTACCTATTAAAATTTCTTATACAGCTCTATAGGTAATAAATACTGAGGCTCGAACTCAAGTAGGTAGGTAACTTGTAGGTTACCCACACCACAGCCGTAACTGAATAAAATAACATCTGTGAAAAAACCCAGCGGGTAGTCACATAATAATCACCTTGTTATAAGCTTGGTAGTTTGTCATGCATGCATTTACAGCCAGTGCCTCGTGATCCGTAAGTTTTATTTATTCGACGATTGTAGTCGGATAGTATATATATTTTGACCACGTATGTTGTTCTCTTTTCTTTTGTTATTAAATGTAAAAAAATTAAAATACTCACAGTTTTCCTCGCCGCCACATGTAATGTACACTACACCTCTGAGGTTGATATAATTAGGTATGAACAAGTTTCACCACAATATTATATATTGATATCGGCTCGCAGCAAGCACCCGCGTCTTCACTTAGCGGCGGTCGATCGGGCAGTGCCCCCCGCCCCGCGATCTTGCGCGTGCGATGCTCGAGACGACAGATATACAACCATAATTGTCTATACACTACACTACTGCTAGGAATCAAACCTGCTCACCAGGAGAGCGAATGGGCTGTAATCGACACGGGGGCCCAGTGCGAATTGTTGGATGTCACATATCTTCGAATTGTTCTAGGACATGCCGGAAGAAAACATTATGAGGACATAATGTTTTCTTTCACTGTTTTGAGGGCAATGGTGATTAAAATATTTATATTAAATACTAGCTTTCACCCACGTACATAAAATAAGCCTATGTCACTCAGGAAGAAAGCAACTTTCTATCGGTTACAGGAATCCGGTTATATAAACCCTGAAGATTTTATAATTATTGATATTTTAATAGAAATGGCTGTTTTACTGTGAAAATAGTATTGTGGTGACCAGTTTTCTGTTGTCTTACCTCTTCTCAGCTAGCATAATTTCACAAGCTGTCTTATTCTTAGTTAACTCACACGGTGCATCACTATAGGAATAATCAGTTAATTTTATTTATGTTGAGTGTGTTTGTGTTTATGTCCTACATCCTAATTGTTGTGATTTGTGGAGAGGTATAAAAAATATTGTTTTTTTTTTACTATTCAATTTGTTTATTTACATTTACAAATACTAACTATAATTACAATAAAATAAAATAAATAATAATAAAAACCCTAATCTAATTACAACTAACTAACTAAAATTATATTGTTATATTTTGAATACTGCTCTATGTAAGTTATGTTTTATAATATTGATAATTATATTACGTCCTAATATTGTTATAATAATCTTCATTTTTTTACGCCGGAAGTTTGAAGAATCTTCAAGTTAACTACTTGTTGATTCTTCAGAGTTGCGGCAAATATTAAAATAGAAAAATCTCCAATAAAAAGAAATAAACAAAAAGTCTTACTTAACAACTTCTTCACAAACAGTAATGTCATCTCTTTTCAAACTTTCACACAGTTGGAAAAAAATATATTGTTATATTTTGAATACTGCTCTATGTAAGTTATGTTTTATAATATTGATAATTATATTACGTCCTAATATTGTTATAATAATCTTCATTTTTTTACGCCGGAAGTTTGAAGAATCTTCAAGTTAACTACTTGTTGATTCTTCAGAGTTGCGGCAAATATTAAAATAGAAAAATCTCGAATAAAAAGAAATAAACAAAAAGTCTTACTTAACAACTTCTTCACAAACATTAATGTCATCTCTTTTCAAACTTTCACACAGTTGAAACAACTGAAGTATTAGTAACACTAAGATCACTACACGCGCGGGTTTACGCTCCGTCATTTTGTTCACATAAGTATCATCCGACGTCCACGATTTCTAAGCAAATGCAAGTTACTGTTCTATTTTCCTTATTTTATATTTCATTAATGTACCACTATGTTGTGGTGACTCAGTAATGAGCCCTAACAATAATCGCTTTCCGTAGGAGAGTGTATACCTACAATATTATTCATCGTAACTCGAGTGCGCGTAACACCTATGTTCTTTTGTTCCGACATAAAAAATAAATATCCTTGCAAATAGTGACCCTAGTGATTTGATTTCGATAAGGACAGGAAGCATTGTGACTATTATTGGTTTATTGTTATAAATTTCGTGGTGTAAACTGCAAACAATTAATCTAGTGTTAAAAAACAATTGGCAAGTAATTATATGATTAATACATTTATTCCACTCTAAAGTGGGGGTGTTCAAAATGGCTGACTTGAAAGCGTCGACTGCTTCTTCACCGGACCGGAACCTTTGACCACGAAGACTCTTCTTAATTTTAGGAAATGTAAAGAAATCTTTAGGGCTTAGGTCAGGACTGTATGGAGGATGGTCAAGAATTTCTACTTTTTCCTGCTTCAAATACTTAATCGTTTGACGAGCGCTTTGTGAGCTTGCGTTGTCGTGGTGCAGGATGATGCGTCGCTTTGAGTTAGATTTTCGAAGTTCGGCGATGACTTGTGGTGAACAAACTGTGGTATAGCACTCTGCGTTAACTGTTCTACGATCTTCAAGTGCAATAGTCGCAACATGGCCGGTTTTTTCAACAAACGTGGCCACCATCTTCTTTGAAGTGTTTCGAAAACGAACAACTTTAGTCGGCTTTGGCTCGTCTTAAAAGACCCAGATTGTAGATTGTTGTTTGAAATCAGGATCGTAGGCATAGATCCAAGATTCGTCACCACTGATGATGTCGTAGACGTGATTTGACTCTCCTCGGTTGAACCTTTGCAGAGTTTTCTTACACCATCTGACGCGGGCCGCCTTGTGATTGTCGGAAAGCAGATGCGGTATCCAACGGCAAACTAGCTTTCTCACACTAAGCGCTTCATGTAAGATCTTCTGAATGGTTGTCCCTGAGATGCCTAATAGAACCTCTATCTCTCGATACGTCACATGACGATCTTCGAGAATTAGTTGTCTCACAGCAATGATGTTATCTTCAGTGAAGGCGGATTTTGGGCGTCCCTCGCGAGATTTATCACTAACACTTTACACAGATAGACAAAGCTTTAATTGATTATAAGGTTTTAATATGCTAAAAATTCAGTTTAGTAAGTAATACGAAGTATTTGACAATCAATGCTTATAGAGAAACATAGAACATACTTAGAGTTGTAGCAAAGAGTTTACATCACCAGCGTTCGACAGTCCGCAGACATGGGGCTTCATCACTGAACACAGATGTTAGCTCTTCAAAATACTGAAGCCGTGTCAGGCCTCTTCTAAAGTTGTAGAAAATTATTGCACGAACATTTTCCTTAGAAAGATTCATATTCGTACGTAACCTGACAGATTCCAACCGACGCTGTGACTAAACAATAGCAATAATCCTAATACTTTCTACTGTTTTGAGATTCAAAATTTAAACACATTCGAATATAGAACGGTTCCAAATTCAAAATTGCCGGGAAATATGGAAACGACAGAACTTAAAAGGCATGCCTAGTATTTTAACAACTTTTTCTTTTATCAGGCTAAACCGTCTTACTCGTGGGTAAAAGCCTCTCTAGTCTTTTAATTTCTCTCAACGTCTATTATTTATTATTAATTTTTACTTTCTGACAAATTTCTTCAATAATGCCAATATTTTAATTAAAGCTATGAAATATACGTACAGATGGTCAGGACTGACTGACGGGACGGAATCATAAGAGTTCCATTTTCGTCATTTGTCTACAGAACTTTTAAAATGGAAACATTCCTAATTATTATACTTTATTAACTAGTTTTAATAAACTAACTAAAAGTTTATGAACAGATCGAAAATAGCAGAGTGGTTACTAACCTAAAAATGTATACTAATATTATAAAGAGGAAAATGTACGTGTGTAATTAATAACATCAGAAATTACTGGACAGTTTCTAAAATTTTTTTTTTACTATTTCATCACTGAGTAAAATAATAACCTTAGCAGGTACACTAATCAGAAAATGCATACATGTTTTCGGTTCTGCAGACACTGGTGAAGCGTCAATGCCTTTTCTTAAGGTATATGTATTTTTAGAGAATAAATAATATAAATTAGTTAGCTTTCCCGCATTCTCTAAGTTAATTGAGTCTCTGTTGACGATTTCCTTCACCAATATCTACGACCGCAACGCCCACTGGTGACGTATCGAATGCTTTCTTGAGACGCTCGCTAAAGACCGCTAGATGGCGTCTAACCCGCTAACAAAACAGTTGTCCGCTCCGCAAATTCGACACGCGTCGAATAAAACCGCTCCGCTATATAAATCCCATATCTGTTGAAAACCTGAGAATTTTCGTGGAATAAGTGTATCTGCTCCTGTGAGACATCGAGACCTTATAGTGCAGTGTTGGTTTCACGAGTTCTGACCAGCCCACCGGTGGATGAAGCAAGATTTAGCTCGCCGGCCGGCAGCACACACACAGACCACGCGTCCGTGAATGAAGCGCTTTCCTGACGACAAGTTGGGTCACTGGATTAGCAAGGTACGTGGGCACTAAATTGCTATAGACGTCGCCAGATTCTGGTGTCGCAGGGAATCGTCAACAGGGATTTAATTTTGTGCAAGATAACCATGATTTCACCGCCATATTGGTAGTCTTAAAACTCCACCCTTTTTCAGGTTGAGGCTACTTACAAGCCTCACCATAATTATTTGGTCCTTTCGAGCCTGGATAGGTAACCAGGTAACCGCTCCCTAGTTAGATTTTTACGTAATATTTGGTGAAAATCATAATAGGTATATATAGGTTATAGATATTTACGTAAACCTTTGGTAAATTATTCTTGCCTATAAACCGCTCTCCGCTATAACATAAACATAATTGACAATAGATTCTACGTAGGTTTTGGTAAATCTGTCAATATTGTTTCATAGAATTTAATGTGATACGTATTACACTTTTATAACATATAATAGGAGGTAGTTTCACATCATTTCGGCTTTGTGCGTATTAGTGATTTTTATTCAGATACCGCCACAGAGCGGGAGGATACTTTACGATTGCTAATCGCCTGATAAGTTTACCCGCGCATATTTTTAGATATTGCTCTTGATATTAACTTAACAAAATGACTGAGAAACAATTAAAGCCGGAAGATTTACTGACTATCCTTCATGAAAAGAAAGGATTGTTATTCAAACGCCTTAATCGATTATATGAATTATCGAAAAATATTTCGTCGTTCGATACGAGAAATAGTGAAAGTTTTATGACTGAATCGGAAACTATTGACGACATTCGTGATAAATTTGAATCGTATGTCGATCAAATTAACCACATAAACATTAATTTGAAACCTGGTTCGAGTCCCGACTATGCTTGTTTAGAATCCTTTGAAGATTTGTTTATTCGCATTAAGCGTATTAGGAATAAAATCGACAGTAGTCAATCTCAGTTATCTCAATGTAGTAATCCGAAAACGCTTTTTGAACCACTAAAAATAAAGCTGCCTCCGATTGCATTGCCATCTTTCGACGGGAAACCTGAGAATTGGCCTGTTTTCTATGAGTCGTTCAAGTCGAATATTCATGACAATGATCAGCTGACTGACTCGCAGCGTGTGCAGTATTTAGTAGGTAGACTTACACATAACGCGTTAAAGATTACAGCCGGTATTGTGCCTACGGCTGATACCTATAATTTTCTATGGGACAGCTTAGTTAATAAATACCAGGATAAACGTACATTAGGTATACACTATTTAAATAATATATTAGATTTAAAAAGTTGTTTGTGTAACGCAAATGGTCTCGATTCTTTCATTGAAACATTTAGTGCAAGTATTTCTGCCTTGAAACAACTCGGTATTCCGGATCTTGCGGATTTTATTCTCTTGCATTGCGCTATGAGAAAAATAGATTCACAGACTGGTCAATCGTTTGAACTTTCCGTTCGCGATGTTGAAATACCTACAACTAAATTGTTAATTAGCTTTGTTCAAGATCAGGTTAAGATATTAGCACGCTCGAATTTATCTCATTCGAACGCGAAAAATAATTATAATAAACCTCATAGTCCCGCATCTCGCGAGCCTCGCACGCAAACGAAAGCGTTTGTTGTGAATGTATCGCCTAATTCTACCGCTCCAGCTCCGCCCCGCTTCGTCTGCGCGTATTGTAAAGATAACGCTCATGTTCATTTGCATAAGTGCGCTGAGTTTCAATCCGCGTTGACTCCTAGAACTAGGTTTGAGTTTATTAAATCCGTACATGGTTGCGCAAATTGTCTGAGCACGTCGCATGGTTTGAGTAATTGCAAGTCGACCTCAGTCTGTAACGTATGTAAAAAACGCCATCATACTTTATTACATTTTGAGAAAAATAATAAACAATCGCATGTAGCTGATGTTAAACCGTCGAATTGCAATGTAGCCGTCGCGTCCAGCCTGGCTGTGCCGCTGGCCACTGCGCCCCCCGCGTTCCTCCCGCCCCGCGCGGCGTCTTGTGGTTCGGGTGACGTTGCTCAAACATGTCCGACCCATAACACGGCCGTATTATTGGCTGCAGATACGAGGGCTAAGTCGGCAGTCTTGTTGTCGACCGCTCAGGTTTATGCGCGCGCTAACAATAATAGTTCGGGCCATAAAACAATAGTTAGGTGCTTAATTGACAATGGTTCGCAAAATAATTTAATAACTACAGATTGTTGTAGAAAACTCAACTTAGTAATAATTCCTTTGAATAATTCCTTTGTCAAAGGAGTTGGTTCTGTGTCGCGGCCGATAATAGGTTATGTGAATCTAGATATCGAGTCTCGCGTATACCCGCATCAAAAATATACTATTTACGCGTTAGTAGTTGATTGCATTACGGACCAGCTACCTTCGCACCATATTAAGTGGGATTGTCATGTGGACTTCCACTCGCTTCCGCTCGCTGATTTAAGCTGGAATATTCCAGGAGATATTGACATAGTGTTAGGCGCTCAACTGTTTCCGTATATTTATTTGGGTAATAGGGTAGACTTAGGTTCAAATGCGCCACCCGCATTATTGACTACATTCGGGTATGTCCTTATGGGTGATTTTCCGCATAGTAAAGATAATTTGAATTTACCTAGCTCTTCTTTCACAGCATTAGCCCTTAATGATTTATTAGAAAAGTTCTGGGAATTGGAAGAAGTTGAAAATAAACGTTTTTTATCTCCTGAGGAAACCGAATGTGAGAATATTTTTTCCTCGACCGTGTCACGTGACGATGCGGGACGTTATACTGTCGCGTTACCCTTTAGTAAGGATCCCAGCGAGTTGGGTAACTCCCGTACCGCCGCGTACCGTCGACTGGTTGCGCTGGAGAGAAAACTCCGCCAATCGCCGACGTTGCGGGAAAATTATAACGCAGTGATCCAGGAGTACATAGATAATGGATACTTAAGTCCAGTCGACGAATCCGCCATTTCGGATGACGGGTACTACATCCCTCATCACGCTGTCGTTCGGCCAGACAAGCCGATGCCGCGCGTTGTATTGGATGCGAGTGCCAGGACTCACACCGGTTTATCTTTAAATGATGTACTCCATATTGGTCCAAATTTACAAACAGATTTGTTTTTTCTTTTAATCAATTTTAGATTACTTCCTATCGCTATAAATTCTGATATTAAGCAGATGTACTTACGAATTTGCGTACCTGTTGAGCAGCGTAAGTACCTACGCATTTTGCGTCGATTCAGTGAGAATGATCCTGTGTTGACATTCGCTTTTAACCGCTTACCTTTTAGACTGAAGTCGAGTCCTTACTTAGCTATGCGCACTGTGCGACAGCTGGCCTCGGACAGTCCGCATTATCTTGCGCAACGCACCTCATCATGGGATAAGCTGTTGCGCATCGTATATTATATACTTAAATTCGCTAGACCGAAGGTTCATTGTGAACCCCGGTCGCCGCAGGGATTGTCAGCGGCGGAACGAGTTATGATCCGTGCTGTGCAATCTGTTCATTTCGCGGATGACATTGAGCTCATCAAATGTGGTAAATTGTTGCCGAAGAGACTTAGCAGTTTATCTGTCTTTTTAGATGAAGAGGGTATATTGCGCATTGGGGGAAGACTTTCAAAGTCATACCTTCCCTTTGATGCTAAGCATCCTTTTTTACTTCCCAAACATGATCCTGTTGTGGATTTGATAATTCGTCATTACCATGTGATGAATTGTCACACTGGGCCAGGGCTACTTATGTCTATTTTACGACAGCGATTTTGGATACTAGATGCCAGGACTGTCATTAGGTCCAAGTTGCGACAATGCAACACATGCTTTAGAGTTAATCCGACGCATCCCACTCCAATGATGGCGGACCTTCCTGAATACCGTGTATCGGAATCAAAGGCATTTGTCCATACTGGAGTGGATTATGCTGGTCCCATACGCATAACTCTCTCTCGTCGCAGAGGTCAACACGCTCAAAAGGCTTACATCTGCTTGTTTGTGTGCTTGGTAACCAAGGCTGTCCATGTAGAGTTAGTCTCTGAACTTACTACCGACGCCTTTTTATCCGCGTTTGAACGTTTTATCTCGCGTCGAGGGCCAGTATCCTGTCTCTATTCGGATAACGCTACCAATTTCGTTGGTGCTAAAGCTCAGCTAGATGAACTTTATAATTTCTTAATGAGGTCAAACCTCAATTCGTCTCTTTTAAATGAGTTATCAACTCGCCGCATTAAGTGGAAAATGATTCCACCTCGCTCCCCACATTTTGGCGTTATGTGGGAAGCCAATGTAAAACCATTAAAAACGCATCTTTATAAAGGGACTGACAATGTCGCTCGCGTTGCAATGGTGAGGACAAGGTTCGGTAATTTTAAACGCTCTGTCACAAAACTATATCCTATTCCAACGCAATAAAATTTCATTTTAACGATACTCGTAGTTTTTTAAGGTTTAGGATTAGTATTCTAAATGATTTTTATTTTCCGCATTTAGTCATAAAGCTTAGACTTTCCGATCATGATCTAGGTTAGTAAATCTTTACAATTTTAACCTTTTCCTTTGAAAGCACTTGCGTCCTTCCAAGGGGGGGAGCATGTGAAGCGTCAATGCCTTTTCTTAAGGTATATGTATTTTTAGAGAATAAATAATATAAATTAGTTAGCTTTCCCGCATTCTCTAAGTTAATTGAGTCTCTGTTGACGATTTCCTTCACCAATATCTACGACCGCAACGCCCACTGGTGACGTATCGAATGCTTTCTTGAGACGCTCGCTAAAGACCGCTAGATGGCGTCTAACCCGCTAACAAAACAGTTGTCCGCTCCGCAAATTCGACACGCGTCGAATAAAACCGCTCCGCTATATAAATCCCATATCTGTTGAAAACCTGAGAATTTTCGTGGAATAAGTGTATCTGCTCCTGTGAGACATCGAGACCTTATAGTGCAGTGTTGGTTTCACGAGTTCTGACCAGCCCACCGGTGGATGAAGCAAGATTTAGCTCGCCGGCCGGCAGCACACACACAGACCACGCGTCCGTGAATGAAGCGCTTTCCTGACGACAAGTTGGGTCACTGGATTAGCAAGGTACGTGGGCACTAAATTGCTATAAACGTCGCCAGATTCTGGTGTCGCAGGGAATCGTCAACAGGGATTTAATTTTGTGCAAGATAACCATGATTTCACCGCCATATTGGTAGTCTTAAAACTCCACCCTTTTTCAGGTTGAGGCTACTTACAAGCCTCACCAGACACCTTTACTTAACTTCAAAGATACACAGTAATCCAAAAGTGATACAATAGATATTGCAATAAGAGCAACATCAGTTACTTTAAGAGACAACATTTTGTTCACAAATTGATGGTTTTCCAGTAAATAAGAACTCGTAACTGATTTCCTGTTGGTATGCTGGACTAATTATTACAAATTCTCATTACAATAATTGTGACGTTGCAAATCAATTATTAAGTAGATTGCTAGCGACATCTCTTAGATGGAATAAGAAATGACAGACCTTATTGTTAATTTGTTACGCTTTAAAGCGTCAGATGGCGTTTTGTTATGAATTGATTTTCGTGAATAAAAGTTTCTTTGATAGAAAATAATACTGTGAGTTAATTAGATGAAAATACGCTTTCATTTTCATATTTATATTAAAACCACAAAGATCAATACTGTATGTAAACTTTAATATCGAATAACGGAATAAATTCTATGAGCGGGAGGGCGTGTCAGACTTTTACTGACTAAAACCACACCTGTCACATCCTTCAATTACCCTTTGCGTTCTAGGACTACGGGTTTCCCTTTCAGAAATTCTCCGCGGTCCTAGCTAGCGGGCATTGGTCCTGCTGGGCCCCTACGGTTTGCTGACATCTCTTTGAGGAGCGCGAGGAACACTACGCGCTGTTGACGACTGGGCTCGGTCCGGTTAATTACCGAACAGCCGGACGGCGAGCTACCCAGTGCTCGACGTGGGGTGCTACGACAGGAAACCTCCACGCGTGTCCGCGGGCTGTAGTTCCCTTATGGATACGTCCAGAGCGAAGGCCAGTCTGCGGGACGGTGCACCCTGGGAGGCGGCTAACGACTCCCCTTGAGTACTTCTGCCTAAGGGGTCTCGATTTTCGCCTGCGAATATCCTGTCTGAAGGAACTCTTCAATGCGTGTCCCTCTGCTATAGCAGAAGGCACAGTGGCGAAGTAAGAGCGGGCTTGGTGTGCACTTACCCTGCCACCGAGCAGGCAGGAGGAAGATTTGCTCTTCCTTCTGCCACCGTTAGTCTCGTAGCCCCAGAGATTGTCCAAGGTCATGTTTCTGACTTTCGATGGGGGTCGAGGGTCCTGGCTTAACCGCCTGGGCCGCGAGGAAGACACCCTCTATAAAAAATTACCCCAAACCTCCAAGCGGCGGCGCACCGTGAGGGAGGTTGTTAGCTTGGCTAATGGGTAGCTTAATTAGTCTCTAATGCGAACCACTGAATTTGAGCCGGTACAGAATGTTTTTTACTCGTGGGAACAAAAATGGAATTATCAAAATTTTTTAAAACCCCAAGTGACGAGGAGACGGAGAGCGATGTGCAGTCGGAGTCCGATGCGGCATCCAGAGGGAGCTCGAAGGGCTCGGAGGGCGGTGGAGTAGAGGGAGACTCCAGAAGGAACGCAAGTTCCTACCGGAAGCGCTCCAAACCGGGGAACGACGGGTCGTTCTCCGAGGGTGAGAAGGGCTCGGCCCCAAAAATCCCCACCAGCAGCCGCGGTGTGGGCCAAGCGCGAGGAAGGGGGAGGGGGCTCACTGCCCAAGAGTCCACCCAGCGAGCTGAAAGGCTCACCATGGAAGGATTCCACCCCAGAGTGACCAGCGCTGAGGCTGACCCCTCGGGGCTCTCTGGCAGTGAGCCAGACACCGGAGGCGACTCGGCCATCGATGAGGCGCTCGAGAGGCTAGAGTTAGTCCTGGCATCTGGCCTGAATAGCGTAGCCAAAAAAAGGGAGAAGTCCTCCAAGAGGAGTGCTATCTCCCAGGCCAGGACCTCTCTCCAGGAAGTGGTGGACCCCATCCGCAGGGGGCTTGCCAAGCTTCGGGCCGACAACGCTCGGCTCCGAAAGGCCTCGGGCCAGCAAGAGCTGCCAAAGGGCGACTCTTGCAGACTAGCAGGGGGGCGTGAGCGGGAGCAGGGGCAGAGCCAGCCCAAGCCTCAGCCCGAGCCGGAGAGCCAGCTGCTGACGCTGGTGCAGCGGGAGCTGGCTGCCTTTCAGCAGCAGCTGCAACAGCAGCAGCAGCAGTTCCAGTTGCGGATCCAGCAGCAGCTGTCCCTACTGGAGGGCATTGTGCTGCGCCCCCCACTTGCGGCCTCCGGCCAGCGAAAGGCGGCGTCGTATGCTGCCGCCACTGCAGCCACGGTTGCTGCGCCCATGCCGGGCTCGTCCGGGCAGGCCAGGCGCGGGACCGTGGTACCGGAGTCCACGGGGTCAGCTCCTTTGGCCAGAAGACAGCAACAGGGGAAGCCAGCTGCTGCTGCTGCCCCCCCCAAGAAGGGCAAAACGGCGCCGGCCACCAAGGCGGTGGGAGCCCCTGCCGTAGCGGCAAGCAGGCGGCCTATGCCGCCTCCCCCGCCTACGGAATCTCCGGCCGAAGTCGAATGGCAGGTGGCTGGAGCCAAGGAAAAGGTGGGTAGGGCGGCTCGGGCTGCCAAGAAACGAGAGCGGCGGCGGCAGCGGAAAAGGAGGGCCATCGAAGCCAGGTGTCGCGTCCCGGATTCTACGGCTGTAGTGATTACACTGCAGCCGGCTGCGGAGAAAAAGGGTACGACCTACGGCGAGGTCATCCGGAAGGCGAGGCGGGTGGTGAACCTCGCCGAGCTCGGAGTCACTGGGGGCTTCCGGATGCGGCATACAGCGACCGGTGCCCTTATGCTGGAGGTCCCCGGGGCGAACAGCGGTCCCACCGAAGACGCCCTGGCCGAGAAAATCAGGGCATCCTCGGATGCGGAGGAGGCCCGAGTGTCCAGGCCCACAAAGTGCGTTGACATGCGCATTATGGGCCTAGACGACTCCGTGACGGTAGATGAGGTTGTGGCCGCCGTCGTCAGGACGGGTGAGTGCCTTACCAATCAGGTTCGGGCAGGCGTCATCCGTGCTGACGGCACGGGCATGGGGGCGGTGACGGTGAGTTGCCCCGTGTCAGCGGCGAGGAACATCACCGGGGAGGGCCGCCGGCTTTTGGTGGGCTGGGTCTCCGCACGGGTAAAACTGCTGGAGCCCAGACCTCTGCGTTGCTATCGCTGCCACGTGGGGCACCACGTGGGGGCCTGTTGTGCAGCGGAGGTGGATCGTAGTGACCGCTGCTTTCAGTGCGGTCAGCCCGGTCACAAGGCCGTCACTTGCAGTGCAGCGCCGCACTGCTACGCATGTGCGGCGGCAGGCAAGCCAGCCGAACACCGGGCTGGGAGCAGGTCCTGCGATCCCCCCGCCAAGGCCAAGGGCAAGGTCCCGAGGCCCATCCCCGCGAATGTGCTCGCCGCTGCGGCCGCCAAGTTGGCCGCCGCCGCCGTCGCTTCCGCAGACGCCGCCGCTTCCGCAAACGCCGCCGCCACCGCCGCAACCACCGCGGCAGGGCCCTCACAAGAGGCTCAGGAGGAGACTATAATGGATTGTCATTAATGGCTACATTACGTCTCCTCCAGGCGAATATCAACCACTGCGCCCCCGCTCAGGATCTGTTGCTCCAAAGCATGGCGCAGTGGTTGATAAACATCACCGTAGTCTCCGAGCCGTACTACGTCCTGCCCAGGGCCCACCGGGTGCAGGACCTGAACGGCTCGGTGACCATAATTTCATCGTCCGGTAACCGTCCGGACCGAGCCCAAGTCGTCGACGGCGCGTAGTGTTCCACGCGCGCCTCAAGGAGATGTCAGCAACCGTAGGGGCCCAGCAGGGTCGAAGCCTACTGGGGCCATGGGTGATGCGAAAGAGATCCCCGGGGCCCTGGAAAAAAAAAATGGCAAAGAAGGAACAGGAGTGGGTTTTTAGTCAGTAAAAGTCTGATACTATCTCCCGCTCCGCCCAAGAGCGGGGGATGTCATTAGATGATTTTCCCACCCGAAAAAAAAAAAAAAAAAAACCCAGTGCTCGACGTCCGCAAGCCCGCGTCTACCGTGGCTGGTAGTCGGGGTCGGAATTACGGCGGCTAGGGCGTGAGGACCTTCGTTCCCTCACGCGTGCAGCCTCCTCCTTCGCTAGCATTACTGCTTCGCAGAAGGAGGCGACCGCCTGCCATTCCTCCTCGCTTCGGACCATAGCCTGAACCAGGGCCCGACACGAAAGGTCGCTGCCACCAATTGCTCCGCCCAAGCGGGGCACACCTCCACCGTATGCTCCACTGTGTCCTCTGGGTGGTCCGCACAGTGATGACACTTGGGCGTTGCTTCCGCCTGAATCCGATGCAGGAACCTCCCGAACTTGCCATGTCCGGTGAGGACCTGCGTCATGCGGAAGGTGAGGACGCCGTGTTGCCGCTCCAGCCACTTCTCAAAGAGGGGAGTTACCGCCATAATTGTAGCGTGCCCAGCACTGGGTTGCGACAGTCGCCGTCGCCATTCCACCAAGAGATCCCGCCGGAACTCTGTCCGCCATGCCGCGACTTGACGCGGCAGCGGAGTTTCGCCCCGGCGTTGCATCTCCACGCGCAAATCGTGCAAGCATGCAAGGATTGTTGCCTCCAAATCCCATGGTGGCAGGCCAGCAAGGAGGCTCGCCGCTTCGCGGGAAATCGTGCGGTATCCCCGTACCATCCGGATGGCCATGACCCTCTGGCAAGCGTTCAGCATGGCTGCCGGTCGCTTTTGCAGCGACGGCGCCCACACCGGCGCCCCGTAAAGGGCCATGGACCGAACAATTCCCGCGTAGAACCTCCGGCAGGAGGCGTCTGGACCCCCAAGGTTGGGCAGGAGCCGCTTTAGGGCAGCCCCGGTCCGTTCCAGTTTGGGAGTCAGACGTCGAAAGTGCTCCACAAAGTTCCACCGACTGTCGAGGACAAGTCCTAGGTACATCATCGTCGACCCGACGTCGATGCGAACCCCTCCTACATAATGGATAGATGGGGGTACGCTTGATTTAGCAGATGGAAATTCTCACTCGGCGCGAAATTATCTCACGCATGGAGAAAATACCTTTCCTGAGAGATTCCAGCGTGTGCGCCAAGATCCCTCTGGGTTATAATCACCAAGTGGTGTTTTGCCTTAAATCCCTGCGAGTATAATTTTTATTCCTATTTGTTTCCCTTCGAAGTTTTGTGGATATTGTTGTAGGTTTGGCAACATTGACTGGCCTAAGGTCAGGAACGCCATTGAGACGTGACGCCCTGGTGTGTGTCAGAAGTTGACCTTGATCCAGGTTGGACCAGGCGTATGACGCGATAGTGTCGCCAGCCCAGGTAGCGGTAGGTCACACTTATTCCATCGTCGTTGATGATCAGGTATTTGACGTCGTCCGTTCCTTTTTGTTCCTGAGAGGATACCCACCCCACAGGGCGCGCTCGTCGTGTGGTGAAAGATCACGTTTCGTCACTGATCCCAAGGAGCGTTGTTCCACTAACTAGTTTTGATTTTGACAGCTAACTAGGGAATTAAATTTCCAACGATAACGCTAGTTAGGAAACCTAACGTATACTAATTAGTATTGTTGTGTATAATGTACAGTAGTAGTACGACAGTATGACGTGACGTCACTACCTGGCAATCGATCCTATTCTTATTTGGAACGCATTGTACAATAAGTTTGTGTCTCTGAGGTCCAATCTCAATATTATATTTTCCATGTTGAGCACAATCCGAAATAGCCATACTTACACGATTGGGCTAGAATCACTAACAGTTCACCTCACGGATCCTTCCAGGCCCTGAGTGTGTGTTTTATTCTCGTGCTTACTTCTCCAGCACACTCCGATACGGAGACGAAGTGAGCTAGAGAAGTTAGGTTAAGGGTTAGGAAATTTTTTCTACCTTTTTTATATTGAAATTTAAGTACCCACACATGGGGTGATTGAGAATAAATCTTGTAATGCCCTCAAGTGTACTTGTTTACTTGAATTTTTCCTAACTTCATATACCCTTCTTACTGCGGCCATCCTGGGGTCTAAGGGAACACCTGTTCCCTTAGACCCCAGGAGCCGGGTTACACAATCGTCTCCGAAATGTAATAAAATGTAAAATAATAAATGGAACAACATACTACCTACCCCTTTACCATGACGTTCAAAGTAAGATTGTTGCATTCTTATTTCAGTGTGGGTAAGAGACAGAGCTATACAGGTTGTCTAGCGCCATCTCTTACCCACAATGGAATAGGAATAAAACAATCTTACTTTAAACCTAAGCTCAAGCCCAAAACTCTCCTGCTTCGCAATTTTAGTGGTATGAATATTGACAATCTGCATGAGGATGCAAGCAGCATTGATTTGAACCCTCTTATTACTGCTGAGTCGATCGATGAAAAAGTGAACTTTCTTACGGACGCACTAGTACAGCTTTACGACGTTCATGCTCCCATCCGTGCAGTAAGGCTCAAACATCTTCCAGCGCCTTGGTTAACAGATGACGTAAGGGATGTCATGCACAAGAAGGCAGTATGTAAATCTAAATTTAAATGCCGGCCCACATCATCGAACCGGGACCTTTACGTCAAAGCACGCAATCGCAGCAATAGGGTGTGTAGGGATGCACTACGCCACCATGTTCATGAATCTGTTGAAAACGGTGATCCAGCTAAAGTCTGGAAATTTCTTAAATCTATGGGAGTTGGAAAATCACGCCAAGAATCGATTCCTAAAGACTTAGACATAGATCTTCTTAATCAACATTTCTCATCTTCTTCCTACTATAATGGGACCTCGAAGGCTTCAACGTTAAACCATCTTTCTAATCTTCCAACTCCGGATCATTCGCCATTTAATTTTAGTCAATTCTCTGATTGTGATGTTAAGAAGAGCATAGTTTCAATCACGTCTAACGCAGTTGGTAGTGATTGTGTCAGTCGGAAAATGATACTCCCTGTCCTTGATGAAATCCTTCCTATCCTGTGTTATATCCTTAACTATTCCATTTCCAACGGCGTCTTTCCATCAATATGGAAAGAGGCCAAAATTACTCCTTTGCCCAAAAAATCAAATCCTACTTCCTTTTTAGAAAATCGACCAATCTCCATACTGCCTTTCCTCTCTAAAGTCCTAGAACGCCTGGTCCACAATCAGCTCAGTGCTTTTCTTTGCAAGAATAGTCTGCTGAATCCATTCCAATCCGGATTTCGTCCTGGTCATAGCACCACCACAGCCCTAGTAAACGTTTCTGATGACATACGTCTAGGTATGGATAGAGGAAATATGACGGTTCTCTGCTTACTAGATTTTAGCAACGCCTTCAATACCGTCGATTTCGATATCCTACTCGCCATACTTCGCTCTCTTAACATATCTCCAACGGTGATTGACTGGTTTCGTAGTTACCTGTATGGCCGCCGGCAACGTATTTCCATAGATGAGTCCTGTTCTTCTTGGTGTTATACTTCTGCCGGTGTTCCTCAGGGTGGCGTCTTATCTCCTTTACTCTTCGCAATTTTCATAAATTCTATTTCCAAAAAACTTCTTTCCTTCTACCACCTCTATGCTGATGATTTGCAAGTTTATAGACAAACTCCCCATACGGATTTGGATGTCGCTATTAACATCATTAACCAGGACTTGGCTTTAATTTGTGAGTGGAGTGAGGCACACGGTTTGAAGGTTAATCCATCGAAGACTCAAGTCATTGTTGTTGGCAGCTCTAGGTTGATGCCCAAGATAAACTGGTCCCAGCTGCCTCAGGTTCTATTCAACGGTACTGCTATTCCAATAAGCGAGAAGGTTAAGAACTTAGGCGTTTGGATAGACAAACATCTTTCTTGGGGTCCCCAATTACAAGAGGTAAGTCGCAAAGTATTTGCTTCTGCCAAGTCCCTGAGACGGTTGCGTAACTTTCTGCCAACTGCCACTAAAATTGCACTTGCTCAGTCCCTCTTACTCCCTATCCTTGACTACGCTGATGTCAGTTATCTCGATCTCACTGAGGCACAACTTGATAAACTTGAGCGACTTCAAAATGTTTGCATACGATTTATATTTGGCTTGCGCAAGTATGATCACATATCCGATTTTCGTACGAAACTCAAGTGGCTTCCAATACGTCTTCGCCGGAACGTACACATCTTGTCTCTGCTCTACAGTGTTCTGTTCAATCCTAAAACCCCCGCATATCTTAAAGAACGTTTCAAGTTCCTTCATGACACACATACTAGATATCTTAGGTCATCGGAAAACTTGGGGCTGGAGATGCCAAGCCATTCCACCAATTTTTATGACAAGTCGTTTACAGTTCAAGCAGTGCGGCTGTGGAATGCTTTGCCCGTGTCAGTAAGGCAAGCTCAAACACTCACGATTTTTTAAAATATGGTTAAGGATCACTACCTTTCCTCTTGAATGTCGATTCATTGCCCTGACCGCTGGTAGGTTGGACCCTGTCCTCGATACCGGTGGGCTACTTTCTATAATTTTAAAAGTTTTATTTTTTAATGTGTGTGTTTTTTTTTAATATGTATAAATGTAGAAATAATGTGCAAATATAATTAATGTACAAAAATTAATTATATTTTTGAATATTTATTTAAATAAATATTTAAAATTATAAGATTAAATATACCTATATACGTAAGTGAATAAATAAACACTTACTGTCATTGGCAGTCTTGCTCTCACCGTACTTGTTCCTTTTGTGCCAGATCTGCTGCATGACGACCACCACCAATATGAGGAGAAGCAGACATGCACCGCCTATTGCTATAATAGTCGTATTCATTCCCGCCATTCTGGAAATTACAATAAACTGCACCTCAATACTCATGGGCCGAAAGTGTATTTTCATCAGAAGTTAAAAGAAAAGTACCCAAAACTGTGAAAGGCAATAGCAAAAGAAACGACTAAAATACAACAATAATATTACAAATGCAATAATTTGCTCGCACTACTTGCGAATGAACGACCAACCTGCGTATCTTTTTCTCCTTCTCTGTCAAATCCATCCAAAGGTTGTCTGTAAAAAATCGCTTTTAGCGATAAGACCGCCCATTGTGACACCCTATTAATTTTAAGTTCCTAATGTAATTTGTATTTTTGGTGTACAATAAAGAATATATCTATCTATCTATCTATCTTAAACGTCATGGTAACCCCCTTGTGGTTTTCCTACGTCTATTTTTGTACGCCCGTGACCGTTAATAGAACGATTATTTTCCAATTTACAAATACACCACTATTTTTTTTATTAGTACAAATATTTAAAGGGCTTATTAGAAAAGGTCCTGTTATTATTTAAGTAAAGTCTTAATCTACACATTTTTTTTTTTTTGTTATTCTTGATAGGTTCGCGCTTGACCGCTATCTCACCTGATGGAAAGCGACGATGCGGTCGACGATGGAGCGCGCTTACCTAGAAGTAACCTATTCACTCTTGACTTAAAGAAAAACGTAACGGGAAAATATAAAAGCGAAATATCACTCACTGATTAATCAATCATAATTTAGCAGGTAGGTTCCTTATAGGGTGTAGACATCCACTAAGAAGGATTTTACGAAACTCCACCCCTAAGGAGGTAAAACGGGGGTTGGAATTTTGTATGGAGAAACCTACTTTTACGTGGGTAAAACCGCTGGCAGAAGCTTATTAATAATATTCATAAACAGCAAAGTTATAAGCGTTTGTTTATATCCCAAAATGTCACTCAATTTAGAAAAATATTGGGATGGATTATGAATGAACAAATGGCGATCAAAATGGAAAAAACAACTGCGCATAGTATTTCCTAGTGGCAATTGTTATGAATGATTGATTCAATTATGAATTTACCAATTATGACAAATTTTTTGTGGACAATTTTAGGATATAGTTTTTTTTTTACTTTTAACTACACAAATATGAGTAACGAATACGGAAAGAGCTCCATTTTTTTGTACTAGGTAATTAAAATTGTATATGTATATCGTAATTTTTTCCTTAATTTTTTATCCTAACTTCTTCCTACGACATTGTTTGTGCACTCAGCGCACTGGATGAATTTAGTATTAAGCCTAATTACGCCATTGTCGATGTGTGACACGACGTGTTAAACATGTCAAGCGTGCGATAAACCCTACATAGCTCCATCCCTTTGACAGTTCAGATTAGGTGGTCAAATCGATAGCGTTAAGAGCCAGTGGTAAAAAGCCTCTTTAAAATCTGAATCTGAAAAAGGACAATGGTCACAGAAAAACTCTAGCTCTATATAGGGTGACTGGTAATTAGTGACCGATACTTAAACACATGATTGTACTCATAATTACAAACAACTTTCCCAAAGAAACTTTTTTATACTAATTAATTTCATCACAATAACAAAACAGCAGCAGCAACAGTCTTTGGATATTATTTTACCGAAACATGTAGGTACATTGCTTACATCATCAATAACGGGCGCCGAGCCGCTAACAGCTGATCGGATGAAGGCGCGCGCGCGAAATTCAAAGTTTCAAACAGCTGTTTTGTTATTGTGATTAAACTAATTAGTCTAAAAAAAAAGTTTCTTTGGGAAAGTTGTTTGTAATCATGAGTACAATGACGTGTTTAATTATTGGTCACTAATTACCAGTCACCCTATATATTAATGTACCAAAAAAATGCAATTTTAGTAATAAGTTCTTTATCTTTCTAAAAACTTAAACATTTCACTTAACTAGAGCAGGTACGGTCTAAGACATTTGCGCTTCGCGTTGTATTAAAGAGTCGGTCGTTGCTTCCTCGTCAGTGGCTCCATTTAAGGATTCCCCACTTGTTCTCGGGTAGATCAGCGTGTTGGCTGCTGTGTGGTGGTATACTACACTTCCGCCGGTGAATGGTGAACCTGGAAATACATAGAAAACATTGTATGAACATCATGTAAGTCGATTATTTTATCAAACAATCTGCCTAGTTTTTCCTTAAGGGTCCCTATGTTAGGATCGGCATGCGTCCAGCTTAGTGGTACTAATTTAGATAGATCGACTGCATATCTGACCTCCACAAGTAAAGGATTTCTTCTATAGGAAATCTGACCCCTGAATCTGAAGGCACAATTAAAACACAGAAAAACAATGAGACACAGAGAAGGCACAATATTCAATGGCCTGTTGATCTAGTAGTTTGTGGCCCTGACTGCTATGCAATGATGAGCACGATCATTTGTTCTGTGTCTGGGTGTAATTTATCTATAACATGTATGTATTTAGAAATATACTTCGGTGTTTTACAGGGTGCATTTTGGAAAGTGTGCGCGGGAATCGCATGACTTGATTCCGCCATCTTATTTCTATCATCGGACAACCTGACGTACGGCGAGTATCCATCCTTACGTTGTTAAAACCTCTACGGTCCGGACCATCATCATCTCATCTTCCTGCCCTTGTCCCGTGTTATTTGGGGTCGGCGCAACATGTTTTTTTCTTCCATTCTGCCCTGTCACTCGTCATACTATCACTAACTTCCTTTTCTTTCATATCACTCTTCACACAATCCATCCATCTTTTCTTTGGTCTCCCTCTCCCTCTCCATCCATCCACATGTAAACTCATAACTCTTTTAGTAACATGCGTACGGTCCGGACCATGAAGGAATAAAAAAGGTCCGGACTAAGCGTTTCGCCTCGTCGTTTATACCGCGTACATCGAAGGACTGGAACAATTCGCTTTCTGTGGTCTTCCCATCCGATTATAATTTGGGTGTCTTCAAGGCTAGAATGAATAGGCTCTTAATAAACTAGTGCGCCTCCCCATCAACGATTGCATCACTGCTTACCATCAGGTGGGATCGCAATCAAGCATTAGTTTGTATCAAATTGAAAATATATATACATATATATAAGTATGTTTATCAGTTGTCTAGTACTCATAACACAAGCTCTGCTTAGCTTGGGACTTGATGGTGTTGTGTGAAAATTGAAGAATATTTATTGATTTTATTTATCGAACAGAAAATGATTGAAATGGAGGATACACCAAAAATAAAAATTGCAGATATGCATCAATCTACAATTTTTCCAAAGGTTAAGCCCAAACTAATATTTAGTAGACCATTATTTATATTTCTTCCACAGGAAATCAGAAACGTTTACTTTAAATTACAGGCACTTTTGAATTGTCAAAATGTCGGTCAGTCAAAAAAAAAAGTGAAGCTAAATTGGACACAAGACCTCTTCACTTTTTCTCTTTGACTGAAAAGTCCGGCAAATGATCTAACCTAATAAATATAACGTTTATGTCATCATTATTGTAATGGTTACTGAAGCGCATCATCATAATATATTTGCTACAAACTTAGTTGCTTCATTATCAATGCATCGCCATCCCCTGCTGTCGTGAGAGTAATGAGAAGTATTATAATTGTCGTATAAGTTCAAAATGTGTGATTATGCGTATGAACGCACGTTTTACGTACACTTCCTGACGCGAATGCCATATCGACATTATTTCCGCCGGTCTCTCATAGATGATAGAACTATCGCTACATTTATTGTATGCTAGGTTCTACCGGAAACTTTGCCCGCGAGAAAATTAAAAGTTATCCCAAGGGAACATATGCATTCGAGGAAGAGTGATTCCAGTAGGCTACGTCGCAAATCTGCGACGTAGGATTGTCCTGAGTCCGGCCAGGACGTGCCCAACGTTAGGTGTACAGCCCTCCTAGCCAAGTTACAACCGTTTCGTGTCGAATTCCGTTCTCCAATCGGTAACGCCTTGGTGTCAGCAATTGTAGAAAACGATAAGTTGGTAGCCATGTTGACGCACCTGAGTCGGCCGTTCGTTCTACAATGTCGTTCTACAATAACAAAGGATGTAGCGTTGAACATTGTAGAAACGATAACATTTTGAACGATGTGAACATTGTGAACTTGACTACAAATTTTCTATTCGTTTGTTCTGACCACGTGACTTAACGTAGAGATGTTGTCATCCATACATTTGATTAATTTTCGACTAGCGTTAACGATTGAAGATTATCAACTTGGCTAGGGATGCTGGTGGTCGCCGGCTGTTGCGGCTTTGCGCAACGCTTGCGATGCCGCGCGGCCCCGCCGACAACACGCCAGACACTGCAGGCGCCGTATCCACCCACCGGATGCGGTTCCAAAGAGGCGGAGCTGTACAAGGGAATCACTATCTCTCGTACAGCTCCGTAATGCTTGAATGCGCTCCCACCTGATGGTAAGCGGTGATGTAATCGTTGATGGTGAAGCGCACTAGTTTACTAACAGGTTCAGCGCAGATCAAGGTATTTACTATACTCTTTGGAACGAGGTCTAATACGCTTCGTACGTGTCTTCCTTGCGGTGCAGGTAAGAAACACGTAGTCTTCCCTGCCTTGTGGAGGTCATCATTTCAATTTGCTTTAGTTTAGAAAATATATTAATATATAGGTACCTAAGATGCCCTATTAAAACAGAATGCAGTGGTGTATTTTGTACTTTAATACGAGGTCACTTTGAGCTTGTACCGCACTTAGCCAAAAAATGCTTTACAGGTTCTAATAAGTCTAATTACTGTCATACTGACAGTTTTCAAACGAGGTCTTAAACGCCCCGTACCGCAGGAATGGAAATAATACTAAAATAAGTGCCACTCTTAACGTGTTAAGAGCCTATTCCCTCTAGCTTTGAAGACACCTAAATTATAATCTGACGGGAAGACCACAGCAGGCAAATTGTTCCAGTCCTTCGATGTACACGGTATAAACGACGAGGCGAAACGTTTAGTCCGGGCCGTAGAGGCGTCAACCTCGTACGTCGGGTTGTCCGATGGTAGAAAGTCGATGACGAAATCAAGTCTTGTAATTTCCGCGTACACTCTCCTAAATGCATCCTATAGAATATATAATAGAATATAGAATACCGAAAAGCTACCTACGCCTGTGCTTCAAGCCTCTGGTTACAGGTTCTACCGTTCCCCAAAACAGTTTCTATGCTGAATGACCACCTTCCAAATCACTACTTGCCTGTGCCTTCATGCAATGAGAGGCCATGGCCATGGCCATGGTCTATCCTGTAGGAGCACTGATCGGATAGTACGGCATAGTAGCATTATTAATGACATCATCCGTCGGGCTCTTGCCACCGAAGGTGTGTCAGCTGTTTTAGAACCCAATGGCTTTGCACGTGATGATGGGAAGCGTCCAGGCGGGATGACTATAATGGCTTGGAAGTTGGGCGTAAGCCGTACGTCTTTCGAGCATAATTATCGCCGTCCGGAAAAAACAATTCGTCATTTTTTCTCTGTTAGTTCTCGTTTAGCTAACGAAGAGTACTTACATAGGCATAACTTTGTTGCCAAAATTATTCATCCGCAACGTGCTTTGAAATGCTCTCTTGCGGAATCGGAAGTACCATCATACCCCGACTCAGTTCCATATCACACTGGCCCATAATCATCGTCTGTCAGGACTATTGTAGCTTATAAGCCTGATTTACGGGCGGCGGCGGATGTGCAATGATTGTAGATATAACCGCTACGGAGGACAAGAACCTCGTAAAAACCGAGAATGATACAAAAATCAAGTATCTGTGGACTTAGCGACCATTGTGCCGATAGTCGTATCAGCCAATGGCTTAATAGCTAAGCAAACAACTTCTTGGGAAGCTCTCGTTAGACGGCTGGATCAAGGGCTTGATTCGGAAAGCGGTACTTCTGTATATAGCTCGTATTATTACTAGGTATTTTTTTTTGTAGCCCTGACCGCTGGTAGGTTGGACCCTGTCCTCGATACCGGTGGGCAACTTTCTATAATTTTAAAAGTTTTATTTTTTAATGTGTGTGTTTTTTTTTAATATGTATAAATGTAGAAATAATGTGCAAATATAATTAATGTACAAAAATTAATTACATTTTTGAATATTTATTTAAAGAAATATTAAAAATTATAAGATTAAATATACCTATATACGTTAGTGAATAAATAAACACTTACTGTCATTGGCAGTCTTGCTCTCACCGTACTTGTTCCTTTTGTGCCAGATCTGCTGCATGACGACCACCACCAATATGAGGAGAAGCAGACAGGCACCGCCTATTGCTATAATAGTCGTATTCATTCCCGCCATTCTGGAAATTACAATAAACTTCACCTCAGTACCTCATGGGCTGTAAGTGTATTTTCATCAGAAGTTAAAAGAAAAGTACCCAAAACTGTGAAAGGCAATAGCAAAAGAAACGACTAAAATACAACAATAATATTACAAATGCAATAATTTGCTCGCACTACTTGCGAATGAACAACCAACCTGCGTATCTTTTTCTTCTTCCCTGTCAAATTCATCCAAAGGTTGTCTGTAAAAAATCGCTTTTAGCGATAAGACGACAGATTGTGACACCCTATTTATTAATTTTAAATTCCTACTGTAATTTTATTTTTGGTCTACAATAAAGAGTATGTAGCGACATCTATAGCGTCACACAAAAACTAATCCTGCATCACGCAATCATCTATCGGGCAGTTGCCCACCAGACATAACACCCGTCTGGCCGGAGGATCCTCCCTTTTCAACGGAGGTTTGCGGGACTTTACTCTCTGTTCCGCCTACCTCCAAAAGTATATCTTTCTATTCGCGAGCCATCTTTACTGCAGCAACTGAAAGCATGTAAATAAGAAAGGTATCTTACTTGACGTCAGACACAACCTCCTCTGTGGTCACTACGGTTCCTAGGGTGCAAAGTGTTTTATTTTCACACCGACACTCTTGCTTGTCTTCATCTCCGAAACATTTACCGTTGCACAAATCGCAGTCGATCCTGAAGTTAAACACGTGACATAAGTTAAGTTCATAAATATATACAACTAAGTGCTTCGCCCTTGGAATAGTAAATAATAATAATATTATTTAGAGGTTTTAAGAAATATTTAAAAATATATTACAATTAATAAAGTTCTGTCAGGCAACTAAGGTCAAAATATGCTGAGTTTTCTGGGTAAAGTAATATATGGTATAATTACAAATCTCTAATATTTAAAAGATATAACAACTGAATCTATAATTTTATTTGATATAACATCTGTTAATATAATAACCGATTGATATAATATTCAAATAACTAATTTTTATAAGCATAACGTACATTGATTATAAAATCTTTAGATATACCATTCAAAAGAAATAAAACTTATTTAGTCTAATATCAAAGAACGAAAGCTTTTTTATAAATCATGATGGCTTTTAACTTAACCTAATCTAAATGATTCACTAACATTAGAAGGAAATATTTAATGGTCACTGCTCTAACCTAACCTAACCCACATGATCGCTTCGTTCGCTCGCCATCGCGTTCTAATGGTCACTATTCTAAGCTGACCTTATCCAGGCGTGATTTTTGACTTTACCTGACCCAAAAAAATTACTAACATTAGAAGGGGATCTGGTGCTTGGCGGCCGCTGCCGCGGCACGCTCGCTACGCTCGCTCGCCTTCGCGCTTTAATGGTCACTGTTCTAACCTAACCTAACACACATACATGATCGCTTCGTTCGCTCAGCATCGCGTTCTAATGGTCACTATTCTAACCTCACCTAATAATAATAATTATTAATAATAACTGCATTATATTACAGTAACGCTTTTCAATACGTCGCGCCTACTTATAATACCAACAGTGTGTTATACGATACAGCTGCAACAAATATATATTTTAAACCATAAACCTAATGATTTTCGATGAAATAAACTTTATATCCAATATTATACGAAATATGTAAAGAAATTATATCAACAGTTGGTATATCTCACGTTTATTATATCTTGTGAATGTTAATGAAGTGAAAATATACTAAATAACTTTATATGATATGAGACGCACCCGAGTTATCTACTTACAGTTTAGCGGCGGCACATGACTTAATGTTGTCATCATATTCAAAGCCGGCAAAACATATGCACTCCCCATGCAAATTGCAAGTGCCATTCAAACATTGCTTTTCACAAGGCTTATAGCATGTGCTATGGTCTAACTCCTGCTTTTTATAGCCTTTGATACACGTGCAGTTATTTGGAGCCGAGCAGTTCGCATTAATACAAGGTGTAGAACAGTAAGGCTGGCAGCCTGTTTCTGTCAGGTTATAGCCATCATTACAGAGGCATTGGTTGGGGCTCAAGCATCGTCCATTAGTGCAGGGGGGTGAACATGTTGGTATGCAGACTTCCCCTTCTAAGACATATCCCTTGTGGCATAGACATGTCTCAGGCGCTGTGCAATTACCGTTTTTGCAAGAACTACATTTCGGTTCGCAGATGGAGTTGATGCGTTCATATCCTGTATGACAGGAACAGACATTTGGTGCGATACAGTCTCCATTTTTGCAAGAATCGCATTTTGGTTTACAAATTGAGTTCACGCGTTCATATCCACTATGACAGGAACAGTTATTTGGTGCAATACAGTCTCCATTTCTACAAGAACTGCATTTTGGCTTGCAGGTGTTGTTAACGCTCTCATAGTTTTCAAAACAAGAACACTTATTTGGCGCAACACATTTACCATTACTGCAAGAATCACATATAGGCTGACAGTTTGAGCCAATGCGTTTATATCCTGCATGGCAGGAACAGTTGTTTGGTGCAATACAGTCACCGTTATTACAAGAACTACATTTTGGCTTACAAGTCGACCCCGTCCATTCATATCCTTTAAAACAAGAGCAGTTATTTGGCGCGATACAATCTCCAAAATCACAGCCGACGCAAGAAGGCTTACAGACTGAATTGTTTTCTGTTTTTTCATATCCGACATTACAAATGCACTTGTTATAGGCAACGCATGACCCATGAACACACTCTGCTTCACATATTGGGTTGCAATTATTTTCATTTTTGGGGTCAACTTTATAGCCGTCGTTACATTTGCATTTATTAGGTTCGGAACAATAACCGTGTACGCACAATTTTGTGCAAATCGGTGTACAGGTGTCATTAATTCTCAAGTAGCCTTTATTGCACCTGCAGTCATTAGGTCCGACGCAGTTTCCATGTTCACAGTTGGAACATGTGTATGGGATACATGTGTGATTGACGAGTATGTGCATGGGCGCACAGGTGCAGATGTCGACGGCGGTACAAGTACCATTGAAGCATCCCAGAATGCATGCTGGCAAACACTTATTGAGATCTTTGTCGTATTCGTATCCATTACAGCACACAAGTCTCGTCTGTAATTTAGATTGATAAATATTTTTAATAACTTTTCATCCTGAAGCATTATCAAATAAAATTATTTAAAAAGGTTATCTTTTACATATAATAAAATATAGTTACTGCTGATGATAACAAAGAAACATTTTATTATAATCCACCGGTTATCATGAACTTGGACACAGACGAAATTAAAATTAACAAGAAAAGAGAACTTACTGCGAAAGATATTAGTTATCGTATTTGAAGTAAGTTAGAAATAATGTAACTACAAGAAATTTAAACCAAACGTACCATGGGTTTCTTCCCTCTGACCCTGGAAAGGAAAACAAAACTATGCATTAGACATGGTTATTAAAAAAAACGTAAATTAGTTAAGTGGTATTCCCTGTAATTGGAACCCCAAAAAGCAGTCACACACAAGTAGCCACATTTAAATAAAAGACAACAAATAAAAATCATAAACAAACGATAAAGACAAGAGTCAAAATAATTAACAATGAAAAGGGTCCTTTTACCTCTAACATAAATTAACAACACGAAGAAATAATAACATTGCTTTTGGTGCACTAGGAGATAACCCTTATCCTGAGATAGCCAAAAGTTAGTTTGACATTTTTTGTTAAGTCTACAAATTCAGCTCAGAGAAGATACATTTGACTAAAAATGAATGTTTCCAACTCCTGCCACCTAAAATTCAAGCCTCGTCGAGTATCTATTTGATACTGGAATCAGCCAAATAACTGTTGGTAAACCGAATTCTATTTGGAGAGTTAGTTTCCAATATCCTTATTTTTTAACAGGTTGTAAGACTAATTCCAATTCAAAAGACTAGCTTTCTGATGTCGACGTAGAATTTTATCAACCGCTACCGCGACATTGAGAATTCAGATATGCAATGGAAAATTTCGTGAAATATAACATTATCGTTGTAAACAAAATTACTAGTATTAGTTTACCAGCCAGCAGTATTAGTATTTTTTTTTAGTGTATTATATCCTCGGTTCACGGCACTGAGAAATTAATCAGGAATATCCTATCTCCCTCACTGGTTGATTTCAATGTGCCGTGCTTCGTCGAGGCTATAGATACCTGGAGACTCGCTTGCCCGAATTCTAATCCGCCCGACGAACCATCTTCCCAAAGACGGTGGGATGAGCCGCTCTGCAAAGTAGTTCAAAAAAACTTGATTGAAACATCTACTGCTCTTGCGGAGCGTGCGCGCCTGCTGGCTGTGGGAGAGTGGGAGTCGGGTCTCTGGCTTCACACACTACCATCGTCGAACATAGGCACCTTGCTCGATGATAATACTTTCCGCCTCGCTGCTTCCTTACGTCTAGGCGCTCCCTGTTGTTCTCCTCATCGCTGCCACTGTGGCGAAGTCGTCAACAGCCTCGGACACCACGGTCTGTCATGCAGCCGAAGTGCGGGTCGCATAGCCCGACACGCGAATATCAATTCCGATTTCCGGCCACCGTAGGCGCGGGCTTGCGGACGGCAAGCAATGGGTGGCTCGCCGTCCGACCGTCCGGTAACCGTCTGGACCGAGCCCAAGTCGTCGACGGCGCGTGTTGTTCCACGCGCGCCTCAAGGAGTTGTCAGCAACTGTAGGGGCCCAGCAGGGTCGAAGCCTACCGGGGCCAAGGGTCTGATTCTGAAAGGAAGACTCGGCCCTGGTACGAAAGGCAAAGAAGGAACAGGAGTGGGTTTTTAGTCAGTAAAAGTCTGACACTATCTCCCGCCTCGCCCAAGAGCGGGGGATATCATAAGATGATTTTCCCACCGGAAAAAAAAAAAACTTTTTACAAAATACAAAATAACCGACTTCACTAAAAAAAACACTAAAAGGTTCAAAATAATTTTAATTTCGGAAGTCGGTGTTTCTCGGTATTGTTTGTTTCTTATTTAACACCGACTTCCGAAATTAAAATTATTTTGATCCTTTTAGTGTTTTTTTAGTGAAGTAGGTTATTTTTTTTTTTTTGTAAAAAGTTTTTATTTTACACTTTTTAGTTGCGAACCACTTATAAACAGAGTGCCTATTTCTCATGACGATTCCAATTAACCCAAAACACTGCAAGGTTACATTGTTTTATTAGAAAGTTCCTGTGTCTACCTTCCACCTTCCGGCTCCATCACCAGATCAATTCGATAGTATCTTACAGCCAAAGTGCATCTCATGACAATTCTAATAAGCCCGAACACGGCTAGGATACATTGATTAATTACGGAGTTCCTATGCCTACCTTCCGGCTCCATCATCAGATCAGTTCGATAGTACCTTATAGCCAAAATGCATCTCATGACGATTCTAATAAGTCCAAACACGGCTAGGTTACATTGATTAATTATGGAGTTCCAGTGCCTACCTTCCGGCTCCATCATCATCATCAGATCACTTCGGTGATACCATTTCCAACGTAACTATTCAGAACCATTCATTTATTTGTATTGTCATAGTCGCTTAACTATCTTCATTGTGATATCAATGTGAGTATGAAGTTCCGTTCACCTTTTCTGGTCTTCTTCATCAGTTCCACTTCATCAAATGTTACTTTTTGACTGTAAATGCTTAAGTACTCGATGAAAATACCAAAATCACTATATGGTTGCCTATAATATTTGAGGAGTTCCCTCGATTCCTCATGGATCCCATCATCAGAACTGGATTTTGAAAAAAATGGAACTAATCTGAAAGCATATCCTATAAAGGGAAAAAAAAATTTTGCAAATCGGTCCATAACCGACGGAGATCTGAGGTAACAAACATAAAAAAAAATGATAAAAAAAAAAAATACAACCGAATTGAATAACCTCCTCCTTTTTTTGAAGTCGGTTAAAAAACTTGGGTTGCCAATTCTAGCAGTTGGGCTTGTTTAAGGTCTCTCTCTATATTGGACCACCAGGTCGACGGCGGGTGGCCTCTGCACATTTTATTGGTTCTGGTAGACGCTGAACAATTTGATCTTTGGACGTGTCCCATACCATTAAAAGTGATTTGATAATATCATTTTATCGTACCATCGCTTCTTCGCAGGTGTTTATTTTGCACTCTGTACTCCTAGTCATACTCCCGACCATCTTAGAATCTTCATTTCGTTAGTATGGACCTTTTTGTTCATGCTATTTTTTTGCTGTACTGTATTCGGTCCCATACAATAACGCTGGACGGATGTGATGTGACATCCGACACGCCGAGATATTTTCTTGTATTAAAGATAAAAAAATTGTGGATATTTACGGCCCTTAGAGAGACGAGGCTTTAGTTCAAGTAGGTGTTTATAAATATACAGGAGTTTTCTACAGGTTCAAGGACGTTCTTTATCTGAGCGTATCATCTCTTATAGACATGAATCTACCAAAACTCAAATTAATATTAAGTACAATTGTTTCATTCATATGGTTAGAGTGACAGTATGGTACGTCTGTAAATTAATATTCTCAAGGAATTATTGTAATATATTCGTGAATGAGACTTTTGTTCTCGTGATTGTCGGCTCGGGCAACGAAAGTTTCAATTTTAACAGAGCTTCCCTTATACCAAGTCAAAAATCTCTGGAAGTAGGTATATACATATGCATGTAAATATGTCGGAAGGTGAATCATATGGTTGATAGTAATATTATGTACAAAATATGTTGATGTCGTTAATGTATGTGATAAAAATGAAATACATAATGCAAACATATAGTACAGTGTTGGTCTGTGATTTACAGTAATACAGCCATTCCTACACTCGCGCTCAGTTTACATAACCATTAACGGGTCGTTAACCCTTCAGGTATTCTAAGGAACATCGAAATATAAACATATATGTACCAAAATATCTGGTATAGAAGAATAAAACTAAACTGTGCAAATGCTCTAAGCTGCAGAATATTTCGCTTTTGTTTTAACCAATACAGCACAGCATCCTACTGCTAGGAATCAAACCTGCTCACCAGGAGAGCGAATGGGCTGTAATCAACACGGGGGCCCAGTGCGAATTGTTGGATGTCACATATCTTCGAATTGTTCTAGGACATGCCGGAAGAAAACATTATGAGGACATAATGTTTTCTTTTACTGTTTTGAGGGCAATGGTGATTAAAATATTTATATTAAATACTAGCTTTCACCCACGTACATAAAATAAGCCTATGTCACTCAGGAAGAAAGCAACTTTCTATCGGTTACAGGAATCCGGTTATATAAACCCTGAAGATTTTATAATTATTGATATTTTAATAGAAATGGCTGTTTTACTTTGAAAATAGTATTGTGGTGACCAGTTTTCTGTTGTCTTACCTCTTCTCAGCTAGCATAATTTCACAAGCTGTCTTATTCTTAGTTAACTCACACGGTGCATCACTATAGGAATAATCAGTTAATTTTATTTATGTTGAGTGTGTTTGTGTTTATATCCTACATCCTAATTGTTGTGATTTGTGGAGAGGTATAAAAAATATTGTTTTTTTTTTACTATTCAATTTGTTTATTTACATTTAAAAATACTAACTATAATTACAATAAAATAAAATAAATAATAATAAAAACCCTAATCTAATTACAACTAACTAACTAAAATTATATTGTTATATTTTGAATACTGCTCTATGTAAGTTATGTTTTATAATATTGATAATTATATTACGTCCTAATATTGTTATAATAATCTTCATTTTTTTACGCCGGATGTTTGAAGAATCTTCAAGTTAACTACTTGTTGATTCTTCAGAGTTGCGGCAAATATTAAAATAGAAAAATCTCCAATAAAAAGAAATAAACAAAAAGTCTTACTTAACAACTTCTTCACAAACAGTAATGTCATCTCTTTTCAAACTTTCACACAGTTGGAAAAAATTATATTGTTATATTTTGAATACTGCTCTATGTAAGTTATGTTTTATAATATTGATAATTATATTACGTCCTAATATTGTTAATCTTCATTTTTTTACGCCGGAAGATTGAAGAATCTTCAAGTTAACTACTTGTTGATTCTTCAGAGTTGCGGCAAATATTAAAATAGAAAAATCTCCAATAAAAAGAAATAAACAAAAAGTCTTACCTAACAACTTCTTCACAAACATTAATGTCATCTCTTTTCAAACTTTCACACAGTTGAAACAACTGAAGTATTAGTAACACTAAGATCACTACACGCGCGGGTTTACGCTCCGTCATTTTGTTCACATAAGTATCATCCGACGTCCACGATTTCTAAGCAAATGCAAGTTACTGTTCTATTTTCCTTATTTTATATTTCATTAATGTACCACTATGTTGTGGTGACTCAGTAATGGGCCCTAACAATAATCGCTTTCCGTAGGAGAGTGTATACCTACAATATTATTCATCGTAACTCGAGTGCGCGTAACACCTATGTTCTTTTGTTCCGACATAAAAAATAAATATCCTTGCAAATAGTGACCCTAGTGATTTGATTTCGATAAGGACAGGAAGCATTGTGACTATTATTGGTTTATTGTTATAAATTTCGTGGTGTAAACTGCAAACAATTAATCTAGTGTTAAAAAACAATTGGCAAGTAATTATATGATTAATACATTTATTCCACTCTAAAGTGGGGGTGTTCAAAATGGCTGACTTGAAAGCGTCGACTGCTTCTTCACCGGACCGGAACCTTTGACCACGAAGACTCTTCTTAATTTTAGGAAATGTAAAGAAATCTTTAGGGCTTAGGTCAGGACTGTATGGAGGATGGTCAAGAATTTCTACTTTTTCCTGCTTCAAATACTTAATCGTTTGACGAGCGCTTTGTGAGCTTGCGTTGTCGTGGTGCAGGATGATGCGTCGCTTTGAGTTAGATTTTCGAAGTTCGGCGATGACTTGTGGTGAACAAACTGTGGTATACCACTCTGCGTTAACTGTTCTACGATCTTCAAGTGCAATAGTCGCAACATGGCCGGTTTTTCCAACAAACGTGGCCACCATCTTCTTTGAAGTGTTTCGAAAACGAACAACTTTAGTCGGCTTTGGCTCGTCTTAAAAGACCCAGATTGTAGATTGTTGTTTGAAATCAGGATCGTAGGCATAGATCCAAGATTCGTCACCACTGATGATGTCGTAGACGTGATTTGACTCTCCTCGGTTGAACCTTTGCAGAGTTTTCTTACACCATCTGACGCGGGCCGCCTTGTGATTGTCGGAAAGCAGATGCGGTATCCAACGGCAAACTAGCTTTCTCACACTAAGCGCTTCATGTAAGATCTTCTGAATGGTTGTCCCTGAGATGCCTAATAGAACCTCTATCTCTCGATACGTCACATGACGATCTTCGAGAATAAGTTGTCTCACAGCAATGATGTTATCTTCAGTGAAGGCGGATTTTGGGCGTCCCTCGCGAGATTTATCACTAACACTTTACACAGATAGACAAAGCTTTAATTGATTATAAGGTTTTAATATGCTAAAAATTCAGTTTAGTAAGTAATACGAAGTATTTGACAATTAATGCTTATAGAGAAACATAGAACATAGAGTTGTAGCAGAGACCAGCGTTCGACAGTCCGCAGACATGGGGCTTCATCACTGAACACAGATGTTAGCTCTTCAAAATACTGAAGCCGTGTCAGGCCTCTTCTAAAGTTGTAGAAAATTATTGCACGAACATTTTCCTTAGGAAGATTCATATTCGTACGTAACCTGACAGATTCCAACCGACGCTGTGACTAAACAATAGCAATAATCCTAATACTTTCTACTGTTTTGAGATTCAAAATTTAAACACATTCGAATATAGAACAGTTCCAAATTCAAAATTGCAAATGGAAATATGGAAACGACAGAACTTAAAAGGCATGCCTAGTATTTTAACAACTTTTTCTTTTATCAGGCTAAACCGTCTTACTCGTGGGTAAAAGCCTCTCTAGTCTTTTAATTTCTCTCAACGTCTATTATTTATTATTAATTTTTACTTTCTGACAAATTTCTTCAATAATGCCAATATTTTAATTAAAGCTATGAAATATCCGTACAGATGGTCAGGACTGACTGACGGGACGGGATCATAAGAGTTCCATTTTCGTCATTTGTCTACAGAACTTTTAAAATGGAAACATTCCTAATTATTATACTTTATTAACTAGTTTTAATAAACTAACTAAAAGTTTATGAACAGATCGAAAATAGCAGAGTGGTTACTAACCTAAAAATGTATACTAATATTATAAAGAGGAAAATGTACGTGTGTAATTAATAACATCAGAAATTACTGGACAGTTTCTAAAATTTTTTTTTTACTATTTCATCACTGAGTAAAATAATAACCTTAGCAGGTACACTAATCAGAAAATGCATACATGTTTTCGGTTCTGCAGACACTGGTGAAGCGTCAATGCCTTTTCTTAAGGTATATGTATTTTTAGAGAATAAATAATATAAATTAGTTAGCTTTCCCGCATTCTCTAAGTTAATTGAGTCTCTGTTGACGATTTCCTTCACCAATATCTACGACCGCAACGCCCACTGGTGACGTATCGAATGCTTTCTTGAGACGCTCGCTAAAGACCGCTAGATGGCGTCTAACCCGCTAACAAAACAGTTGTCCGCTCCGCAAATTCGACACGCGTCGAATAAAACCGCTCCGCTATATAAATCCCATATCTGTTGAAAACCTGAGAATTTTCGTGGAATAAGTGTATCTGCTCCTGTGAGACATCGAGACCTTATAGTGCAGTGTTGGTTTCACGAGTTCTGACCAGCCCACCGGTGGATGAAGCAAGATTTAGCTCGCCGGCCGGCAGCACACACACAGACCACGCGTCCGTGAATGAAGCGCTTTCCTGACGACAAGTTGGGTCACTGGATTAGCAAGGTACGTGGGCACTAAATTGCTATAAACGTCGCCAGATTCTGGTGTCGCAGGGAATCGTCAACAGGGATTTAATTTTGTGCAAGATAACCATGATTTCACCGCCATATTGGTAGTCTTAAAACTCCACCCTTTTTCAGGTTGAGGCTACTTACAAGCCTCACCATAATTATTTGGTCCTTTCGAGCCTGGATAGGTAACCAGGTAACCGCTCCCTAGTTAGATTTTTACGTAATATTTGGTGAAAATCATAATAGGTATATATAGGTTATAGATATTTACGTAAACCTTTGGTAAATTATTCTTGCCTATAAACCGCTCTCCGCTATAACATAAACATAATTGACAATAGATTCTACGTAGGTTTTGGTAAATCTGTCAATATTGTTTCATAGAATTTAATGTGATACGTATTACACTTTGATAACATATAATAGGAGGTAGTTTCACATCATTTCGGCTTTGTGCGTATTAGTGATTTTTATTCAGATACCGCCACAGAGCGGGAGGATACTTTACGATTGCTAATCGCCTGATAAGTTTACCCGCGCATATTTTTAGATATTGCTCTTGATATTAACTTAACAAAATGACTGAGAAACAATTAAAGCCGGAAGATTTACTGACTATCCTTCATGAAAAGAAAGGATTGTTATTCAAACGCCTTAATCGATTATATGAATTATCGAAAAATATTTCGTCGTTCGATACGAGAAATAGTGAAAGTTTTATGACTGAATCGGAAACTATTGACGACATTCGTGATAAATTTGAATCGTATGTCGATCAAATTAACCACATAAACATTAATTTGAAACCTGGTTCGAGTCCCGACTATGCTTGTTTAGAATCCTTTGAAGATTTGTTTATTCGCATTAAGCGTATTAGGAATAAAATCGACAGTAGTCAATCTCAGTTATCTCAATGTAGTAATCCGAAAACGCTTTTTGAACCACTAAAAATAAAGCTGCCTCCGATTGCATTGCCATCTTTCGACGGGAAACCTGAGAATTGGCCTGTTTTCTATGAGTCGTTCAAGTCGAATATTCATGACAATGATCAGCTGACTGACTCGCAGCGTGTGCCAGTATTTAGTAGGTAGACTTACACATAACGCGTTAAAGATTACAGCCGGTATTGTGCCTACGGCTGATACCTATCATTTTCTATGGGACAGCTTAGTTAATAAATACCAGGATAAACGTACATTAGGTATACACTATTTAAATAATATATTAGATTTAAAAAGTTGTTTGTGTAACGCAAATGGTCTCGATTCTTTCATTGAAACATTTAGTGCAAGTATTTCTGCCTTGAAACAACTCGGTATTCCGGATCTTGCGGATTTTATTCTCTTGCATTGCGCTATGAGAAAAATAGATTCACAGACTGGTCAATCGTTTGAACTTTCCGTTCGCGATGTTGAAATACCTACAACTAAATTGTTAATTAGCTTTGTTCAAGATCAGGTTAAGATATTAGCACGCTCGAATTTATCTCATTCGAACGCGAAAAATAATTATAATAAACCTCATAGTCCCGCATCTCGCGAGCCTCGCACGCAAACGAAAGCGTTTGTTGTGAATGTATCGCCTAATTCTACCGCTCCAGCTCCGCCCCGCTTCGTCTGCGCGTATTGTAAAGATAACGCTCATGTTCATTTGCATAAGTGCGCTGAGTTTCAATCCGCGTTGACTCCTAGAACTAGGTTTGAGTTTATTAAATCCGTACATGGTTGCGCAAATTGTCTGAGCACGTCGCATGGTTTGAGTAATTGCAAGTCGACCTCAGTCTGTAACGTATGTAAAAAACGCCATCATACTTTATTACATTTTGAGAAAAATAATAAACAATCGCATGTAGCTGATGTTAAACCGTCGAATTGCAATGTAGCCGTCGCGTCCAGCCTGGCTGTGCCGCTGGCCACTGCGCCCCCCGCGTTCCTCCCGCCCCGCGCGGCGTCTTGTGGTTCGGGTGACGTTGCTCAAACATGTCCGACCCATAACACGGCCGTATTATTGGCTGCAGATACGAGGGCTAAGTCGGCAGTCTTGTTGTCGACCGCTCAGGTTTATGCGCGCGCTAACAATAATAGTTCGGGCCATAAAACAATAGTTAGGTGCTTAATTGACAATGGTTCGCAAAATAATTTAATAACTACAGATTGTTGTAGAAAACTCAACTTAGTAATAATTCCTTTGAATAATTCCTTTGTCAAAGGAGTTGGTTCTGTGTCGCGGCCGATAATAGGTTATGTGAATCTAGATATCGAGTCTCGCGTATACCCGCATCAAAAATATACTATTTACGCGTTAGTAGTTGATTGCATTACGGACCAGCTACCTTCGCACCATATTAAGTGGGATTGTCATGTGGACTTCCACTCGCTTCCGCTCGCTGATTTAAGCTGGAATATTCCAGGAGATATTGACATAGTGTTAGGCGCTCAACTGTTTCCGTATATTTATTTGGGTAATAGGGTAGACTTAGGTTCAAATGCGCCACCCGCATTATTGACTACATTCGGGTATGTCCTTATGGGTGATTTTCCGCATAGTAAAGATAATTTGAATTTACCTAGCTCTTCTTTCACAGCATTAGCCCTTAATGATTTATTACAAAAGTTCTGGGAATTGGAAGAAGTTGAAAATAAACGTTTTTTATCTCCTGAGGAAACCGAATGTGAGAATATTTTTTCCTCGACCGTGTCACGTGACGATGCGGGACGTTATACTGTCGCGTTACCCTTTAGTAAGGATCCCAGCGAGTTGGGTAACTCCCGTACCGCCGCGTACCGTCGACTGGTTGCGCTGGAGAGAAAACTCCGCCAATCGCCGACGTTGCGGGAAAATTATAACGCAGTGATCCAGGAGTACATAGATAATGGATACTTAAGTCCAGTCGACGAATCCGCCATTTCGGATGACGGGTACTACATCCCTCATCACGCTGTCGTTCGGCCAGACAAGCCGATGCCGCGCGTTGTATTGGATGCGAGTGCCAGGACTCACACCGGTTTATCTTTAAATGATGTACTCCATATTGGTCCAAATTTACAAACAGATTTGTTTTTTCTTTTAATCAATTTTAGATTACTTCCTATCGCTATAAATTCTGATATTAAGCAGATGTACTTACGAATTTGCGTACCTGTTGAGCAGCGTAAGTACCTACGCATTTTGCGTCGATTCAGTGAGAATGATCCTGTGTTGACATTCGCTTTTAACCGCTTACCTTTTAGACTGAAGTCGAGTCCTTACTTAGCTATGCGCACTGTGCGACAGCTGGCCTCGGACAGTCCGCATTATCTTGCGCAACGCACCTCATCATGGGATAAGCTGTTGCGCATCGTATATTATATACTTAAATTCGCTAGACCGAAGGTTCATTGTGAACCCCGGTCGCCGCAGGGATTGTCAGCGGCGGAACGAGTTATGATCCGTGCTGTGCAATCTGTTCATTTCGCGGATGACATTGAGCTCATCAAATGTGGTAAATTGTTGCCGAAGAGACTTAGCAGTTTATCTGTCTTTTTAGATGAAGAGGGTATATTGCGCATTGGGGGAAGACTTTCAAAGTCATACCTTCCCTTTGATGCTAAGCATCCTTTTTTACTTCCCAAACATGATCCTGTTGTGGATTTGATAATTCGTCATTACCATGTGATGAATTGTCACACTGGGCCAGGGCTACTTATGTCTATTTTACGACAGCGATTTTGGATACTAGATGCCAGGACTGTCATTAGGTCCAAGTTGCGACAATGCAACACATGCTTTAGAGTTAATCCGACGCATCCCACTCCAATGATGGCGGACCTTCCTGAATACCGTGTATCGGAATCAAAGGCATTTGTCCATACTGGAGTGGATTATGCTGGTCCCATACGCATAACTCTCTCTCGTCGCAGAGGTCAACACGCTCAAAAGGCTTACATCTGCTTGTTTGTGTGCTTGGTAACCAAGGCTGTCCATGTAGAGTTAGTCTCTGAACTTACTACCGACGCCTTTTTATCCGCGTTTGAACGTTTTATCTCGCGTCGAGGGCCAGTATCCTGTCTCTATTCGGATAACGCTACCAATTTCGTTGGTGCTAAAGCTCAGCTAGATGAACTTTATAATTTCTTAATGAGGTCAAACCTCAATTCGTCTCTTTTAAATGAGTTATCAACTCGCCGCATTAAGTGGAAAATGATTCCACCTCGCTCCCCACATTTTTGCGTTATGTGGGAAGCCAATGTAAAACCATTAAAAACGCATCTTTGTAAAGGGACTGACAATGTCGCTCGCGTTGCAATGGTGAGGACAAGGTTCGGTAATTTTAAACGCTCTGTCACAAAACTATATCCTATTCCAACGCAATAAAATTTCATTTTAACGATACTCGTAGTTTTTTAAGGTTTAGGATTAGTATTCTAAATGATTTTTATTTTCCGCATTTAGTCATAAAGCTTAGACTTTCCGATCATGATCTAGGTTAGTAAATCTTTACAATTTGAACCTTTCCCTTTGAAAGCACTTGCGTCCTTCCAAGGGGGGGAGCATGGTGAAGCGTCAATGCCTTTTCTTAAGGTATATGTATTTTTAGAGAATAAATAATATAAATTAGTTAGCTTTCCCGCATTCTCTAAGTTAATTGAGTCTCTGTTGACGATTTCCTTCACCAATATCTACGACCGCAACGCCCACTGGTGACGTATCGAATGCTTTCTTGAGACGCTCGCTAAAGACCGCTAGATGGCGTCTAACCCGCTAACAAAACAGTTGTCCGCTCCGCAAATTCGACACGCGTCGAATAAAACCGCTCCGCTATATAAATCCCATATCTGTTGAAAACCTGAGAATTTTCGTGGAATAAGTGTATCTGCTCCTGTGAGACATCGAGACCTTATAGTGCAGTGTTGGTTTCACGAGTTCTGACCAGCCCACCGGTGGATGAAGCAAGATTTAGCTCGCCGGCCGGCAGCACACACACAGACCACGCGTCCGTGAATGAAGCGCTTTCCTGACGACAAGTTGGGTCACTGGATTAGCAAGGTACGTGGGCACTAAATTGCTATAAACGTCGCCAGATTCTGGTGTCGCAGGGAATCGTCAACAGGGATTTAATTTTGTGCAAGATAACCATGATTTCACCGCCATATTGGTAGTCTTAAAACTCCACCCTTTTTCAGGTTGAGGCTACTTACAAGCCTCACCAGACACCTTTACTTAACTTCAAAGATACACAGTAATCCAAAAGTGATACAATAGATATTGCAATAAGAGCAACATCAGTTACTTTAAGAGACAACATTTTGTTCACAAATTGATGGTTTTCCAGTAAATAAGAACTCGTAACTGATTTCCTGTTGGTATGCTGGACTAATTATTACAAATTCTCATTACAATAATTGTGACGTTGCAAATCAATTATTAAGTAGATTGCTAGCGACATCTCTTAGATGGAATAAGAAATGACAGACCTTATTGTTAATTTGTTACGCTTTAAAGCGTCAGATGGCGTTTTGTTATGAATTGATTTTCGTGAATAAAAGTTTCTTTGATAGAAAATAATACTGTGAGTTAATTAGATGAAAATACGCTTTCATTTTCATATTTATAGAGAATAAATTCTATGAGCGGGAGGGCGTGTCAGACTTTTACTGACTAAAACCACACCTGTCACATCCTTCAATTACCCTTTGCGTTCTAGGACTACGGGTTTCCCTTTCAGAAATTCTCCGCGGTCCTAGCTAGCGGGCATTGGTCCTGCTGGGCCCCTACGGTTTGCTGACATCTCTTTGAGGAGCGCGAGGAACACTACGCGCTGTTGACGACTGGGCTCGGTCCGGTTAATTACCGAACAGCCGGACGGCGAGCTACCCAGTGCTCGACGTGGGGTGCTACGACAGGAAACCTCCACGCGTGTCCGCGGGCTGTAGTTCCCTTATGGATACGTCCAGAGCGAAGGCCAGTCTGCGGGACGGTGCACCCTGGGAGGCGGCTAACGACTCCCCTTGAGTACTTCTGCCTAAGGGGTCTCGATTTTCGCCTGCGAATATCCTGTCTGAAGGAACTCTTCAATGCGTGTCCCTCTGCTATAGCAGAAGGCACAGTGGCGAAGTAAGAGCGGGCTTGGTGTGCACTTACCCTGCCACCGAGCAGGCAGGAGGAAGATTTGCTCTTCCTTCTGCCACCGTTAGTCTCGTAGCCCCAGAGATTGTCCAAGGTCATGTTTCTGACTTTCGATGGGGGTCGAGGGTCCTGGCTTAACCGCCTGGGCCGCGAGGAAGACACCCTCTATAAAAAATTACCCCAAACCTCCAAGCGGCGGCGCACCGTGAGGGAGGTTGTTAGCTTGGCTAATGGGTAGCTTAATTAGTCTCTAATGCGAACCACTGAATTTGAGCCGGTACAGAATGTTTTTTACTCGTGGGAACAAAAATGGAATTATCAAAATTTTTTAAAACCCCAAGTGACGAGGAGACGGAGAGCGATGTGCAGTCGGAGTCCGATGCGGCATCCAGAGGGAGCTCGAAGGGCTCGGAGGGCGGTGGAGTAGAGGGAGACTCCAGAAGGAACGCAAGTTCCTACCGGAAGCGCTCCAAACCGGGGAACGACGGGTCGTTCTCCGAGGGTGAGAAGGGCTCGGCCCCAAAAATCCCCACCAGCAGCCGCGGTGTGGGCCGAGCGCGAGGAAGGGGGAGGGGGCTCACTGCCCAAGAGTCCACCCAGCGAGCTGAAAGGCTCACCATGGAAGGATTCCACCACAGAGTGACCAGCGCTGAGGCTGACCCCTCGGGGCTCTCTGGCAGTGAACCAGACACCGGAGGCGACTCGGCCATCGATGAGGCGCTCGAGAGGCTAGAGTTAGTCCTGGCATCTGGCCTGAATAGCGTAGCCAAAAAAAGGGAGAAGTCCTCCAAGAGGAGTGCTATCTCCCAGGCCAGGACCTCTCTCCAGGAAGTGGTGGACCCCATCCGCAGGGGGCTTGCCAAGCTTCGGGCCGACAACGCTCGGCTCCGAAAGGCCTCGGGCCAGCAAGAGCTGCCAAAGGGCGACTCTTGCAGACTAGCAGGGGGGCGTGAGCGGGAGCAGGGGCAGAGCCAGCCCAAGCCTCAGCCCGAGCCGGAGAGCCAGCTGCTGACGCTGGTGCAGCGGGAGCTGGCTGCCTTTCAGCAGCAGCAGTAGTTCCAGCTGCGGATCCAGCAGCAGCTGTCCCTACTGGAGGGCATTGTGCTGCGCCCCCCACTTGCGGCCTCCGGCCAGCGAAAGGCGGCGTCGTATGCTGCCGCCACTGCAGCCACGGTTGCTGCGCCCATGCCGGGCTCGTCCGGGCAGGCCAGGCGCGGGACCGTGGTACCGGAGTCCACGGGGTCAGCTCCTTTGGCCAGAAGACAGCAACAGGGGAAGCCAGCTGCTGCTGCTGCCCCCCCCAAGAAGGGCAAAACGGCGCCGGCCACCAAGGCGGTGGGAGCCCCTGCCGTAGCGGCAAGCAGGCGGCCTATGCCGCCTCCCCCGCCTACGGAATCTCCGGCCGAAGTCGAATGGCAGGTGGCTGGAGCCAAGGAAAAGGTGGGTAGGGCGGCTCGGGCTGCCAAGAAACGAGAGCGGCGGCGGCAACGGAAAAGGAGGGCCATCGAAGCCAGGTGTCGCGTCCCGGATTCTACGGCTGTAGTGATTACACTGCAGCCGGCTGCGGAGTAAAAGGGTACGACCTACGGCGAGGTCATCCGGAAGGCGAGGCGGGTGGTGAACCTCGCCGAGCTCGGAGTCACTGGGGGCTTCCGGATGCGGCATACAGCGACCGGTGCCCTTATGCTGGAGGTCCCCGGGGCGAACAGCGGTCCCACCGAAGACGCCCTGGCCGAGAAAATCAGGGCATCCTTGGATGCGGAGGAGGCCCGAGTGTCCAGGCCCACAAAGTGCGTTGACATGCGCATTATGGGCCTAGACGACTCCGTGACGGTAGATGAGGTTGTGGCCGCCGTCGTCAGGACGGGTGAGTGCCTTAGCAATCAGGTTCGGGCAGGCGTCATCCGTGCTGACGGCACGGGCATGGGGGCGGTGACGGTGAGTTGCCCCGTGTCAGCGGCGAGGAACATCACCGGGGAGGGCCGCCGGCTTTTGGTGGGCTGGGTCTCCGCACGGGTAAAACTGCTGGAGCCCAGACCTCTGCGTTGCTATCGCTGCCACGTGGGGCACCACGTGGGGGCCTGTTGTGCAGCGGAGGTGGATCGTAGTGACCGCTGCTTTCAGTGCGGTCAGCCCGGTCACAAGGCCGTCACTTGCAGTGCAGCGCCGCACTGCTACGCATGTGCGGCGGCAGGCAAGCCAACCGAACACCGGGCTGGGAGCAGGTCCTGCGATCCCCCCGCCAAGGCCAAGGGCAAGGTCCCGAGGCCCATCCCCGCGAATGTGCTCGCCGCTGCGGCCGCCAAGTTGGCCGCCGCCGCCGTCGCTTCCGCAGACGCCGCCGCTTCCGCAAACGCCGCCGCTTCCGCAAACGCCGCCGCCACCGCCGCAACCACCGCGGCAGGGCCCTCACAAGAGGCTCAGGAGGAGACTATAATGGATTGTCATTAATGGCTACATTACGTCTCCTCCAGGCGAATATCAACCACTGCGCCCCCGCTCAGGATCTGTTGCTCCAAAGCATGGCGCAGTGGTTGATAAACATCACCGTAGTCTCCGAGCCGTACTACGTCCTGCCCAGGGCCCACCGGGTGCAGGACCTGAACGGCTCGGTGACCATAATTTCATCGTCCGGTAACCGTCCGGACCGAGCCCAAGTCGTCGACGGCGCGTAGTGTTCCACGCGCGCCTCAAGGAGATGTCAGCAACCGTAGGGGCCCAGCAGGGTCGAAGCCTACTGGGGCCATGGGTGATGCGAAAGAGATCCCCGGGGCCCTGGAAAAAAAAAATGGCAAAGAAGGAACAGGAGTGGGTTTTTAGTCAGTAAAAGTCTGATACTATCTCCCGCTCCGCCCAAGAGCGGGGGATGTCATTAGATGATTTTCCCAACCGAAAAAAAAAAAAAAAAAACCCAGTGCTCGACGTCCGCAAGCCCGCGTCTACCGTGGCTGGTAGTCGGGGTCGGAATTACGGCGGCTAGGGCGTGAGGACCTTCGTTCCCTCACGCGTGCAGCCTCCTCCTTCGCTAGCATTACTGCTTCGCAGAAGGAGGCGACCGCCTGCCATTCCTCCTCGCTTCGGACCATAGCCTGAACCAGGGCCCGACACGAAAGGTCGCTGCCACCAATTGCTCCGCCCAAGCGGGGCACACCTCCACCGTATGCTCCACTGTGTCCTCTGGGTGGTCCGCACAGTGATGACACTTGGGCGTTGCTTCCGCCTGAATCCGATGCAGGAACCTCCCGAACTTGCCATGTCCGGTGAGGACCTGCGTCATGCGGAAGGTGAGGACGCCGTGTTGCCGCTCCAGCCACTTCTCAAAGAGGGGAGTTACCGCCATAATTGTAGCGTGCCCAGCACTGGGTTGCGACAGTCGCCGTCGCCATTCCACCAAGAGATCCCGCCGGAACTCTGTCCGCCATGCCGCGACTTGACGCGGCAGCGGAGTTTCGCCCCGGCGTTGCATCTCCACGCGCAAATCGTGCAAGCATGCAAGGATTGTTGCCTCCAAATCCCATGGTGGCAGGCCAGCAAGGAGGCTCGCCGCTTCGCGGGAAATCGTGCGGTATCCCCGTACCATCCGGATGGCCATGACCCTCTGGCAAGCGTTCAGCATGGCTGCCGGTCGCTTTTGCAGCGACGGCGCCCACACCGGCGCCCCGTAAAGGGCCATGGACCGAACAATTCCCGCGTAGAACCTCCGGCAGGAGGCGTCTGGACCCCCAAGGTTGGGCAGGAGCCGCTTTAGGGCAGCCCCGGTCCGTTCCAGTTTGGGAGTCAGACGTCGAAAGTGCTCCACAAAGTTCCACCGACTGTCGAGGACAAGTCCTAGGTACATCATCGTCGACCCGACGTCGATGCGAACCCCTCCTACATAATGGATAGATGGGGGTACGCTTGATTTAGCAGATGGAAATTCTCACTCGGCGCGAAATTATCTCACGCATGGAGAAAATACCTTTCCTGAGAGATTCCAGCGTGTGCGCCAAGATCCCTCTGGGTTATAATCACCAAGTGGTGTTTTGCCTTAAATCCCTGCGAGTATAATTTTTATTCCTATTTGTTTCCCTTCGAAGTTTTGTGGATATTGTTGTAGGTTTGGCAACATTGACTGGCCTAAGGTCAGGAACGCCATTGAGACGTGACGCCCTGGTGTGTGTCAGAAGTTGACCTTGATCCAGGTTGGACCAGGCGTATGACGCGATAGTGTCGCCAGCCCAGGTAGCGGTAGGTCACACTTATTCCATCGTCGTTGATGATCAGGTATTTGACGTCGTCCGTTCCTTTTTGTTCCTGAGAGGATACCCACCCCACAGGGCGCGCTCGTCGTGTGGTGAAAGATCACGTTTCGTCACTGATCCCAAGGAGCTTTGTTCCACTAACTAGTTTTGATTTTGACAGCTAACTAGGGAATTAAATTTCCAACGATAACGCTAGTTAGGAAACCTAACGTATACTAATTAGTATTGTTGTGTATAATGTACAGTAGTAGTACGACAGTATGACGTGACGTCACTACCTGGCAATCGATCCTATTCTTATTTGGAACGCATTGTACAATAAGTTTGTGTCTCTGAGGTCCAATCTCAATATTATATTTTCCATGTTGAGCACAATCCGAAATAACCATACTTACACGATTGGGCTAGAATCACCAACAGTTCACCTCACGGATCCTTCCAGGCCCTGAGTGTGTGTTTTATTCTCGTGCTTACTTCTCTAGCACACTCCGATACGGAGACGAAGTGAGCTAGAGAAGTTAGGTTAAGGGTTAGGAAAATTTTTCTACCTTTTTTATATTGAACTTTAACTACCCACACATGGGGTGATTGAGAATAAATCTTGTAATGCCCTCAAGTGTACTTGTTTCCTTGAACTTTCCCTAACTTCATATACCCTTCATAAATTTACTTAGGTGTTCCCTTAGACCCCAGGAGCCTAAGCCAGGAGGGTTACACAATCGTCTCCGAAATGTAACAAAATGTAAAATAATAAATGGAACAACATACTACCTACCCCTTTACCATGACATTCAAAGTAAGATTGTTTCATTCTTATTTCAGTTTGGGTAAGAGACAGAGCTATACAGGTTGTCTAGCGCCATCTCTTACCCACAATGGAATAGGAATAAAACAATCTTACTTTAAACGTCATGGTAACCCCCCTAGTGGTTTTCCTACGTCTATTTTTGTACGCCCGTGACCGTTAATAGAACGATTATTTTCCAATTTACAAATACACCACTATTTTTTTTATTAGTACAAATATTTAAAGGGCTTATTAGAAAAGGTCTTGTTATTATTTAAATAAAGTCTCAATCTACACATATAAAAGCGAAATATCACTCACTGATTAATCAATCATAAAAATTTGGCAGGTAGGTTCCTTATAGGGTGTAGACATCCGCTAAGAAGGATTTTACGAAACTCCATCCCTAAGGAGGTAAAACGGGGGTTGGAATTTTGTATGGAGAAACCTACTTTTACGTGGGTAAAACGAGGTATTCCATGAAGCACACCCAAACGAAGCACACCCAGACGAAGCACACCTAAAGTATTCCACTTAGCACATTTTTTTATTTTTTATTTGAAGCCCACCTACGGGAGGTGGGCTTCAAATAAAAAATTAAAATAATTAATTTCCTATTCCACGAAGCACACCTACGAATATCACTCGCATAGTGGGACTAAGAAATAAAAATGTCGATAGAAGAAAATATTTATTATTCAAAAGACTAACTTAAATTTCTACCAACTCGTTGCAAATTCAAGTCAATTTTTTCACAAGCGATTTTGAGGAAGCTGCCGTCAGGAGTTTTACAGCAGTATTTCCTAACGCACAGATAATGGGATGCTATTTTCATTATGAAAAAGCAATAAAAAAAAATCTAGGGACTTAGGTTTAGATAAGAATAGCATACATAGAAAACATGTTGCTTTATGTACGGTTTTGCCACATTTACCGCCGGAAGACTTGGATGAGGCCTGGCTCTACATCATGAGCGAATGTCCTCAAGGAGAAAGTATTTCTAGATTTAACGATTACATTGTAACTCAGTGGCTCGAACATAAGTTATGGCACGACAAATGGTCGTGTTGTAACGTAAAAAATACAACTAATAATTATACAGAGTCTCTCAGAGTCTTTCAGAGTACTCTGAAATAAATAAAATTTTCAATAAAAACAGAGCCATAAATCTGGCAAAACTTTTAGATTGCTTCCAAAAAAAATGCAATAATTATAGTAAAATGGGTTATCCAAATCATCAAATCATGCTGAAATAAAAAAATAATATAATTGAAAACACAATAAAAGATTATAAAAATGGCTTAATTTCAGTTGAACATTGTCTAGAGAAATTAAGATTCTGATTAATAATAATTTATTTAATTGATAAGTTAAGATACTAAATTGCCCATTTCTTCAAGATTATTTAAGAATCTTAAAGATTGTGATTTTAAACAGTCTGTGATTTTACATAAAACTAGAGTATTTTTATTATTATTTACAAGGTAGCTATAAGAAAACATCAACATAGATCTCTATAGAAAACTATATTTACAATGTTTTTGATATTTGTCCAAGTTTTTATTGTAATTATGAAACAATCTGTGATTTTTTATGTTAAAGTAGAGTAGTTTTATTATTCACTAAACAGGTAGTTATAAGAAAACTTCAACTTGGATCTCTATGTAAAAAATATTTACAATGTTTTTGATATTTGTCCAAGTTTTTATTGTAATTAAGAAACAATCTGTGATTTTATTGAGAGCACAAAAAAGGAAAATAATAGAAAAATAGTTAAAAAATAATTATTTTTTTGGAAAGATAATTATGAAACAATCTGTTATTTTAAATAGTAAGATTACAAAAATGACAAATATTGTGTCACATTATTATAATGAAACTGAATGATGTTAGTTTAAGTTAGTCTTTTAAATAATAAATATTTTCTTCTATCGACATTTTTATTTCTTAGTCCCCGCACTTTGCGAGTGATATTCGTAGGTGTGCTTCGTGGAATAGGAAATTAATTATTTTAATTTTTTTATTTGAAGCCCACCTACGGGTGTGCTAAGTGGAATAGTTTAGGTGTGCTTCGTCTGGGTGTGCTTCGTTTGGGTGTGCTTCACGGAATACCTCGGTAAAACCGCTGGCAAAAGCTTGTTAATAATATTCATAAACAGCAAAGTTATTAGCGTTTGTTTATATCCCAAAATGTCACTCAATTTAGGGAAAAATTGGGATGGATTATGAATGAATAAATGGCGATCAAAATGGAAAAAACAACTGCGCATAGTATTTCCTAGTGGCAATTGTTATGAATGATTGATTCAATTATGAATTTACCAATTATGACCAATTTTTTGTGGACAATTTTAGGATATAGTTTTTTTTTTACTTTTAACTACACAAATATGAGTAACGAATACGGAAAGAGCTCCATTTTTTTGTACTAATTAAAATTGTATATGTATATCGTAATTTTTTCCTTAATTTTTTATCCTAACTTCTTCCTACGACATTGTTTGTGCACTCAGCGCACTGGATGAATTTAGTATTAAGCCTAATTACGCCATTGTCGATGTGTGACACGACGTGTTAAACATGTCAAGCGTGCGATACACCCTACATAGCTCCATCCCTTTGACAGTTCAGATTAGATGGTCAAATCGATAGCGTTAAGAGCCAGTGGTAAAAAGCCTCTTTAAAATCTGAATCTGAAAAAGGACAATGGTCACAGAAAAACTCTAGCTCTATATAGGGTGACTGGTAATTAGTGACCGATACTTAAACACGTGATTGTACTCATAATTACAAACAACTTTCCCAAAGAAACTTTTTTATACTAATTAATTTCATCACAATAACAAAACAGCAGCAGCAACAGTCTTTGGATATTATTTTACCGACACATGTAGGTACATTGCTTACATCATCAATAACGGGCGCCGAGCCGCTAACAGCTGATCGGGTGAAGGCGCGCGCGCGAAATTCAAAGTTTCAAACAGCTGTTTTGTTATTGTGATTAAACTAATTAGTCTAAAAAAAAAGTTTCTTTGGGAAAGTTGTTTGTAATCATGAGTACAATGACGTGTTTAATTATTGGTCACTAATTACCAGTCACCCTATATATTAATGTACCAAAAAAATGCAATTTTAGTAATAACTTCTTTATCTTCCTAAAAACCTAAACATTTCACTTAACTAGAGCAGGTACGGTCTAAGACATTTGCGCTTCGCGTTGTATTAAAGAGTCGGTCGTTGCTTCCTCGTCAGTGGCTCCATTTAAGGATTCCCCACTTGTTCTCGGGTAGATCAGCGTGTTGGCTGCTGTGTGGTGGTATACTACACTTCCGCCGCTGAATGGTGAACCTGGAAATACATAGAAAACATTGTATGAACATCATGTAAGTCGATTATTTTATCAAACAATCTGCCTAGTTTTTCCTTAAGGGTCCCTATGTTAGGATCGGCATGCGTCCAGCTTAGTGGTACTAATTTAGATAGATCGACTGCATATCTGACCTCCACAAGTAAAGGATTTCTTCTATAGGAAATCTGACCCCTGAATCTGAAGGCTGGGGTCAGATTTCCTGCTTCTAACGAACTATTTAGTGTGCTTTTCGAGAGACAGAGAAGGCACGATATTTAATGGCCTATTGATCTAGTAGTTTGTGGCCCTGACTGCTATGCAATGATGAGCACGATCATTTGTTCTGTGTCTGGGTCTGGGTGTAATTTATCTATAACGTGTATGTATTTAGAAATATATTTCGGTGATTTACAGGGTGCATTTTGGAAAGTGTGCGCGGGAATCGCATGACTTGATTCCGCCATCTCATTTCTACCATCGGACAACCTGACGTACGGCGAGTATCCACCCTTACGTTGTTAAAACCTCTACGGTCCGGACCATGAAGGAATAACAAAGGTCCGGACTAAGCGTTTCGCCTCGTCGTTTATACCGCGTACATCGAAGGACTGGAACAATTTGCTTTCTGAGGTCTTCCCATCCGATTATAATTTGGGTGTCTTCAAGGCTAGATTGAATAGGCCCTTAATAAACTAGTGCCCCATCAACGATTGCATCACTGCTTACCATCAGGTGGGATCGCAATCAAGCATTAGTTTATATCAAATTGAAAATATATATATGCATACATATATATATAAGTATGTTTATCAGTTGTCTAGTACTCATAACACAAGCTCTGCTTAGCTTGGGGCTTGATGGTGTTGTGTGAAAATTGAAGAATATTTATTGATTTTATTTATCGAACAGAAAATGATTGAAATGGAGGATACACCAAAAATAAAAATTGCAGATATGCATCAATCTACTATTTTTCCAATGGTTAAGCCCTAACTAATATTTAGTAGACCATTATTTATATTTCTTCCACAGGAAATCAGAAACGTTTATTTTAAATTACAGGCACTTTTGAATTGTCAAAATGTCGGTCAGTCAAAAAAAAAAAGTGAAGCTAAATTGGACACAAGACCTCTTCACTTTTTCTGTTTGACTGAAAAGTCCGGCAAATGATCTAACCTAATAAATATAACGTTTATGTCATCATTATTGTAATGGTTACTAAAGCGCATCATCATAATATATTTGCTACAAACTTAGTTGCTTCATTATCAATGCATCGCCATCCCCTGCTGTCGTGAGGGTAATGAGAAGTATTATAATTTTCTTATAAGTTTAAAATGTGTGACTATGCGTATGAACGCACGTTTTACGTACACTTCCTGACGCGAATGCCATATCGACATTATTTCCGCCGGTCTCTCATAGATGATAGAACTATCGCTACATTTATTGTATGCTAGCTTCTGCCAGCGACTTTTTCCGCGTGAAAATTAGAAGTTATCCCAAGGGAACATATGCATTCGAGGCAGAGTGATTCCAGTAGGCCACGTAGCAATGCCCCGAGTCCGGCCAGGACGTGCCCAACGTTAGGTGTACAGCCCTCCTAGCCAAGTTACAACCGTTTCGTGTCGAATTCCGTTCTCCAATCGGTAACGCCTTGGTGTCAGCAATTGTAGAAAACGATAAGTTAGTAGGCATGTTGACGCACCTGAGTCGGCCGTTCGTTCTACAATGTCGTTCTACAATAACAAAGGATGTAGCGTTGAACATTGTAGAAACGATAACATTTTGAACGATGTGAACATTGTGAACTTGGCTACAAATTTTCTATTAGTTTGTTCTAACCACGTGACTTAACGTTGAGATGATGTCACTCCCATACATTTGATTAATTTTCGACTAGCGTTAACGATTGCAGATTATCAACTTGGCTAGGGATGCTGGTGGTCGCCGGCTGTTGCGGCTTTGCGCAACGCTTGCGATGCCGCGCGGCCCCGCCGACAACACGCCAGGTAACTATTCAGTAATCTGTGGCCAGACACTGCAGGCGCCGTATCCACCCACCGGATGCGCAGGCCAAAGAGGCGGAGCTGTACAAGGGAATCACTATCCCTCGTACAGCTCCGCCTCTTTGATGGAGATGAGAATTTTTTGATGGAACAAAGGTGGTTTTTAGTCAGCAAAAATTTGACACGCCCTCTCGCTCCACCCTAGAGCGAAGAAGTCATTGAACGATTTCCCACTTAAAAATAAGAAAGGAAATATATATAAATTCTCTTGGGATAACTATGTTATCTTCTTACAGCTTCAATATTTCTCTGAGCCGAAATTCTTAACCCTATGTTTGACATATACTCGTAGTAATGCTTGAATGCGCTCCCACCTGATGGTAAGCGGTGATGTAATCGTTGATGGTGAAGCGCACTAGTTTACTAACAGGTTCAGCGCAGATCAAGGTATTTACTATACTCTTTGGAACGAGGTCTAATACGCTTCGTACGTGTCTTCCTTGCGGTGCAGGTAAGAAACACGTAGTCTTCCCTGCCTTGTGGAGGTCATCATTTCAATTTGCTTTAGTTTAGAAAATATATTAATATATAGGTACCTAAGATGCCCTATTAAAATAGAATGCAGTGGTGTATTTTGTACTTTAATACGAGGTCACTTTGAGCTTGTACCGCACTTAGCCAAAAAATGCTTTACAGGTTCTAATAAGTCTAATTACTGTCATACTGACAGTTTTCAAACGAGGTCTTAAACGCCCCGTACCGCAGGAATGGAAATAATACTATATAAGTGCCACTCTTAACGTGTTAAGAGCCTATTCCCTCTAGCTTTGAAGACACCTAAATTATAATCTGACGGGAAGACCACAGCAGGCAAATTGTTCCAGTCCTTCGATCTACACGGTATAAACGACGAGGCGAAACGTTTAGTCCGGGCCGTAGAGGCGTCAACCTCGTACGTCGGGTTGTCCAATGGTAGAAAGGCGATGACGAAATCAAGTCATGTAATTTCCGCGTACACTCTCCTAAATGCATCCTATAGAATATATAATAGAATATAGAATACCGAAAAGCTACCTACGCCTGTGCTTCAAGCCTCTGGTTACAGGTTCTACCGTTCCCCAAAACAGTTTCTATGCTGAATGACCACCTTCCAAATCACTACTTGCCTGTGCCTTCATGCAATTAGAGGCCATGGCCATGGCCATGGTCTATCCTGTAGGAGCACTGATCGGATAGTACGGCATAGTAGCATTATTAATGACATCATCCGTCGGGCTCTTGCCACCGAAGGTGTGTCAGCTGTTTTAGAACCCAATGGCTTTGCACGTGATGATGGGAAGCGTCCAGGCGGGATGACTATAATGGCTTGGAAGTTGGGCGTAAGCCGTACGTCTTTCGAGCATAATTATCGCCGTCCGGAAAAAACAATTCGTCATTTTTTCTCTGTTAGTTCTCGTTTAGCTAACGAAGAGTACTTACATCGGCATAACTTTGTTGCCAAAATTATTCATCCGCAACGTGCTTTGAAATGCTCTCTTGCGGAATCGGAAGTACCGTCATACCCCGACTCAGTTCTTAAGAATAGTCATATCACACTGGCCCATAATCATCGTCTGTCAGGACTATTGTAGCTTATAAGCCTGATTTACGGGTGGCGGCGGATGTGCAATGATTGTAGATATAACCGCTACGGAGGACAAGAACCTCGTAAAAACCGAGAATGATACAAAAATCAAGTATCTGTGGACTTGGCGACCATTGTGCCGATAGTCGTATCAGCCAATGGCTTAATAGCTAAGCAAACAACTTCTTGGGAAGCTCTCGTTAGACGGCTGGATCAAGGGCTTGATTCGGAAAGCGGTACTTCTGTATATAGCTCGTATTATTACTAGGCATTTTTCTTTGTAGCCCTGACCGCTGGTAGGTTGGACCCTGTCCTCGATACCGGTGGGCTACTTTCTATAATTTTAAAAGTTTTATTTTTTAATGTGTGTGTTTTTTTTTAATATGTATAAATGTAGAAATAATGTGCAAATATAATTAATGTACAAAAATTAATTATATTTTTGAATATTTATTTAAATAAATATTTAAAATTATAAGATTAAATATACCTATATACGTAAGTGAATAAATAAACACTTACTGTCATTGGCAGTCTTGCTCTCACCGTACTTGTTCCTTTTGTGCCAGATCTGCTGCATGACGACCACCACCAATATGAGGAGAAGCAGACATGCACCGCCTATTGCTATAATAGTCGTATTCATTCCCGCCATTCTGGAAATTACAATAAACTGCACCTCAATACTCATGGGCCGAAAGTGTATTTTCATCAGAAGTTAAAAGAAAAGTACCCAAAACTGTGAAAGGCAATAGCAAAAGAAACGACTAAAATACAACAATAATATTACAAATGCAATAATTTGCTCGCACTACTTGCGAATGAACGACCAACCTGCGTATCTTTTTCTCCTTCTCTGTCAAATTCATCCAAAGGTTGTCTGCAAAAAATCGCTTTTAGCGATAAGACGACAGATTGTGACACCCTATTAATTTTAACTGTAATTTTATTTTTGGTCTACAATAAAGAGTATGTAGCGACATCTATAGCGTCACACAAAAACTAATCCTGCATCGCGCAATTAAATTTCTTTGCGCGATTAGAACATATATAACAGCCCGAAATCATCTATCGGGCAGTTGCCCACCAGACATAACACCCGTCTGGCCGGAGGATCCTCCCTTTTCAACGGAGGTTTGCGGGACTTTACTCTCTGTTCCACCTACCTCCAAAAGTATATCTTTCTATTCGCGAGCCATCTTTACTGCAGTAACTGAAAGCATGTAAATAAGAAAGGTATCTTACTTGACGTCAGACACAACCCCCTCTGGGGTCACTACGGTTCCTAGGGTGCAAAGTGTTTTATTTTCACACCGACACTCTTGCTTGTCTTCATCTCCGAAACATTTACCGTTGCACAAATCGCAGTCGATCCTGAAGTTAAACACGTGACATAAGTTAAGTTCATAAATATATACAACTAAGTGCTTCGCCCTTGGAATAGTAAATAATAATAATATTTTTTAGAGGTTTTAAGAAATATTTAAAAATATATTACAATTAATAAAGTTCTTTATTGTCAGGCAACTAAGGTCAAAATATGCTGAGTTTTTTGGGTAAAGTAATATATGGTATAATTACAAAATCTCTAATATTTAAAAGATATAACAACTGAATCTATAATTTTATTTGATATAACATCAGTTAATATAATAACCGATTGATATAATATTCAAATAACTAATTTTTATAAGCATAACGTACATTGATTATAAAATCTATAGATAAACCATTCAAAAGAAATAAAACTTATTTAGTCTAATATCAAAGAACGAAAGCTTTTTATAAAACATAATGGCTTTTAACTTAACCTAATCTAAATGATTCACTAACATTAGAAGGAAATATTTAATGGTCACTGCTCTAACCTAACCTAACCCACATGATCACTTCGTTCGCTCGCCATCGCGTTCTAATGGTCACTATTCTAACCTGACCTTATCCAGGCGTGATTTTTAACTTTACTTGACCCAAAAAAATTACTAACATTAGAAGGGGATCTGGTGCTTGGCGGCCGCTGCCGCGGCACGCTCGCTACGCTCGCTCGCCTTCGCGCTTTAATGGTCACTGTTCTAACCTAACCTAACACACATACATGATCGCTTCGTTCGCTCAGCATCGCGTTCTAATGGTCACTATTCTAACCTCACCTAATAATAATAATTATTAATAATAACTGCATTATATTACAGTAACGCTTTTCAATACGTCGCGCCTACTTATAATACCAACAGTGTGTTATACGATACAGCTGCAACAAATATATATGTCGGCGCAGGATGCCGATCATCATTGAAGCTCTGTCCAGAGACTATGTCTTGTGGGCGATGGCTGGGTAACGAGCAATAAACAAACTATTTTAGATCACACAACTGATTTATTATGAGGCAAGCTTTAGGTATTCACTTTACACAACGAGCAGTGAGACAGTCCCCGACACTTAGACGTTGTACGCACGGCTGCCGACCGAGGAATGAGCCACGGACCTCTGCGGTCGGCCCTTTTATCTACTCGGTTCGTGCAAACGTCAGCGCGGATTCTGTCAAAGTGACATGTGTCACTTTTCACTTAGCTCGTTCATTCGTTCTCAAGCTTCCGTACTATTGACTTCACCGACACGGCCATCCTGCGGAACACACGTCCCTGTGTGTTAGTCATCATCGTCACCTCAGCTGGAAGATATCCATTGACGAGACGTCCCAACAAGACATCCGTCGCTGTATTCATCACCACCAGTTCACCACCTCAGCCAGAAGACGGTCCACTGACGAGACTTCCAAACAAGGCGTCGGTCTCTGTGTGTTTATCTGAAACAAAATACATCTCGCAGTATCATATAGCTCGGTCACTCCTGACAAACATCAGGAACTACTCTCGCACCGTGAGTGCGCTCTCAAACATGTAAACTCTCACACACACTAGACATCCTGATCATGAGTGACTATGTATAATGAAATTCCCAATCCAACCATAAATCCAAATCATTTACGCACCAACGCAAACGTGGTCAACTCGCTACAGGCGTCGCACCAACGACTCCTCTCGTTTACGCACCAACGTAAACGAGGATAATTCACTAAAGGCGTCGCTACAACGACTCATCTCGTTTACGCACTAACGTAAACGAGGATAACTCACTACAGGCGTCGCTACAACGACTCATCTCGTTTACGCACCAACGTAAACGAGGATAACTTACTAATTGCGTCGCTACAACGACTCATCTCGTTTACGCACCAACGTAAACGAGGATAACTCACTAATTGCGTCGCTACAACGACTCATCTCGTTTACGCACCAACGTAAACGAGGATAACTCACTACAGGCGTCGCTACAACGACTCATCTCGTTTACGCACCAACGTAAACGAGGATAACTCACTAATCGTTCCTTAATTCTAAAGCAGCAATGATTAAATAGTGCCATGATCACTTTCCCCACCTACTTCCTATACATCTAATTCAACCGGAACCTCATGTTCTATTATCCCTCTCTCTGTAGGCCATAACAACGTCTGCCCCCTGCGGGAATCGAACCCGCAACGCGCAGCGCAGCAGTCAATCGCTCAACCACTGCGTCAACCGTAAATTATGAAGGTTCAACAAAACTCGAGATGTATCGAAACTCTAAATTTCTTTTAACTACCATTTATTTTAATCAGAACCTTAAGTTTCGTAGTCTCGTTTTTGTTTGTTCAGCACGTAACTAATTACCAGAGAGTTCTTTTTAGCTTTACCTTCTAACCGACTATAAACCGACTGTAAATTATCTTTATGTTCAAGCAATGGGAGATAGTTTCGCGATAACTCACGTATGGTACTACTACAGGGCATCTCCTGCTTTGAATCCAGCCTTATCTTATGGTTTCACTGACATCAGTATGCAATTCTACTACGTATTTGAGAGGCTTAAATCATTAAAACCGACTCTTTCATAAGAATTGAAATTATTTCTTAATCAATGTCTTCGTGGCGCTGTTGCCAAGAAAAGGAAACTTTACTACACATCAAATCTTTAGAACGGACCCATAACAGGAGTAAACTTAGGCACAAACCGCCCGAAGTAAGCTACTAGACCTATAGACTGCCCTAACCGAGCTAAGATAAACGGTGGAGGCAGAGTCGAATGTACGTGACCTGCTTTATGCTATTAGGTCCTATTCCTCCTAACTTCACTACTTGTCTTAATTTCATACCCTAGTAATTTGAGTTGCATTATCAAAAACAACCATTTTTCTCAAATTTAATGAAAATCCGGCTTTAGTCAACGTTTGTAAAACTACATTAAGTCTCCCGACGTCCCTCTTAATAGTTTCCTAAATAATCATAATATTGACAGCTCAAACTACGACGTAGGCATTTACCGATTCGCCTAGAACAACTACAATCGTCCGTTGGAAAACTCAGATCGCATTTTGAAACTGATTGGCATGGTCAAATATTTGTACCGGCTGTTCGCTATCATACTACTGAAAGCCTGATACACAATCTAATTTTGTAAAATAACGCGCACTATTTAAACGAGTTATTTTGTCTAAGGTGAGTGGTATCTCGGTTAGGCACATTGTTATTTAGTTCACAGTAATCTTTGCTCATTATATCTGACCGGTCGAGTTTTTAAGTCTAAAGAGCTAACAAACACCGAATTACTCGGTCGAATAATATTTGCCAGCAACAATCATCTACCCGCTCACGCATTATTAATTTTTCCGCGCTAGACAGCTATGGTCATCTTTATACAGTCAAATACGAGTCAATCAAACGGATAAGTTTACTTTTTACAACACGCGTTTGTAGCATACCGACACACGTCACACGTCAGTGTCAATATCGTCAAAATTATCTATGGAGGAATTATCACTGTCATAAAAAAATCGAAACGGTATCTACTGGATCTAATGAGGGTAGTTGTAATTACAATTGTTTACGTCGTGAACTTTAGCAATTTTTACTATTTGAACTGAACCCTTGCAACAATATTTCACGGCCAAAATATCACTTCGCAAATAGATCTGAACACACTGAACTGACCCTTCAATGTAACAATACTGTGTTTACGTTTTCCGTGAAATAGTGATGACAGACTTTAAAGTGAAAGAGAGACAATACTCAGCACCAGAATTAAAATGGAATGTGAATACCTGACCTTGTTCCTGGTGTAGGATCGACAACACCCGTCAGTCAACCTCTCGCTCGCTATGTGATGCCTTGGCGTCACCGTCACCGCTGCGTCACTTTCATCAGGACACCGGAAGGAGATGTGACCTTGTTCTCCACATTTGCAGCATACGATGTGGCTGACCATGGGATTGAGTCTTGAAGCTTGAATATCACGTTATTCTGTCGGTTTCCTACGTGTTTCTTGCTTTTGAAAACACAGCCTGCTTCGTCCAATTTTTCCACAGTGGAAACATTTCTGGTAGCGCACTTGACACACTGCATCTCAGGCATGCACACACACACGCACTGCACTTTGCATTTTACACTTCAGGTAACTAAAAGTTTGTAATTTTTGCTGTAATCACTGGTGACTTCGGATTATCAGCAAAGCACGTATCGGAAAATGGTACATCGTGAACATGCATTTGCGTCGGTCTTGTCCCGGTCACAATCTGGGTAGTACACGGTGATTTAGTCAGTTCCTATTTCTTTCTGGGGAAACAATGTCATCATGGTCCAACATTCGTTGCTCAGGATTAGGGAAAAACCCCAGAAAAAAACCTAATCAGACCAAAACTGATAATGACATTGATTAACGGAACTTTGAATCTTATTCGGTCCAGTGCTTCATTCCAGGTCTTCACTTTCTAATTTTCCATTTCAAATAATGACCGCTACTTGTCTTGGCTCTTGCTATTTTCTTCGTGACCGGCGTTACGTAACCTTCGTGCTGCTCTTGTTTATTTGCTCGGAATCCCACTTCTGATGTCGGCGCAGGATGCCGATCATCATTGAAGCTCTGTCCAGAGACTATGTTTTGTGGGCGATGGCTGGGTAACGAGCAATAAACAAACTATTTTAGATCACACAACTGATTTATTATGAGGCAAGCTTTAGGTATTCACTTTACACAACGAGCAGTGAGACAGTCCCCGACACTTAGACGTTGTACGCACGGCTGCCGACCGAGGAATGAGCCACGGACCTCTGCGGTCGGCCCTTTTATCTACTCGGTTCGTGCAAACGTCAGCGCGGATTCTGTCAAAGTGACATGTGTCACTTTTCACTTAGCTCGTTCATTCGTTCTCAAGCTTCCGTACTATTGACTTCACCGACATATATTTTAAACGATAAACCTAATAATTTTCGATGAAATAAACTTTATATCCAATATTATACGAAATATGTAAAGAAATTATATCAACAGTTGGTATATCTCACGTTTATTATATCTTGTGACTGTTAATGAAGTGAAAATATACTAAATAACTTTATATGATATGAGACGCACCCAAGTTATCTACTTACAGTTTAGCGGCGGCACATGACTTAATGTTGTCATCATATTCAAAGCCGGCAAAACATATGCACTCCCCATGCAAATTGCAAGTGCCATTCAAACATTGCTTTTCACAAGGCTTATAGCATGTGCTATGGTCTAACTCCTGCTTTTTATAGCCTTTGATACACGTGCAGTTATTTGGAGCCGAGCAGTTCGCATTAATACAAGGTGTAGAACAGTAAGGCTGGCAGCCTGTTTCTGTCAGGTTATAGCCATCATTACAGAGGCATTGGTTGGGGCTCAAGCATCGTCCATTAGTGCAGGGGGGTGAACATGTTGGTATGCAGACTTCCCCTTCTAAGACATATCCCTTGTGGCATAGACATGTCTCAGGCGCTGTGCAATTACCGTTTTTGCAAGAACTACATTTCGGTTCGCAGATGGAGTTGATGCGTTCATATCCTGTATGACAGGAACAGACATTTGGTGCGATACAGTCTCCATTTTTGCAAGAATCGCATTTTGGTTTACAAATTGAGTTCACGCGTTCATATCCACTATGGCAGGAACAGTTATTTGGTGCAATACAGTCTCCATTTCTACAAGAACTGCATTTTGGCTTGCAGGTGTTGTTAACGCTCTCATAGTTTTCAAAACAAGAACACTTATTTGGCGCGACACATTTACCATTACTGCAAGAATCACATATAGGTTGACAGTTTGAGCCAATGCGTTTATATCCTGCATGGCAGGAACAGTTGTTTGGTGCAATACAGTCACCGTTATTACAAGAACTACATTTTGGCTTACAAGTCGACCCCGTCCATTCATATCCTTTAAAACAAGAGCAGTTATTTGGCGCGATACAATCTCCAAAATCACAGCCGACGCAAGAAGGCTTACAGACTGAATTGTTTTCTGTTTTTTCATATCCTACATTACAAATACACTTGTTATAGGCAACGCATGACCCATGAACACACTCTGCTTCACATATTGGGTTGCAATTATTTCCATCTTTGGGGTCAACTTTATAACCGTCGTTACATTTGCATTTATTAGGTTCGGAACAATAACCGTGTACGCACAATTTTGTGCAAATCGGTGTACAGGTGTCATTAATTCTCAAGTAGCCTTTATTGCACCTGCAGTCGTTAGGTCCGACGCAGTTTCCATGTTCACAGTTGGAACATGTGTATGGGATACATGTGTGACCGACGAGTATATGCATGGGCGCACAGGTGCAGGTGTCGACGGCGGTACAAGTACCATTGAAGCATCCCAGACTGCATACTGGCAAACACTTATTGAGATCACTGTCGTATTCGTATCCAAAACAGCACACAAGTCTCCTTGTCGTCTGTAATTTAGATAGATAAATATTTTTAATAACTTTTCATCCTGAAGCATTATCAAATAAAATTATTTAAAAAGGTTATCTTTTTCATAAAATACTTTATAGTTACTGCTGATAATAACAAAGAAACATTTTATTATAATCCACCGGTTATCATGAACTTGACACAGACGAAATTAAAATTAACAAGAAAAGAGAACTTATTGCGAAAGATATTAGTTATCGTATTTGAAGTAAGTTAAAAATAACGTAACTACAAGAAATTTAAACCAAACGTACCATGGCTTTCTTCCCTCTGACCCTGGAAAGGAAAACAAAACTATGCATTAGACATGGTTATTAAAAAAAACGTAAATTAGTTAAGTGGTATTCCCTGTAACCGGAACCCCAAAAAGCAGTCACTCACAAGTAGCCACATTTAAGTAAAAGACAACAAATAAAAATTATAAACAAACGATAAAGACAAGAGTCAAAATAATTAACAATGAAAAGGGTCCTTTTACCTCTAACATAAATTAACAACACGAAGCAATAATAACATTGCTTTTGGTGCACTAGGAGATAACCCTTATCCTGAGATAGGCAAAAGTTAGTTTGACATTTTTTGTTAAATCTACAAATTCAGCTCAGAGAAGATACATTTGACTAAAAATGAATGTTTCCAACTCCTGCCACCTAAAATTCAGGCCTCGTCGATTATCTATTTGATACTGGAATCAGCCAAATAACTGTTGGTAAACCGAATTCTATTTGGAGAGTTTGTTTCCAATATCCTTATTTTTTAACAGGTTGTAAGACTAATTCCAATTCAAAAGACTAGCTTTCTGATGTCGACGTAGAATTTTATCAACCGCTGCCGCGACATTGAGAATTCAGATATGCAATGGAAAATTTCGTGAAATATAACATTATCGTTGTACACAAATAGTTTTAGATTGACATTGGACTATACGAGTATCTCTAAGTTGGTCAGCAGGATATAGCCTGTACTGTTAGGTATACTACCCAACAGCAATGCACACAAATTATGCATCAGGATTAAATATGATAATGTATTTTTGTATTGGTAGATTTGAAAAAAAAATAGATATATGTTACCGGTTCTTGGTATTTTATGCTGATTTATTTATTATAAACGCTCAATACCTATTTACAGTAGCGTAATTTATGTTCTGCATGCGCTATCATTGACTGTTTTGAAATACATGGCTTTAAAACATGTTGACTAAACGTCTGATAAGCAGTGAATTACTCTGTAGGTACCGTGCATTATATTATGATATTTTATAATAATGAAACTTTTTGTTCTTCTCTTTCCCCTAGTCCCATTATTTGGGGTCAGGTCTGCTCATTTTCTTGCGCCAAGTGACTCTATCTTGGGTTGCCAATTTTAGCAGTTGGGCTTGCTTGAGGTCTCTCTCTATAGGACCACCGGGTCGACGGTGGGTGGCCTCTGCACATTTTTATTGGTTCTGGTAGACGCTGAACTATTTGAACTATTTGGTCCTCACTACATCTTTGGACGTGTCCCATACCATTAAAAGTGATTTGATATCATTTTATCGTACCATCACTTCTTCGCAGGTGTTCTTTTTGCACTCTGTACTCCTAGTCATACCCCCGACCATCTTAGCATCTTCATTTCGTTAGTATGGACCTTTTGTTCATGCGATTTTTTTGCTGTACTGTATTCGGTCCCATACAATAACGCTGGACGGAAGTGATGTGACATCCGACACGCCGAGATATTTGCTTGTATTAAAGATAAAAAAAATGTGGAAATTTACGGCCCTTAGAGAGACGAGGCTTTAGTTCAAGTAGGTGTTTATAAATATACAGGAGTGTTCTACAGGTTCAAGGACGTTCTTTATCTGAGCGTATCATCTCTTAGAGACATGAATCTACCAAAACTCAAATTAATATTAAGTACAATTGTTTCATTCATATGGTTAGAGTGACAGTATGGTACGTCTGTAAATTAATATTCTCAAGGAATTATTGTAATATATTCGTGAATGAGACTTTTGTTCTCGTGATTGTCGGCTCGGACAACGCAAGTTTAAATTTTAACAGAGCTTCCCTTATACCAAGTCAAAAATCTGTGGAAGTAGGTATATACATATGCATGTAAATATGTCGGAAGGTGAATCATGTGGTTGATAGTAATATTATGTACAAAATATGTTGATATCGTTAATGTATGTGATAAAAATGAAATACATAGTGCAAACATATAGTACAGTGTTGGTCTGTGATTTACAGTAAAACCGCCATTCCTACACTCGCGCTCAGTTTACATAACCATTAACGGGTCGTTAACCCTTCAGGTATTCTAAGGAACGTCAAAATATAAACATATATGTACCAAAATATCTGGTATAGAAGAATAAAACTAAACTGTGCAAATGCTCTAAGCTGCAGAATATTTCGCTTTTGTTTTAACCAATACAGCACAGAATATAATCAGCCTTATAATGATCGTACTGCTAGGAATCAAACCTGCTCACCAGGAGAGCGAATGGGCTGTAATCGACCACGGGGGCCCAGTGCGAATTGTGGGATGTTACATATCTTTATCGAATTGTTCTAGGACATGCCGGTTTCCTCATAATGTTTTCTTTCACTGTTTTGAGAGCAGTGGTGACTAAAATATTTCTATTAAATACTAGCTTTCACCCGCGTACATAAAATATAGCCTATGTCACTCAAGAAGAGAGCAGCTTTCTATCGGTTATATAAAACCTGAAGATTTTAAATAGAAATGGCTGTTTTACTGTGAAAATAGTATTGTGGTGACCAGTTTTCTGTTGTCTTACCTCTTCTCAGCTAGCATAATTTCACAAGCTGTCTTATTCTTAGTTAACTCACACGGTGCATCACTATAGGAATAATCAGTTAATTTAATTTATGTTGAGTGTGTTTGTGTTTATGTCCTACATCCTAATTGTTGTGATTTGTGGAGAGATATAAAAAATATTGTTATATTTTGAATACTACTCTATGTAAGTTATGTTTTATAATATTGATAATTATGTTGTTACATAAATATATTACGTCTTAATATTGTTATAATAATCTTCATTTTTATACGCCGGAAGTTTGAAGAATCTTCAAGTTAACTACTTGTTGATTCTTCAGAGTTGCGGCAAATATTAAAAAAAAAATCTCCAATAAAAAGAAATAAACAAAAAGTCTTACTTAATAACTTCTTCACAAACAGTAATGTCATCTCTTTTCAAACTTTCACACAGTTGGAACAACTGAACTATTAGTAACACTAAGATCACTACACGCGCGGGTTTACGTTCCGTCATTTTGTTCACATAAGTATCATCCGACGTTCACGATTTATATGCAAATGCAAGTTACTGTTCTATTTCCCTTATTTTATATCTCATTAATGTACCACTATGTTGTGGTGACTCAGTAATGAGCCCTAACAATAATCGCTTTTTGTAGGAAAGTATATGCCCACAATGTCCGTCCGATATTGATTAGAAGAACTTGCACGTTTGTTGTAACAAAAACCGAACAACTGTGAAATAAAAAATATGAAATCAGAATTCCTAATTAAAGGTTATAGATATACAGGGTGATCGATTGTTTTGTTGCAGAGATGCGGTATAGCGGGATGTGTTTGATGCGCGCACGCAGTACGATAGCTCACGAGTGTAATGCGGTGAAGACTTGATGTCGATTAATTTAACATCTTAATGCCAAGTGTGACTGACAAACAATGCCATTTTGCATAACGTTAGACAGTTTTATAGACGTCCGGCGCTTTGTAATAAATTTTCGTCGTGACGTCGATCGGGATAAGAATACATAATTTATAAATCACAACACAATATTAGTAAAATGTAAACGCACTGTGTACACTATTGTGTGAGGTTGAAGACTATATGTCACGTTTGCTCGCGGCTACGGCAAACGAAACTGTGAATTCAAACTGACAAATTCAATTAATATTCTTATCAGTCTGTGCTTTTTACTTGTACATAAGTATTCATATATTATATATTCAATTCAAAAGTTATAATTGTAGTGATTCAATTATTCGTAACCAATAAAAGGACAATACCTAATAAAACGCATCAACATAATAACATACAATCAAAACAAAACTATCGTCAATCGATTTCTAACAATAAGTAATTAATAGAAACAAAAATAGCCACAAAGCTACACGCATTCGTAAACTAATTCTTTTTCTACGAGTCTCGCACACTTTTTTTACTTTTGATGGATAAACTGTGTTTTTTTTTGGTGGGAAAATCATCTAATGACAAATCACGCTCTTGGGCGGAGCGCGAGATAGTGTCAGACTTTTACTGACTAAAAACCCACTCCTGTTCCTTCGTTGCCTTCGTCCCAGGGCCCCGGGTTTTGTTTTCATACTACCCATGGCCCCAGTAGGCTTCGACCCTGCTGGGCCCCTACGATTTGCTGACATCACCATGAGGCGCGCGTGGAACAATACGCGCCGTCGACGACTTGGACTCGGTCCGGACGGTTACCGGATGGTCGGACAGCGAGCTACCCATTGCTCGCCGTCCGCAAGCCCGCGCCTACGGTGGCCGGAAATCGGAATCGGAATCCCGGCGGCGGTTAGGGCGTGAGGACCGTTGACTCACGCGCTCGGCCGCCTCCTTTGCTAGCATTACTTCTTCGCACTGCCATTCCTCCTCGCTCCGAACCATGGCCTGTACCAAGGCCCGGCGCGAGAGATCACCGCCGCCGATCGCCCCCACGAGAACACGGCGTTGCTCTGCCCAAGCGGGGCACACCTCTACCGTGTGCTCCACCGTGTCCTCAGGGCAGTCCACACAGTGGCGAAACCCGGGCGTCGCTTCCGCACGAATCCGGTGCAGGAACTTCCCGAACTTACCGTGTTCGGTGAGAACCTGCGTGATGCGGAAGGTGAGGACGCCGTGAAGTCTTTCCAACCACGCCTCAAAGAGAGGACTTACCGCTATAATTGTAGCGTGCCCAGCACTGGGTTGCGACAGTCGCTGTCGCCATTTCTCCATGAGAACCCGCCGGGGCTCTATCCGCCATGCTGCGACTTGTCGCGGCAGTGGAGATTCACCCCGGCGTTGCATCTCCATGCGCAGATCGTGCATGTGTGCAAGGACTGTTGCCTCCAGATCCCATGGTGGCTGGCCAGCAAGAAGGCTCGCCGCTTCGCGGGAAATCGTCCGGTATCCTCGCACCATCCGTATGGCCATGACCCTCTGGCACGCGTTCAACCGGGCCGCCGCCGCGCCGGCCGCTTTCGCAACGCCGGCGCCCATACCGGTGCGCCATAAAGGGCCATGGACCGAACGATTCCCGCGTAGAGCCTCCGGCAGGAGGCGTCTGGACCTCCCAGGTTGGGCAAGAGCCGCCCGAGGGCAGCCCCAGTCCGATTTAGTTTGGGAGCCAGACGTCGGAAGTGCTCCTCGAAATCCCATCGGCTGTCGAGAACGAGTCCCAGGTACTTCATCGTCGACCCGACGCCGATGTGAATTCCTCCTACCGTTAGTGGGGAACCCGGTGGTGGCGCGTTCCGAGGGCCGTGAAAGCACATGGCCTCGGACTTGTGCAATGCCACCTCGAGTCCCAACTCCTGGATCCTGCCCACGACGGTCGCAACCCCGCGTGTCGCTAGTTCGGCCGCCGCCTGGTATGACTCTCCCCGCGCCAGGACCAGCGTGTCGTCTGCGTAGCAGACCACGCTGACCCCGTCAGGGTGGTCACCGCGCAGCACGTAGTCGTATCCGATGTTCCACAAGGGCGGCCCTAGTACCGATCCCTGCGGAACACCGCACGACATCTCCCGACGTCTCCACTCTCCCTGGTGACCAGGGTCGATAATGTACCTGTCCGACAGGTACGCCTCGACTACACGAAAGAGGTAGTCGGGCGTCCGGTGATACCGGAGTGCCCTCCTAATGCTACTCCAAGGCAGGGATTTGAAGGCGTTAGCGATGTCCAAAGACACCGCCACGACACACCTGCTTTGGCCCACCGCATCCCCCGTCGTGAGAGCTCGCACGCGCATGATGGCGTCCACCGTGGAGCGCCTCCTGCGAAAGCCAAACTGGCCGTCCGCCAGATCCGGCCCTACCCGTGTTAGGTGCGCGACGAGGCGGTCTGCAATTACTCTTTCAAAGAGCTTGCCCACCTCGTCGAGCAGCACAATGGGCCGGTACGCGGACGGAGAGTCCGCAGGGCGCCCCGGCTTCGCGATGAGGACCAGTTTCCCCGTCTTCCAGCGAAGTGGGAACTGGCCCCTCTTCATGCATGCGCTGAAGAGCCCTCTTAGTCGAGGCCCGAGAGCCTCCATGGCCAGGACCCAAGCCTTCCCAGGCAAGCCGTCGGGTCCTGGGGCGGTATTTTTGGCACTCAGCCGTCGTACCGCCACTCTCATCTCTACCTCGGTCACCTCTGGAGCATTGTCGTCGTCGTTGCCATCGTGGTCCGCGTCGGACACCGCTGGTGGCAGAGCCATGGGCGGGGGAGAGTGTTCCCCTCGCGCAGGGAACAGAGTGCTCACCACACCCTCCACAAGCTGGGGCCGGAGACTCTGCGTCAGCGGCCGCCCAGGGGCGGAGTTTGTCCCGCACCACCTTGTAGGGGCGTCCCCATGGGTCCCCATTCAGAGTCCCCAGCCACACGTTGCGGGCCTCGAGTTTGGCCCGCCTTATCTCCGCTCGGAGGGTGCGCTTTGCCACTCTGTATCCCTCGTACAGCTCCGCCTCTCTGGCCTCCGCATCCGGTAGACGGATTCGGCGCCTGCGGTATCTGGCATACCGGCGTCGCGCATTGCACGCGTTGCGCAGTGCCGCAATCTCCGGCGACCACCAGTATACCTGGCGCTGAGCACGTCCTGGATGGACTCGGGGCGGATATAACTGTGTAGATATTGAAAATGGCATGGGTATGTTCAATTAGAGGGAAATATCCGCTTATTAAATATCTCACTAAAATTCTATTTTCTAATCACCGCGAACCGATGGTTCTGACATCGCGGTTAATTTATTCTCATATCTCACTACACTCACTGTCAATCACATTACAAGCTCATTGATAAATAAATAAATACACATTAATCATTATCCAAAAACTTATTTGTTACCTCTTGAAAGAGCTCAGAGAGCCATTTTAAAAGTAGTCAATTCCTAAGCTCTATCCCACAGAATTGCTATACAAGTCCTGCAACGTACTGACTGTTCGCCAGTTGTTCGTTATGTGTGTGGTATTAAAACAGCCCACCGTGCTTTAATTTTACCCTGCAATGACTAGTATGCAATTCCAATACTTTTTCGAAATATGTCTTTGTAAAAAAGGTTTTTCAGATTTTTAGGCCCATTTCTGTACAATAGATTAAATAGAAAATTAGGTTTGTATAAATTGAATTATTGTAGCTGTAAAAAGATTTTTGTACAATATTTACTCAGCATCTCTTATAAAAAGACAGAAGATCTCCATTTATTTTGTAAATAAAACATGTTTTCCTTTTAGTTAATTAAATTTAGGTTATTTAATATAGTGAGTTTATTGATTGTTAATTTATTATTTAAGGTTTCTAATACTTACTAGCCTGAAATACAGGTCCAACCTAGTTCAGGCAAAATGCAAATATGTGCGTTATAATTATTTTAATGTATTTTACTTTAAATGTGCCACTTTTATAAATAAACGATATTCTATTCTATTCTATTTTCAATAAAACCTTTTTTCCGTCATTGTTTATCTCCGAGTAAACTGGTTTTTTTTGTGTGTTATTTTTGCTTTTACGTAATAGTTTTCCAAACAGGAAACTAATATCACATGGCGGGAATTCACGTATGACATTTCAATAAACCGAAGTATTTGGGTGTGGAATTGAATAGAGATCTAATTTTGAATATGCACTGCCACAACACGAAGCGAAGCGTCGGATCCCAAAACAACCTTTTGCGCCGCCATTTTTACCAACAGCTTAAGGGACTAGCACCCAAACAACCGGCAAGACCATATGCCACTCTGCTAGTGAACTTACGTGTCCAATGAGGCACCGATCTGCTCATGGACAGCAAGCCTATTTCACCCTGAATAAGACATGTCAAATTATATCGGGTTGCCTTATACCGACTCCGCTTAACAAGCTTTACATGTTTCCTGGTATTGCACTAGTGCTTGAAAGGAAAAATCAAGAATCCAATTTCTGACAAACAAACAATAGGCCCTGGAAGCTTGAAAGCGGGAAGAGCTTTCTTTGTTGCACAAATCTCATCCAAGACCAACCACTGAAAGCAAAATCTAAACTATAGGAAGAACGTCACCTATCACACCCTTGAAAACAGGAACATCTGTCACCTAGACCAATATTACAGTAGCCTATCTGGAAAGCACTCAATCGGTTGCACACACAGGTAGGCCACTGATAACACAAATTGGCAAAATGGGGTTTTATATGCCCATCGGATACCCAAAGTGAGTTCGGTGCCCCTATTTTGAACATGACCCACACGCTGGAGTTCACTAAGTACCCATATACATACATGCCATTAATGTAGTCTCAAAAATGATAACTTGAAGGATCAAGTTGCTACCGATGGATGCCGTAATCAACGTAGCCACCTACCGGGCCTAAATAACCGTTACTTTAGCACCGTTTTCGAGCTTTACCACAGCATAATAAGTAGAAAAAACTGGGCAAGTGCGAGTCGGACTTCCGCCCTGAGGGTTTCGTATAAACCTACATATGTAAACAGTTCGACTTTTCCGAAACGCAATTTTTTTTTTTTGTGACCTAACAACAAATTTACTGTTTTCGGATTTATTCCTATATCTGTCATAGAAGACCTTGCTATATGCCAAATTTCAGAACTCTGGGTCAACGGGAACTACCCTATGTATTTTGATTTCCTTTAGAGTGTCGAAATATACGTTTTTTGCGACATAAACGACGGTATCTTTTTTTTTAGTTAACTTACAAGTTTAATTTTTTCACAGCATCAAGGGACCGTAGACTAACTATATGGTTTTAATTTCAATTCGATACTTCCACGCGTTCCCGAGATAAAGGGTCTTGATAGACAGACAGATAGACAGACGGACAACAAAGTGATCCTATAAGGGTTCTTTTTTTTCCTTTTGAGGTACGAAACCCTAAAAAGGACAAAAAAGATAGAATATACAAAATTTTAATTGCAAACCTAGCCATAAGATACCTCACATAGATCTATGCAAATAAAGAGCAACCTGTATGTGGAAATCAGTATCAGTCTACACTAGTAACGACTTCCTCGTAACTGTTAACTATGTACTATGTACAGTATATAACAAGGTATGACCACATTAGCTTAATTAACTATTATCAAAGTTACGCAAATGAAGTCAACAGGATCATAACTATTCTATGGATTATTGATTAATTAGTGAGCATCATTCTTCTAACTGCGTTCTAGTTCTAGTTTTGAAATCAGCGCAGAACAATTTTGTTTTCCATCTCTTTTAGACATCATCTCAAAATTAACTTCCTTTTCAGTTTTAATATTATCTTAAAGACCTTGTTATCGTTCAAACATTTATTTGCAGTTTATTTGTTCTATAGCCGAAGGACGCAGCGTTGGAAGGCTTCCCATCAGATAGACTGATTGCCTGGTGACGGCAGCATCCATTGGATGCAAATATGCAAGGAGCACAATTCAAGGTTGATGTGACGTTGCTTGGGGCGGTTTATATTCAGTCTTTTCGCTAAAATTATGATCATTATAACTTTTCCTGCGAACTCATTCTTACTAATCACATGATTATCCAGGTGGAAAATCCTCCTCTGGGTACTTCTCCTGATCTGGGTGGAGCGAGAGAGTGGCAGACCTTTACCTACTGACTAAAACCCACTAGTGTTTCTTCAGTTGCCTTTAGCGTTTCAGGGCCACAGTAACTCTTTCGAACAATCTCGCCCTTTGCATGTATCGGCCCTATTATCGCGTCTAAATTCATCGTCGCATGGATTCTAATTTATTTTGCTAACATCTCTTTGATGCACGCATAGAATACAACTCGGACTTGGTCGTTATCAGACGGCCAGATGGCAAGCTAACTACTGCTCGCCATCCGCAAGCCCGTGCCTAAGGTGGCCGGGAATCGTTCCCTAACACCCGACGCTCGCGGATATAATTATCCACTGCAGTTATTATTACTGGTACCTCCAATATATTTTTTTTGTAAAACAAACATTTCGAATCTCACCAAAATAATATGTTATTATCAAATTAGCTTAAACTCGTAAACGACCGGTCATGAACGTCGATATAATTAGCTCAGTTGGTAATACCAGTGCTCAGTAATAGCAGCGCTTTGATAATTTTGTACAGGAAAATATTATTTTATTGAAATTGAACCTTGAAAGTACTTGAAATCAAAGTAAATACTACTTGAGGTACAGATACTAATGTACCTACAAATTATTTTATTACGAGAAAGAGTACAAATAACCCATCTTACTTCTGAGTCATGTCTGTGAGCTGTATTCTAGAATCATCGCGAACCAACCGCCTCACGCGCAGGTTTGACAACTTCCAGCTTCCTAAACAAGCCGGGATCCAAAAAGGGTTGAGCACCGTAGAGCACAAAAGTACGTACGCTACAGCAGGATATACACAAGATCGAAGAGTATAATCTGCCTCTGTGTTTAGCTTTTGTGGGCTACGAGAAAGCCTTTGGTTCGATCGAGACTTGGGCTGCAGCCCCTCCAACGGTGCCAGATTGACTATTTTAGTACATCGAAGTACTGAAGTGTTCGTACGAAAACAACTTTAGGACCAGACTACGAAACCTATCCTTCTGCAGCTGGGTGTGAGGCAGGGAGACATCAATTCTTTAAAACTGTTAACAGCCACAATGGAGGATGTCTTCTAGATTCTGGACTGGAAAGGGTTAGGTCTTTAATGTCAATGGTTAGTAATGGTTAGTTACACAACCCACCTTTGATTTACCAATGACATAGAAGTCATGGCTGAGACTAAGGAGGAGCTCAGTACAATGGTCGAGGACTGCTACTAGGGCTACTACTGCTAAGTGGGGCTTCCGAAAGAGTGGATCATAAAATGAACATAGACAAAACCAAGGTAAACCTATGTAGCATCCACTCCTATCAAGATCGGAGACCTTGTAACCTTCTCTTGATGGAGAAATTGTAGCTACATTTACCTGGGACGGACGTTTGGTGTGTCTAACTTCGAGAAAGAGGCCAATCGTCGAATTCGATAGAGCTGGGCAGCGTTGGGAAGCTATACAGTATTTTCTCGTCCGATATACCACGATGTCTTAAGATAAAAGTCTGCAACCAGTTCGTGTTGCCAGTGATGACATTGGCTCTGAAACATGATAGTTCACAATCGTGGTAGGCCTCATCAGAAAGCTTAAAGCCACCCAAAGGGATTTCCCTTCTCTTGACGCTGGGAAACTCCGAGCCTATACTCGGAGTATGGCTGTATAGCCATTAGGCTCTATGCTCGAAATTTCCCAGCGTGATCGGATCAGTAATGAAGATATGCGTAGGAAATCCAAGATTAGCGATATAGCCCAAAGAATTGCCAAAACTTAAATGGCAGTGAGCTGGGCACATTGCTCGCAGAACAGGTAGTCGATAGGGCTGAAAGATTCTGGAATGGCGACTGCGTACCAGAAAACGCAGATTTGGAAGGCGTCCCACAAGGTGGACCGATGACCAGCCGTGCTATTCTGTAAATGGTAAATCATTTCGAAACTCATTTCACAAATCATCTCGAATGTCACACTCAGCGAATTGTATTTCAGAATACCAAATCCTATAGACAAATTTGTAGATAAATGTCAAAATACTCAACCGTTTTAGTTCCTCTCACTTTGATCATCACTCGGTGGCGCCAGTGTCGAATTCACTCCATTTCAGAATACGAAACTTTAATTTCACCATGATTTCACTGCGGATTCAGAAGTGATTTCGCAAATAAAGTTTTCAGAATAGCAAGGCTGGTGAGAATCGCAGGAATATGATAGATGCGAGACAGATTTCTATGAACAAGTCGCATAATGCCTGTTTGCAAAAACTTATGTCTTTATGCTTCTTACAAATCTAATAAGTGCACAATTTAGGATACCGACACGGCACAAGATCAGATAAACTTACATAAGCCTCTTGCAAAGGGAAACTCGTGGTCTAAGAAAGCTAAAGGCAACTGAAGGGCAAAGGTGTGGTTTTAGTTAGTATAAGTCTGACACTTCCTCTCACTCCACCCTAGAGCGCGAAAAGTAATTGGATGATTTTTCACCGCAAAAAACAGGTCTAGCGCTCCGATTCCTTCACAAATTTTCACACATAGGTAGGCATTTACAATAAGTCAATCATTGTATTTACGTGATAGATATGTCAAAAACGCTTGTAAGTTGAATACATTGTATATCAAAGTTTTCTTCTGTTGTCACTTTGTCACGCACGCGTTTGATCGTTGGTCGATCGATTCTTACAAGGCTTATGTTCAACAGTGTATAATTAACGTCAGGTAATGATGCTGATCAACTTTATTCTTGCACAATGAACACAGAACAATATTATACACAAACACATTCTAATGGCGGCAAGATAGAACGGCTCATCAAACACATCCAGCGATCACTTTCTATTATTAAATCTTTGTTTTTGTACACAAAAATTACTTAATTTTATGTGTTATATGTATTTAAATAAGTACATGTATTATTATAAAACTTATGAATACTAAGTGTGTATTGTGTATTTTTGTGTGTGTTTTATATTAATTATTGTTTTAAGTTAATTCCACTCGTTCAAGTTTTAATGGACCACTGGGCTTATTCGCTACGTATCATTAATTATTCCAGTATAAATAAGGATAAAGTTACACGCTAAATTTAATTACCTCGAGACAAAACACGCGCGGCACTACATACTTTGGGTTCCTTACCTACCCTTTTTAAGCAGTAATAGAAAGACACACACCTTATTAGGTTATAGTACAGCGCACTTATTATACCTATATGTAACACCTTTTTACACTTACCTGTATTATGCAAATAAACGTATTGATTGATTGATAAAATCCTTTAATTCCACTGGTCTACAAAAATAAACTTTTTTTTCTCCCAAGAAGTTTTTTGCCATATTTATATAATATAATAATAATAATATTGCACAACTATCACACAGCGCTGCCTAGTCCCAAGCTAAGCAGAGCTTGTGTTCTGGGTACTAGACAACTGTACTAGTAACTATATAATATATAGATAAATTACACTCATATATATGGTTTTATTTTGACTCGCTTTGGTAGGAAAAAGATTTAAAAAAAAATTGTTAGCCATAGTTTTTTTGTAACAGCCACTTTATTTTTCATGAAAATATTGATACTTTCATTACAGTTAAATTTAAAAACACGGTCTTTTAAACCATAATTATGTTATGATTTTCTGGAATATTTTGCTTGAGGTTGGTCTTGAGTGGCAAATTATAACTCAATGCTTGATACATTTTAATTAGTTCCTATATGAGATTTTTGTAGTAATTTGCATTTAGCGAATAAAGGCTAATTTTATTTTATTTCATTTACAGTACTGATTCTATCTAAAGACGAAATAATTTTGTCTCAGGGTGGTAACACATTGACGTGAATTTGACATACAAGTAGTGCTTCATTAGGCAGTGGACATCTCATAGGGCTATATTTCACCGGGACACCATGGCGGCGCGACCAGTCGCCGCTACCAACAAAATGTATACAGCTCTATAGAGAGTTACTCACCTGGTGTCCGTTGAGCAAACAATTTGGCGGCGCGACCAACTCGGACGCGTGCACTTACGGTCCATTTTGATACTGTCTCAGTATGGTGTAGCGACTCTGGTGTCTGTATGGTGTCTAGTTTGGTAGCTTACGGACACCATGGCGGCACAACCGGTCGCGCCACCATGGTGTCCCGGTGAAATATAACTCTTACGACCAAATAAGCCATGCGACCAAAAGGAGTTCGATAAACCAATACACAAATCCATTGTTGTATAGCCATTAATTGAAATCACATATAGAAGGAAACCTGACAGTTTTTGGTCTAATCATGTCGGATTTAAATAATGACAATAAAACGGTTTTAGGATTTTCAGCAAAGAATCCTAAACGCTTACTGGTTAGAACACAAATGTCATGAAAAAAAACCGGGCAAGTGCGAATCGGACTCGCGCACTGAGGTACAAACTGACATATGAAAACAGTTCAATTCCCGAATTGAGTTACGAAGATTTTTCCGAATTACAAAAAAGTTTTTGTTTGTGACGTAACTACAAATTTACAGTTTTCAGATTTTTTCCTATAATTGTGCTATAAGACCTTACTTCATGCCAAATTTCAGGATTCTAGGTCAACGAAAAAAAACCCTATGAATTTTGATTGTTTTGAGAGTGTCGAAATAGACGTTTTTTTGCGACATAAACGACCGTATCTTTTTTTTCGTTAACTCAGAAGTTTAATTTTTTCACAGCTTCAAGGGACCGCAGACCTGAGTATATGGGTTTTAATTTCAACTCGATACCTCCACGCGTTCCCGAGATAAAGTGTCTTGACAGACAGACAACAAAGTGATCCTATAAGGGTTCCGTTTCTTTCTATTGAGGTACTGAACTCTAAAAATGAGGATATTTTACAAATTATCAAAAATGCATAAGCGATCGTTTCATAACAACTATTTTAGTTAGTTAGCTTATGCATTTGAGGAAGTTATAAACCAGCAAAACCCGATAAGCCGCCACAAAACAACCACTAAGTAGGTACTACAATTGAGGAAACCAGGAAAGGATCATTTGGTGGAAACTACTATTTTATCTGTTACTTGGAGCAAAAGTAAAATGCTTGCAGTTTCAAGTTTTGACGAGCAGTTTGTAAACGTTTTTAGCGAAGCACAGCCATCGCTTTTAAATTCTTTGCAAAATCAAAAATGAGCAGATAGCGCAAAAAACCGGCCTTGCGCAGAAAGGGTTCCCTACCATAACAGAAATCTATAGCGGCAACAGAAATACATCATCTGTGAAAATTCAAACTGTCTAGCTATCATGGAGATACAGTCTGGTAACCCACAAACGGACAGCGGAGTCTTAGCAACAGGCTTCTGTTTTTGCCCTTTGAGTACAGAGCCCTAAAAAAACTAGTAAAAAATATAACAATAGAAAGGAGGTAGAGAAAACTAAAGTAAATAAAGTATAGAATGTTCTAAATATATCTTGAACCGGTGCATCAGAAACCAGGAAAACAATACAAGACAAACAAAGGGAATAACGGTAGGTATGTTATAGGAAAACAACAAGCGAATTCCAGTTCTCGTCCTGTCACGTGTTTTAGCTGCACTAGAGCTGTTATCAATAAACTAGTTGCGCATACCGCACTCATTATAGGGAAATAACTAGAAAACATTGCATATTATAATTGCTATTTACTGCAAAAATAGCAGGATTCAAGGTGATGTGCAAATGCGTCAGGACCAACCTGTTATCAAGGGGGCTATTGGCTAACTTTTTCAATAACAGTTGACAACTAGCATTCGTTGCACACTAAACTTAGTTGTCAACTGACAATTTCATAAATTGGTATTACGTATCACACAAGTGACTAACAAACTACGGTGGAAATGTGTTTTATTATAAAAATTTACGGTGCCTATTGTGACCACTCTAAAATTTTATCGACTATTATACACCTTCAAAAGCTTCATCATCATCATTTCAGCCGAAAGACGTCCACTGCTGGCCATAGGCCTCTCCCAAGCGTCGCCACAACGAACAGTCCTGTGCGTCTCGCATCCATCGGACTCCCGCAACCGTTACCAAGTCATCGGTCCACCTTGTAGGAGGCCTTCCAACGCTACGTCTTCCGGTACGTGGTCGCCATTCCAGAACCTTTCGGCCCCAACGGCCATCTGTTCTGCGAGCAATGTGCCCTGCCCATTGCCACTTTAGTTTGGCGATTCTTCGTGCTATGTCAGCAACCTTGGTTCGACAACGAATTCTGGTTTCTCATTGTTCAATACTACATGACAATTACTACTTTTAACATTTGGTAAGGAAAATTTTATATATTTAGTTTATTTCCCATTTAGAACTAGATTATAAATAAATATTTTCGTCGTCAAGATTATTAGTCCTTCTATTTATCTTAAAAATCAAAGAAGTGTCATCGGCAAACAATACCATATTAAGTTTGTTTTGCCATAAATGGAGTAAATCTATACTACAATCAGTTTTTTTAATTAGAGATAATGATTTGAAAAATCGAATGTATTCAACATTCGATTTGTCAAATCATTATCTCTAATTTTTTCCATTTCATAAATAGTGAGGTACCGCAACCAATATTGAACAATAAACCGAAAATATTCGTAAAAATTATTTCGTTTTAAATTTATGCAACTAATTATGGTCAGTTTTTGTATTTTACGAAGATAATTTGATAGATGCAAATGTCTAACTCATAAAATAAAATATAATTTAATCCTTAGAATTGAAAAACTAGCAAAAGCTGCGTCATTTTATTTTTTAGTCTCGATTTGTTATCACCAAACCCAGACCAAAATATAGAATTATTCACAGTGATACTTTTGCTGACACTTTATTACAACTTTACTAATGGCAGTGTTAATAAGGACTTCGGCTTCAGATAAACGAATCGAGTGTCGGTTTCTTGCAATGCAGACATGTGAATTCGCAGCTTGACGACCAATGGGCACGCCATAATCCTGACGGTCAGTCCCCTCTTTGAGGAGTGGTTGGAGAGGCGTCACGGCGTCCTCACCTGCCGCATGAAGCAAGTCCTCACCTGACATGGTCAGTTCGACAAGTTCCTACATCGGATTCAGGAGGTCACCACTGTATGGACCGCCCGGAGGGCACGGTGGAGCATACGGTGGAGGTGTGTCCCACTTGGGCGAAGCACCGCCGTGTCCTCGTGAAGGCAATAGGTGGCAGCGACCTCTCGTGCTGGGTTCTAGTACAGGCCATGGTCCGGAGCGAAGAGGAATGGCAGGGGGTCACCTCCTTCTGCGAAGCAGTAATGCTAGCGAAGCAGGAGGCTGCACGAGTGAGGGAACGAATATCTTTACACTCCAGTCGCCGAGACCCCAACCCCGACTTGACGCCACGGTAGACGCAGACTTGTGGACGTCGAGCAATGGGTAGCTTGCCATCCGGCAGCCCGGTAATCGCCGGGACTGAGCCCCAGTCGTCGACAGCGCTTAGTGATCCACGCGCTCCTCAAAGAAATGTCAACAAACCGTAGGGGCTCAGTAGGGCCAATGTGGTTTTAGGCAGTAAAAGTCGGACACGCCCTCCGCCCAGACCGAGAGAAGTCATTGGATGAATTCCAATCTTGAAAAAAATCTTGACGACCAATGACGATAACTTTTTTTAATTCTAAAGCATAAACTGCGACGGTCTCGTCCCGCTCTTGTAAACAAGATATAAAATTGTGTTGGGACGCCCATATACTGGAGCTGATAAAAAGAAATAGCTAAGAACTCACGAAGCAGTTTTTAACCGCGCCCGCCACGGTGGAGGAAATAGTTGTTTCATTTCTAAACTCAGAGACCGGAGTTTTGTGTGGTTACACAGCCATCGCGGTTGCGGTTATCAAAAAAAAAATAAAAAATAAATAAAGAACCTAAATAGATGTGCCAACAGTTTCATTGCGAGATATTTGCAAACCTATCCTTAATTGACATTATTATTTAATATATATGAGATCCTAGTGATATTATTATTAGCTATTATGATTAGATTTAAGTTTCTGTTAAATAACCAGCTAAAAATAATATCCTTAATTTAGAGAAAAAAAATATATGTTCAAATCTCTCAAAAACAATCGACCTTTTCTATTTGCAGGATTTACTAAATTTTAATCTTTTTTTTTCTCTATAAAATAAGGATAGATTTGCAAATATCCCGCGGTGAAACTGTTGGCACATCTATTTATGTTCATTTTTTTTTTGTGTAATTCAGGGCGTCGTATTTTTAGAAATTTTGAAAATAGTAAGTTCCTTTTTAGGTGTTTTTTTAAGGACTCCCCTCATAACTCAGAAATGAGTTTTCTTCCGGCAATCCTTTGAGTTACAGAGAGAGAAAATATTTTGAGTTGTAGAGGGAGAGGATCGAGGGTAGGATCCAGTGCACGAGGTGTGCCCCGCCTGGGCAGAGCAACGCTGTGTCCTCGTGGGGGCGATCGGCGGCAGTGATCTCTCGCGCCGGGCATTGGTACAGGCCATGGTCCGGAGTGAGGAGGAGTGGCAGGCGGTCGCCTAGGAGTATTAGCTGATAAGTTGTTGCTAACCATTGAACCGATGTTGTCATTTTGATAAACATATTTATTATAAAAATTCCTTTTCACCAAGCCTGGAGGAAACTTTAATACATTAGGTATTATATAAATAACTATCTTTTGCCTACAACTTCGTTCGCGTGAATGTCGGTTATAATCAACACGAATTCGAAGTCGAAGCCAGGTAAAAATTAGCTTATTTCCTTTCTTGAAGCTTACTCTGTACCGAATTTGATCCAAATTGCACAAGTAGTTTAACAGTGAAAGTGTAACAGACTTACAGAGTTACTTTCACATTAACAATATTAGTATGGATACTACTCAATGGACCCACGAGGGTCACACGAGGTCATAGAACAGCTAAAAATATTTCCAAGTCTACCCCTATCAACTAATTTAAATTCATATAGAAAGCAAACTATCACAGATATCAAACATGACTGCGGGGAATTTTTAATTTCACAATGATAATCAATGAATAATACAAATTAGTTCATTATAGTTTGGGGAAATCGAATAATTTATTTATATTCAGTACTTTCCAATTTTTGTTTGTTTTATTTTCAAACTACCTATTGTTGTGATATTGAAACGAACGGCTTCATAGTAATTTTAAACTATACGTTAGCTTAAAATGATCCCCCATTTTTATACGCCCTTCAGATTTACTTACACCCATTCAGTTTTTACTTTTGTTTCACCCGTTACCTTTTAAGGTTACACTAGTCGACACTTTTTCCATACAGATTTGGGGGGGAGATATTACTCCACAGTTTGACATTGTACATCTAAAAAAGTAAAACATAATATGGTTTTATTCTTATTTTTGTCTGTACGGAAAAAGAAAAACAAAAATAATTTCCGTTACAAAGTTATGTTTCTGTTTTTTTATGATTTTAACGCAACTCTCAAGTGTAAAAAAGTAACAAAAATCGAACAAAATCTCAAAAACGAAGTCGATACCGACAAACTTTTATTATCGGAAGAGTTTAATACAATTTATTTTTATCAGATTTATGCAGTGGATTTTTCATAAAACTCGTTTTTTCAAAGCACTACTCTCAGATTTTACGCACCGTCTAATGTTGTTTCAGTTCGGAACGGTGTTTGTGTGCGTGCGAACAATACGTTATGCAGTATGAGCTGTTAGACTAGCGTCTAACTCATACTTGATATTATCGCTGTCGGACACAATGTCAGATGAGACATCGCAATTTTTGGCCTCACCCATCAGCAAGTTCGAGCCCGCGACTAGTTCCCTACGGTTGCTGACATCGGTTGCCGCAAGCCCGCGCCTACGGTGGCCCGAAATCAGGATCGGAATCCCGGCGGCGGTTGGGGCGTGAGAACCTTTGCCTCACGCGATCGGCCGCCTCCTTTGCTAGCATTACTGCTTCGCAGAAGGAGGCAACCGCCTGCCACTCCTCCTCGCTTCGGACCATGGCCTGTACCAAGGCCCAGCGCGAGAGATCGCTGCCGCCGATCGCCCCCACGAGGACACGGCGGTGCTCTGCCCAGGCGGGGCACACCGTATGCTCCACCGTGTCCTCCGGGCGGTCCACACAATGGTGGCACCCGGGCGTTTCTTCCGCACGAAAAGTATGATGCCAACGACACGGTGTTTACCCTTTCAAAAATGGTTGAACTGAGTCAGTGGTGCTAATATTCGTGTCATGTCCGTGAACGGGTGCTGTCAGTTGAGACTGGTCATCTCTTAGCTGCCAGTGGCTATATTAATATCTATATTTAGTTTTTATTGTTCTCACATAATAGTAGCGACAAGAAACATGTAACCGAAATATTTGTAATACATAACATGATTGAAAAGAGTGTCTATAGAGTTTCAAACACATTTGCTAGCACCACGTCCAGCGGACTCAAAATATCTTCCAAACTCCGTCAACGTCCGTCCGTCCGTCGGTAAGGCTCGGCCGTCACGTCCGAAATATTTGGCAGTCATAAAATCTAGGCATCATACTTTCTTCGCAGCCTAGAACGTACTGTACTCAGCACGTGACAGGAAGTCTAGTCCTTCAATAGCTCAGGTTTATTACTGTTAATCTTTATTGCCTTCCTTGCAGGAAGTGTTTTCCTGGTACTAACCGCCAGTTAGATTGACCTATTATATGTTTGCTCGAGTACCGACTGGTGACGTTGTGTCTATAGCCACTTTAACGAATATATTCGAAACTAGCTTCTGCTAGCGAAAGTAGAAAATATATAGCCTATGTCACTTAGCTGACACAGTTGCCTTCTACGGTGAAAGAATTTTTAAAATCGGTCCAGTAGTTTTTGAGTTTATTCATTAGAAACGAAAACAAAAATCTTTATTTTTTACAATATGGTAACAAAAATGTTTGTCGTCCGACGGCAAGTTGGATAAACGACATAGTTGGCATCGTGGGTAGAACCTGGATGAGACTGTCACAGACACGTGGGGATTGGCCGAAAAATAGAGAGGCCTAAGCTCAGCATTGAGCGAAGTAGGGCGGTGGATGATGATGATGGTGGAATCACATCATACTTATATTTACTACTATCACACTAAAATTATAAAATCGAAAGTTTGTAAATGTGTGTGTGTATGTTACTTCTTCGGAACCAAAACAACGGAACCTAACCCTACCATCAGAAATACAGGATCGATTTATGATGTTTAAAAACCAACTTATTCAAACTGACTACATTGGGCACACGTGGGCCACGTACGCCGATCTAGGCGCGTGTGTCTCCATACATTTTATACGGCAACTAGACTTGTAGAGCTACATTAGATCCACGCTACGCGACCCCACGCGACGCGACTCTACGTACAAATCAAGCGTGGCAGGGCCTACGTGAGCGTCGGTCTAATGTATTACCCGCTTTAATTACAACACATTTTTTTATTTATGTTCACAAACATGTTTATACATTTTAATTGCTATTAAAGTACCTACTATGTTGCGCATAAAACGATAACATTCTATTGTCGATAGGAACAAAGCGCCGTAGCAAAGTTATCGCACAAGGAAAGTTATTAATAAGCGTTCTGTGGGTAAAGTTGTTCTATTTGTGTTGATGCAACTTTACAGTGAGGTAGTTCGTGCTTGTTATCATTGTAATACAAGGAATGGAAGGACGTCCGTTTGTTACACGAGATTATTGCACAATCATAACCCTTTGTCTCTTGTCGACCTTTAATAAGTGAGTAGGCGTAATCAGTTGGCGGTGTGATACTCCGGTGCCTCGTAAAGCATGGAAAACCATTGATCCTGCACCACATCTTTTCGTCGCTATCGGACTATGAGCTCACCTGTGTTTGCACATACACATGAGCACTAGAATATCTCTTGCATACCTGGATCAATCTCCGTTGAGATTGGCCACCATGATTTTTTTTTCGATCGGAAAGATTATCATTAGGTGCAACCACGATAGGAGTCAGCATGTTCGAATAATTCGTGTCTCCAAAATTATCTTGCTATTCTTGAAAAGTAATCCAATAAAACACAAAAGTAACTCTGACTTTTTTTTGTTACGTTTTAATTTAACCTTTTGAGTGCATAATTAGAGACACAATAGTAAGACAATGGCGCGTGAACGCCGGCGTTAATGCGGGGATCAACAGCTTTAACTTCATGTAGGTAGGTACAATAGTAGGCGGACTTAATGCAACAAGGCATTCTCTACCAGTCAACCTTTGGGTTAAAAGAGACACTGTGGTAGGTGTGCACAATAAATAAATAACAGATATATTAAGTAGAATGTAGTATCATTAAGTAGATATTAGAATTTAGTAGATATTAATTGTATTGTAATTGTAATGTAACTATGGGTATTCCAAGCCTGAAATAAATGAATTTATTATTTACTATTATTAGCTGTTAGCTGGACTTTGGAGAATGGTCATACAATTTTTTATCTCGGGATTACGTTTTCTAGTAAAACTATAATAATATAACATAACATAATCAGCCACTGCACACACAGTGCCACAGTCCCAGCAGTACTGCTGGGACTCAGGCCTCCCCTCTCTAAGAGAGGGAATGGAAGGTAATCCACGTCGCGGGTCCAGTGAGGGTTGGTAGAAAAATTCCACCCGACCTCCATATCACCTATTTTCCTAGATTTGGTTGCGCTCATATTATATTGTTGATATTAGCAAACACAGAATCTAACAATAAACATCTTTTTTAGGGTTCCGTACCTCAAAAGGAAAAAACGGAACCCTTATTGGATCACTTTGTTATCTGTCCGTCTGTCCGTCTGTCTGTCTATCATGTCCCTTTATCTCGGGAACGCGTAGCTTAGAGATATCGAGTTGAAATTAAAACCATATACTAAGGTCTGCGGTCCTTTGAAGCTGTGAAAAAATCAAACTTCTAAATTAATGAATAAAAAAGATACGGCCGTTTATGCAGCAAAAAAAGTGAATGGGTTACTTTTAGGTAAGCGCGCTCCATCGTCGACCGCATCGTCGCTTTCCATCAGTGAGATAGCGGTCAAGCGCGAACCTATCAAATGAAATGGAATCAAAGTTCATAGGGTACTTCCCGTTGACCCAGAATCCTGAAATTTGGCATAAAGCAAGGTATAGCACAGGTATAGGAATAAATCTGACGAAAGTAAATTTGTTGTAACCTACGTCACAAAAAAAAACTTTTTTGCAATTCGAAAAAATCTTCGAGACTCCATTCGGCAATTGTAGTTTGTAAGGAACCCTGATTGCGCGAGTCCGGCTCGCACTTGCCCAGTTTTTTCTGTTAAGAAATCATAAAATAACTTCTCCCATTCTGGATGGAGCGAGAGGAAATGTTAAGACTTTTATTGTCTACCACCCACCTGTGTACTTTCAGTTGCTTTTTGCGTTCCACAGCCGCGGTAACTCAACTAAAACTAACTCCTGAGGTTAGATAGCTATGGTTTTGTAATTAGCCTACTGATTATGCGCGTAACCAAGAACTGGCAATTGGCTAATCAAAGACTACGCTGGTGCAGAAAATTGGTTTTGTTCACCTAACGTTAGAAAGTTTAAGTATTTTTTGTCTTTCAATAGCCTCTCATGAATATTCCCTCACCTAAAACCAATCTTTAACCCACCATGGTTCTTGAGGATCTCTGAAATACACGACCAATGGCGGATAAAGACAGTCAAGGAAGAGATCAGATCATTCTACTACAAATACAAAACACGTCTTTCAATTCATTCAAACCAACTAGCAGTGCAGTTGACCATTCCAGAATCATTCCGAAGACTAAAAAGGTGGCATATTTTGGAAACAGACAGCTGCACATAATTGATTATAGAGATTGTCCCACGGGGGGATATTGCTCTGAAAGCCACAATTTATTTTATCACATCTGCCCCCCTACAAGGTGGACCGATGACCTGGTGAAGGTTGCGGGAATCCGATGAATGCGAGATGCACAGAACCATTCGTTGTGGCGATATTTGGGGGAGGCCTATGTCCAGCAGTGGACGTCTATCGGCTGAAATGATGATGATGAGGATGATGCCCCCCTAGCCAAGTCACAACCGTTTCGTGTCGAATTCCGTTCTTCAATCGGTAACGCCTCGGTGTCAGCAATTGTAGAAAACGATAAGTTGGTAGCCATGTTGACGCGCCTGAGTCGGCTGCTCGTTCTACAATGTCGTTCTACAATAACAAAAGATGTAGCGTTGAACATTGTAGAAACGATAACAATTCATTCTATCATTTTGAACGATGTGAACTTGGCTACGAATTTTCTATTCGTTTGTCTGACCACGTGACTTAACGTTGAGATGATGTCATTCCCATACATTTGATTAATTTTCGACTGGCGTTAACGATTGGCTAGGGGTGCTGCTCCTAGTTAGACAACTGATCGCATGATAGCAAGGACTCATTCCTCCTTTCTGTAAAAGAGAATGAGCAATCCGCCCCCTGTCTTGGTCGGAAATGATGTCACAACAGGAACAGAATATATTCAAGCTACTGATAATATTTGCATGTTGTTGTGGTCACGTAGTTTACAACTAATGCAGGCACCCACTGAATGACCGCGATAAGATAAACAAAAACAGCCAATTTTGCAAGTATTTTAGTCGGTACCGTCAATTTTAATGTTAAATTCAAATGGTCAATTTTACGAGCAGATGCAACCTGTGTGGTTTCTGTTAGTCTGACATTGTTCCTTACGTTATTAACAGAATAAATAATGCTTGTAATTTGTAGGCCTTTTTAGCCTTGCACGGGTTTTTTTTTATTATTGATTATTATGATAGTTTATGTGATCTGTGCAATGGAAAGGGCTATGCTCGGAGTTTCTTTGCATAAGTAGAGAATATATCCGCAGTAGAACCAAGGTTACCGACATAGCCCGAAGAATTGCCAAGCTTAAGTGGTAGTAGCCAGGGCATATTGCTCGCAGAACAGACGGCCGATGGAGTCATAAGGTTCTGGAGTGATGACCGTGTACTGGAAGACGCTGCGTTGGTAGGCCACTCACAAGGTCTTACAAGGACTGATGAACTAGTAAGGGCCGCGGTAATTCGATGGATGCTAGATTCACAGGACGGTTATTGTGGCGAAACTTGGGGGAGGCCTATGTCCAACAATGGAGGGGTGTACAGGACTGGGAGTCTTCTTCCGGCTGAAATGATAGTGATAATATAGCCATGCATCCACATTAATGTATAGACTGCGTACTGCGACCTTCACGGGTCAACGGTCTATTTGGCACGGAAGTCAGCCCACGCGCCGCTGTCGGCTTCTAGTCAACAGTCGTGGGAAATATTAACTGTATTTAAATGTTATATAGGACTAACATACTGCAAGGATATCATACCCACCCAGATGTACAAAGCATTTTGGAAATATATTCATTGCACGTACAGCTAAGGAGTGGAAGTCCCTGCCGGTGTCTGTGTTGTAGCCTGATAGCAAGGACCTTGGGGTGTTTAATTCAAGAGTGAATAGGTTACTTCTAGGCAAGCGTGCTCCATCGTCGGCCACATCATCGCTTACCATCAGGTGAGATAGTGGTGAAACACTAGCCTTGCTAGCTAAACATATTAACAATTAAAAAAAAAGGCCACTTACACTATGTTGGGCTGCAGGAATATTCAAGTTACCGTGGCCTAGAACGCAAAGGGCAACTAAAGGAACACAAGTGGATTTTAGTCAACAAAAGTCAGACACTTCCTCCCTGTTTACCACTGTGAGAAAAGTTATTTGACGTTTTAGCACCTTATAAAAGGGCTATACATATTAGATCCTGGATCTTTACCATAATGTGTTAAAAAATAAAGTAAAAATAAATAAAGTAAAAAAAAATAAATAAAGAAAAGCCGCAGTCACACGTTATAGGTATCAACCGAAACACTTTAATAACGTGTGACTACGGTTTTTCTTTTTGTTCTGTTCGAAGTATGAAAATCTTGTTTCATACTTTTTCAGCGTCGTTTTATTTGTCGTAGTCGGGTTTTAGTTTTTTACTTTATTTTTATTTAAACAATCTTGGTGTTAAACTTAACACATGACTTTTTGTCCGCTAGAGGGCGTCACTTTAAATTTGAGCAATATTTTCGAAATGTACAAGTGTAGCCCTTTCACATGATACCAAACACGGCGTATTTATCTCCATTTTTATTTTTTAACACATACTTTTTGTTTGCTAGAGGGCGCCATATCGAGTTTTGTGACACGTCACGTAGCCTATGTTCAGCGGACAATTAAGACGGTTCTAACGATACCTCATACGTCGAGTTCCGATAAGTAGATTAGGAGCTATGAGGGAACAGATGAACATACTCACATACATACAAACATACATACATACATAGCCTGTCAAAATCATAACCCTCCTTTGGCTTTTGCCGTAGTCGGGTAAAAATGTCAGGCGTGCGAGCAAGAGGGATGGAGCTATACACCCTATATAGCTCAATCCCTTTACCAGTTCAGTTTTGGTCGTTAAATGGATCGTGGCTCGTGGTAGGGCCTCTATTTAGAGCATCGCTATCGTGGTCATTATTACGAAACAAGTCAAATCATCAACATTATCATTATCCTCCTTCCCTTTGTCCCAATTTATTTGAGGTCAACGCAGCTACGAATAAAGAATATGTTAAACACATTTATCTTTTCCATCATCTCAATATGACATCTCTAGCCATGTCATCTTTAGCACGACCTATCCATAATTTCTCTTTCAAACCCATCCTGTCATTACACTCATAATAAAATTGATGAACTACTAATGCCATCTAGCGGCAAAGGACTAAACATTATAGTGTTGAAGAACAAATCTGAAAGCTTCCACACTTCAAACAGAACATTAGAAGATGGATACAAAATGAATGCATCTGTATTTAAAAACCACTACCTAATCTATCTGTAATATGTAATATATTTATCTTTTTTATTATAATATATAGGCTCGCTAGTACTCATATCACAAGCTTTGCTTAGTTTGGGACTAGATGGCGTTGTGTGAAAGTTGTGCAATATTATTAATATTACTAATAATTATGAGGTTTTACTCATTGCCTTATTTAATATCCAACTGTCTCTTTTTAATTAATTCGATGAAAATGGAATTTAATTAATCATTTCACATTTTGATTTACCATAATATTTTACGCTATAGAAGGAAACTACTTGTACGTTTATAATGAGTAGGCAGATTCAAGTATCTAAGAGTCAAACATGTATCTAAACTACTAGCTTTTGCCAGTGGCTTCGCCTCGAAAATAGGTTTCTCCATACAAACTTCCAACCCCCATTTTACCCCCCTTAAGGGTGAAGTTTCGTAAAATCCATTCTTAGCAGATATTTACACCCTTTATGGAACCTAACCTGACAAATTTTACGTTTGTAGGTGTTAAAGTTTCTGAGATTTCGTGATTAATCAGTGAGTGGTATTTCGCTTTTATTTAAAAAGATTACGTAGTTACCAACATTCTGTATCGGTAGGTACTTACCTAAGTAAAATATTAGATGATCAAACGAACTTACCTGTGATGTTCGATCATTATTATACGTAGCTTCGTTCGAAGATATATTATAATTAACCATGCAGCTAACGCTTGCGCTAGGCGACCCAATTCGCAGCTTTTCAGAGCCTAAAAGCAGAAACAAAACGCACCGTATCCGAGCGAGTATCTGTCAGTAACGTCAAATGTCATTCTTTCAGAGTTAGAGATAAATCTTAAGTTTTGCTGGGTAGGGTAGGGAGGGTTCCCTATATCTTCGAACGAAGCTACGTATAATAATGATCGAACATCACAGGTAAGTTCGTTTGATCATCTATTATACTTCATTCGTTCGAAGATATATTATAATTAACCATGCAGATGTTAAGAGTCAACTTAAAGCAAAATTAAGATTTTTAATATCAACAAATATATTTCAGGAACCAAAATCTCTTAGGCACTTATTAGGCTCTTAATATAATGGTAATATGAGACAATCAGTCTTTTTTGACATACTTATACATTTTATATTATATAAGTATATATGTCTATTTTTTTTTTTTATATATATATATAATTATTTTAAACATATTAAGGCATTTATAAGCAAATATTTTGTTCAGCATTAAGCACAGCATGAGTAAATTCAGATGAATTGTTGGAAATAGGTGTATTATAAAATTTTGCAAAAGTTGAAAAACTGTTTGTTCAGCCGTTTGCCTAATTACATCTAATGATACTCCCCTAGCTTTAGCAGTCTACGTGGATGCATGTCTTGTACTATGCCCTGAAAAAACGCTAATATCTATGCCACACATAGAGAAAGTATTTATATATATATTATTATTATTATTATCCATCTACTAATGGTAGACGAAGAAATTGGCTTGTGTGGGTTATTCAAAGAGAGTATTAAATGAGTATTATCTTCCCTAATACTCTTGAGTGTATCTAATGTAATAAAATAAAGTAGTGTCAGGGAAGATTTCAGGTTTTGCCGTGCATTTTCGTTACAGAAAATGGCTCTATTTTTGTATGTTGACTAAAACAATAAAAATAATAAAATAAAAACTAAAATAAAGGTAAATAAGAGGTTCGGTCCGCTGCAACCAGAACCAGATGTTTTTATAGTGTCTAGGATAGAAATGTTTACACCGGTTTCATTAACTATAATATTGGGTATTTTTATAAATCATAAATCTGTGCTACTTGGGCTCTGCTAAGTGCAAACCAATTCACTAACTTTTTAGACAATTTCATTTTTATAGAAACCTTAACATAATCTCTGGATGTGATCATTACGACCAATTTATGAGTCTATTAATTTATTAATTGGTATAGACTGTGTGAATAAGTGAGATCCTATAAGTAACATTGAATTGAGGCATTATTTGGAAGGTAACCTAATGTAACCTCTATGGCTGATGGAAGAACATCATGTCAATATTCTGGAAATTAGTGTAAGGAGGTGTGTAAGATGACACTCTTTAAAAAAGGAATGCAATAGTTTTTTTTTTTTTTTATTGAGTACCTATAAAGACTAACAGCTTGAAAAAACTAACATTGTTTTCAATGGTGGACAAGCTTGTGAAGGTCAATATGACATTACCTTTTCATTTTTGCCTTCCCAATATTGGGCTAAATGGAGGAAAGAACACATAAAAGAAATAAATTATCATGTTCAAAGGCAGTAAAAAACATCTAATTAAATGTATTTTGAATCTGGTATCCAGGAAACACAGGCATCACATTTATGTATTACTTGTAGAAGGGAAAAGATCAATCAGTTTGACCAAACTGAGACACAATATACCTACTAAAATGTAGAGATATTCTGTTCCCACTCTATGTTAGATGTATGAGATTGTTAATTGCTCTCTTTGTTGTCTTTTGAATCCATATATGAAGCAAATAGACAAATCTAATTATTTTCACACCATATTTGCTCCATATTTCTGGCTATATTATTTAATTGTTGATACCGTATTCCTCCCATTCGGTTTATATAAGATACAGCAAACTATTATCAATCTCACACAAAATGTGTAAGTGCTCATGTTTAACAAAATAGAATTTTTAAAGGTAAAAAATGTGAAGCAGTTCTAAATAATTTATGTGATAATTATAATTTTTTATCCTTTTTCCAGAATCCATGGACTTCTGTTATCACTACAATTGCGCCCCCCCCCCAGTTCTTGTTGCATCATTGTAGGTCTAGTTTGATGATTGGATGAATTTTTATTTTGAATCTTAGTTGCCTTTACTTATAACTAAGTATTTATGTTCTAATTTTAGTATAGAACCAACCAACAACAAATGTTGTTGCAACAAAATAATGCAACAGTTGATGTACCTATTAAGTGAGTAATCTCTCATAAGCTAAGAAATTTGTTTCTGTAAATATTTTTAAGGGATTTACAGAAACAACATTTTTTGTATGTGACATCAGTCATTGTGTGTCATATATAAAATCTAAATAATTAACATGATTGGGATGGCGTATTTTGTAAAAGGAGTAATTGTTCCTTGAATATTTTTCAACCTTTTATTATATAATAGTAGGCTAGTATGAATAGTGTAGTGTGTATAGTAGTAGACTATATAGTCTGAACCAATACACAAAAGGTCATCAAGATGATGATGTACATACTGATTTGTGAACTTTTGATCATAGATAATACATGTAACTACTACTATCAAAAATGCATAATGTGTAAAACAAATCCCATTTGGGACAGCAATAGACTCTTTTTAAATGATCATAATGAAATAATAGGTATCTCCTGTGATCTGGATTCAAATTTTGCCAAAAGATCTCCTGGGTACACTAGAGCTACCGCAGTGATCTTACATCTTATAAATTTGGATGTGTGAACCAATTTGTTCAGGGGTATAAAGGTTTCAATAAACCTCCCTTCTCCATCCCTGTTGGGAAACCAAAAAATATCTTGGATATAAGTTGATTCCCACACGGTTTCCATGGGGAATTTGTGCTCAATGGCAGTAAATTATGAATGGTTTTATACATAAATATGCATTCATCTTGGCCCCTGATCTTGAAGATCCTGATTGATCACTTGTAAAACCATTTTTGTTTTGAACCGTTGAATTTTGGTTGATAAGTTATGGAAGAAAAAATGCACTTACCGAACATCCACAGATGTGTTTCAAAATTGGGGCATTACCACAAATCCTCTATCAACGAGGAAGGGAATGGGCTAATCTGTAAGCATGACTAACCTCTAATTTCAACCATGAGCCTGTGATAAAACTTTTTGTGTTCTAGCATACACTGGATGTGTTGCGAGAATTGCTTGGTTATAGTTTAATATGAGGACTGCAGATACTTTCGTCCAGGCCTAGGTATTATTCTTTGCTGGTTGTACCAAGATGGACCATTCCCGTTTCCCTGACGGGTTACAGTTGAAGATTAGGCTGGCTTCATAATAAGCTTGCCGCTTCTGTGGCATGTCTTTAGGACTTAAAATGTTCTCTGTTGAAGTATTCCCATGCAGGTAGTCGTCTCTATCAACATCTTTGACAATATCTTTGTTTATGTGAAGTGCAAATCTATTAAAACTCTTCCAGTATCAATCAACTGGGAAAATTAGTTTCAGCCTATTTATGCCATCATTGCTGTGAAGCTTAGATAGGGTCTGATTCCCAATCCCAACTGATTCTGTTCTGATTTAATCTTTTTGTATCAGTATATTCTTGTATTATCAGTGAATTACTGACTGAGGCAAATAATCTCTATATTATTTTAAACAGTTATTACACACATTTTTATCTAGTTTTTGTTCATATTCCTTGAGTATTTCCAAAAATGGTATTCTAGATGTGGGTTAAGTCATTCATTAAGTCAGGCCATTAAATCATTTGGTTTTGTAGATATAAATACTGTAATACTTCAGGAAATATAGTAACTGGTTCAACGACTAGCTCAGATGCTAGTTCAGGAAATGTTATACTCAAGTCTGTAACAGTTAGGGTTGTGCCTGTTGGAGCCGATGATGATACAACAGATATCTAGTTTAATGTCCACTTCTTGAGGATCATCCTAAATACAAGGTCTAAAAACCTAAAACTATTGACCCTGTTATGGTACCAAAGTGTACCTAGGCAAAGCCTTTCGGATTTTATCAAAAGGTAATGACCATTGTGCATTCATCTCGTAAACACCACGAGTAAGCGGATCACGTCAATGCATCTCGTACATCACCCGTGTCCATGTACCAAAGGGTAAAGATCATCGTGTGTTCATCTCGTAAACACCACGAGTCAGCGGATCGCGCCAATGTATCTCGTACATCACTCGCGTCCATAGGTACAATATTCAAAATCCATTTTACTTGCACTGTAGATAACTTTCCTGACGAAGCTTTTCAGGTTACCCAAAGGTGTGGGGCAAAAAACAATCTCGTATGTTTATCTCGTAAACATCCCGAGTCAGCTAAACGCGTCAATGCATCACGTGCACAACCCGCGTCAGTAGGTATATTCATATTTCGAAACCCATTTGATTTACAGTCTTACACTGTATAATGTACCATGGCAAAGCCTTTAAAGTTATGGAACAAGGAAACCAGCTCGTGTGTTCATCTCGTAAACACCCCGAGGAGTTTGATCGTGTCAATGCATACAATTATTTGGGTTAAGTACGTAAAACTCTTACTTCACTGAATAATCTAATAGATAGATCTATTACTTCACCTGGAATCAAAGAATTAAATAGAGATAGGACAGGTGACGTACTATGTTATCGTCGTTTCGTCCTTTTTTCAAACTTTTCATCATATGAAGATAGTATTTCATATCTTTTCGTTTTGGCATACTTCATTACAAATTATACAAGCACTATGCTCTTATTTAATTACTTAAATTGGTAAAAAAGCAAATAAAACACAACGTAAAACGTATTGGTTGCCGCGCAAACGTATGGAATGACATTTGACGTTACTGACAGATACTCGCTCGGATACGGTGCGTTTTGTTTCTGCTTTTAGGCTCTGAAAAGCTGCGAATTGGGTCGCCTAGCGCAAGCGTTAGCTGCATGGTTAATTATAATATATCTTCGAACGAATGAAGTATAATTACACAAAACTTGACATTTCCATAATATTTTAGACTCTATCCGCCTTAGTTTTCACTTCCTTTCTTAACTTGATATCATATTTCTTATAGGTAAGTACCTAGGTACTAATATTATAATCATATTGTATGTATGTTTGTTGCTCTTTCACGCTCAAACGGTTGAATGAGTTTTAATGAAATTTTACAGTAATATGGCTTATCATCATCATCATTTCAGACGAAAGACGTCCACTGCTGGACATAGGCCTCCCCCAAGTGTCGCCACAATGAACGGACTCCCGCAACCGTTACCAAGTCATCGGTCCACCTTGTAGGAGGCCTTCCAACGCTACGTCTTCCGGTACGTGGTCGCCATTCCAGAACCTTTCGGCCCCAACGGCCATCTGTTCTGCGAGCAATGTGCCCTGCCCATTGCCACTTTAGTTTAGCGATTCTTCGTGCTATGTCGGTAACCTTGGCTTATATATTAGAATAACAAATAGGCTATAATTTATAGGTAATGGCCAATAAATCTAGCTTCTAGCAGAAGATAGATTTCTTATAATATACCTACTGCAGCTCTCCACATTTATGAATTCACTGTGCTTAATCTAACTAAAGCAATATTAATTTAAATAATCTGTGTACATTTTTAGACAGGTACCTACTCCTAAAACTCAGTTTGCCTATTAAATAACACAACCAAAAATTGTTACCTATTCATTCACATAAGCCATGGCTTATCAAACTTAGCTACTAAACTGGGCTAAATATGGAGTTCCCAATTCAAACGTTGCGGAAAAATTTGCATAAAACGTACGGTACCTATTCGTTTAAGTACGTATTATTATTTTGGCAACGTAATTAGTAGTTTTAAATATGGTTTGGTACCTATAAAACTAGAAAAAAGTCGACAATTTAGTTATAATATCTATATGAACCAAGACAGTGTGATCGGATCAGGAATGAAAGTGGGCAGGGCACATTGCTCGCAGAACAGATGGCCGATGAGGGTGAAATGTTCTGGAGTGGCGACCACGTAGCGGAAGATATAGAGTCTGAAGGCCTCTTACGAGGTGTACAAATTACTGCAGATTATCTGGTGAGAGTCGCGCGAACGTAATGGTTGTGAGACTCACAGCACCGGTCATTGTGGCAACACTTGGGGGAGACCTTGTCCAGGCAATGGACGTCTTTTGGCTGATGACATCAAAATACTGATAAACTATCATCTCCCAAGTTAAATCAAAGGTAACATTGCAACCTTTTTCATCATAAATCTTCCCATGAACTTGACAAAAAATAAAACAGTACGTCTAACGCCATCTAGTTTTGCACTCGGGAATTTGGTTAAGCCACGAACACACTGATTTCGAATGTGTCATACATTAAAGCTATAGATGGCGCTACAAAACTACTGTTGTGAGCCGTCACGCCGATATAGCTGAGCCTTCTGCTTGGCAAATTGAGATAGCGCTACTAGTACTATTAATTAAAATATGCGCAGTTTGATAATACCACTGAAGTTCAATAATAGGATATAATTAATATTATTTATCCAATGGAAAAATACAAATTGCTGCTTTCTTTACACGTTTCATATCTTAGGTACTAACAAAGGACACTAGGGACATATAATGTTTTTCTTTTGAAATAAAGTAATATTATTAACTAAGATACAGCTATTTATATGTGCATAATTAAATATTTTAGAAATAATAAATCTCTGCTGATGCTGTCTGGAGTTTTGTGATATGAGTGTATAACTGCAGTGTTATTATATATCATTATTATTTTGTTCATATTTTATATCAAAAACATGTCTACAACTAATGTAATAGGCCTTTGGCCGTGTTATGTTAAAGCAAAATAAATAAATAAAACGACACACGCAAAAACAAAACACTAATATTCAAATGTGTACACGCTTCCTTCCTTGGCATCGAACATAAAAATGCAAGCTCCGCCGCATGTAAGCACTAGTGTACACAGTCACCGGACTCGTCATACGTGGTCATGCATACCGTATCGAGCGACGTCCTGTCAAGCGATAAATCTGATACGTACTGATGAATGAACCTGTCAGTGCACTTCCTAATGTGTGCAGTGCTCGCTTTGATTTATTTCTGCTGTTGTATTGATTTATAATTCCTTATCGTCTTCCTCTCAAGATTGTGTTTGTCCGTTCAAGATCTACGCAAGTTCGAGGACAGTCCATTCTTGATTAATAATTTCATTAAATTGACAAATCGATACTAAGTATAAGTTTAGCAAATGATTCTTAAATTTTATACGTGTTATGAAAAGCTAGCCGCTAATACTTCAGTGAAATTAATAAAATATCGTACTCACTGTATCTGTATCGGCGTCGACGAACAGTTCCACTTCACGCATCCTCCATCATCACAATACCCTTTACAGTTCTTATCACAAGGTATCACACAGACGTTATCACTGTTGTTACTCTTCACATAACCGTTCTTACACGAACACACGTTTGGTGCAGTGCAAATACTATTAACACAGGTCTTTGAACACTGGGGCTTGCAAACACCTTTGATTTTAACGTAGCCACGATGGCAGGTGCAGTTATTAGGAGAAACACAAACTCCATGAGAACAGCTATTACACTTTGGAGCACAGACAGTCTTGTTAACGGGGACGTAACCTTTGAAACAGGAGCAAGTGTGAGGAGCAACACAGTCGGCATTGACACAGTCACAAATTGGTTCGCAGACAGAACTGTTCTTCGGTCTGTAGCCGTCGGAACAGGTACAAGTATTGGGAGCTGTGCAGGTGGAGTTGATACAGGATTTATCGCATATAGGAACACAGTTGAGGTTCTCATCTACAGTGTAGCCCTCATCGCATTTGAAGCAATGCGTGGAGTTGTAGGGTTTGTAGTTAGGTTTGCAGACGCAGGTATTGTTGGCATGGCAGTCGGCGTTGACGCAGGTTGGATTACAGACCGGCGTGACGCAGGTGTTTGGTCGTTCGGGGTCGAGGTGCGCGGGAGGCAGGCAGCGACACTGGTCTGGGGAGACGCATTTGCCTCCGTAGCAGCCGGTGCTGCAAATGGCCTCACATATGTCTAGCTCGCTGTCATGCTGCCAACCGTTGCAGCAGACTGTGTGGTTCGTCCAAGTTAAATATGTCTGGAATGAGATTGGAACCGAAATTTTATTTAAGTGAATTAAAGTAGGAAAACTTACTGCTGATAAGTAACTTATTAGGTAAATTCGTATTAAGTGATAAATTACCTCAAATCTATATTTCTTGACGACACACTTTCTTCGCCCACACCACTTGTTAATTGCCACATTATATGGCCTTTTTCTTCGATTTCTAGAACTAGAAATAAATAAATGTTAATAAATATTAATTCATAAAATCATAAAGGTTTATGGCTAAGTACAATTAAATACTATAAATAATCAAAACGGATCAAAAGCTCAATTTTGTTTCTTTTAATCTTTGGACCAGACAGATTTACCTATTTAACTGATAACCAAAATATTTAAATTAAATATTGCATCTACGTACACTGAAGCCTAGTTGTAGCAGACAACAGACATGGGAAATATTTTTAGAGAAAAGTATTTACACAAAAGACTTCTAGTACCATTTAAAAAATTAAAGAATTTTCATAGAGTCAATTTATAAGCTTGATCGTCACAAACACTACGAAAGTTTTACCTGAGTTTTACTATGCACACTCCATCCCCATTTTGATCTAAAGCTTCCGTAAAACAAATAAAATCCGCGAGCAGCACCACTAACAAACAAACCACTACAATTTTCAAACACATCTTCACGACAATCCTGATTAAATTTTATTCAAAAATCTATATTATTAAAAAAAAACTTTCCTTATGGGTAGTAATTTTGTCTAATAGTTTTCACACCACTGTGTCAGTCAGTCAACAACGTTATAATGATGTTCGCTATCTCCTAAACAATTGTCACAATACTCGCAATATCGGCGCAGACGCCATTGCGAGCGATTCGGAGATAACTTCAATTTGAGCTATTAGCTAATGAAACTTTGGAGAACTGCTAATGAGATAGACACTAATTAGACTAATCGGCATACCTTTCATAAAAGACATGTTATTTAGAAAGCGATATTACTGCTTACTTATCTCTTTGTTTTACACTAGCTTCTGACCGTGGCTTCTCTCGTTTGAAAATCGTAAATTATCTCAAGGTTAACATGCTGCTTTTACTTTAGGGTCGACTAGCTTCTGCGGCTTCGCCCGTATGAATTTTGGTTACTGCGGACGCAAAGTCGAAGTCGAAAATGGATAAAAAGTATCGTCCATCCTTGAAGTTCAAGCTTCCTCCGTACCAAATTTTATCAAAATCGGGTCAGTAGTTTAACCGTGTTAGTGTGAGTTACTTTCACATTATAATATATTAGTATTATGGATGTTACTTACCTATCAGCCTATCGTCTGTTATTACGAGTATTATCTTTAATACAATAATATTCACAAAAAACCGGGACAGTGCGAGTCGGGCTCGCGCACTGAGGTTTCCATACAAACTTACCCATAAAAACAATTCAATTCCCGAATTGAGTTACGAAGATTTTTCCGAATCTCAATTTTTTTTTTGTGACATAACAACAAATTTACAGTTTTCAGATTTTTTCCTATACTTGTGCTCTGAGACCTTTATTTATGCCAAATTCCAGGATCCTAGGTCAACGGGAAGTGCCCTATGAATTTCGATTCCCGTGAGAGTGCTAAAATACACGTTTTTTTGCGACATAAACGGCCGTAGCTTTTTTTTCGCTAACGCAGAAGTTTGATTTTTTCACAGCTTCAAGGGACCACAGACCTGAGTATATGGTTTTATTTTCAACTCGATATCTCCATGCGTTCCTGAGATAAAGGGTCTTGACAGACAGACAGACAGACGGACAACAAAATGATTCTATAAGGGTTCCGTTTTTTCTTTTTGATGTACGGAACCCTGAAAAGGTGATAAAGAATTAAACCAAACGTTTTAGGAATAGGTACATTCATTGTGCGTACAATTAAGGAGTAGATTTCCATGCCGGAGTCTGTGTTTCCTGATAGCTACAACCTGGAGATCTTTAAGTCAAGATTGAATAGATTACTTATAGGCAAGCATGCTCCATCGTTGACCATATCATCGCTTTCCATCAGGTGAGATACAGTACAAGCGCGAGCCTATCAGCAATAAAAAAAAACCGGGCAAGTGCGAGTCGTACTCGCGCACATAGGGTTCCGTACCGTGTGTAGCAGAAAACGACAAAAAAAAAACTACTTACTAGATCTCGTTCAAACCAATTTTTGGTGGAAGTTTGCATGGTAATGTACATCATATATTTTTTTTTTTAGTTTTATCATTCTCTTATTTTAGAAGTTACAGGGGGGGACACTTTTTACCACTTTGGAAGTGTCTCTCGCACAAACTATTCAGTTTAAAAAAAAAATGATATTAGAAACCTCAATATCATTTTTGAAGACCTATCGATACCGTACACGTATGGGTTTGATGAAAAAAATTTTTGAGTTTCAGTTCTAAATAAGGGGAACCCCCAAAATTTATTGTTTTTTTTTCCTATTTTTGTGTGAAAATCTTATTGCGGATGCACAAAATACATCTACTTACCAAGCTTCAACAGTATAGTTCTTATAGTTTTGGAAAAAAGTAGCTTTGACATACGGACGGACAGACAGACAGATATGACGAATCCATAAAGGTTCCATTTTTTGCCATTTGGCTACGGAACCCTAAAAATAATCAATTTCTTAATCACTTCACCAACAGCATCAAATTATTATTTATTCAATTTAATAATAATAATTCAAATACGGTCATTACTCATCGCTGACAATGAGACCTGTTCTTCAATCATTATGATTATTTAAATGATAATTTGTACTTTGCTAATTTGCGCCCTATAGCTCTTAGTCATAAGGCCTATTTGTATACCAAACTACCAAGGCAGACAATGAGTGTGCGTCCTGTAGATTTGCATGCAAGACATTAGCCTTTTATTCTTATATATTTATAGAATTGTACTCAAAGAAATTAAGGTAACAGAAGTTGGTAATTAATCTATTTTATTTGAGAGCAGTGGTGGCCGAGTGGTAACGGCGCCGACTTACGAGTTGTAGGTCGCGGGTTCAAACCCAGCCAGGCGCATTACTTTGGGTAATTTATTTTATCACCACTGCTCTCAAAACGGTGAAGGAAAACATCGTGAGGAAACCGGCATGTCCTAGAACCAAAAATTCGAAGATATGTGACATCCACCAACCCAACTGGGCCCGCGTGGTGGATTACAGCCCATTCCCTCTCCTAGAGAAGGAGGCCTGAGTCCCAACAGTGGGAACATTATAAGGCCGACTATGCTACTATGCTATCGATAATTTACTAATTAGTTACTATTTATTACCAATTGAGCTCTCTTGGTCCACACCTGGTTTATAATGATTTGGTAATAAGGACATTACAAGGCATGGTGACGACTGGTGAAGTAAAATCCGTGTGGCGCCCAAGGACTCATGGAAGAGGAACTGTTGTTGAAACCTCTACGGTTCGGACTAAGCGTTTCGCCTCGTCGTTTATAACGCGAACATCGAGGAACTGGAACAACTTGCCTGCTGCGGTCTTCCCGTCCGATTATAATTTAGGTGTCTTCAAGACTAGAGTGAATAGGCTCTTAATAAACTAGTGCGCCTCACCATCAATGATTGCATCACTGCTTACCATCAGGTGGGATCGCACTAATTTATAACATTAAAAAAAAAAAAACAAAAAAAAGTTAATCGTACTGCAGTGAGATGGGTAGACGTCATTATTACCATCGTAGGTAGAACCTGGAGGAGTGTCCAAATGCCTCCTGACGCATGGTTCATGGCCCTATAAGGGACTCCGATGTGATCGTGGTCGCTGCGCAAACGTCTGGCCTACCGATTAACCGCATTGCAAAGGTTCATGGCCATCCGGATGATATAGGGATACCGCAAGTTCCGGTAGTTATCTCCGAAAAGATAAATAATCCTTCAAACGTTCTGAGATCGCATCCTTTTTATGAAGCTAACAACGAAACTGGTTGAGTAACTCAGTACGGCCAACCCTTTAACCGCTTTCGTCGAATTGGTCCGACGGTTGTTATCGTGTCCTATTCGCCAGGGTCGTGTATTTGCGACTGGGTACTCCGTCTCGTTTAGCTCTTCAATCCCCATACGTCCCAGAAGAACTCACGAGATAAAGTATTTGGTCGTGGATGTGCGACCCTCGTAGAAATAGCACGAGAGTGTTTGTCGGATATATATATTTTTTAATTTATTTATTCATTGAAACATACACACTTTTTATACAATGACATAAGAATCTACAAAAAATACACTAAGAATGACGTTAACTGGTTAGCAATGGGTCTCAAACTAGGCAAAGCCTGTGTCTTGGTGACCCAATAATTATACAGAGTTAGTAAGATGATCTGGCCTGCTGGCGCTACGTACAAATTTTTTATAATAAAAATACAAAACGAAAGAAGTACATAACAAGGGGTAAAAAAAAGAACTAAACACAAAACTTATACTACAAGTGTGTAAATATATATATCCGACATAGGTGGCTAAAACGCATTAAAACGTTAAACTACATACAACATCTCCATAAACAGTGCTTATTCAAACAATAATCATAAGAACTTGTAGCGGAAACGTCTCACATACAACAATCTGAAAAACAATTAGAGGTCAGGTACCCGACGGAGACATAATACCCTATATCTGGTCGGAGGATTCTCCCATTTCAATGAAGGTTTACGGGACTTTACACCCAGTTCAGCCTACCTCTGTAAACTGACTTCCACGATATTGATTTAAGGCAACATCACGCCTGTCTTTTTCAAATGGGGTACGAAGGTCGAAGCAAATGGACGTTTCGTCAGTTATGTTTCAGTGCCCATGCAAAGAAGGGTTAAACCGTGGCATTTTTTGCTGGTTCTTAGAAAAGAAACGACCTATTGGAACCGTGCACTAAAGTCTTTTTTACATAGCACGGGTAGGATGACAGCAGGACGTAAATATGCATCTTTAAGATGAGAGAAATGGATAGGTGGCTACATTGTATGAATTTGACAGCTGTCACCCGCACCATCCTATAGCCCAGTCTAGGCCTATGTTAAATAAAATATTTGTAATTAAAATAATAATAATATTTATATTGAACATAAAAGTAAAAACATATTTACGCAATTGCTTATAATCTAAATAGGTATTATGTAACAATAAGATAATACTTAGTTGAAAGTTTCTGGATTCTGATAAATAAGACTAGATATAAGACTTACGTTACATTTTTCAAAGTATATTCCCTCGCAATTAATGCACTTTTGCATTTGCTGAAACCACTGTACAAAGCAGTTGGACCAGTTTTCTTTCAGGACCTCTTCAATGCCTTTATCAAACGCATTCACCGCCGATTCAGGGCTCGTAATAAGTGTGCCTCTAAGTTTGTCTTTAATTTTTGGAAACAAATAGAAGTCGCAGGGTGCGTGGTCCGAGCTGTAAGGCGTATGCGTCATCAGTTCCACATTTGAAGTCTTCAAATAGGCTTTTGTTACCTCAGCGGAAGGTGAGGATGCGTTATCGTGATGGAGGAGTACATTGCTTCGAGAACGCTTTTCGCGATTTTTTCTAAGACTCTGGGCACGCAATTGTTGACGTAGGTACTAATCTGCAGTCACTGTTCTTTGTTCTGCAAGCGATACTGTAGTGTAATGTGCCGATTTGCCAATAAGTTTTCGAATGGTGTCAATATTCGAGTCTGTAACCGCAGTCGCCGGCCGACCTTCACGTACCTCGTCACAGAGATGGTCACGTCCACGTCTTAATTCTCCAAACCAATAAATACACAGATCTGCGTAATGGTGCTTTATCACCAAATGCCAATTGAAGTCTCTGGCAACTCTCTTGTTGACTTAAGCCACAACGAAAATCATAAAAAATCATTGAACGAAAATGTTCACGAGTTAAATTCATTTTGACAGCGACACGCAATCTTCGAAAGGACGCCACAATGAAAAAACAAATGACAGTCTCGCAAATTAAAAAGTAACGTAGTCGCGAAGAGTTCCATTTTAGAATTCTTTAATTGTTTTTTCATTCTTTTATTGTAAGTGGCCAGATCAAGAGACTTTCAGTATGCCCCATGTATAATGCAATCAATTGTGTCCAAAAATTAGCATCTGCTACCGAACTAGGTTTATGGCCTGTATTTCATCAAGCAGCACCTCAAGCTCTCGAATAGAGTGTGTGATATACATTCATATCATCATCGTTATCATTTCAGCCGATCAGACCTCTATAGGTCATCGGTCCACCTAGTGGAGGGCCTTCCAACGCTGCGTCTTCCAGTACGTGGTCGCCACACCAGAAGCTTTCGTCCCCATCGACAATCTGAGCAAAGTGCCCTGCTCACTTCCACTTAAGTCTGACGATTATTCGGGTTATGTCGGTAACCTTGGGTCTCCTGCGAATATCTTAATTTCTGATGTGATCACAATACATTCGTTTGGGTGCGTTCGGTTCTTTCGTTGGGTTCGTTTACGAGTATGTATAAGTTGTGTTACTTTTTTGGTGTACAATAAAGCTTATTCTATTCTATTCTACGTGTTGTTACTATAGTCCTCAGAAAGCGACGTTTCACGAGAGCAATGACACACCCAGTGAAATGTGACGGAAGCCGCTGATAAAACATATTATACGAGTATTTATCATATTATATTCTCGTGAAATGCTCGCTTCATTTAATTTTATATATTAATAATTATTATTTATCCTATTATTTAGGTAAGCATCTTCCTCTATCATGTTGACCTGAAATGGATATGTACGCACCACAATACTAATGATAATATTGTTACCATGTTTAACTATCCTCATTTTTAGGGCTCCGTACTTCAAAAGGAAAAAAACGAAACCCTTATAGGATCACTTTGTAGTCCATCCGTCTGTCTGTCTGTCTGTCAAGACCCTTTATCTCGGGAAAGCATGAAGGTATCGAGTTGAAATTAAAACCATACAGGGTTACTGGTAATTCAACGTATATCCGTCAGGGGCTGATAAGGGGGGCAAAATGCAACAAATTGAACCCCCCATATGTATGGCCGAAATTCAATAGCTTTCGAGATATTTGAATTTTAAGGGTTTTTCGATATTTACCCAAAATTTGACATTTAATTCCAAATAAATAAAAAACTACATATTTTAATGGGTACCATTAAAAATGATGTTGTAGCTGGCACTTCAATTAAGCTATTGACATAATTAAAACTACTTAATTTAACAAAATAATTAAAATAATGAGCGATTTAAGAATAACATCTTACCAATATTTTCATTTTACGCTTCAAAAATGTTCTCTCGTCACAAAAATTTCTATGACATTAATCGTATAAATAACTAAAAAAACTTGCCTATTCTGTAAGCTTTCCAAAAAGGTATAAAAGTCAATTTTAAAATACATACCTATTGAGTAGCGTAATATTATCATCTCTCAAATAACTAATCATTTGAATATTATCAAGGTTTGCCTTAAAAAGTTCGATATAAGACCGTCCACTGTTACAGCCCGGACTTTAAGCTCCAACTGTATATTTAGTAGCATACAAGTAAAGAGTATATTTTGTGAGGGCGAAAATAAAATAAAAGACTTTTGTGCTCTAAATCATTACGTATATTGTTAGAAGCACTACATGTTATTATTATACAAAAAATATTATTTTCGCCTAGCGGCTTGACTTGTTCGCAAGTTAATAAGATCACATCACACATATGATCCCCTTCGATATCACAATATCTATAGTATCTGTCTTTGAATAGTCGTTGTCTGTCTCTCGTTTATCTCGGCTTATTTCTTCTAAAGCTAGCAACGGGTTTCACTAATAGAAAGAACTATAAACCAAGAAGTGTACTCGTATATGTCGTAAGTTGCAAATAAATACGCGTATAACTGTAAACTTTTTGTTTCAAGTCAATAGATAAATTATAGTTTTAAGTTTTCGAATTTGGACGAGATTGTATTTGCTACGGCCACGGGACTTTTAATAAGCACCTGCTCTCTGTCATAGGAGTTACAGACAGCCCACTCTGCAGAGCCTGCATGGACAGCATGAGACAGCAGCTCATCTGCTTCTGAGCTGCCCAGTGGTCGTTGAATACAGGGCAAATACAGAAAAAAGACCAATGAAGCAGCAATTATTTTTTGGGGTTATAATGTCCTGGACACTTGGACCTTTAAGTCATGTCTTATTTTATTTTTCAAAACACTGCACTATGTATCACTTAGAGTGCGAATGCCACACATTCTAATGTTTTTGTAGTATTTGGCAGCAAATGTATCGAGTCAGCCTTCTCAGCAAACTTCGCTGAGGTAGCGAAAACTACATAAAATTCTCAACTCCATTTTACCGAGATCGCGCCGGTTTCAATGATTCCACATATTGTCCAGTTGCGCAAACACTTGAGAAACAAAACTACACAATTTTAAATCACAATATCCACGAAGAATCAATTTGCGAATAATTAAAACAGCCACTGAACTTCACTCGAAGAAATCCCGCCAAAAACTCGTTAAGCAGTTAGAGATCAGGAAGAAATACAAACTAAGTAATATTTTATTTTCCTCGTAAATTCCGAATTGGCACCTTTGAATAACTGTAGGTACCGCATACTTGTTGCTCAATGTGGTCATCCCTATTATAAGCAACTGTGTTATTTTCGTAGTCGATGCTACTTGTAGCTACGGTCACCGTAAGGGTGTTTTTAACATCGTGCAAATTTCGTCACGCATGCGGGATTGCCCCGCATGCAGAAAATTTCACGCAGCGTGAGACACGCTTGCCTACGATCTATTCTTTTATGGGCTGCTGTGCGTTGTGGTTGTGAACAATGGACGACAAAAGCTCAGGGGCCCCATCCCGCGTCCCGCGTGCGTATTCCACGCATTATGTCAATAAATACTTGTATGAAAAGGACATTTGCGGAGGTTACGCGTGCGGGGCAATCCCACATGCGTGACCAAACTGCACGATATTAAAAACATCCTAAGTGTCCTGAGGCTTTGCCAGTGATCGCAAAAAATACACATTCTAAAGAATAGATTTATTTAGCTAAAGTTGTTTAGGTTATGTTACCTAACTGCCTCTTTGTCAATTACACCAAAATTAGCTCTATGGACACGAATATGGATGGCATATGAGCAGAATTAGTTCAAAGATATGTTGGAGAGATTGTATAAAAGATAAGTTTGTCAGATAGCGTTCAATACTGAGATGATACGAAACGAAAAAGCAAGAAGATACGTTGCACCAAAGATCCTTGGTGCAACGTATCTTCTTGCTTTTTCGTATACTCAAACTCAAAATACATTAGGTTTACTGATGCATACAGCCTAACAATGGAACTCCTTAGTACTAAACTATTTTTCTCGAAAAGCTTCTTCAGTGATAAGACCATAAGCAAACGCTTGTTGGAAAAATCATGTCTTATCATAATCTGAATTAATTACACATTAGCATATAGTTTGTAGAATCCTATAAGTACGTCAGTTTCAAGTGATTTGATTGGCTATATTTGTATTAGGTCAGGGCATATATCTTCACAGTGAACTAACGCGTACCAGTTATATTACAGTGGTAACAAACAACACAAGGTTATTTTAAGGAAAACGATCCATAAGGATTATTCATATGAACTGATTTGTACCTAATTAGTATTGTTACATATTATAAATCATGAAAGCATTATTCTATCATTCCGTCCAAAACTCTGGATCAATCACTATAGTGAATTCGTTATAATGTAAATTTTTACGTTTTTGATAAACAGGTCGAGAAATAGTGAAGTGTGTATTAAAAAGTGTTGTGCAAAATGCATATATTTGGAATATGTTCAGTTTTGTGTTTGTTGGTGAGTGATTCATGTGTCAGGTTTAGATGTTAAAACTTATAATTTTAAGAGAGTGCAAATTTTGAGAGCGTTTCGATCGACTTCGAATTCGATCTCCATTTGAAAGGCTTATTTATTTTGTATTTAAAGCCTCGACTACTATCTCACCTGATGGTAAGCGATGTTGTGATTGACGATGGAGCACGCTAACCTAGAAGTAACCCAGAATAGTTTACATCTTCTCTTAACAAAAAGATTCCCAAGTTGTACTCGTATCAATCAGGAAACACTGACTATAGCAGAGAAGGTATAATTAAGATGAATGCGAATTATTTATAAAAAAATAAGGTATTAATTTGGGTATCTTCAAGGCTAGAGTGAATGGGCTCTTAATAAACTAGTTCGCCTCACCATCAACAATTGCATCACTGCTTATCATCAGGTGGGATCGCAGTCAAGCACTAGTTTATATCAAATAAAAAAAAATGTAGTGATATTGTTCTATTCGGATAAAACCAGGGCGTATGGCTAATATTTTATAAATTTTCAGAGGGGTTTTTTCTAACTAATCAAGTTAAAGATAGAAATTTAATCTAAATTAAAAAAACGAAGTGTTTGTAAGGGACAATTTTTAATGATGAAATTCACCAGCAGCTTAGTCAGGACGTCGAATCATCAGTCTGTTTACTTCGTCAAGAAACCACATGTGTTTCTGTCATAAATCTATTATTACATTTTATGACTATTACCTCATATTTTATTATTGTAGTCTTAACAAGATATATTTGTTTATATTTAAAGATATTGTTCCTTGCAGGAGAGTCTATGTGTGGTATAAACTTCAGTTATACGCTGTGAATGAGTCTGATTTTATTTAATTATTTCGAATAAAATGAAGGCTGGTTGGAAATGGCGCAAGGAAAGAGTGGCGCCAGCAGTGAAATATAACAGGCTAATAAAAATAAAATAAAAAACAAATAATTAATCACTACGTTGTATTAGAATACTCTTTACCAAATAACATAGCCCAGACCACATCTTTCACCTTTTCTCTGGCCCAGACATTCGCCAACAATACCAGAAAACGTGAATTCAAATAGTTACTCATTTCTTGTCATAGATTTCTAACACAGGATTTCTTCCTGCAAGTGTGGTGGATGCGACCAGATCAAGTTAAAAAAATCATCGCCCCACACTAGGATTTAATCCAAAAAAAAAAGTATCGTAGGTGCGTCAAAAAAAAGTAAATTCACATAATACAAAACAGACCAGGAATACCTATCTGTAGGGCATACAAATATTTATTCCGTTTGGAAATCGAACCCAGAACCTGCAGTGCATAAGCCAATCGCTCAAACACTGCACCAACCGTGCCGACATTTTGTATACCTATCCCGAAATGGGTATCAGGATATTAGTTACAGATAATTTTAAATTTCAAATACTTGTGCAGACAAGTCCTGATGCCGCAAAGTTTACTTTGAGCAATTAATAACAGTCTAAACAGTTTTTTGACGCCATATTTTAGTTTCTCTTTAGTTGAAATTACTTTAGAGTTTTTATTATATTTTATTTTATTGTAATGATAGTTAAGCATTTTTTAAATGTATACTATTCGTGCAAATAAATTTTGTTATGTTTATCTATTTATTTCATTTCAGATCAGCTACGTTATAGATATTAGTGAAGCCGAATGCGATGAATATTTTGTTGTTTTAGAAGAACACATTTGTTCTGACGGTACAGGTTATATGGTAAAACCACTGAAGAAGTAAGTTCCCACTTTCATTGGTACAAATTGCCTTTTAAAAAGTAAATTACTTTCATATGACCTTTTCAGATTCTTATTACAATGGATGTATTTAATTTTTCGTTCAGCATGAAGTTCTAGGTTCAAATCTAAGACTAATGCTCTTTAATATTTGTAATTCAAATTTTAGTCTAAAAGTTTGTCCAATTATTTACAAAAGGCTGATCAACATTTTGGTACATGCATCATCTCCGCATAACCGATTGAGAATGCAAGCGTGATGTTCTATACAGGCCAATGCAAACTATTAGCATGTTTTACTTTTTTCTTTTCGACAGAAGTGAAACCTAGACTATAATGGTAGAGGCCAATACGAGGAATAAATAGCAAAAAGAACCAGGTCTTTAAACTGTAATCGAACGAAGATACGTATAGAGAATGCCTCTATTTTTGTCAGTCGTTAACTATTTATATTATAATGAAATGGAAATATAATACGTAATATTTTGAGGTTTCCATTGATAAAATAGATTAAATTACTGTTATATTTTTTCCACACTTGCAGTTTTTCATCACTTAAACTAGTAAAAAAAAAGTGATAAATGAATCGATAAGATACGCGGTAGTCTTGTGATAGTGATTGACACTATTTAATGCGTACTCACCATAAAAGCCGAAACTAAAACTATATTTAACAATGGTAAACTCAAAATATCAGATATACAGTATTTTTATTTAAGAAATATAACGCCTGATAAAAAACTATAGCAATGTACTAAATAGTCTCTAACTTCGTATGGTTACGGCTGGTAGACATAATTCTTTTTGCTATTGATTTATCATACAGTATTTTAAGATATGTCCCAGGTTTCACTTATGGCGATAAGAAAAAAAAATACATGCCAGCAATGTATGGGAAAAGTTTAATTCCCTTTCATGAAACCATAATTATAGCTAAAATACGTGCTTCTGCATATCATAGGTTAATTATTTTTTTTTTTTAGAGAAAATATAAATTGGGATGATGTGACCTATCCGTGCAATTCTACCGTAGAAGATTTTGGAAAGGAATGCCTTATAGAATTTAACTTCAACAGTACAGATGTGTATTGCAAATCCCACATAAACGTAAAAAATAATCAAAGTCATTACTTCACCACTGGGAACCATTCAGCAAAACTCATTACTGTCAGCACAGAAGCACCTGAAGTTACAACAAACAAGCTTACTGAAGTGACAGAGATACCACACCATAGGTTAGATGAAGAATTTACCGTGTCAATGTGTGACATAAATATAATTTATATTAATGAAAATAGTATTCGAAACGGTTCAGAGACAACCAGCAAGACTACTCAGAATGAAACATTGAAATGTGATTACGCCGAAACAGTTTGTTTTGGAGAGTTTAAATCGGAAAATAAAAGTGACGTCAAAAATACTACTGATAAAACTCATCTAGAAGAACCCGCCAGTATACTTCTATCAATTGATCGAGATACAACCAGTCCAGTTCAACCAATCTTTACTGGTTATTTTCCTGAATTATCAAATGATAGCCGTACAAATTACAATGGCAATTTTGATTGTTTGAAAACTATAATTGCGTCATGTTCAATTCCAAAACATAACAACTGCAAAGAAAATAGTCAAATAAATATATATTTTAAAGTGAATTATATCAAAAATAACACAATTACGAAATATCCTAACTGCACACTGAAATCAATTACTTCAAAAAATCTTCTAAACGTAAAATGTGAAGATGTATTATTTGCCAAGCATAATCATCATATTGCACAAACTGTGCCAACTGCGTTGCTAAAGCAAGAAATGTTAATTTGTCAAGTTAAGGAATTAAAATATACAAAATTATCCTCAAGTGACCAACGCAGTGAAAATAATAACTTACATTTTATAAATTGTTCCAATAACAATAAAATAAAAACTAGAGACAGTAATATTACGCTAATTTCAGATAGTAGAAACATAACTAATAATAGCATTTCAACAAATGGTGGTAATGAAACGATCCAGACAGAAGCTCCTGTTGGTATAAATAAAGACAATTCATCACAAAAAAATCCAAAAAATGTGGTAACAATTTTTATAACAGAAAATACTAATAATTGCAGCCAAAAAATACCTTTAAACATTGATGAAGGAAAGATCATTGACTTAGGCGTAAACAAAACAGATTTTTTTTTACATAATAACAATATTGACTTAATGCTCTCAAATTGTATAAATTATAACTCTTCTATAATCAACGATAAGCAACCAACTTCAAAGGCAGACTTGACCATTATTTTGAAAAACGAATCATTAAATGCTTCAAATCTAGAACAATTTAATGGATCTCCTCGAGATAAAAGTGTAAAACAAAAAATATTACTACAATGTAATCATTCTATTCATGATTCAAGCAGCAATGCTACTTATAATAAAACAACATTACAGTGTGAGTCAATAGATTTGGAGTTTTATAATATTACAGGGATATACATTACACCTTCAAGCCAAACATCAAATGACAAAACTGCTAACAAATTTGAAAATAAAATAAAACAAAAACTTTTAATTTGGAACTGTCAAATTTTGGAATTAAATGATACCTCTAAGGAGCACCGTAGTAAAAACATATATTTTAAAAATTGTTCTAAAGATATTCACATAAATAAGACCAAAAATGTTGAGCAAATATCTGATGATGAGAACAAATATACAAAGAATGAATTTAACAAGACAGAAAATCCCAGTGGAAATTTTGACCTAAACACACCATCACCACCAAAACCAAAAAACATGATAAAAATTCTCATAACAGAAATACCTGATAATTGTAGCCACCACTCATCTTTTATCATTGACGAAGGAAAAATCATTGACTTAGATGTAAATACAAATCAAGAGGAAATTCTACAAAATAATATCATAGATTTAAAACTCTCCAGGTGTATTGATGTTAATTCTTCCATCATTAGCGAAACACACCCTAATTTAAATGTGGATCTGACAATAATTATGAAAAATGAATCTTTAAATGCTGAAAATCTACAATTATTCAACGGAACTGCTAAAAATGAAAGTATCAAACAAAGAATTCTACTACGATGTGAATATTCTAATTTTGATTCAAGCAGCAACGCCACTAGTGATAAAACTGCTATACATTGTGAATCTATAGATCTTAATTCAAATAATATAACGGGCATAGAAATAAGTACCAAAGAAAATCAGTCAATCGCAAATATAAATAAGGAGCTAATAAAAGAAAATGTAGATATGGTCGAAGTAATTGGAAATACAACCATAAAAAATGTACAATTGGACAGGAATGGCAAATTAAGTACAAACAAAACAGTTGACAATAATGCAAACAACAATAGTCTTGAAAATAATACAAAAGTACTTGAAAAAAAAGAAATCCAGAAAAATATTTCTGAAAAAAATGGTAGCCATGAAAATAACAAGAAAAAGGTGGAAAATAATGAAAAACAAAAAACCATTTCTAAAAAAAAAGAAATACCCACGAACATAGTTTTCAATAGGAAAAAAGACATCCCTAATGGTGCAGGACAAAATAGTCTTGGTCTAGGAAGACCTGAGACAGAAAAGACAATGCTAATAACACTAATGGCAGCGGTTGGTACTGCCATATTGATGGCATTAGCGTGGCGAGTATGGCCCAAGAAAAAAGAATATAGTAAGTAATCAAAGTATATTTTATTCATTTCGATAACTTTTTATACATTTTACAAACTTCATGAACAGACGCCATACTCTCAAGTTTGCGTTTCTGCTACTTTTTTTAAAACACTGAAATCAGAAAATCTAAAATCACTAGTTTCGTGGGGTATAGTTCATTTTTCAAAATAAACTCAATTTAGTTTACCTACCAAGGTGTATTTTTTTGTCAATTGCTTGGTAATCAAACGCCTAGTCAAATTTTGGCCGGTCTGCAGGCTACAATAGAATTTAACAATTTACTTTCCCAATTCAACAAAACCATTAAAACTTTAAAGATATACAAAGGGTATAATCCAGAGGTATTTAGAAATCGTACTAAATGACGGCTCAGTTGAGCGATTGGATGATAGTCTACGTGTCGCGGGTTCCGGGCCTTCGTACAGGTCGCGGTCCGGAGCGAGGAGGAATGGCAGGCGGTCGCCTCCTTCTGCGAAGCAGTAATGCTAGCAAAGGAGGCGGCCGATCGCGTGACGCAACGGTCCTCACGCCCCAACCGCCGCCGGGATTCCGATCCCGATTTCCCGCTATCGAAGGCGCGGGCTTGCGGACGGTGAGCAATGGGTGGCTCGCCGTCCGACCGTCCGGTAACCGTCCGTACCGAGCCCAAGTCGTCGACGGCGCATGCTGTTCCACGCGCGCCTCAAGGAGATGTCAGCAACTGTAGGGGCCTAGCAGGGTCAAAGCCTACTGGGGCCAAGGGTCTGATTCTGAAAGGAAAACTCGGCCCTGGTACGAAAGGCAACAAAGGAACAGGAGTGGGTTTTTTGTCAGTAAAAGTCTGACACTATCTCCCGCCCCGCCCAAGAGCGGGGGATGTCATAAGATGATTTTGCCACAGAAAAAAAAAACCTGTCGCGGGTTAGATCACCGCACGGAACAAATATTTGTATGGATTAAAGATAGTTAATAATAATAATATTTATTCCACAAGTATCACACAACGCCGTCTAGTCCCCAAGCTAAGCAGAGCTTGTGTTATGAGTATTAGACAACTGATAAACATACTTATATTTCTAAATACATACGTATTATAGATAAATTACACCCAGACACAGAACAAATGATGATGAACAAATCATCACACAAACATTTGTCCTGGGTGGGAATCGAACCCACGACCTCCGGCATAGCAGTCAGGGCCACTAACCACTAGACCAACAGGCCAGTCAAATGTATGGATTAAAGATAGTTGGGTCGAATCTGGGTGTCTTATGTTTGTAAGTTTACATGAATGCACCCACGGTACAGGAACAATTTAAAATGTAGGACGTTTTATAAAAAAAAAAAACATTAATGTTTTCAGATCCAGCTCCAACGAGAGAACCGCCAGATGAGGAAGAAACAGCGTTTTAAGACACGTCATTTTAAAATAGAGAAATTGTACATTGTATACGAAGAATGTCAACTTGCCTACCCTAGTTAATAAGAGTTATTATAGTCATAGTATAGTGTTTAATAAAATAATAGACAAAGTGTTTGTAAGAAATAATATTCAGATAGTTTCATTGTTTGAGGCGAAAGGCTCGAGATATATTTGAGAATAATCCAAACTGGTGTTAGTGGTAGTGTTAAATTAGCAGCCAAAACCTGACTTAAGCCCGATTGATATGTTTTAATTTAAAAAAAAACCGGTCAAGTCTGAGTCGAACTCGCGCACCGTGGGTTTCGTACAAACTTATACAAATCCCCAAAAAAAAAAAGTAATTATTTTGTGATGTAAATACAAATTTACGGTTTTCTTTTTCCTTTACTTGTGCTATGAGACCTTGTTTCTTGCCAAATTTCATAATTCTAGGTCAACGGGAAGTACCCTATAAGTTTTGATTTCTTTTTGAATGTCAAAAAATGAGCCTAAACGGAGTATAAACGACCTTACCTTTAGATTGTGCTGACAGATAAGATTGATATTTTTACTACTCTAAGAGATAGCACTTAGTAGACCTGAGTATTTAATATTAATTTCAGCTAAATACCTCCACGCATTCCTGAGAAAAAGGGTCGTGACTGACGGACAAATGAACTACAAAGTAATCAAGGGTCCCGTTTTTACCGACTGAGATACGGTAACCTAAAAACCAATCCTAAAGTAATATTGTAGTATATTTTAATAGACTTAGACTTTAATAGATTAGACCGATCCCTTTTAACATAAATACTGATAATAGAAAACAGTTAAAATAAGAAAACCCCAGAGAGACTTCATAGCACGGCTAACTTCTTGATGATTCAGGCCAACTTAATCAAAAGAACATTTTTAATTACGTTACTAATCCACTGGTAACTCCTGCAGCAGTGGCCAGGCATAAAATAAACCTTTCATGCTGAGGAACCTACGCGGTATAATTAAATTTCTCTTATAATTAAATTATATATCATAAGGAACCAGTTAGAGTCGTCGTTTTACGGGCTGTAAGAACATTCACGATTGGCCCATATACGAATATGATTTTATTTAAACACAATAAACTACTAATATTCTGCAAACACCTGGCTTCGCCCGATCCATCGATGTGCGGCGCGCATGCCCCGTTGGGCCCGTCCACGATAACAAGAACTCTAATGTCAAACATTATTACGTTCTTTGCACCTTATAAAGGAGATTTTAAGGGCAAGGGAGGAGCTGAAGTTATACTGGGCAGCGTAACAACTTCAGACAGGTCGGGCTTCGGCTGATCTCGGGAATGGTCGGGCCTTTCCGCTGCGAGTGGAACCTCCGTAGTTTTTCAGACGGCAGGGGCCCAACTTAGGGACGAAATTGGATGCCTTTACTGACGTTTTTAAACGTTATGTAAGAGTAGGTACCTGGTTATTAAGCTGGTCAAATGATTGTGATCTCATGAAGCTATATGCCTAATCAATAGTAACCTAAGTTTTTAACGTTTGAATGATGGCAACGTGTTGAATCCTTTCATCTCGTTGTCAAAAACGTTAAAAACGATCTATGAAGAAGTAATGACGGAATAATAGAAAAACCTATTGCGAAAATATGATAAAACATATTATTTACAAAATCAGTCATTTGATTTCTGATCTGATAGTCCCTATGAAGCCGATTTCATAGGGAATTTCCAGGCAGATTTGGAGTTTAAAACATTTAAGGCTCCAAATGTGTGTCAGTCAATAACGCCCAAAGGCGCGAAGTCCGTCCCTGTGCCCAGGGGTGCAACGTCCGCGCCGGCGCGCCGGAGACCCGCCACAGCGCCGCCCCCGCCCGAGCGGCCGAATGCACGCGCTCCGCACAACGCCAACAACTAACATTCACACAAATTAATTCAGCAGAAAACCAGTAAATACCACTAATTATAACAACCCATCACAAAAACCCGCGCAATTTTCTCATGAAGAAAGTGAAACCAACACCTTAGAAATAGTTTTCGATTTTATATATTTTTTTGTCTGTGTACCAGTGACACAATGACTGCTTGAGTGCTGTGATGTTCCAAATTTGAATATTTTTTTAGAATCAGTGTTTTATTTTTATTTTTGATAAATACTTTTTGGATGGTTGACGTAAAAATTGGTGATGTGACCAGCTTCTTGCGTAACAATCAGAAGGTAAGTTACACATCTCTTATGATTTTATTCGAATCGTTGCTCTGATCCACCACTTTGTCAGACCAGATTAATTTATGCTCAGATTGAGGATCAATACTGGCAGATTTACTTTTCATTTCCACACACGATCTCTACAGTATCGATGTGTCTGTAGCGAAGTAATACTTCAAAGTTGAATTATTACTTTAAATACAATGCATTATTGAACTTCCAGAAGGGTATTGTAAAGATAGCCACCACGATGTCCATACTTTGTGTGGACTACGGTTCTACTATGAACTTATATACACCGTATCTATGTACATTCGCACTTTCACAATTAGGTTAACAGTCAATCTTATCCAGTTAAGTAAGGCTTCCGCTTATCGCCCTCAAGTGTCGTTTGAGTACTCATTGGAGCATTACTTAGTCAGTTAGTCTTAAAGATTACTTAGTCTTAAAGCTGCAAATTGTTCTACAGATACACACAGGGACAAAATCTTATTATTTTTAATATTTAACTACTTAAAAACGAGATTTATATATAGTACATTTATTTTATTAATGCCACTTGACCACTATCCCACCTGAAGGAAAGCGACGATGTGGTCGACGATGGAGCACGCTTTGTCTAGAAGTTACATATTCTCTCTTGACTTAAAGACCCAAGAGAGCTACAAAGCTATTAAGAAAAACAAACCCCGACAGAAGATTACAGTCCTTTCCTTTCGTTTCTTTTTTCCATATGTTTTCTATAAAAATTAATCTCATTTATGACAAAACAGGCAGCCATAAACCTGATATAAGTCTAACCAAGCGATATCGTATAGCTAGGGGATTATGGACACCAGATAAGCAACTCCGTGCAAAATATAGGTATTCAGCTGCATCTGGATCGAATAAAAGCTAACCCCAACATGGTTGGAAAAAGCTACGAAGATTAATTTTGAGACAGTCAGAAGCCCAACGCTGCTGACGCCTTACCACCTGGCACAGCTGGCTACTTATAGGAACCAGATATAATTACATAGGTACAAACTTTTGAGCTCCATCAGGTTTTATTGGTGAGTGACAAATCAAATAGTAGTATCAGTCTGCATTTTACTTCTAGGTCTTTTCTAGAACCGTGGAGTTCTACGCTTCGAGATAAGTTAATTTATCGAATACTCGTGTATGGAGTACGCTGCTCTCATCTTTGTGATGGGTCTGCCAAATACCAGTTTGATGCACTTGAGTCGATTGAGAAACGGGCCAAGAAGATCATCGGCAATGATGCACTTGTCAAGTCAAAACTTCAAAGTCTTGATGAGCATCGACGCCGAGTTGCTAGCCTGTCGGTTTTCTATCGTTTACTTTTCGAGGAGTGTGCATTGGAATTGCACAATTTAATTCCGTCAAGTCCGTTCCTTCATCGGAGCACAAGACGTACGACGTTGCGCCATCGGTACATGGTGGACATCCCATCCATACATACAAAGCGTTTTGGGAACACATTCATTATGCGTAGGTACAGCTAAGGAGTGAAATTCCCTGCCGGAGTCTGTGTTTCCTTATAGCTATAACCTAGGGGTCTTTAAGTCAAGAATGAATAGGTTGCTTCTAGGCAAGCGTGCTCCATCCTCGGCCACATCATCGCTTACCATCAGGTGAGATAGTGGTCAAACGCTATCCTATCCATAATAAAAAGAAATACTACGCCCCGTCTTCGATCGAGTGCAATTTTCTTCATTTGATTTCTTACAATTTTTTTTCACTCAGACCTTGTCCTGGCAATAATGAATATAATAAAAAATAATTATCCAATTCGTTACATTAGTTCTGAAGTTTTATATAGATAATGGGAATTTATTTGATTAGGTGATTGAGGCAATGTGTCTAAAAAATTAATTTGGCCAATCGATACATTATCACGATATTTGACCGGATACTTTACTAAACACTGAATTGAAGAAGCTACATCGAGTCTAACTTAACAGCCTAAACTTAAGATATGACTTAGTCTATATGCCACCTTTTTTTGAGGTGGAATTTTATCAAATAATTCCTCCCGCTCTGGGTGGAATGAGAGAATCATACTTTTACTAACTAAAACCTACCGATGTTCCTTCAGTTACCCTTTTCGTTCTAGGTCCGCGGTGACTCTTTCGAACAATCCAGGAGTCCAATCTAAAAGCACCCTGCCATCTTACGTAACATGGTGGTCACCACATTATAGACATCCTTTCCCCCAATCACATACATAAATCGCCCTTGGAATATTCGAAAAGTAATAAACTCCATAGAATAATAAATAATTCATTTATTGGTACGGTTTTTTTTTCTTAGCTATCTGTGCTTTATTAGTAGGTGACTTGGCCAACCTAAACTCGATGGTTACCTATGTATTTTGAGCTGACAAAAACAACAATATAACATACATTGTGCAGGATGAATCACTAGTGATTCACCCTCGCTTTGCTCGGGTGCAAATTATATTCACAAAACTTCCTCGTTTATTGTTCATTGTATTAGTGAAAACCGCATCATAATCCACGCCGTGGTTTATGTGGATTTAGCGGATACGTGCGGAAAGTGACTTTGTTTTATACTGTGTAGAGATAACATTAAACAGCATGTAGCAATTAAAAAATTAAGTCACAATCATTATTCAAGCACGAAAAGCACTTAAGTAATATTTTTTGAGAAATTAGTTATCCTAATTGTAGACAAATAATAAAGGAATTCACGCACTACACTGGTAGCGCATCGGTATATGTATCTACGCAAGCACAGACAAACACTAGTGACGCAATCAACGTATTTACCAAGAATGTACAATCGAGGATTATTTAGGGATAAAAAAATTACTCATTTAGAAAATTGCTGAAATCGATTCAGTAGCCGATTTTGAACATAGTACTCTCAGGTTGTGCGTTATTTATATTACATGTTGTATACTATACATTTTTAACTTTAGAAGTCTATAAATAACTTTTTACTCCACTTGTTCGATAATGCTCTTTTATATGTCATACAACCATCACTTAAAGCAAGTATTTCTGTCCCTAGGGAGATAAGGTGGTATGGGCGATCCCTAGAGAATAATGATATTTGAATTTGGAACGTCAAAAACCGTTACTATGAAAAAAAACACATTACGTGAATTAAAATGTACGTGCTTCAAAGAAGTTTATTCAAAAATCGAAATGGCCACTAAGGAAAAAAAATAAATATAAAATGTTACTGACGAGTCTCTAAAAAAAGTAATGAAAGAGCGGAGCGTTATAGAAAATTAAAAATATAGAATCAGAGTAGTGAATTTTATTTGTTACAAATTTCAAAACATGTCGAGTGATAGTTAAAGTTAACTTGTAAATAATACTTATATTTCTCTAATATATTATTTGTTTTAGTAAATTGTCTTTTAATTATCTCACAGATGGTGTAAAAAGTAGAGTATCTAACACGGGGATAAAGTTGTCTTTGTCTTGGGTGGCTTGAATTCCTCACTTCACTCAGGTTTCTATATTAACTCCCTCGCAATGATCGGGAGTTAATTATATAATTCCCTCACTTACGTTTGGGATTAAAACTTAACAACTTTCGTTTCGTTCGAAATTCAACATGCCGCCCACGACTTACAGACACTGCTTTATCCTCTAGTCACATAATCTACTATTAAGAATCCTGAGTGAGTTCATATGCATACTTGCACAAGTACACTTGCACAAGTATACTTGCCGGCGTGGTGAACTTGTTCAAACGACATCACTTACAGCTCGAGATAACTCATGCAAGTTTCAGCCGCAGCCCGCAAGCGTACTTGTTATTTAAATAGTAGCGTGTATGGCGGCATGAAATTATAAATAAAAATAAGTGTGACATAGTTGCATAAATTGCATTAAGTGAATTGGTTTGGTTTTATTTATGTATATTGTTTAAGTATAGAGGCTGACTGGAGAACTTATATTTGTCGCTTCTGTTATTATCGTACGGATGTGGATTTGACGTGTCGTATGGAAAGATAGGTCAGAACGACTCGTCTCTTAGAAAGGGTTTCATAATTCCTGATTAGTCCACGGTATAGCTTAACACACACGATGGTATGGTTTTAAGAAGCACAAACACGATTTCGACGCGCATAGCTATATTACACCATTGAATAATGCGGGTATTCTTAAAATGTCATTCCACAAACGATTACGTGGGTAGCTTAGTCCCTTTCACTCGATAGGTATGTGTAGGAAACAGATGGATATAAGAAAAGCAAAATCCAGCCAAAAAAATGGATCTATCGTGCATAGAAACAGCGTAACAACATTTTATTTTTGAATACATCTGCCTTCTGTAACACGTTTCATATAAGCACTAAAATAAAAAAATTGTCGCTCTGTATTGATAAATGATAAATGATATTTATTTTGTAAATAGGTTTAAAAAAACACTTTTACACGTCAATTTTTGTTTCGTCATTTTTAAACTAGAGATGAGGCCGGTGTTTCCTAGCTGACTACCCTGAGAAGAAACACCGAAACGAACTCAGGGGTCAAAGCCTCTTTTAAAGTCCATACAATAAATATATAATGGTCAAATCTGCATGGTTCTCACATCATCATCAAAACATCTTCCCAGTACTTCAAGACTTAACCTCAATATATTTAAGTAAGGCCATGTCAAACCAAACCAGGCACAAAGCCCGAGTCAATCCCTTCGGGACCGCCGATGCACTTCCGAAGACGGATAACACAAACCATGTTACCGGAACTTAACGCCAACCATAATCCTATCAGAATCAGAGTACCTACGTCTACTCTCAAACTTACGTATACGACAACACAATAGTCTGTTAACACCATTGATTTATTAGAACGATTATATCCACAGTTTTGATTTAATCTAAAATTGACACTATATATCTTGTGGCATATCTTTAAGCAATCAAAAATGTTTAAACGAAATTAAGAAACTTATTGAAGAATGTCCATTTGTCAGTGGCTGACAGCAGTCTGAAATGTCTATTTTTATTCCCGACAAGGAAAATGCAACTGTTTTGCTACAAGTATATGATAACCAGAGCAGTGGTGGCCAAGTGGTAACGGCCCCGACTTACGAGTTGTAGGTCTCGGGTTCAAATCCAGCCAGGCAGCATAACTTTGTGTAATTTATTTCATCACCACTGCTCTGAAAACGGTGAAGGAAAACATCGTGAGAAAACCGGCATGTCATAGAATCAAAAATTCGAAGACATGTGACATCCACCAATCCGCACTGGGCCCGCGTGGTGGATTACGGCCCATTCCCTCTCCTAGAGATGAGGCCTGAGTCCCAGCAGTGGGAACATTAAAAAGGCTGATTATGTTTATGTTTATATGATAACCTAGTGTAGAATTCTCCTATTGTAACTATCATATAAATGTTCCAGTCTTCAGTGTTTGTGTAGCGTCTCTCCGCAGATCAAGTCCCGCCTTTCATCTTGCATCACATGCTCTGTTACCTGGTCACGTAAGGATCTAATGACAGCGTCAGCGGACGGCATTCCCGTGGCCAAATACTGGATCAAAAGAAGAGAAGAAAGTTATAAATGTGAGAGTGGATATTTGTTTATCAATTACGCCTCAACAGTTAAACAGATTTTGATAAAGTTTGAAACATCGTAGACCGCGGGCTAGGCCAGGACAAGGTTTTAGCGTAGTAGTATGTTCCCATTGGATAATATCGACTATCAATATCTGTAGTTATTTAATATTTATGTCAACTCACACATAAAATAGAAACAAGAAATCTCACTAGCCTCAGCATACCTGCGAAAGGAGAGTTGGAAAAAAAGAAATGTACACGCCGTTCGTAAGAAGAGCAGGAAAAAAATAATATAATGAGAGTAATATCCTAAACTTCATTCTTCAAATATACGGCTGATATTAGTTAGACCTAGTCTAACCAAATACTAGGAAAAACATTCAACCCCGAATCACTCAGGTGTAGATATAAATCCTATAGATGGACGCGCCGCCACTCAATTCTGTGAGAACATTAATCTAACCTGGGTTTTTTTGTTAGCGCCCTAGAAACTATCGACCCATAAGGCCTTTGTTGCAGCTCCGACGAAGGCCAACAAATTCAATTGGTAGGCACCTACCTATTTATATTGATCTCTCTTCTGTATCGGAACATAAGTAGGTATCTAATGTAAGTAACACAATCTGTGGGTTTACTGCCATAACTACTATATATTGAGAGTTTTTGGCGAGATTTTTTCGAATGAAGTTCAGTGACTGTTTTAATCAATCACAAATTAATCCCTAGTAGATATTGTGATGTAAAATCGATGTAGATTTGTACCTAAAGTGTCTGCGCAACTGAACAATATGGAAATCATTGAAACATGCGTGATGTTGGTAATATGGAGCTGAGAATTTTATTGCAGTACTGGTACAAGCTGACAGTTATCGGTCACTTCTATGATGGAAGAGATGTGTTTTTTTATTATTAATAATAATAGGCTCGCGTTTGACCACCATCTCACCTGATGGTAAGCGATGATGGGATCGACGATGGAGCACGCTTGCCTAGAAGTAACCTATTCACCCTTGACTTAAAGACCCCTAAGTTGTAGCTATCAGGAAACACAGAATCCGGTAAGGAATTCCACTCCTTGGCTGTACGCATAATAAATGTGTTCTCAATACGGTTTGTTCTCGTATCATCCATACGCGAGCCTACAAAGCAAGTAGGCATCCAACCTTACTTCCCAACAGTAAACTACGATCATAATCTAGTAGCGAATATCGTTCTAATAAACGATATGGGAAACATTACATAAGCTGGGTTTATCGATAGACTTCATGATAGTCAAGGTTCTTACTCCTATTAATAATTGGGAGTACGATTTTCCCAATTCCTACTTTATTCATGTAGATCTGCCTTTTATTCAATGTGTCTTTGACTTTGAAAGTTCTTACATTGGGTAAGTTATTATTGGCGGTGTGAAGATTGATACTGTAGCGATATCTATAAAACCACGTAGAAACTATCCCATATCACACTATCAGACTTTTCTACGCGATTAGAACACATATACAACCGTCCGAAATCACCTATTGGACAGTTGCCCACACCAGACTCAAAAATCATCTGGTCGGAGGACCCTCCCTTTTCAACGGAGGTTTGCGGGACTTTAAACCCTATTCCGCATACCTCTAAAATACTATTTGCGGTTTGAAAAGAAACTAATACTTCATCTAAAATTAAATAGATGTTCTAATATTAGTATTCATAATAATTTAGATTTTTATTTTGCTCTTCTATAAAATAGCCATTATTGACTTACGCAATATTAGAACTTCCCTGACCATTTTTTTCTTGTGTTTTACCGGTTTCGTATTTCTTAGATTCAGTGCGATATGTTTTTGTCTTCCATCTTCTCCTGTTGACTTGTTTCTGAAAATTTATCTCGGCATTCGCTACGTGAAGCAGAGTTTAGTGTAAAATATTCCATGGAGTTTTTTGCACATTCTTCTTCATAGAGATCAAGATCTACGCTTTGGAATGCGCAATTAACTTCATTTTTCTGACTGACCGACTTCTTGTTAACTCAAAAGTGCTTGTAAATGGTATAATTGAAATTAATGCTTTAAGTTTGAATTTGATGACTTACTTAATGCTTCTTACTTAATACATCTTCTGCTTAGGAAAAACAGTCCTTACCGTGTCACAAAACAACGTCACTTTTATTCGTAAACTTTTTCTCGTAATGTGCGTCTTGCCGAAATATTACTTTGTTTTTTTCACAAACCTTTCCATTCATAATACTTAAAGAAGGCCGATCCATTTAACATAGCATGCACTTGCCCCTTTTCATAGAACTCGTATCACACTAATCACACACACTACAAACTAATAATATAAAGGCGAAAGTTTGTGAGTGTGTGTGTGTATGTTACTTCATCACGCAACAACGTGTGAACAGATTGGTGTGAAGTTTGGACGGGTAGACCATATTCTGGAATAGCATATAGGATTTTTTACCACGGAGAACATCCTTGGGATAATTTTCTACTCTCACAAGGGGAATCTGCTGGCAGCAGGAAGTAGGTTATACTGAAGTGCTTAAGAGGGTCCTTTTACACTCGCCTATCGTCAACGACGTCGAGCATGGTTTAAGAGGGTTCTTTTCCAGTCGCCTATCGTCAACATCGAGCATGGTTTAAAGAGGGTCCTTCTCCACTCTCCTATCGTCAACGTCGAGCATGGTTTAAAGAGGTTCCTTCTCCACTCGCCTATCATCAATGTCGAGCATGGTTTAAAGAGGGTCCTTCTCCACTCGCTTATCGTCAACGTCGAGCATGGTTTAAGGAGGGTCCTTCTCCACTCGCCTATCGTCAACGTTGAGCATGGTTTAAGGGGGTCTTTCTCCACTCGCCTATCGTCAATGTCGAGCATGGTTTCAAGAGGGTCCTTCTCCACTCGCCTATCGTCAATGTCGAGCATGGTTTAAAGAGGGTCCTTCTCCACTCGCCTATCGACAACGTTGAGCATGGTTTAAAGAGGGTCCTTCTCCACTCGCCTCTCGTCAACGTTGAGCATGGTTTAAAGAGGGTCCTTCTCCACTCGCCTATCGTCAACGTTGAGCATGATTTAAAGAGGATCCTTCTCCACTCGCCTATCATCAACGTCGAGCATAGTTTCAAGAGGGTCCTTCTCCACTCGCCTATCGTCAACGTTGACCATGGTTTAAAAGCTTATTACTTCATCTAACGCAATCCAACGTGATGTTTGATGAAGAGGCAATGCAAAAAAGAGAGATGACGCCTGAAAACTCTGTTGGCATTCGATAATTCCGTAATTTATTCGAATATTTCACATAACTCGTTCCAGGAAATACGTGTTTTTTTAAACCCTTAAAAGTTTTTCAGAAAAATTGTCGTCATTCGGAATCTCGATTAAATGTGCAAGGTTTCTATTGATGTAATTTTTAATATTTTTAATATATGAGTACAATATGGAGGGTCAAAGTTCACTTAAAATAGCAGATTTTCAGAGGTCTTTACTCGATTAGTTTTACATAAATTTATGTTTTGATTTCTATAGAAGCCTAGATAATATCCAGAAGATAGCTGTGTACCCAAAATATCTAGAGAAAAATGTGTAATAACATCATAATGATGTAAGAGCGGTTGTATAAAAATGTACCTCGAAAAGGACGCTCTTAAATATAAAAATTACTAGCCAGCGGATTTCCCCACGTGAATATAGCAAAGAGAGTATTGTCCCAAGGGGAAATACTTTCGGGAAAAGTATCCTATGTCCTATTCCATGTCCTACCCGTGTGCCATTCAAATCCGTTTGGCCGTTTCAACGTGAAGAAATAACAAACATATACACAAACTTTCGCCTTACAATATTAGTGCGATTTTCTATTATATTATTATCATTATATTATTATTACAAGAATTCGTGTTTCTTCGCTATTTAAAATTCTGAGTATAGGTGGCCAGTGTGTTTTAAAAGATCTTAATATATTATGTGAAATGGCTGATATAATTATATCCTCGTTCGTTTTTATTTTTTTCATATTGTAAGTAAATTATTTATTGTGCCTGGTGTTTAATGCATAATCACAATACCTCTCGTATTTTTGCAGCCCTAGTACGCCTCGGGAGACTGATAATGATTTCCGTATAATATATAGATAGGTATATTTGCATCGCATATATCATATACCATAGCGTTGCATTCTGTAATTAAAAGTCCCATTAAATGACTTATATCTTACTAAGTGACATTTATCAATCTAGTGGTTTCATTATGTTATTGCATTGCAATTTATTGTTTTTAAAAACGTTTTCAAAATGGAGTATACTGTCAATGCGAAACGAATTCTTTACTAATGACTCACTATTTTTTTTTTACTATCTAGCCCTTATTAACACAAAACATATTTTTTTCCAAAATCAACGGGTTAATTTCCTGGCCAGAATTCTAATATATAAAATTCTCGTGTCACAGTATTTGTTATCAAACTCGTCGGTAACGGTTTTACCGACTTTTCTTGTGTATATTTGAAAGGTCTGAGAATACGTCGTAGGCCATTTTTTCTCTCCTACCCCTCCCCCCATTTTTTGCTTTGATAATTTATATGGCAACACAACTTTTGCCGAGTCAGCTAGTAGGGAAAATTTTTTCGTCAATTTCGACCCTGAAACTTTTGAGAATTTTCTCTGTTTCTCATAGTTTTTAGGACTTGGATAGTGGCCTTTTTTTAGGTGGCATCTAATGAGATCGTTTACTGACTAAAACCCACTCCTGTTCGTTCTTTGCCTACGTTCCAGGACCCCGGGATTCTCCTTCGCACAACCCATGGCCCCACTTGGTTTCGACTCTGCTGGGCCCCAACGGTTTTACTGACATCTCCTTGAGGCGTGCGTTGAACACTACGCGCCGTCGACGACTTGGACTCGGTCCGGACATAGCCAAGCCCACTTAGAAAATTCACACTGTCATCATCCTCATCATTTCAACCGAAAACCGTCCACTGTTGGACATAGGCCTCCCACAAATGTCGCGCGTCTCGCATCCATCGGATTCCCGCGACCCTCACCAGGTCATCGGTTCACCTTGTGGGAGGCCTTCCAACGCTGCGTCGTCCGGTACGTGGTCGCCATTCCTGAAACTTTCGTCCCCATTGACCATCTGTTCTGCGAGCAATGTGCCCTGCCCACTGCCACTTAAGTTTGGCGATTCTTCGGGCTATGTCTGTAACCTTGGTTCTCCTGCGGATATCTTCATTTCTGACGCGATCACGCAAGGAAACTCCGAGCATAGCCCAATTACCTATGTTTATCCTATAATACTGCTATCTGTACTGTACAATCTAAAGTGTGGTATCTAGGATAAACCATAATCTAAACTTCAAGTTCTATATTATTATAAAACCAGGTAGTTTATGACGGCAAGTTATAAGAATCTTGTGCAGCGCGCTTCAGTTGCCGACCGAAGCAGCGCAGCGGGGCAACTCGATACCATCGCGTGCGTATCTAGGTTAACGGCTCGCCAGTCGCGCTAAATATTCATTCGGTTTTGAAACGCTATCGGAAACGGTTGCCTTTGCTAATTGTATGTGATTATCGTGAAATTCTCAAAGTATAGTCACAATAAATTGATTAATTCGTGGATGGTTATCATCATAATCACCATCCACAGGCTGACTTCACGCTGCGGGTATTGCATTGGCCTTATGGGCCTTGGTTTTTCTTTTCTTGTACTCTCCACGTTTGTGTGCCAGTCTTATCCAGGTTTTACCTATAACGGCAACCATTTTATTGCGGAACACGGTGTAAAGTTTCACATACTTCGTTCGTTATGATTGTTGACTATCCGTGCCTTCTGCCACATGTAATAATAGAATCAGCCTTTTACATCCCGCAGCAGGTCAAAGGCTCCTTCCCGTGCAGAAGTGGTACCAGCATTAATCACAATGCTTGCTTAAGGCGGTTTGGTGATATAAATCTTACATCAACTATGGATAAGTCTGGGTATAGATCAGTACCTATGTATAGGTCCTTCTATGACGTCTTAAAATCAACATAACCCCGAAGTGTGACCTTTCCGTTCCGTTGTATTCCCTAGGTCGAATAGCACTAACCCTTGAAAATGCTATTCGTCCTATATGTATAGCTAAATCTCCCTCACACTGGAATTAGGATGATTTTAAGACTTCATGGTAGGGGGAAAGGTTTCCACACGAGTTTTTCTTTCACTGATGACAGTAATGTCAATAAACTTAGGACCTAACCGTAAATAAGAGCACCTAAACCTACCTATAGGTACTTGTGCTATAAGACCTTGCTTCATGCCAAATTTCGAGATTCTAGGTCAACGGGAAGTACTCAATGAATTTTGATTCCCTTAGAGTGTTGAAATATACGTTTTTTGCGACAAACGGTCGTTTCTTTTTTTTTCTTTAACTCAGAAGTCAGGTACGGAACCCTAAAAATCATTTTTTTCCTTTACTTTGAAGATAGTATCTACCTGTACTTCCCAAAACATTTTGCAAGACCCGTACATAGTTAAAATTATCCACTTTTACTCAACGCTATCATCCAAAAATAATACGGGTTCATTCAGCAGCGTCAACTTTCTCCAATCTGTTTATGGTTTCTGATTCTATCTTCGAAAACATCGACAAATACCTACAAGTAGACGCTATTTACACAGATTTCGAAAAGGCCTTTGAGCAAGTTAACCTTGAAAATCTATTGAAAAAAATAGCGTACATTGGCATACAGGGAAATTTGCTTCGCTGGTTTTATTCTTAGATTTAAATAGAACATAAAAAGGTTGTAGTGAATGGCTATCATGAGTCTGTGGTTGTAGGATCGGTCGTTGTGGCGACGCTTGGGGGAGGCCTGTTTCCAACAGTGGACGTCTTTCGGCTGAAATGATGATGATGATGAATGGCTATCAGTCTGGATCAGTGCCCATAACCTCCAGTGTTTCACAAAACTCAATTCTGGGACCCTTATTATGTTCATTATTACTTATATTTATAAACGATATCAATAAATGTTGATTAAACACTGGATTTCTCCTGTACACTGATCTATAAATAATATAAGGCGGCAATATTGTACCACCAAAATTAATATTATTAAGTAACATTGTACAACTGTGTCTAAATAAATAAAATAAAACACCCATGTTCCTGTGGCACCAGCTTCTGCAGTTTAAAGTGAGTTTAGTCTTTCAGTAGGTAGCACAAATGTGCAGTGTCGAAGCAACGAAGATAAATAGGCTTCTGTATTAGTCTTCCTAGCCACATAATAGTTTGTGCTGTTGCATATTATTTCTAGTTTTCTAATAAGGAACCCTCATTAGTTGACTTCTTCCTTCAACCTCAGTATCGCCTATTTTCAGAAACACTTTTGTGATGCCTAAATTTGTTACTAAATAAAAGCGTGTAATAGAAGCACTGCCCAATATACTGTATAGATCAGAATGTTGGGCTGTACAAAAGACTGATGAAAAGATTGCATGTAGTGGAGATGAGAATGTTGAGATGGATGTGTGGAGTGATGAATATTAAGTGTGATAAATGAGTATAATAAATGAAGTTTGTTAAAAGTGAGTCATTTGTCTTAGTACATACCAGGGCGGCTGAAAAGTTCGCGGCCTAGGGTACAATTAGCTTATTACTCATATCACTAGTTGCGACACTTAGTAGTATTGTAAAAGCAATCACTAAGTTTGCACTCATAGTTCAATTATATATCGAACAACAAACATCACCATATCAACAGAATCTAGAAATTCTCGGGATTTTGAACACCACGCCGTGATAAAATTTCTCGTAAAGAAGGGAAATACAACGAAATACCTTTTTAAAGAGATGTTATCGATTCTTCAGGATTTTGCGCCTTCGTATACGATGCTGAAAAAATGGGTCCGCCTATTTCAACAAGGACGAGAGAGCTGTGAAGACGACCCTTGCCCGGGCCGCCCTGTCACGGTACTGACCGAAAAAAACGTCCGAAAAGTCGACAAAATGGTTGTGGCCGACAGAAAAAATAATTTGTGACAGATTGCTGAAGAACTGCAGATTAGAAAAGAACGAGTTGGAGAAATTTTACAGGAACATTTGAATATGAGAAAAATAAGCGCGCGCTGGGTACCGAAAATGCTCACACTGCTCGACAAGCAATGTCGACTCGCCAGTTGCAAAGATTTTTTGGAGCTAGTCGGCAATAACAAGGAAGATATTCACCGTAGATGAAACATGGATTCGCCAATATGATTCCGAGTCTAAACCAGAGTCCATGCAATGGGTAAAAAAAGAAGAAAGGTTACCAAAGAAATTCAAGGTGGCAAAGTCGGCGTCCAAGCTAATGGCGACAGTTTTCTGAGAGTGCGAGAATTTTGCTTATCGACTACCTACCCAGGGGAACTATAATGAATGGCCAATTACACCAATTTATTAACTCAGGTTTGAGAGATTATTATTGTACAGGAAGGATGTGGGACAATGACGCGTGGAGTCCTCTTTCTGCAAGACAACGCCCCTGTCCACACCGCACCTGTTGCGAGGCAAGCTCTGAAAGATACGGGGTTCTCAGAGTTTGACCACCCTCCGTATAGCCCAGACCTAGCTCCTAGCGATTGTTTCCTGTTTTGATTTTTGATAATAAATTAAAGTTTCCACTGAGATAATATCAGTTTCTTAATAATAGACACCCATTGAGGGTCCTGCGAGCGAGTTGTATCATAGTTCATAACACATTTTGCTCACCTCATAGCACATTATGCATTGAAGCATTAAAAACCAGTATTAAATATGGATGACTTTAGCTATTTTAATCGCAAATTCCTGGCTAAGGACAGAATTCCTGTACCTATTTAAATTTTTCATACAATTCATATGCATCCAAAATATGCTCCGAATATCCGCGGGCGTGAGGCGTGGGCGTGAGGCGCGGGCGTGAGGCGCGAGTGTGAGGCGCGAGCGTGAGGCGCGAGCCTGAGGCGCGGGCGTGAGGCGCGAGCCTGAGGCGCGAGCCTGAGGCGCGGGCGTGAAGCGCGTGTGTGTCAAAGTCAGCCCGCAGCTGGCTTTGATCTAGCTAGTGTTATTGTATTATTATTGTTTAATTAAGCTGTTGATCCCCGCACGAACGCCGGCTTTCGTGCGCCATTGTCTTACTATTGTGTCTCTAATTACACTACTCAACGAGTTAATAAACATTACCCGTAATTAAGGAATGTTATATAGCGGTTAGTAAATTATCACCTCTTATCTAAGGAAGGAAACTGAATACTAATATCGTTGGTTATAAGTAGGGGATAAAAACAAATTTTCTAAATTATATTACTGCTAAATGTGATTTCTTTTGCATTATTATAATTATCATGAAAGATGATGAATCAATTAAAAATATCTTATAACACACTGGCTATATAAAGCCATTATTTCAATGTTACGGCTAAATAATTTTCAGTTCGAACATAACCATTAAAAAAATATATTTACTTGTACTTAAAATTCTGTAGCTATCGAAATCTACAAATCTCAAATAATATAGAGTCATAAAATTTCGGTTTCTCAACTTTATTAAAAAAAAAAGCATACATACTAACGAAGTTATTTTTTTATTGATATACAAATAGCCGCCTCAGCTTCGCACGGGAGTTAGAAATCTTAGAAATTTTCGGCTTTTCTTTACTGTAATATGGATGTTTTATACATTTAAGCCATCCTTATAATAATAATCCTTTCTTATCAGGCAACTAAGGCCCATAGATCAAATACACAAATAAACTTACAAAATAATAAACTAATACATATGTTTATAAGAAACTATAACAATTACTAAACTATACTATTGCACACGAAGTGACGGCGTCGTGTTCCGCTGCGAGGTCGGTATCCTTCCACGAAATCGTCGATACACGACGCCCTTCGGCCAAAACTCAAATCAAAAACAAAAATCAAATCATTATGTCTATTGGTGAAAACTGCAAGATCCGTTCGGTAGTTTTTGAGTTTATCGTATTTATACAGACAAACGCAGTGAGGGACTTTGTTTTATAATACCCAAGGATTTATATTCAATAATTATGAAAGACGATGTCAGTCAGGACCTCTAAATTTTGCTGTAGCTGATTCACTAAATGTCATTTTTAAACGTGAAATGTACGAAATCGATGTAAATAACTTTTAAACATAAAAATTTTGTGCAACTTGATTATATTACTTAACTCATTGAATGCGGGATGCGCGGATCCACGCGAGACACAATCGCTTTTTAATTGTGTCTCTAATTACGGCATACAAAAGGTTAAGCTTTGTTTCATCGCAATCGGTTGACTATATTGAAAGACACATACTACTACTGCATTAATTAACTGTTAGGCGATATGAAGTTCGCTGGCTCAGCTACAAATTCGCTTGAGCAGTGTTGCACCCGTCCGAGACTTGGGTCCGACATCCATGTTGACAACATAGTGAATAAAGCGTATCGAATGTATGGGTTCTAATGACTTTGTGCGGCCCTCTACGTTCTTATTGTTATATAAAACTTTGGTACGATCCCAGTTAGAATTTTTCTTTCTACGAAAATATTGCTCTAGATTGGAAATGGTAAAAAAAAGTTTATGCGCTCTATGAACTATAAATGCTTTAATTCAAAGGTTCCATATGAGCAGTTACTGAAGCGATACGGTGTTCTAAGTTTGGAGTCCAGGAGGCAGCTACTGAGTGTAATGACACTGCATGGCTTATGTAACAATAAATCCGATTGCATTGAACTTACCAATCAGTTATGTTATAGAGTGTCCAGAACTGTTTTACAACGAGGGGTGCGCGTGCCCCGACTATTTCACACTGGCATGTGCAAAACTAATGCTGGCGTGCGCGCACCTCTTCATCGCCTTGTCGAAACATACAACACTCATTTTATGGAGCTTGACATACTAGCTCTCTTTAACCGGTTGTTTAAAAAAAAGCTATAGATATTTTGTCCAAAAAGCTGTAATAAGAAAAAGATAAATTAAAATAAATTAATTTGAACTGAATTAAATAGAAATTAATCAAATGGAATAACAGTTAATCTGAATTGAGTAGACATTAATTCTAATAAAATAAAATAAATTGTATAAATTAATTTGTAAATTGTATTGTATTGAATTAATATAAATAATATTAAATTAAATTATAATAAATTGTACTGAATTGAATAAAATAAAAATATTTATGTAAATTAAATGGAATTAAGAAAAATTGAATTAAATTATATACTATATTAATTATGATTATAGAAATTAGTTTGTTATACATGAAGCTTTCGCAGAAGGCACTGTACTCTGTAAAGTCTTACCACAGTCCTTCACTTCTTTTATTCAAATGTCAAGATGTGGACATTGGAGTGGGTTACATGTTTGTGCATCTAGTTTTAAGGATTTTTTTGTTTTTTCTCTAGCTTGTAACTTTTTTTTGTCCCCAATAAAAAAAAATATTATTTATGAAACTCACAATATTAAAAAAATAAAAAAAATAAAAAAATAAAAATTACAGTAATATATGGAATTGTCTTAAAAACCACCACCACTGTCCACTATTGGACATAGGCCTCCCCCAAGCGTCGCCACAACGACCAGTCCTATGCGTCTCGCATCCATCGGATTCCCGCGACCCTGACCCATCGGTCCACCTTGTGGGAGGCCTTCCTACGCTGCGATTCATATCGTTAATTAATTATTCCAACATTTGACGAATTGATCACCCCTAATTATGGATAGCTGACTAAATTACCTTGGTTCAAAGATAGGATTCCGAATTTGATCACCCTTTAATAAAATTACATTTTACATTAGTTTGAAAGGGAATTTCCACCGTAATAAAAAAAATATTGATCCAAAAGTATCAAAGTCGTTATTGTTCTATTCTCAGATTTCTATCTTTTACTCGAATCTGAAAATAAACAAATACCCTGTATTTATTGAGTTTCCGAAGTTATTTGTGTTATCTGAGAAAAATATTTAGGTAGGGACTACTTTTGTTACGTAGTCTCTCGTCAAATAACCCCTCTAGCTCTAAGTGAAGCGAGAGGAAAAGTCAGACTTTTACAGACTACAGTTGTTCTATCTCACGATGGCGAGGCGGGTTGGTCTTGGACGTGTGTGTAAGCGCAGTTTGCTACTGTGTGCGTAACCTATTTCCTATGACATCGAGCGTGTGTGCATAAGCTTAAAGGGTTACACAAACAGAAAAAAAAAGTGTACGTTAACCTACACACATTCAAGAGCAATCCGCCTTCGTGAGATAGTACAACAAAGCCAACAAAAGCAAGCAAAGCCAACCAAGAATACTTACTATTCCAACGATTCCGATACAATAATATTATAAGTAGCGCTAAAAAAAATATAATGTTTTTTTTTTATCTGCGCCTCCGCGCCGTGATGGACGCTTCTAAAAATAACTGCGGTCTGTATTTAATTAGATGTCAAGTACAAATTAGTTTCCAACGTCAACAGACTAGGTAAATATATTGGAGGCCACATCTTCAGAGCAAGCCTTGATATCGCTTTTCCTTCGGCAAACATTCACGACTTACCCTGAGCGACAGACAGAAATAAAGTGTAAAAAAATGCACACATACATTGTTGTGGCTTAAATTCACAACAAACGTATTGTTACTACAAACGAAATAGTTATAAAGCACAAAAGGTAGTTGTACCTTTTATGCCTTTTCATTCGAAACTAGTTTATAGCAACGAAACGAGTGAAACGGTGAAACCGCTCCATTATACTCTCACTCGAGCATTTTTCACATTTCACCGTCAAATGCGTGTGCAAACACTTATAAAAGTGGGCATTTCATAAAATCCCCGCCATTTGGCTGCAGATATACTGCGCCAACACCGCACTGCAGAACTGTGCAATTTCGTACTTAAAATAAACTGCTGTAGTTTTAAAATATACGAAAAAAAGCTTAAACTTGGAATATTTGTTCTTGTACAAGATACGTGATTGGCACAACAAGAAGTTCGTACCTACTTGACTGTTTAGCATATAAGCATAGCATAATCAGCCTTTAAATGTTCCCACTCCTGGGACTCGGGCCTCCTCTTTAGAAGAGGGAATGGGCCGTAATCCACCACGCGGGCCCAGTGCGGGTTGGTAGATGTCACATGTTTTCGAATTTTTTGGTTCTAGGACATGCCGGTTTCCTCACGATGTTTTCCTTCACCGATTTGAGAGCAGTGGTGATGAAATAAATTACACAAAGTAATGCGCCTGGCTGGGTTTGAACCCGCGACCTACAACTCGTAATTCGGGGCCGTAACCACTCGGCCACCACTGTTCCATATTGACTGTTTATGTATGAATAATAGATATACTGTAGCTGGATATGGCTACGTGACTTTCCATAATGAAAATCAAAGCTCTGTTGAGTTTCAGCTTCAAACCTAGAATATGTACGTTATTGTATTAGAAATCATACTGCTATCATGCTTGTTAAAGTCATGTTTTTATATCGGATGATCATTTCATAAGGAATAACAAAATATTATCAGCCGTTTGCCTTAGTGCGAACTGTATAAAGTGTGTAAGCTATTTAACACCATATTGTCAACTACAGAGTGCAACATGAAAAATGTTATCTGCAATTTTACGATGATACTTTACTAAGTTGTAGTAAGTACACCCAAAACCGTAACAAACTAGAACTCAGACCACCCAGAACCAATTACGGGAAGAAAAATATTTTATACGAGGGAGCGGTGCTAAATAATAAATTACCAGATGATAAGATTAATGTAAAAAGTACAAATATCTTTAAAAAAAATGTTAAAAGTTTATGCGTCTAAAATTTTATAGCAAAACATTTGTACCTACTTAAATTCTTTAGAACCTTATATATGTGTAATTTTCATTATTTTCTATCTAAAATCGACTCACGGTGTCACGATGTGCTTTATAATAACTGCATGATTTATTTATAATCTCATATTTAAGTGAACTATTTGTGTTCTTTATGAGAATAAATATTTTTAAACCGAAGTTACTGCAATTATCAATTCCATAACATATCATTTTTTTACACCTATCACCTGTTTGCTTTTTTAACAAATGAGAAAAAGGAGTTTGCACGATGTATATATCCCAGTCTTTGGTTACTGTTGAGCTTATATTGGTTAAAGCATGATATTATATATGCTTCTTCGATAAATAGGCTTTCCGACACTATAATATTTTTTCAATTCGAACCGAACGTTCTTGAAACAGATAAATTATATTTAAGTTATATTATTTGTTTTAAATGGGCACACAAATCTTTTTTTGGACTGTTTTATAAATAAGAATTCGCAACATTTAATTTTACGCACAACAATTTTTGAATTTTTAGGGTATATTTTCTGTTTTCAAGCATATGGCACTTATGGGCTGCAGCTGAAAATCAGCGTCAGGTGGTAGCCTTGTGTTACCATTTGGCATTATGCTGAGCTGAAGCCCTTTTGGCATTACTCAGTGTACATATTTTTTGTTTAATTTTAAGGTATATCCGTTTTCGTAATGCAATTTTCTTTCTTTTTTCTTTCATTTGCTTGAGCTTTATAATATTATAAGTACAGTGCAATGCGCCACCGGTACATGGTGGACATTCCACCTATACGCACAAAACGTTTTGAGAACACATTCATTGTGCGTACAGGCTACAGCTAAGGAGTGGAATTCCTTGCCGGAATCTGTGTTTCCTGATGGCTACAACCCGGGAATCATTAAGTCAAAAGTGAATAGGTTGCTTCTAGGTAAGCGCGTTCCATCGTTGACCGCATCGCCGCTTTCCATCAGGTGACATAGCGGTCAAGCGCGAACCTATCAAGAATGAACGCGCACTCCTGAAAAGTAGCTGATTTGTATATGACTCTTTTTACTATGCTCTTGACGAGTCACATCATCATCATCTTCCTGCCCTTGTCCCGTGTTATTTGGGGTCGGCGCAACACGTTTTTTTCATCCATTCTGCCCTGTCACTCGTCATGCTATCACTAACTTCCTTTTCTTTCATATCACTCTTCACACAATCCATCCATCTTTTCTTTGGTCTCCGTCTCCCTCTCCATCCATCCACATATAAACTCATAACTCTTTTAGTAACATGCGTTTCATCCCTTCTCTTTCCTCCCTTGACGAATCACATAGTCGTTAGAATATCTAAAGTTCCTTGACCTCCCAAATGGTTTTCTTACGTTACCTTGAATCCGGGACTATCAACAAAACTTTCTTCAATCTCATTATATTACGAAAGCAACCACCAACATTCCACCAACATCTTGCCTAACAAATAGCTTTACTATCCGCACGACACAACATACTCACATTAATCACAGTCTAGTGATATTACTAACATTCCAAAACATACGACCGTTCCAGACCACAATATGAGAGGTCACACAATGGGAAATGTTGCCAGCAATGTGGGACACATCCAGTGTTAGTTGATCTGCGCGGTGATTTAGCAATATATTGTTGCTAGATTTAAAAGTTGAAGTTCAAAGGGTTTACATTTGGTAGCACGTTTTAATGTTTTACGTTGTTAGTTAAAACGAATCATTTTTAAAACTAATATTATTGAGGGGTAAAATTATTTGGGTATTTGAATAAGTTTGCTTTTTTATTTATTTTTTTCTATTGATAGTGAAAACCAGTGCTAAACTGCGATCCTACCTGATGGATATTGAATGTGAAATAGTAAAGTACATACAAACTATCGGCTTTTAGAAAATTTGTGTTAATATACTTGCTATGTTATGAAAAATCTGTGTATTCAAAATATTAAGATAGAATTTATATTTTTTGACGTCGACTGACATCGAGACTTTTCATTAAGAACATTCTATGCGACAATTTCACCGTAGGCGCGGGCTTGCGGACGGCGAGCAATGGGTAGCTCGCAGTCCGACCGTCCAGTAACCGTCCGGACCAAGCCCAAGTCGTCGACGGCGCGTACTGTTCCACGCGCGCCTCAAGGAGATGTCAGCAAAACGTAGGGGCCCAGCAGGGTCGAAGGCTACTGGGGACAAGCCGGATCTGCTTCTGAAAGGAAGTCTCGGCTCTGATATGCAAAGAAAGGGCATAGAAGGAACAGGAGTCTTCTTTGCCTGAAAGGCAAAGAAGGAACAGGAGTGGGTTTTTAGTCAGTAAAAGTCTGACACACCCTCCTGCGCCGCCCAAGAGCGGGGGATATCATTGGATGATTTTCCCAAGCCGCGGCCGGTGGCCGGAAATCGGGATCGGGATCCCAGCGGCTAGGGCGTGAGGGCCGCGCCCTCGCGCGTGCACGTGCGGCCTCCTCCTTTGCTAAAATTACTGCTTCGCAGAAGGAGGCGACCGCCTGCCACTCCTCCTTGCTTTGGACCATGGCCTATACTAAAGCCCGGCACGAAAGATCGATGCCGAAGATCTCCCCCACGAGGACACGGCGGTGCTCTGCCCAAGCGGGGCACACTTCTACCATGTGCTCCACCGTGTCCTCCGCCCGGGCGGTCCTCACAGTGGTGACACCCGGGCGTTGCTTCCGCACGAATCCGGTGCAGGAACTTCCCGAACTGACCATGTTCGGTGAGAACCTGCGTCATGCGGAAGGTGAGGACGCCGTGAGATCTTTCCAGCCACCCTTCAAAGAGGGGACTTACCGCCATAATTATGGCGTGCCCAGGACTGGGTTGCGATAGTCGCTGTCGCAATTCCACCATGAGATCCTGCCGGAAAAACTGTGGCTTACGATGTTCTTCCTGACAAGAGTCGACATAATATTTCTATTCCTGTTCGCCACTTTTACCTTGTTGTTATTTAATAGAGTGCATCGCTTCAATCTCATATAAAATGTATCGGTTTTTGATCGAGCTGAAGCTCATAAATATCTGACTTAGCATACATAGTAGTCTTTTCTTGCGACAAATATATTCTCATGTAACCTTCTTCTTTACATTTCAATGTAATTTGTCGATGATTTTTTTTTGTGGTGGGCTATCGTCCAATATCTACTCACGCTTAACGATGGAGTGAGAGGGCCTGTCAAACGTTTACAGACACCCACCCACTTGTATCCTTCAATTGCCCTTTGCGTCATAGGACCACGATTTTCCTTTCAGAAATTTCCCCTGGCCCTACCGGGCATCGGTCCCCTACGGTTTTGCTGGCGTCTCTTTGAGGATTACGACTCAGTCTCGGCCGGACAGCGAGCTCCCATTGCTTGTCGTTTGCAAGTTTGCACCTATTGTGGTTGGGAATCACCCTGCGACACCCGCCACCCGGGGTGTCATCTGTCGCAGCGGCTAGGGTATGAATATGTCTATTCTCTCACGCCAAATGCATCGAGAGGTCGCAGCCGCCGATCGCCTTATTTTATTTCAACGCCTTGTTTTAATTTTTTTGTAATTTTATTTTTGTTAGCTTTATTTGTTCAAATTCTTGTTTTGCATGCTGTGGTCTCCTGCAAGACAAATATAGTGTAAATTTTTTGTTGTAGTTTCTAAAAAAATAAATGAGTTTCAGCCACTGATTTGTCATGTAGCACACCACGTGACCAACCGCTATGTCAATCCCTCATTTTTAAGAGTCACCTCTCATACCTTTATCCATTACCCATCTGTCTTCACCCATCTCACCTCATCTTATCATCATTTCAACTGAAAGACGTCCACTGTCACTGTCTGTTCACAGATCTCCCCGAAGCTTCGTCATAACGACCCGTCCTATGCGTCTTGCATCCATCGGATTCCCGCGACCCTCACCAGGTTATCGGCCCACCTTGTGGGAAGCCTTCCACTTTTGGCCCCATCGACCATCTGTTCTGCGAGCAATGTGCCCTGCCCACTGGCACTTAAGTTTGGCGATTTTTCGGGCTATATCGGTAACTTACCTCACCTACATAAACACATATCGTTTCATAACTAATACATCATAGTACTAGTATTGTACAGTACATAATACATAGTTATTATTATTATATAACTAATACATCGTAATTGTTACACAGCTTGAACATGTTCTGTCTTAATGAAAATTAACAGTCTATAGTCAGCCGAGTCAGGGCGCTTTCAATTTATGCGTTTTTTGACGGTCGGGTACCGTAGTGGTGCGTTAATCATACTGCGCACGGACGATCGTTTTCTTTTTTCGTACGCAAACGCTTGACAAGTTGTCAAGCGTTTGATTTTCAACAAGAGCATTAACACTAATGTCTCTACGTCAGATTCCATGGCTTGACTGATGTCGCGTCACATGTATACAAACGCACGGCAGTCATTATACGCTTTCAATTTAGGCGTTTGGTCTCAGACTGCTACCGTACGGCAACGGGCCAGTTGCAGGATATAACTAGCGGCATGGTAAACGTGCGGCAATAGTTTCATTTCTTACTAAGATTATTTCTGCGCCATTCGTATAAAACAGAACATTAGAAAGTTAAAACAATCATCTAAAGGAAACGATGCAATCAATCAAAGGCAACATTCATCAAGAAAACAGCAGTTTTACCTTTTGTTCAGGTACTATAAAAAGCATAAAGTATACAACACATCGGCAATGGTCGTAAAATGAGCCAGGCTAAGCTGTTCGAACATTGCCGTGACTATTAATCAATGTAGACGATAAAAAAGCCATAGGTTTCTTTAGCTCACGCTACTTTGCCGAAGTTGTTGACGAGCCGCGGATTTACTTAAATATTTTTTGGGTTCCGTACCCAAAAGGTAAAAACGGGACCCTATTACTATCATTCCGCCGTACATCAGCCCCCCTAGCCAAGTTACAATCGTTTCGTTCGCGCCGAACGCCTCGAGTAGGCCACGCCTCCGATTCCTTTGTTCTGACCACGTGACTGAGCGTTGAGATGACGTCAGAACAAAGGAATCGGAGGCGTGGCCTACTCGTGGCGTTCGGCGCGAACGATACGATTGTAACTTGGCTAGGGGGGCTGTCTGTCACCAGGCTGTATCTCACGAACTGTGATAGCTAGACAGTTGACATTTTCACAGATGATGTATTTCTGTTGCCGCTATAACATCATGTACTAAAAAAACAGAATTTAATAATACTAAAATAAAATAATAATTGAATAATAAATATTTAAATGGGGCTCCCATACAACGTGATTTTTTTTTGTCGTTTTTTGCTACGGAAAGTACAGAACCCTTCGTGCACGAATTTGACTCGTTCTTGGCCGGTTTTTTTAGATGCTATCTAGCTATAAATTGGCCGGTTTTTTTATAAATAGCATTTAAAAAAACCGGCTGTCATAGTAGAGCCGATGCGTCATTTTGGCGAAAATATTGCTTGGGAATCCTTAACTGTCGATTTGATGTGTGTGTGTAGGTATGTTTGTTACATCTTCACGCTCAAATGGCTGAACAGATTTAGATGAAATTTGGCACACAGGTACGTTGACGATTTTGGAACCACAGACATAAGCTATTTTTCCCATAAAAGTCATACAGTAATATCATATACACAACTTGATGCCAACGTAATATGTGCTGACTTTTTGACTTCATCGACATGAAGTCTCGGCATGAACTTCCTATATTCCTCGTCACATTTTCAATGCACCTCAAGACAATATTTCCAGTCCGATCCGTAGCGGATTGCTACGAGATAATCCCCGCCTCCACGCTACGTGCGTCACTGCTACGAAGTTGCTACGCAGCGTCTACGCGTCTACCCGCGTAGCAGACTATCTTTAGTTGGTTTTATTGTGATTGGAAAGGGAGATTACTTCTTTCTTGGGCACAATTTGTATGCGGACGTGGTCACATTTTTATCTGCTTTAGGACTTACTGAAGTAATTCAATAGAGTGTTTAACTGAAGTAAAAACTTAAACTTTCAGCAGTTTTTAATAACACTTTTTTCATAGCATTTCACAGTGGGTAAATTTATTTATTTTTAACGTAATATAATGTAAAATCATGCCTGTTTTCCTGACAAGTACGTACCTAATAGGACACCAATAATTCGCCGGTTTTATGGGAAACTAGCTTCTGCTAACTGGCTTCGTTCGTGTGAAAGAGAATGGTACCAAGGAAATATACACCCAGGATATTTTTCTAAGGTGGGAAATCATCCAATGATAGTGTCAGACTTTTACTGACTAAAGCCAAATCTATACAATATTAGTTTTAGTATACGCGAAACCCGAAACACGTGTCTAGTATATTTATGCAAAGAATCTATGTTTAAAATTTCACAACTGTATCATGAAAACCCACAAAGTTATAAGCTTGTTATGTTACCTGGTTGTGCGTACAAATACATGGTCACCGGACCATCCGGGCGACTGAGGGGTTGTTTTGCTCCCGTACCCAGCTGTGCGCTGGCGCATAATGCTCGTTAAGAGCTGCCGTGACCTGTATTGTACTTAGTATCGGTGGTGTTCAATTTGTGACCTTTTTTAAATATTTTTGGGGAAAAACATAACATGGTGTAAAGATTATTGGAATCGATTCAGTTATTGATTCTGAACAAACTATATTCAGGTTTCGGATATATACTAAAAATATTGTTATGTGTGTGTGTGTGTGTTTGTTGTGTGTGTTGTTATGCTATATTATATCTATGTATTGTCTAGTATATAATTTTAATCTAATATTTACTTTATTAATTTGCAGTACACCACAGACTACCCCCTTTTTCTATTTCAAGTTCTTACAGTCCATCCTAAGGTTGTCTGGTAGATATCGCTGTCAGCGATAAGACCGCCTTTGTACCCATAGATTTAAGTTACCTAGTGTAAAAGTTTTGTTACTATTTTGGTGTACAATAAAGTTTATTCTATTCTATTCTATTCTAATCTAATGTCGTTTAGTTCCTCCGTTTTAGTACCACGGGTAGAACGTGTCCTTATACTTACTACGGGGAATATGATCCCTTGGGACAATTTTCTACTTTTACATCTGCGAAGCCACTGACAGCAGCTAGCTTTATAATAATTATGGCGATGACCTGCCTTCAATTTTCCTCACAGGTGCTAGTGCAGGAGAAGTCATCAGATAACTTGACTTGACTGATAAAAATAACCCGAGTGTTCCGTTCAGCCATTCGAGCGTAAAGAAGAAACGAACATACACTCACAAACTTTCACATTTCTAATATTATTATGATATTTTAGTATAGCATAATCAGCCTTTTAATGTTTCCACTGCGGGGACTCAGGCCTCCTCTCTAGGAGAGGGAATGGGCCGTAATCCACCACGCAAGCCCAGTGCGGGTACCAACCCACATTCACCAGAATGTCGCATGTCTTTGATTTTTGGTTCTAGGACATGCCGGTTTCCTCACGATGTTTTCCTTCACCGTTTTGAGAGCAATGGTTATGAAATAAATTACACAAAGTATTGCGCCTGGCTGGGTTTGAACCCGCGACCTACAACTCGTAAGTCGGGGCCGTTACCACTCGGCCATCACTGCTCTCGTATGATATTTTGAGTTCCCTAAATTTAAAAAAATAATGAAAGCATCTACCACAGTTTAGTCTTTTTTAACCCTAAGTTTTACTGGTATAGAATCCCTTTTTACATCAAGTCCTATACACCACTACTGTACATGAAGTTTCAATAAAGAAATACTACTTCTTCAAATACATTAAATAAAGAAGAACAATCTACCGTTTCAGCTTAAACCCTAGCCCCCCACCTTCTCCCCAAGCCTGTCTAATTCAATCCCGGGCTATATACCTGCTCTAACTACGTCTCACTAATTGGAGAGAATCTTAAAGAAAACGTTTCTTTGCCCCGGCACCGCTTGAGAATATAAAATGTTTGGTTCGCACCTGGCCGTCGGGCGAGGGGAGGTCAGGTACTGGACAGTGAAGGGTAGTTTGTAAGTTATGTTGTTGCACAAAATAGATAGGTACAGAAGTCAATCTCATGTATGTACTTCACTTTTCATACCTGTGCTCGGAGATCGCACTAGGGTCAGCGCGTGGCGCCGAACTGTCTGAGTGCGACCGGGCGCGGTGATAAATGCCTACCTAATCTGAATTGTAAAAATATTACATGGCCAAAAAGCCATCTTCTCTTTCTCGGCGCGGAGCCTGTTCTGTGTTACGTTAAAACAAACCATCAAAATACAACTTACCTCTCTGAAACAACTGGTAGCCACTATCTCATCTGATGGTAAGCGGTGACGTGGTCTACGATGGAGCACGCTTGCCTAGAAATAACCTATTCACTCTTGACTTAAAGACCCCTAGTTTTTTGCTATCAGGAAACACAGACTACGGCAGGGAATTCCACTCCTTAGCTGTACGTACAATAAACGTACAACGTAAAATAAATGTGTTCCCAAAACGTGTTGTACGTAATTACATAAATAATGTCATATATACAATTAAATTAAATATATATGAAATAAAACACATTTATACACCAAATTAGACACAATATTTAATACACACAGTCAAACAATACAAAGAGAAGCTCTTACATGAAGCTGCATCCATCTCTGTATCAGGAAATGAACCCTCCACTTGGACAACACCCTCAGAAAACGGTATAATCGAATGTTATGAAAATGTCTAAAGATAAATTGTGTGCAATAATTAAAAATCAACTAGTATTAATAGCACGGTTTAGAGTTATGCAGAAAAGAGTGTAAATTCCCGCAAACCTCAATTGAAAAGGGAGGGTCCTCCGATCAGACGAGTGTTGTGTCTGGTCCGGGCTACTGCGATGCAGGCTAGTTCCTACGTGGTGATATAGATGTCACTACAACGGTTTTGATATCTATTGAAATGTTAACTCAAAGATAATAAATAACCCAGGGTTGAAAGAAGAATTGAAGGAAGGGTTCTCCTTTCTACCATTGGACAACCCGACGTACGGCGAGTATCCACCCTAACGTTGTTGAAACTTCAACGGCCTGGACTAAGCGTTTCGCTTCGTCGTTTATACCACGTACAGGACTGGAACAATTTGCCTGCTGCGGTCTTCCTGTCCAACTATAATTTAGGTGTCTTCAAGGCTAGAGTGAATAGGCCCTTAATATACTAGTGTGCCTGACCATCAATGATTGCATCACTGCTTACCATCAGGTGGGATCGCAGTCAAGCACTGGTTTATATCCATTTAAAAAAAAGACATGGTGGGTTTTAGTTATTTACAGTCTGACACTCCCTCTCGCTCTACGCAGAGCGTGAGGAGTTCTTTGAAAAATTAATTATAAGATTTTTCCGGGTTTCATTGGTATCCAGACCTGTTTCGACGTAATATCGTTGTATGTACTCGTAAGCTTAGGGAGTTTTTTCCGGATCATGTGGGTTTGGGTTATCTACTTTATTACTTATGTACATAATGTATCATTCTCTTGCCTTTAACCCAATATATTTGAGTCACTGGACTCACACACTGATATTTTCTCCACTCTATTAGTCGTATCTACGTAAGTACACATTACACTACATCACATCACATTTTATAAAGGTGAAATATTGTATGTGTTTGCGTATATTAGTTACACCTTCACGTTCAAACGGCCGCACCTGTATGAAAGGTGAACGAAACTTTTGCCATAGATAGCTGGCATGATTTTTTTTTCTTTTCGCCAATAGTGAAACCTAGGCCATATTTTAAAGGACTGCATGGGAAATCAATAGCAAAAAGAATTATGTTTACCAACCGTAACCGAACGAAGTTAGAGACTACTTGGTAGATCGCTATTGTTTTTTATCAGGCGTTATTTTTTTTAAATAAAAATACTCCGTATCTGACATTTTAAGTTTCCCATTGTTAAAAATAATACACGCTTTCTTTAATGAGTTATTCTGCGTCCCTCGCTTCCGCATTTATCGCCGGGTGTGGTAGGGAGGCGTCTAGTATTGCAAAGAACTCGAGTCCTCAAGTCGTCTTAATTATAATACAAAAAAAATAGGTAACGCCTGTCAAACAAGTAAAAGCAATGCTTCGCACTGATCATAGACTTTCATCTTGAGACACCGTGGTATATTAGACGAGAATATACCGCGCAGCTTCGCGAATGCTACGCAGCCGAGTCGAATTCGACAATTTCCTGTATAATTAATGTGAAATATCTATTATCCTCAAGTTAATCGTAGTAATGGTTGTGCGTATAACAATACAAGCAGTTAAAACTAATTAACACCGGTCTCGCGTGTCGCCTGATCGAACAAGATTAATAATTGTTATGTACTACTTTATTTCACGCCTACATTTGTTATTGTAACGCATTCGTTTTTAATTTATTTATTATGAAGAGGAAACACCTTGAGGTTTGTTAACGAGCAATGGAGCGCAGCATTCTGGGTGTTAAAAGAGCGGACAGAATGAGGAACACCACATTGCGCTTAAAGACGGGAATCATAGATATAAGGAAAAAGTCTGCCAGGCTAAAATGGGATTGAGTGGGTCACATCAGCTGAATGCACACTGACCGCTGGACTAGAATCTTCACAATCGACGCCGCCGAGGACGCCCTGAGAGGCGAGAAGACCTAGAAGCCTACCACAAGGGCTTTTTCTAGGTGGTTCGAGACAAGAATACCTGGAGGAAGTCCAATTTTAATTTAGGTGTCTTCAAGGCTTCACTAATTTATTAAGAGTCAATAAATTAGTGCGCTTCATCATCAACGATTGCATCACTGCTTACCATCTGGAGGGATCGTAGTTAAGTCCTAGTTTATATCATTTAACCTTTCGAATACCTACCGTAATTAGAAACACAATAGAAAGACAATGAGTGTGTGTGTGACCACACTTTAAGGGCTGTAGTTTTTAGTATATTTGTTTACAAATCCCAGATTTGTTCTACAATTGTTTTGAGTCTACTACTAAATCCTATGATTTTTATTTTGCGAAATATCAGTGTGGTCCCTCATGTAACATGCACATAGACGTAGGTATGGTAGAAATAGTAGTTTCCTGGTCGATCAACCGAAAAAAGCTCTGCTACAAACAAAGATATAAACATACTTGAACCCAAAACTTTATGCTCGAAACTTACATACTAACGCAATCTCCCAGTTCGCAAGACTTCGTTTCCAATAGCATTCCAATACTACATTTTATATGGATCTATGAACAGTCGGGACACGTGCATTGTGTCGAGCACATAGAGGAAACGACACATGCCTGTTCTATGGCAAGTAATATCCGGAGAAGGCACTCCTTCCTACACTGTCGTCTTATGCATAGTTAATTTCCCTGTTTTCATAGGCTTAGTATGAAAAGCGATACCGATTTATTATAAAAACAAGTGCGAGTCGGACTCGCGCACTGAGGGTTCCGTACAAACTTACTTTTGAAAAAAGTTAGATTCCCGAATTGAGTTACGAAGATTTTTCCGAATCGCAAAAAAAGTTTTTTTGTTGTGACGTAACTACAAATTTACAGTTTTCAGATGTTTTCCTATATTTGTGCTATGAGACCTTGCTTCATGCCAAATTTCAGGATTCTAGGTCCCTTTGATTCCCTTGAGAGTGTCGAAATACACGAATTTTGACATAAAGTGCCGTATCTTTCTTTTTCGTTAACTCAGAAATTTGATTTTTACACAGCTTCGAGGGACAGCAGACTTGAGTATATGGTTTTAATTTCAACTCGATACCTCCACGCGTTTCTGTTTTGAGATAAAGGGTCTTGACAGACAGACGGACAACAAAGTGATCCTATAAGGGTTCCGTTTTTTCCTTTTGAGGTACGGAACCCTAAAAATATGCAATATATACAGACCCTAATTTACAAAATTTCAGCGGACTCTCGATTGTCTGTTCTTGACAGAATACTCAGGAAAGGGTGGCCGGATTGTGCAAAAATGTCACCGCGACCCTGAAACACAAAGGGCAACTGAAGGAAGACGATTTAGTCAATAAAAGTCAGACACGGGATCTCGCTCTACCCAGAAGGGGACAAAATTATTTGCTGATTTCTCTGCCTCAAAAAAAGTTAAGAATTGTGTTAAAAACACTCAATCGTGAGACCATCATACTTATCACAATAATATTATATGTATAGAGGAACGTTTGTGAGTGTCTATGTTTGTATGTTTGTTACTTTTTCACGCTCGAACGGCTGAATGGATCTGAATTAGCACACGAATAGACCATGTTCTGGAATAGCACATAGTGTACTTTTTGTGTTCTAGAACCAAAAATTCGAAGACATATGACATTCACCAACCCGCACTGGGCCCGCGTGGTGGATTACGGCCCATTCCCTCTCCTAGAGAGAAGAGCCCTGAGTCCCAGCTGTGGAAACATTAAAAGGCTGATTATGCTTATTTATGTACTTTTTATCCCGGGAGTATGTTTCCTTTTGATAATTTTCTAATATCACAATGCGGGTGTGTTATTCGCCATATCTATTTTATTGTAGTCACAATCTTGGCTTGCCTGCTTGTCCAGCGGTTAAAGGCCCTGACTACTATTATTTTTTGGCAACTAAGACCCGTAGATATATATCTATAATATGTATTTATTTAGAAATATATAAGTATGTTTATCAGTTGTCCAGTACTCATAGCCCAAGCTCTGCTTAGTTTGGGACTAGATGGCGTTATGTGAAAGTAACCTTGATTCTCCTGCGGATATCTTCATTCCTGATTCGATCACGCAAGGAAACTCCGAGCATAGCCCTTTCCATTGCCCTTTGGGTGACTTTAAGTCTTCTGATGAGAATCGAAGAATCGCCAAACTTAAGTGGCAATAGGCAGGGTACATTGCTCGCAGAACGGATGGCCATTGGGGCCGAAAGGTTCTGGAATGGCGACCTCGCACCGGAAGACGTAGCGTTGGAAGGCCTCTTACAAGGTGGACCGATGACCTGGTAAGGGTTGTGGGAATCCGATGGATGCGAGACGCACAGGACCGTTCATTGTGGGGACACTTGGGTGAGGCCTATGTCCAACAGTGGACGTCTTTCGGCTGAAATGATGACGATGATGATTATTTATTTAATCATCTTCCAAGTTACTACAGCGCATCAAAACATCACCCTTCATCCGTACTAATTTGCACAGATTCCCGATTCAATTTTTTTTTTCAGATTCAGATTTTGAGAGATTTTTTTGGTTAGTGTAAAAGTTTTGTTACTAATTTGGTGTACAATAAAGTTTATTCTATTCTATTCTATTCTATTCCCCGCGACAAGTCTATGAAAAAATTAGTCGTGGCATCATCCATTCAATCCTAGGCGCTATTTCGCAAGCTCCACTTTATCTAACAAAGCGTATCGTCCGCCGACCAATGAATTCACCTCCGTCATCCACAAAGTGGCGACCGCTAGCCACGTTGACCGGCCGCCGTCAACGCTTGACTGAAGTCGCTCGGCCGGGGATGACGTGACGTCAGCTTCACCGCACCCTTGTTGGATGGATTGTGTTTATTAGTGATTGAATTGTAAGCTGACGGTATAAGGTGTTATTGATTGTGACGATACCACTGACTGTATCGCTTTTGGTAATAGGACCTCTGTTCTTAGGTTCTGTTACTCTTCAGCTCCTAATTGCGATTTGTTATATAGTACAATGTAGAATTTTTCTACATCATCAATTTTTTACACATCGCATATCCTTAAAGTTGTATGTTATATAAAACTCGGTTACTGAATCGAGCAGCTATTTTTAAAATAGGTAGTTTTTTTTATATATAAAGATAATTTCAATATATTTGCACAATAAAAACACTTTACTAATTAAAATTACAAATAAACAATAACTCCTATCTAAAGTATGGCGTCAAAAAATTCCTCTGAAAAATTTCTCATCGCTGTCGACTGGAAGTGTGCCCAAAAGGCTGGCGGCATTGCCACGTTGTATGGCAATGCTTAATCTCTGACCGAGATAAAAGCCAGCCCTTGGGTCACGCGAAATGTCAACTAGCCGTTTGGATAATTCTTTAAAAAGCGCGTGAGCACTCGGACCCCACGGCCAAAGAGTCTCAACACCAAACGGCTCAAAAATATAATTGGCGACGAGCTTGTTATATTTTCACCGCTTGAGGTTCTCCGCAGCTGCAGCGGCAGCACCAGCACAGCACGAAGAGCTAGGTAGTTTTTATCCTTAAATAATCAAGAATTATTTTACGTTAAAAAATTACCTATTTTGATAAATTCTTGATTGCGTCACTAGCGTGTTTGTGTGCGCGTGCGTTGTTACCAATACCGATGCGCTACCAACGTATTAAGTCAATTCTCGTATTATTTGCCTGCAATTAACCTTTTGAGTGCGTAATTAGAGACACAATAGAAAGACAATGGCGCGTGAACGCCGGCGTTAATGCGGGGATCAACAGCTTAAGATAACCAATTTCTTAAAAAACACTACCTAAATACATTTAAGGCCCTTGCATCCGTTTAGTGCCATAAAACAGTGACTTTCTGAAGCCTATTCCTCGGTAACAGCTGGATTCCAATTTGAAAAAAAAAAAAGAATATTTATTATAGATTCTTATCAACTTACGATGTTTTTGTATGACTAATACTTTGGCCAAAAAAAAAATTAACAACATGATATTTTTTCGCTTGTTTTCCAGACTTCTTTCAAACGGCTTTGATCTGTAAAAGTATGTTTACACAAAAAAATGCTGGTTAAGTGTTCTTCAGAATATACATAGCATATGTAGGTAAATCAATCCATATTTCGCAAAGGAAATGGTTTTAAAGGTCAGCGGGGCTCTATGCGGGCGCAGACAGTAGTACGAGTATGTGTGCATTTAACTCCGGTCAGATGTTCAAGGACTATAAGCCATAAGTAAAAAAGTGATTTTATTTTTTCTAGCTCAAGCACTGCGATCCCACCTGATGGTAAGCAGTGATGCAATCATTGATGGCGAAGAGCACTGAGCCTATTCACTCTAGCTTTGACGACAACGAAAACCGCAGCTCGCAAATTGTTCCTTCGATGGTTGAGTTATTTTAATTATGATTGTAATTTAATTTTCTATTTGGGGAGTAAGGGTGTACCTTCCTCTTTGAGGCGTGGCTAGAAAGACCTCACGGCGTCCTCACCTTCCGCATTACACAGGTTCCCACCAAACATGGTCAGTTCGAGAAGTTCCTGTACCGGATTCGTGCGGAAGTAACGCCCGGGTGTCACCACTATGTGGACCGCTTGAAGGACACAGTGGAGCACACAGTAGACGTGTGCCCCGCTTGGGCAGAAGACCGCCGTGTCCTCGTGGGGGCGATCGGCGGCAACGACCTCTCGTGCCGGGCCTTGGTACAGGCTATGGTCCGAAGCGGGGAGGAATAGCAAGCGGTCGCCTGCTTATGCGAAGCAGTAATGTTAGCAAAGGAGGAGCCCGCACGCGCACGCGCTAGGGAGCGGCCCTCACGCCCCAGCCGCCGGGATCACGATCCCGATTTCCGGCCACCGTAAGTGGCTGGCGGTTAGCTCGCCGTCCGACCGGCCGGTAACCGTCCGGACTGAGCCTTAAGTCGTCGACGGCGCGTACTTGTTCCACACGCACCTCAAGGAGATGTCAGCAAACCATAGGGGCTCAGCAGGGTCAAGGGTTTGTTTCTGAAAGGAAAACTCGGCCCTGGGACGAAGGAAAACAAAAATGGAACAGGAGTGGGTTTTTAGTCAGTAAAAATCTGACACGCCCTCGCGCTCCGCCCAAGGCGTGATATGTCATTGGATGACTTTCTCACCTACAAAAAAGGACTATTGGTCTTGTATATGTGAATTACACACGATCCAGAAGTCATTCCTAGTGTGGGGCAAAGTTTTATTTTTATTTGGAGTTGGATAAAGCTACCTTTGTCATAAAAAAAAAAAACCTACGTTTAAAAAAATGGTGAAGGAGCATTATCTTTCACTTTGATTTTTTCTTCTCCTGGCTCAATTATATATTTAATATTTATTAGTATTTTTTTTTTCTTATATTGTATGTATGTATTTATGTTATTCTGTCTTATTAGTATTTTTCTGATGTTGTACACTGACAGCCCTAAATCCATCTCCTCTTTCAGTCCATCCAAAGGTTGTCTGTAAGAAATTGCCCTGTGCGATAAGACCGCCCATTGTACACTTATTTTTAATTATGTGTGTCCTTATTTTGGTTTATGTGGTGTACAATAAAGAATATAATAAATAAATAAATAAGAGACATGGAATTTGGTAGAATAATATTATTTTCCAATTTTTTCCAATGAATGAATGGCGATCAAAATGGAAAAATACTGCGCGTAGTAGTTCTAGTAGCAATTTGTATGAATTATTGATTAAATTATGAATTTATCAATTATGATAAATTTTCGTGGACAATTTTGGTATTTTGTTTTTTTTTTTACTGTTGACTATACAAATATGATTAGTAACGGGTACGGATAGAGCTCCATTTTTTTTTTGTACTAATTAAAAGTAGTGGTGAATATTTTTGGCTGAATGCAACTTGTCTGTTGGGCTCACCTATCCAACGCGTAGTGATAATTGTTACGTAAAACGAACTACTGTGGGTTAAATCGCTAAGGACCAGTCACAGAGTATCTTTTTATGGGACCAGTTTCTTTTTGTTAGTTGCTAGGACTGTACGATTGAATATAGTTTTGGTGATGACTTTTTTATTCTTAGTCTGTTTTTTTTTCCTGTTGTATATATATACACATATCATCGAAAATCGGTCGCGCAGGTAGAAAGGATAAGATGGATTGTATAGGATATGAGTTTACATGTAAACGCGCCCACGATACAGGAGTGTTTCAAGTGTTCGGCAATATTAAAAAAAGTCATTACTTTCTCGATAAATAATAAAATAATTGGCCAGGTTGTGACAATAACATTCCAACCAAAAAGTTTTCCGTTCATCCAGTCGCAACCCAGAATCACTCCCGTATTTATCTTTAACGTCATCTCCAAATTGCGTAAAAGGGAATTTCAATGGAAATTTCCCACAGAAAGTGGAAAAAAAATAATCAGAATAGGCGGAAAAGGTTGAGGGAGATATCATATTTAAATAGTCAATTTGTTGGCGACAATACGATTGTACCCGAAGCCCCGAGCCACCGCGACGAAACCCGAAGGTATCCGACTTCCGTCGTGAAACACGACAATGCTGATGTTCCGGCTCGCTCTCTTGTGACCAATGTAAAAGCTTGTTTGTAGTATTCTGTCGGTTTATTTTTGTTCAATCTGTTTGGACATGGAGAGATCTGGGACGGTTTGAATCGTTACCGTAGATTATAACGGCTTTGTTTGTCGATTAATCATTGTGTAGGTACTCAAGTTTTTTTTTAATAATATAAACTATAGTGCTTGACTGCTATCCTGCCATCGTTGATCGTGATGCACGCTAGTTTATTAAGAGCCACCATATCCACACTAATGTTATAAGGTTAAAATTAACTTACAATAGTGATGCAATCATTGATGGCGAAGAGCACTGAGCCTATTCACTCTAGCTTTGACGACAACGAAAACCGCAGCTCGCAAATTGTTCCTTCGATGGTTGAGTTATTTTAATTATGATTGTAATTTAATTTTCTATTTGGGGAGTAAGGGTGTACCTTCCTCTTTGAGGCGTGGCTAGAAAGACCTCACGGCGTCCTCACCTTCCGCATTACACAGGTTCCCACCAAACATGGTCAGTTCGAGAAGTTCCTGTACCGGATTCGTGCGGAAGTAACGCCCGGGTGTCACCACTATGTGGACCGCTTGAAGGACACAGTGGAGCACACAGTAGACGTGTGCCCCGCTTGGGCAGAAGACCGCCGTGTCCTCGTGGGGGCGATCGGCGGCAACGACCTCTCGTGCCGGGCCTTGGTACAGGCTATGGTCCGAAGCGGGGAGGAATAGCAAGCGGTCGCCTGCTTATGCGAAGCAGTAATGTTAGCAAAGGAGGAGCCCGCACGCGCACGCGCTAGGGAGCGGCCCTCACGCCCCAGCCGCCGGGATCACGATCCCGATTTCCGGCCACCGTAAGTGGCTGGCGGTTAGCTCGCCGTCCGACCGGCCGGTAACCGTCCGGACTGAGCCTTAAGTCGTCGACGGCGCGTACTTGTTCCACACGCACCTCAAGGAGATGTCAGCAAACCATAGGGGCTCAGCAGGGTCAAGGGTTTGTTTCTGAAAGGAAAACTCGGCCCTGGGACGAAGGAAAACAAAAATGGAACAGGAGTGGGTTTTTAGTCAGTAAAAATCTGACACGCCCTCGCGCTCCGCCCAAGGCGTGATATGTCATTGGATGACTTTCTCACCTACAAAAAAGGACTATTGGTCTTGTATATGTGAATTACACACGATCCAGAAGTCATTCCTAGTGTGGGGCAAAGTTTTATTTTTATTTGGAGTTGGATAAAGCTACCTTTGTCATAAAAAAAAAAAACCTACGTTTAAAAAAATGGTGAAGGAGCATTATCTTTCACTTTGATTTTTTCTTCTCCTGGCTCAATTATATATTTAATATTTATTAGTATTTTTTTTTTCTTATATTGTATGTATGTATTTATGTTATTCTGTCTTATTAGTATTTTTCTGATGTTGTACACTGACAGCCCTAAATCCATCTCCTCTTTCAGTCCATCCAAAGGTTGTCTGTAAGAAATTGCCCTGTGCGATAAGACCGCCCATTGTACACTTATTTTTAATTATGTGTGTCCTTATTTTGGTTTATGTGGTGTACAATAAAGAATATAATAAATAAATAAATAAGAGACATGGAATTTGGTAGAATAATATTATTTTCCGTGAGCTCCGTTAGGTGGCGGGAAATCGTCCCAAGCTCTTTGTAAACACAACTATAAAACATGGCCCATTGGGAGACGTAATTTTTTTATGGCCAACAAACTTCATTAATGAAATCGAAACCTAAATTGAGGTGAGGTTCATGAACGCTTGCTAAATGTTAATTAATAGTATGATATCATGGCGTAGTGCTGTTATTGATTTAGTTTCAATTGGATGGTTTTCAAAATAAAGTAAATGTGGTAAAAACTATTTTTTTTAGGGTTCCGTACCTCAAAAGGAAAAAAACGGAACCCTTATAAAATCGCTTTGTTGTTCGTCCGACTGTCTGTTTGTCTGTCTGTCAAGACCCTTTATCTCGGGAATGCTTGGAGGTTGAAACACAATATACTCAAGCTTACGGTCTCTTGAAGCTGTGAAAAAATCAAATTTCTAAGTTAACGAAAAAAAAAGATATGGCCGTTTATGTCTTAAAAAACGGATATTTCGACACTCTCAAGGAAATCAAATTCATAGGGTACTTCCCGTTGACTCAGAATCCTGAAATTTTGCGTAAAGCAAGGTCTTATAGCACAGGTATAGGAATAAATCTGAAAACTGTAAATTTGTTGTTACGTCAAAATAAAAATAAAGATTGCGATTCGAGACTTGAACTGTTTACATAGGTAAGTTTGTACGGAACCCTCAGGGCGCGAGTCCAACTCACACTTGCCCGGTTTTTTTTAACTTGTAAAGTTCATATTACTATAAGAATACTAGCTGACTCTAAACGCATAACAGTATATGTATAGAATAAATAATAGTATTGGAAGTGGAGAATAATTTTTTCCCTAACCTGTTCCCAACTGTGTCGGGATCCGCTACCAGTCTAATCGGATGCAGTTGAATACCAATATTTGACATAGAGCGCCTGCCTATCAGACCTGCACAACCCAGTAACTGGGTACAAGATACTCCTTGGACAGACTGATGGTCAGACTGTCTGGCTTCTGCTCCCCTAGCCAAGTTACAACCGATTCTCGTTTCGTTGATCGCCTCGAGTCGGCCACGCCTCCTGTTCTGACCAAGTGACTGAGCGTTGAGATGACGTCATAACAAAGGAATTGGAGATGTGGCCGACTCGAGGCGATCAACGAAAAGAGAATTGAAACGAAACGGTTGTAACTTGGCTAGGGGGGTTGATTAGTGTAACGACTGTTAAAGATCTACGAATGTCAACCGGGACCAACGGCTTTATGTGCTTTCCGAGGCACGGGGTGTCAGTACCTAATGTCCTAGACTTTTTTTTTTAATTAGAAGAAAAAATAAGTGTGGCACTCGGGGACTGTCGCGGTAAAGCTATTGCATAGCATTTTGTATCAACTTATGCAATTATAATTATTTATTTATTTTATTTATGCAGTATTTCTTTTTCTTTGATATTAATTCAAGTTACACTTTTTGAGCGTGGTGACCGATAAGAAAACAATTTTTTTTCTTTCTTGTTTACTTCATAAATTGCTACAAGTATGTTCAGTTGTTATCATAGAACATTACTATAATCTATTATAATACAAAAAGACTATTTTGTTTGACCGAGATTTGAACTCGAGGCACGATGATAACATAGGTAGAACGCTGTACCAATGCGCCACACAGGTCGTTAACGACTTTTCTAAAATAAGTGTTCGGTCTCTGTCGGCCTTCAAGCCACACCTCCGTGCCCGTCGGAGTGGGGAGCGTGAGGTTTTTTTCGTTACGGAATTTCTGGATTCGGTCCCCGCGCTCAAGGCCCTCGATAGAAGCTATGCAATAGCTTAAAAAAACGAAAAAATATTTGTAATATAAGTGTTGGAATAGGAGAGAATTTAACAAGTAATTGCTAGGTGATTTGTTTCCAATATTACGACTTCAATCCTCGCATCCCTATCTCCAAATGGCGGATAATAAATACGGCCGCCAATGAAAACAGCAAACGTCAGATTCCCGGCAATCCCGCAACTTGACGCGATAATGTCGTTTATGCCGAGTGACGCAATTTGAGAGAGTGACGTCGCCCTCCATTTTGGCGTAAGCACCCAATTGTCTTGTCTACCGTCCACTTTTAGAGATTGATACGAAGAGGAAATGATTTTTGTAAAATAAACAACAATGGGTTTATCTTTCAATTGCTCTCAACCATAGTACCTTTTATTTTGAGGTTACAAATCTTCTAATTACTTCTCCCGCTCTACGGTAAAGCGGCATATCAGACTTACTGACTAAAATCATACCTATGTTCCTTCAATTGCCTTTGCGTTCTAGGACCACGAGTATTATTTCCAGTCTACCATAGTACTAACGTCTGAAAACAAATCTAATGACGTATGATATAAACAAAAATCATGTTACAAATAACCCTTCTTGCAGTCGGGTAATGAGACGTTGTACACCTATCGTCATCATTTCAGTCGACGGAAGTCTGCTGCTGCATATAGGCCTCCCTCAAGCATCACCACAACTACCAGTCTAGTGCGTCTAGCATCCATCGAATTCCTGCGACCCTCACCAGGTCAAGGATCCACCTCGTGACAGGCTTTCTAATGCTGCGTTTTCTGATATGCAATCGCCACACACTTATGTATATGAAATATAAAAATGTTTTTAACCGACTTCAAAAAGGAGGAGGTTCTATGTTCGGCTGAATGTATTTTTTTTTATGTATCTTCACCGATTTTGAAAAAAAAAATCTTTTGATTGTAAGGTTATGCTTCCGAGTTGGTCCCATAGAAATATTGTTATGATCTTTTTTTTTATTATTGATAGGCTCGCGTTTGACCACTATCTCACCTGATGGTAAGCGATGATGTGGTCGACCATTAACTTCGAAGAACGAAGAGACAAAAATATTATAGAAACACCGACTTCCGAAATTAAAGTTATTTTGCTCTTTTCAGTATTTTTTTTTTACATTGAAGTCATAGTCGTAGTTGACATTTTTTTTTTTTGTAAAAAGTTTTTTATTTTCTTCTACACATTCCTTCTTAATGACTAATGCATTCTTTCTTTATTTCAAACTCCGTTAGTGTAGTAAAGCAGGTAAAGTTACTTTTGAATGATGATTTAAAAATAACAAGCTAACCATATTTTTTTCCGAAAAAGGTCTTTCTATCAGAATAAAGGAACTTTTATATATAGCCTGACTCTGGATTAATGTCCGATAAAGGGGATAGGCACGTTCCTTATACCCGAGTCCGTCACTATGATGTAAAGGAACGTCGGTGATCCGTTCATGTTCAATAGTTTACCCTTAACCTCCGAGATTCCGCTGGGAATACCGCCGTGACGGCTAGTCAGTTATTTATTGAAAAAAAGACGGAAACGTATAATGTTTATTTTATTTTATAAATAGATGTTGGCTTGGTAGACGATCGCCGGCTTGCTTCGAGCAAATATTTATGTTTGTACCGTGAAACTAATATCAATGTACATACGTAATATAATAATAATAATATTCCACAACTATCACACAACGCCGTCTAGTCCCAAGCTAAGCAGAGCTTGTGTTATGAGCACTAGACAACTGATAAACATACTTATATATTTTTACATACATATTATAGATAATTTACACCCAGTAATGTGCGTTATATATGTACGCGGTTTGCTTTTATATATACACAACTAATTTTTAATTATTACAAATACTTAAAGGGCTTATTATAAAAGGTCTTGTTATTATCTAAGTAAAGTCTCAATAAATAATATTCATAAACAGCAAAGTTATTAGCGTTTGTTTATATCCCAAAAGTCACTCTATTTATGAAAATATTGTACTGGATTTATGAATGAATGAATGGCGATCAAAATGGAAAAATACTGCGCGTAGTAGTTCTAGTAGCAATTTGTATGAATTATTGATTAAATTATGAATTTACCAATTATGATAAATTTTCGTGGACAATTTTGGAATTTTGTTTTTTTTTTACTGTTGACTATACAAATATGATTAGTAACGGGTACGGATAGAGCTCCATTTTTTTTGTACTAATTAAAAGTAGTGGTGAATATTTTTGGCTGAATGCAACTTGTCTGTTGGGCTCACCTATCCAACGCGTAGTGATAATTGTTACGTAAAACGAACTACTGTGGGTTAAATCGCTAAGGACCAGTCACAGAGTACCTTTTTATGGGACCAGTTTCTTTTTGTTAGTTGCTAGGACTGTGCGATTGAATATAGTTTTGGTGATGACTTTTTTATTCTTAGTCTGTTTTTTTTTTCCTGTTGCATATATATACACATATCACTAAACACCTATCTATTATTTATCATTAACTACACACACACACTAATATTGACGACACGGTAGCCGCAGTGATTGAGCAATTGGCTGCATGCTGCGCTGTGTGACGCGGGTTTGATTCTCGCACGCAACAAACATTTGTACAGCCTACATATAGCTGTTCTGGGTATGGGTGTCTTGTGTATTTATTTATTTTAAATTGGGGGGATTTAAGAAGGGATCTTAAGTGTGATCTGTACGGTGCGTCGCTAGAAAGTCGGTCGCGCAGGTAGGAAGGATAAGATGGATTGTGTAGGATATGAGTTTACATGTAAACGCGCCCACGATACAGGAGTGTTTCAAGTGTTCGGCAATATTAAAAAAAAGTCATTACTTTCTCGATAAATAATAAAATAATTGGCCAGGTTGTGACAATAACATTCCAACCAAAAAGTTTTCCGTTCATCCAGTCGCAACCCAGAATCACTCCCGTATTTATCTTTAACGTCATCTCCAAATTGCGTAAAAGGGAATATCAATGGAAATTTCCCACAGAAAGTGGAAAAAAAATAATCAGAATAGGCGGAAAAGGTTGAGGGAGATATCATATTTAAATAGTCAATTTGTTGGCGACAATACGATTGTACCCGAAGCCCCGAGCCACCGCGACGAAACCCGAAGGTATCCGACTTCCGTCGTGAAACACGACAATGCTGATGTTCCGGCTCGCTCTCTTGTGACCAATGTAAAAGCTTGTTTGTAGTATTCTGTCGGTTTATTTTTGTTCAATCTGTTTGGACATGGAGAGTTTCTGTTTAAGGGATATCTGGGACGGTTTGAATCGTTACCGTAGATTTTATCGGCTTTGTTTGTCGATTAATCATTTTGTAGGTACACAAGTTATTTTTTAATAATATAAACTATAGTGCTTGACTTCGATCCTGCCATCGTTGATAGTGATGCACGCTAGTTTATTAAGAGCCACCATATCCACACTAATGTTATAAGGTTAAAGGTTTCATTATGTTTATTACTCCTTCACACTTAAACGTCTGAACAGATTTAGATAGAATCTGGCACACGGATAGACCATGTAATGGAATAGCACATAGGATACTTTTTATCCCGGGAATAATTTTCTGCAGAAAGCTAGCTAGGAATATTCTTTATAACTCTATTGGGCTTAAGAAAAAATATTAAAATATTAATTTAACTATGTACTTCTCTTTGAACTAGGAATTAGGTATTACTTTAATTAATTCTTCTACTACCCAAATTCAGTTTTTTCACATTTTGTATTTTTTTTAAATATTTTTTCTCTATTTATTTCTTTGAAATTGTGTAACATATAATATGTATGTATATATATATATATATTCATGAGTTTTATATATAATAGCTATATAATATAATTTTATATCTATGTATAGTCTAATATATATTTTTAATTTAATTTAATTTGCAGTACACCGAAGCCTACCCCCTTTTTTATGTTAAGTTTTTACAGTTTATCCTAAGGTTGCCTGGTAAATATTGCTGTTAGCGATAAGACCGCCATTGTATCCATAGATTAAGTTAGTTTAAAAGTTTTTGTTACTATTTTGGTGTACAATAAAGTTTTATTCTATTCTATTCTATTTTATTCTATTCTACTTTTTTATAAGGAGAAGTAAGAAGGTAAATATTTACTTCTTCTATAAACTGTAGTTGTAAAGCTACAGTAATTAACATTGTAGTTATTCTAAACTACAGGTGGAAATGAAACTTTCCATCAGCTATTAGATAAAAAAGACCTGTCATACAAACACTTTTCTCACGCCAACCTGTTGGTCGCGTTACTAACTAATGTTATTTATTGTAATTTGTGGCGTAACTACAGGTGGAATACTTAACCGTGCATGTTGGAGAAATCCTCGAAAAATGTGTAGAAGATAGTAGAGAATGTGTATTTGTCGAGGACCAACATTACAACATTTATTGAGGGAATGTGTCCAATATGAATCCTGTAGAAATAATTTGATAGGGTCCCAGAATTTGATCAGAACTGGTAGGCATGTTCCATAACATTCTATCTCAACCAAATAATAATAATATGCGAGACGAATTGCATTTTGCAAGCCAGTGTCAGTTCTATAATATGTTCATTAAAATAGGATTTACGACAGTATTTATTTACGGAATTATAATCATTAAAATCATTAGTACAACCCCCTCAGTTCGTCTAATACAAATGGCTATTTTCATGTAAAACTAATTCAATAAAGTTTTTTAGAGTTGAGAAATCATCTAATGACTTCTCTCTCTCTAGGGTGGAGCGAGAGGGTGTGTCAGATTATTACTGACTAAAAACCCGCTCCTGTTCCTTCGTTGCCTTTCATACCAGGGCCGAGTTTTCCTTTCAGAAACAAACCCTTGACCCCAGTAGGCTTCGACCCTGCTGGGCCCCTACGGTTTGCTGACATCTCCTTGAGGCGCGCGTGGAACAGTACGCATCGTCGACGACTTGGGCTCGGTCCGGATGTTTACCTCGTGCGTGCACGTGCGACCTCCTCCTTTGCTAGAATTACTGCTTCGCAGAAGGAGACGACCGCATTCCACTCCTCCTCGCTTGGGACCATGGCGTGTACCAAGGCCCGGCGCGAGTGATCATTGCCACCGATCGCCACTACAAGGACACGGCGGTGATCTGCCCAAGTGGGCACACCTCTACCGTATGCTCTACCTTGTCCTCCGAGCGGTCCACACAGTGGTGACCGGGTGTTACTTCCGCACGAATCCGGTGCAGGAACTTCCCGAACTGACCATGCTCAGTGAGAACCTGCGTCATGCGGAAGATGAGGACGCTGTGAGGTCTTTCCAGTCACTCCTCAAAGAGGGGACTTACCGCCATAATTATGGCGTACCCATCGCATCTACGGTGGGTTACCTAAAAGAAAGTATTTCGAAGAAAAAACTGACCCTTTAAATAATTGTTCCACATGGATGCGTGATCAACGGTTGTATGTCATAGCTCGCGGCGATAAAATTATAATTGCTTGTAACAGTTAACTTTGGCTTAGTTTTACGTTATAGTTCTATACTGTTAGTAGTAGACACGTCAACAATTATAGCCATTAAAGGTCTAACAATACGGTTAGTAACGCAATTATGGTATACTAGTGCTGCAAGTGACTTCACCCGCGTGAATGTAAAAATATGTTGACTGGCCTTTGGTCTAGTTGGTATATTCCCACCCAGGACAAATGTTTGTGTGATGAGAACGATCATTTCACAAACATCTGTGTCTGGGTGTAATTTATCTATAATATGTATTTAGAAATTGTCTCAATAAAGTTCAGTTGAAAATCAGCGTCAGGCAGTTACCACGAAGTTGTCTGGCATTTTTGCTGAACTGGACCTATTTGGTGCAGGCGCGAGACACAATGTTAGTTATTTTTTTTATCTAAGTATTTACATGTTGTTTCTACATTGTGTGTATCTGTATGCCAAATAAAATATTTTTCTTTCTTTTCTTTCTGTTCTTTCTTTTCTTTCTTTTCTTTCTTTTCTTTCTTTTCTTTCTTTTCTTTCTTTTCTTTCTTTTCTTTCTTTTCTTTCTTTTCTTTCTTTTCTTTCTTTTCTTTCTTTTCTTTCTTTTCTTTCTTTTCTTTCTTTTCTTTCTTTTCTTTCTTTTCTTTCTTTTCTTTCTTTTCTTTCTTTTCTTTCTTTTCTTTCTTTTCTTTCTTTTCTTTCTTTTCTTTCTTTTCTTTCTTTTCTTTCTTTTCTTTCTTTTCTTTCTTTTCTTTCTTTTCTTTCTTTTCTTTCTTTTCTTTCTTTTCTTTCTTTTCCTTCTTTTCTTTCTTTTCTTTCTTTCTTTCTTTTCTTCCTTTTCTTTCTTCTCTTTCTTTTCGTTCTTTTCTTTCTTTTCTTTCTTTTCTTTCTTTTCTTTCTTGTCTTTCTTTTCTTTCTTTTCTTTCTTTTCTTTCTTTTCTTTCTTTTCTTTCTTTTCTTTCTTTTCTTTCTTTTCTTTCTTTTCTTTCTTTTCTTTCTTTTCTTTCTTTTCTTTCTTATCTTTGTTTTCTTTCTTTTCTTTCTTATCTTTGTTTCTTTATCTAGTACTCATAACACAAGCTCTGCTTAGTTTGGGACTAGATAGCGTGGTGTGATAGTTGTGGAATATTATACTATTATATTATATTAGAATAGTCCTAAGGGAACACCAGTTCTTATCCTAAGGGAAACACAGCCAGTGATGACATATGGTTCCGAAACGTGGACGCTCACAATGGGCCTCATCAGAAGGCTCAAAGTCACCCAAAGGGCAATGGAAAGGGCTATGCTCGGAGTTTCCTTGCGTGATCGAATCAGAAATGAAGATATCCGCAGGAGAACCAAGGTTGCCGACATAGCACGAAGAATCGCCAAACTAAAATGGCAATGGGCAGGGCACATTGCTCGCAGAACGGATGGCCGTTGGGGCTGAAAGGTTCTGGAGTGGCGACCGCGTACCGGAAGACGCAGTGTTGGAAGGCCCCCTACAAGGTGGACCGATGACCTGGTGAAGGTTGCGGGAATCCGATGGATGCGAGACGCACAGGATCGTTCGTTGTGGCGACATTTGGGGGAGGCCTATGTCCAGCAGTGGACGTCTATCGGCTGAAATGATGAAGGGAACACACTACCGGGATAAAAGTTTCCAGTATGCTTTCCAGGACATGGCCTACTCGTGTGCCAAATTTCATCCAAATTCGCTGTCATTTGAGAGTGAAGGTGTAACAAACCTACTTCTATAAATACATACCTACTGCCAGCAGCTTGGCCTGCGTGAAAATAAAAAATTATCCCAAGGGAATTCCCGGGAAAAACTATCCTACATAATAAAAGGTCTACCAGTATGTGTATCATCAAAATTCGACAGCCGTTCAAGCGTAAAGACGTAACAAACATACACACTCACACATTTTCACCTTTATAATAGTGTGATGTGATACCAGGAAGGTTGGACACGATATTGAAGAAAATTGTACCTCATGTTTTTACCTAACTCAATTTTCCATAAAGTGTCCATCATTTCTTTCGAATTCACGGACATCTTTATTTGATAGTTGCGGGAATTCTCTTTTATGTACAACATAAAAAATACTATATTTAGAAACTAGTGTTGGTAAATATATAATCCATAATATAGCTGTTATATTTACTTTGTATTAATATATTTTAAATTATGGTTCTTCTTCCTTGTCGATATCACTCTTGACAGAGTGGTCGTGGTCATCACTTCAGGTGTTGGTGGCAAGCTTCACAACACGCCGCCACTCCTCTCTGATGGCCGCCTTCCTCGTGCATTCGTGCAGTGATGATGAGCCATTTACTGCCGCTTCAATCTGCTCAGTCCACCTCATAGGCGACCTTCCTCGTGGCCTGGCGATAAAATTATGGTTATCGCATCAATTTCAATAAAGGAAAATATTGTGTTATGCTTTAATTCTGTCTCTAATTACGAGTTATAATTAGTATTTTATGTTTTGATGTTTCCTAAAACTCTTGACGTTTCGAATTTATTTTTCAATTTAGTTTATTTTATTTATTTTTAATATTTTCAAATTGACTTGAATTTATATGAAAAGTTTTCCATTTATTGAATTAATTTTTAATGTTATCAATTTATTTTAATTTGTAGTATTTAATTGTTAATCCTAATATATTTGACAATATTGATTTTTTTTTGTGTGTTGCGTTAATTTGATTGTACTGTAAGATATGTAATGATATGTATGTAATTTTAGATTATGTGTGTTAAGGTAATGCTGCCTTGATTATATTATTAGGTATTATAGTAAGCGCTATGTACGATTATACGCCTTTTTTTAAAGTGTGGAAATCATCTAATAACTTCTCCCGCTCTGGGCGGCGCGCGAGGGCGTGTCAGACTTTTACTGACTAAAACCACACCAGTGTCCTTCATTTTCCCTTTGCGTTCTAGGATTACGGGTTTCCTTTTCAGAAATTCCCCGCGGCCCTAGCTAGCGGGCATCGGTCCTGCTGGGCTCCTACGGTTTGCTGACATCTCTTTTGCTCGGCTCGGTCAATTACCGGACGGCCGGACGGCAAGCTACCCATTGCTCGACGTCCGCAAGCCCGCATCTACCGTGGCTGGTAGTCGAGGCAAGAATCTCGGCGTCTGGGGCGTGAGGACATTCGTTCCCTCACGCGTGCGGCCTCCTCCTTCGCTAGCATCAGTGCTTCGCAGAAGGAGGCCACCGCCTGCCATTCCTCCTCGCTTCGGACCATAGCCCGAACCAGGGCCCGACGCGAAAGGTCGCTGCCGCCGATTGCCTCCACGAGGACGATTATACGCCTTAAGTGTCCTATGCATTATACTTGTTGTTATTTCTTCCTTGTACGTGTTTCCCCGATCTGTCGAAAGAGCGGTATCAAAATGCTACAAACTCTCGGTGTATGAGTGTAATTAATTCGCTCCAGTCGGGCTGGCTGCCAACTTGGACCGGCTCCGAATTGGACAGGTGTCAGAATTGTGTGGTCACCTCACAGGCTCACCATATACATCTGTTGTTACGCTATGTTGCCCATTAATATAAGTCTCACGCACCAACACGATATAGCCAAAGAGCTATACATGTACAACTCAAAAGATTACCTACTCTGTGAATATTTGAAGGGATGCACTAGCTAGTGGGATCTCGATCCTTTATTCGTATGTGAACTGAGTGCTTAACATAATAATAATGGGACCGCGACCCCGATTTCCAACCATCGTAGGCGTGGGCTATCTGGGCCGTCCGGTAACCATCCGGAACGAGCCTAAATCGTCAACGGCGCGTTGGGTTCCGCGCGCGTAAAACCGTAGGGGCCCAGAAGGGCTAAAGGGCTGAAGCCTACTGGGGCCACGGGTAGTCCGAAAGGGAACCCCGGGGTCCTGGAACGCAAAGCAAAAAAGAAACATAGGTGCGGTTTTAGTCAGTAAAAGTCTGACACGCCCTCTCACTCCGCTCTAGAGTGGGAGAAGTCATTGGATAAATTTCCCACTATGAAAAAAAATCAGAATAATAACAATCCTCTACACCGAGTTTTATCAACGCGGCAGGTACCACTACCTCCAGTGCAGTACAGCCCAAATATCTCGAACGCTCCGAACTTCGAACGATTGCCTGCGCAGTAATTTATTTTAAGAATCATATGGTGAATGCAAATTGTGTATTGTTTCGAGTATGCGCGTAGTTCGGAACGCCTAACTTCAGAGTGGCCAACATATTTTGACCTTACTGTACACAACGGTTTGCGCAAACACAGGTGTACTTTCTGTTCCGTCACTCTCATTTCCGATGGCACAACAACACCTACCTATCTATATTGCTGATTAACAGACGTTAATTCTCCTAAGGATAACTTTTCCACTTTTTTAGTACAAAAGGAAAAAACAGAACCCTTATAGGATCACTTTGTTGTCCGTCTGTCTGTCTGTCTGTCAAGACCCTCTATCTGGGGAACGCGAGGAGGTATTGACTTGAAATTAAATCCATAAACTTAGGTCTGCAGTCCCTTGAAGCTGTGAAAAAATCAAACTTTTGAGTTAACGAAAAAAAAAGATACCGCCGTTTATGTCGCAAAAAACGTGTATTTCGACACTCTCAGGGGAATCAAAATTCATAGGGTACTTTCCGTTGACCTATAATCCTGAAATTTGGCATAAAGCAAGGCACAGCACAAGTATAGGAAAAAATCCGAAAACTGTAAATTTGTAGTTACGCCACAAAAAAATATTTTTTTTTGCGAATCGGAAAAATCATCGTAACTCAATTTGGGAATTGAGCTGTTTTTATAGGTAAGTTTGTATGGAACCCTCAGTGCGTGAGTCCGACTCGCACTTGCCTGGTTTTTTTAAACCTTGTCCAACACTAGCAATTGCTCCTATATTGTGGGTGCGATCCCAAACATATACACTCACATAATAAGACACCCAGACCCGAAATAATAATAATATCCCACAACTATCACACAACGCCGTCCAGTCTCAAGCTAAGCAAAGCTGGTGTTATGAGTACTAGACAACTGATAAACATACGTATATATTTCTAAATACATACATATTATAGATGAATTACACCCAGACACAGAACAAATGATCGTGCTCATCATACAAACATTTGTCCTGGGTGGGAATCGAACCCACAAACTCCGGCATAGCAGTCAGGGCCACTAACCACTAGACCAACAGGCCAGTCAAACCAACAGGAATCTGTAGGATATAAAAGTATTTTTCCATGCAGTAACAAAACTACGACACGCAGAACAGCAGCCAATCATTAATACAATGTATCAACGATGCCAACTATTGATAAGGAAATGCGGAAATATTTCCATAATCGCTGTAATTGTCAAATCAACAACAAAGAACCCATTTTCTTATCAATTTTGAGTTTGACTGGCCTGTTGGTCTAGTGGTTAGTGGCCCTGACTGCTAAGCCGGAAGTTGTAGGTTCGATCCCCATCCAGGACAAATGTTTCTGTGATGAGCAAAATCATTTGTTCTGTGTCTGGGTGTAATTTATCTATAGAAATATATAAGTATGTTTATCAGTTATTTAGTACTCATAGCACAAGCTCTGTTTAGTTTGGGACTAGATGGCGTGTGTGATAGTTGTGGAATATTATTATTAATTAATATAATATCACCACAGCATCCCGTCTACCAAGTGATTCTCTCATCAAATGCTTACTTTTACCAAATCATTGAACTCTCATCAGCTTAATTAACTTTTCCGAACGTTCAAGATTTACGGCAGAGTAAGCGAAATCTATGATTGAAGTCTGACCTCTATTATTACATCCAGGTCTTCGTCCTCATAACAGAAGCTGAGTTATTTTATTTCTTAAAATATAGAACAAAGTACTTGTAAAATCTACAAGGAAATAGGGCACAGTTGTATGGTTTCTTCTCTTATTATTTATTCTTGCCAACAAAGTTAGCTTGAAAACAATTAAGAACACATAATCTACAAGTCCGTCTGTCTGTTTAATTATTCAGTACATTTTCGCAGCTAAACTAGTTACTATAGTTCTCCGTTCCACTGTTTCTTTCCACTAAACTGCCCCAACCGGTTAACGTTTCAACAATGATATTGATAAATTAGTATGGAATACATATTGGCGTATCTAGGTATTTTCCAGTCAGAGCCTGGCCCCTGACATGCCTGGGGCTTTACCATGTCGTATTAAAATGTCAAGCGTGAGAGCGACAAAGAGTGATAGAGCTATACCCCCTATATAGCTCCATCCCTTTAACAATTCAGTTTAGATCGTCAAATGAATCGCGTTAAGAGCCCGTGGTAGGGCCTCAGAAACCGTCCCTTTAACTGTGGATACTCATCACCAGTAGCGTAGCTAAACGTGGGCGAAGCGGCCCCTCGTCCACGGCCCTCGCACCCAAAGGGGCCTCGCGCAAGCGAAGGCTCTTTAAGAACGACGAGGGTTTTTTTTATAATTGGTTGGCTCGTGTTTGACCACTATTTGATCTGAAGGTAAGCGATGATGTGACTGAACAGACCCACTGTTCAGTCACATCGTCGCTCACCTGCTACAGTCACTCTCGTTTTCGAATCTACGAAAGAAAAAGGCCTCGCTGATGCGCCTTCGCCCACGCCTAAATTCGTTCACACTTGCCCTGCTCTTCACACAGGTTTTAATTTCCTGATCCAATCGTAACAGTATCTTCTGTTTCCAGCAGCGTCCGTGTGGTTGTGGGCACGCGGTGATGTCGCCATGGAGGTTGTGCTGCCGCTGGCGGTGGTGTGCGTGCTGGTGAGCGCGGCGCCCAACGCGACGCGCGCGCGCCGGCCCGACCTGCCCGAGGAAACAGTGCTGCCTGACGATGATGACGACCTGCACAAGCTGGAATACTACGATGAGGAGCGGATCAACATCTCAGGTTAGTACAAGACGGCCCGACCTGCCCAATGAGTATGTGATACCCGATGTTGATGATCATCATAGGGTTCAGGGATGACGAACCTATGACACGCGTGCAAGTGATGGCACGGGGCAAAGTAGTTCGAGCAAGCCTGTGTAAAATGTTTAGCATCTAGGATTCTAGGAATTTGAATATCACTAAGTTATCACTGTTTTCTCGACTATTTAATTAAATAAATAAAAATCTGTTAACATTACGTTATACGAACTTTGAATTGCAAATTAAGAGTTAATAGCATCTAGATTAATTTTTTGGCCATTAATATCAGTATATAGCGAAAGAAACTGCGTTGCAACTGGGTGTTCCACATCACCTTACGTTTTATTTTTTGACAATATACCCATCCCATATGTGTCTGACCCTGGAATTTAGAGCGTAGATTTTTGCTTTTACGGATGATTGTCATCGAGCAGTGACTAGCTTGAGCATTATTTAAAGGTTAAAAATCCACTGCAGTGTGGGATTTGCACCGAGAACGTCTGCTGCGTGACTCAGTTTTTACGAGCCATGCATCCGCCAGCAGTGGAGAATCTCGAATACATTTACATACGAAGCGAAAATTTAGTACACTTGCGTATCTTAGCTATAGTATATATAAATATATTGATGGAGGGGTGGGTCGAGCGTCACCTTGCTGCTGAATTGTCCGTCTCACGTAAACGGAATGCCTGCATAGCATAGCTTTTTAATGTTCCCACTGCTGGGACTCAGGCTTCCTCTCTGAGAAAGAAAATGGGCCGTAAAATCCATCACGCGGGCGTGGTGCTAATTTCACATGTCTTCGAATTTTCGGTTCTAGGAAATACCGGTTTCCTCATGATGTCTTCCTTCACCGCTGTGATTAGTACAGCTGAATTAACAACTACAGGCTTGACCAAGCTGTACATAAGTATAGTTAGACAATTGTATTTTCACATAAACAAACTAACACGTGAAGAACTCTCTCCAATTCTACGCAATAATTTATCAGTTTAGTTCAACAACTTTATTATTGTCGTGTACGCTTTAGCACCTGCTTGAAGTGGGGCAGATCAATAAAATGTACCTACTCCTCATTTATCAGGTCAAGAGTTACATACTAGTCAAGTCGAAGAAGTGTTCTCTTACTTCATAACTGGCTACTGAGCGGCTTCACTTGCGTGATAGTAGAATATTGTCCCAAGGGAACATACTCCTGGGATAAAAAGTATCCTATGTGATGTTCTAGGACATGGTCTACCTGTATACCAAGTTTCATCGAAATCCGTACAGCCGTTCGTGCGTAATGAAGTAACAAACGGCACACACTCTCACAAACTTTCGCCTTTATAATATTACTGTGATTTACTTTTATCCTTTTTTCGCCTACGTCGGATATATTCGACAAACACGAAAGGGTCGCACATTCACGACTCCATTTCGTCAGCCCTTCTGTCACCTATGGGAATTGAAGAGCTAAACTATATGGAGTATAGTATAGTTGGCCTTATAATGTTCCCACTGTTGGGACTCAGGCCTCGTCTCTAGGAGAGGGAATGGGTCGTAATCCACCACGCGGGCCCAGTGCGGGTTGGTGGATGTCACATGTCTTTGAATTTTTGGTTCTAGGACATTGCCTAGCAGGCCGGTTTCCTCACGATGTTTTCCTTCACCGTTTTGAGAGCAGTGGTGATGAAATAAATTACACAAAGTAATGCGCCTGGCTGGGTTTGAACCCACGACCTACAACTCGTAAGTCGAGGCCGTTACCACTCGGCCACCACTGCTCTCACTCGGCCATCACTGCTCTTCATATGGAGTACCCAATCGCAAACACACGACCCTGGTGAATAGGGCACGAAAACACTGAACAGACAATCCGACGCAAGCGGTTATGGAGTTAAATTCTCTCAACACGGAATTAATATGTTCAACTGTCTCTATAATATACTACGTGCAGTAAAAATTAATATGACAGCCAGGCATGTTGACAAGACCCTTATAAAAATCTAATCTCGGACTCAGCACTTCTTTATTGAAAGCGTCAAAAGCCTGTGAATAAAGGCGCGGGTCTCGTAAGGAACTTTCCGAAATCTAAACAGCCATAAATCCATAAACAGCCATAAATAATAATAGGAGGAGGTATTGTGAGCACACGTGATAGGATATGGCATGCACGGCTGTTGTATGGAAGGTACTTGTGTGAAATGCCAAACACAATTAAAACTCCGAAATATAACCTAGGCCTTCATCATTATCATCATCATTTCAGCTCAAAGACGTTCTCTGAAGAACATCTATCAGATTCTAGTCTAGCTGATGAATAACCGTAGTTTACGTGGAAGAACTGCCTGTCTCTTTTTTGTATTACGAAACCATCCACCAACTCGTTTTACTGGCTAAAACCTATCTGTGATCCTTCAGTTGCCCTTGCGTTTCAGGCCCACAGTTACTCTTTCAAAACAGCCGTGGCATAACTTCCTATCTGACCCCCAGAATTCGGTAACACAGAACCCCTTGCCTAACCTTGAAGCCAAAGAAAGCCACGAGCTCTTCTTCACATCTCTAATCGTCAATTTATCAACGTACAACATAGTCATAATTGACTGGCCCGTTGGTCTAGTGGTTAGTGGCCCTGACTGCTATGCCGGAGGTCGTGGGTTCGATTCCCACCCAGGACAAATGTTTGTGTGATGAGCATGATCATTTGTTCTGTGTCTGGGTGTAATTTAGCTATAATATGTATGTATTTAGAAATATATAAGTATGTTTATCAGTTGTCTACTACTCATAACACAAGCTCTGCTTAGCTTGAGACTAGACGGCGTTGTGTGATAGTTGTGGAATATAAAAAAAATATATATAAAAAATTATTATCTACTCTTCGACATCACTATACCTTTTCAAATAGACTCCCTAGACCGAGTGCCGACAAACTTCTTACGTCAACATCAACACGACACAAGTATAGACTTATAAAATATTCATATACACTGACTGCTGTGGAACTTTCCCCTCTTCACACCCCTTCCCTCACAAACATTTCCAACTATATGCAGAGCCCGCATTACAGTAATGTTGCCAAGTTAATCTCTTTAGTGCAAGCAGAAATAATGGTGGAGCATATTAACTGAGTAAGTGCAGTTTAAAGTAAGTGAAGATCTAGTTTTGAGCTCTTTAGAGCTATTTGTAGGCTTTTGTTGGGCTGTTCTTTAGAAGTTTAGGTTAGAGCTGAGTTTGTTAATGGTAGATTGCGGAGATTTAAGTAATTTTAGCGTTCACAATTTCATGCTAACGGGTAGGAAGTAAACTGAATAGTAAATTACTCACAAAAGATTGTTTAGTTCATTATTTTTATTTTATTAAAGCTCAATTAAAACCGTTAAGTGCTTTTAACACAAATTAAAAGCACTCATCATTCAGCCGATAGACGTCCACTGCTGGACACAGGCCTCCCCCAACTGTCGCCACAATGAACGGTCCTGTGCGTCTCGCATCCATCGGATCATTGGTCTACCTTGTAGGGGGCCTTCCAACACTGCGTCTTCCGGTACGCGGTTGCCTCTCCAGAACCTTTCGGCCCCAACGGCCATCTTCATTAAAAGCACTAAACGGTTTTAATTGAGTTTATGATTACTACAACAAAACTGTTGCTACATACGTTGTTTTGTTAATCTGTGCTAAAAGAAAAGACTTGATGTAATGAAACCTTTTTAATAGTTTTTAATGCTATTTAATATAAAACAAAACCAGCTACTGGCCCTTTGCACTCAAAGTATTGTGAGATGCCATTTAAGATTTTATCTTTTTTTTTCTTCTTCGGGAAGTTAATGGCTGTTTTCCTTTTTTATTCGAGTATCAGCCAGTTGAACTTTTAATTCATCAGATGCAAACTTCTTAGTTTTATGAATACATGCAAAAATTTTTAATAAAGTTTTGAGTTAAAAGCACTAAACGGTTTCAATTGAACTCAATTAATAAACTTATGATTACTAAAGCAAAACTATTGTTTAATCTACCTACGTTGTTGTGTTTATGTGCTAGAAAAAAGACCTTAGCTTAATGAAACCTCTTTAATGCTATTTAATATAAAACAAAACCAGCTACTGGCCATTTGAATTCAAAGTATTGTGAAAATAGAATAGAATAAACTTTATTGTACACCAAATTTAAACTAACTTAAATCTATGGGTACAATGGCCGTCTTATCGTTAATAGCAATATGTACCAGACAACCTTGATACCTTGTAAGATGCCATTTAGGATTTTTTTCTTTTTTTCTTCTTCGGGAAGTTAATGGTTGTTTTTTTTTTATTCGAGTATCAGCCAGTTGAACTTTTACTTCATCAAATGCAAACTTCTTGGTTTTATAATACATGCATTCTTTTTACTTTTCATTCCTATTTTAGGACATTTTGTTGTTTTATTTCAAAAACTTTTATTACCGACAACACACGCGCGCGTTATAAATTCTATTTCTGTACGATTTTCTCTGGATATACGTTTGTCAGTTTTACAGCCTTTGATTCAAGTCCAAGTCAAGACCCTAACAGATATGAAAAGTGATCCTTAACTTAATAAACATATTCTATTTGTGTACATTTGTAGTCGGCACATCCTTTATATATAATGTATCTATTTATTATAAATCTTCCATCAAATGAACAAATGAATGTCATTCAATTTCAACCTAAAACTCGAATTCATATAAAACAATAAAGGAGAAATAAACGTCACAGTATACGACGCTTTGCATAAAAGGTAGGAAACCCGGAGCTTGGCAGTAATGCAGAAGTTCACAACGATGGCACGGGCGAGACATTTGGACGATGCAGTTGTATTTGAAACACTACTTGTAAAGAGAACACAGAAGGCGAACTTCTTACTTCTTTGAACCTTTTTTTAAATAACTAATCTTATGTTTTAAAAACATTTTTTTTTTGTGTTAACGTAACGATTGTCTTTAGGTATTGCAGCACTTGAATAGCGTTATAAAATGAACCTGTAAATCCCCAGTGCTTGTAATGTTAGCGATCCATAAAATAATAAATAAATAAAGCGAGAACTACACTAGACCGACGCACACGTGGACCACGCCTGATTTGTACGTAGCGGCGCGTTGCGTTGCGTCGCGCAGCGTGGATGCAATGTAGCTCTGCCAGTCTAGTTGCCGTAAAACCTAACACTAACAACTATAAATAATCTAACTTTTCTACCGTACACTCTAAATAAGGTTCAGTTGAAAACCAGCGTCAGGCAACCACCACGAAGTTGTCTGGCATTTTTGCTGAACTGGACTTATTTGGTGCAGGCGCGATACACACAATGTTAGTTATTTTATTTTCTTTTTTTTTATCTTAAGTGTTTACATGTTGTTTCTACATTGTGTGTATCTGTGTACGTGTGCCAAATAAAATATTTTTCTTTCTTTCTTTTTCTTTTTCTTTAAAAATGTATGGAGACTGTAGCTACCTTAAATTTTTCAAAGACACTGCCAGGGTTGACGGCCAGATAGGTAGTCGAAGAGTGTTTATGACGAGGTAAGTTTATTTATTTATCACTAGGTGGCTTACCATCAGGTGGGATCGCAGTCAAGCACTAGTTTTAATTATATATATATTTAATATATAACATAAAACGAAATACCACTCGCTGATTAATCACGAAATCTCAGAAACTATAACATCTACAAACTTAAAATTTGGCGGGTAGGTTCCTTATAGGGTGTAGACATCCGCTAATAAGAATTTACGAAATTCACCCCCTAAGGGGATGAAACGGGGGTCTAAAGTTTGTATGGAGAAACCGACGTTCACGCGGGCGACGCCTCTGGCAGAGTCTAGTAAAATATATTTTAATAACGCATACAATTAGCATAGCATAGCATAGTCGGCCTTATAATGTTCCCACTGTTGGGACTCAGGCCTCCTCTCTAGGAGAGGGAATGGGCCGTAACCCACCACGCGGGCCCAGTGCGTGTTGGTGGATGTCACTTGTCTTCGAATTTTCGATTCTAGGACATGCCGGTTTCCTCACGATGTTTTCCTTCACCGTTTTGAGAGCAGTGGTGATGAAATAAATTACACAAAGTAATGCGCCTGGCTGGGTTCGAACCCGCAACCTACAACTCGTAAGTCGGGGCCGTTACCACTCGGCCACCACTGCTCGCTACACATACAATTAGTGCAGGCAAAATATGTACATATATAATCTTTGGTCAGTATTAGACCACGCCTTGTAAGGTTAGATCATCATCATTCAAAACCAATACATCGTATAATACCGCTAAAATTTATAAGAGAAAACGATCGAAATGTCACCCGAACCCGAACAAGAGGTTCGTAATACCTCATGTATTATTTTTTGCGTTTGTTTTTAGGAAATAGGCACTCAAGGGGTTAAGTAAAATTACATTCAACTTTATCTCCTACTGAACTGACTCCAATAAAGTCCGTAAAAAGGTAAAGTAGATTGTAGTGTAAACTTTATGAAATGAAAAACTTTTGAGTTAGACCTAAGAAAAAACCTAGACCATAACATGTAATAATAATAATAAAACAGCTTCGACGATCATCTGTCGAAGCTGTCGTTGCGCGACTGGATCAAGGGCCTGATACAGAAGGCAGTACTCCGCGGTACGGCTCGCATTGTGAGGAGGTTTCGGTCTCTGGAGCCCTAATCACCGGTAGATTGGACCCTGTTCCCGACACCCGGACTATCTACTATTTTTTATATTTTTATATGTTTTTTATTATTATTTTAAGAAATATTTAAAAATGTAAATTATACGTGAAGAAGATAAATAAAGAGATAGTAATAATAGTTTTATTTGTATCTCTCAAAAAGACACAAAGGTTAAAAGTAACTAGTGATTGCAACATCTATCCTTTGTGAGAATAGAATAGAATAAACTTTATTGTACACCAAAAAAGTAACACAACTTATACATAAACTTAAATCTATGGGTACAATGGCGGTATTATTGCTGACAGCGATATCTACCAGACAACCTTAGAATGGATCGTTAGAACTTAAAATAATACAGGGGGTAGTCTGCGGAGCGGTGCGGTGAGAGCTGGAGTCTATAATAGGTTCAAATCCTGTGTGACAGAACTCCAGGCTCACACCTTTAAAATTACAATGTAGACACCATCTGTTAATGGCTTTTTTTTTACTATACTACGAAACAAATTGTGGCCGGCTGTAGACAACGGTAGATAAACGCTTTTTGTCTTCATGCCCGTAAACACATAAAGATAAGCAACGCTGTTCAGAGCTATTAACCCGTCCAAAGCGAATGGTTACCAAACAATGCAATCTAACCCTGCATGCACCGTGTGCCGTAGCCCATAAGCTAGTTACCAACCATTGTTCGAAGTCGACCTTCGTTGCCTCTACATTAGTGGCGGCAGAACCGGGACATTATGCAAGCGAGCTGGCGGCACGCCAACCACAAACAAACAGCCTTCCAATCATGTATAATGAAATTGCTGAATTGATGTGACCCCGCCCCCCTTTACTTTACCCCTCGTCCCTCCAAGACCCCGTGAGTTATATTAAGATCGATCGTTTTTGAATTTTAGACTTTGCTTATGAAGTTGTTTATGGAATTTGCTATGAAAAAAATACGATGTAAAATTGATGTCTGTATTTTTCGTTTTACCTGATGGTTGGGTTGTGATCTTATGGTGGTCTGATAGGCAGTCCCTCCATGTAGAATACTGGTATCCAGCAGTATATTATGAGACTGGAAGCTGACCTCAACTTATTTTTGATCAAAAAAATCATCCAATGACATCACCCGACCTTGGGCGGATCGGGAGGGTGTGTCAAACTTTTACTAACAAAAGACTCAATCCTGTTCCTTCGTTGCCTTTCATACCAGGGCGGAGTTTTCCTAGTACGCGCCGTCGACGATTTAGGCTCGGTCTGGACGGTTACCGGACGGTCGTACGGTGAGCCACACATTGCTCGCTGTCCACAAGCCCGCGCCTATGGTGGCCAGAAATTGGGATCAGGATCCCGGCGGCTGGGGCGTGAGGGCCGCCCCTCGCGCATGCACGTGCGGCCTCCTCCTTTGCTAGCATCACTGTTTCGCAGAAGGAGGCGACCGCCTGCCACTTCTCCTCGCTTCGAACCATGGCCTGTACCAAGGCCCGGCGCGAGAGATCGCACAGCGGTGCTCACCTTAACTTATTTGGGACAAGGCTGAGAAAATGATGATTATTTTAGTGTTAGTTTAATGAAATAGAAGAAAGTGCAAATTAAAGAGCATATCCTTTGTATACATATCTATACTATGACATTATGGTAGGTATGGTTATGTATTACTTTATTCGTATTATTTGTAATTTTAAAATCATGCAACGGATCCTACCCTCTATTCTATTGTGATCTCTCTCTATCACTCAATGATTTGCTGGAAGAAAACTCAACTTTGAGTTAAGCTCGTCTATGTACATGAAGTCAGTTATCCACATATGTTGTAACTTTTTATGGTATACAATAAAGAAATAAGGAAGTGGTTAACGAAAATAATAAGAACGTTCAAAGAACTAGGTACATACCTACATATAGCACTCAATATAGCGCTTCCCGAGATCCAAGGCTAGAAAATAGTGCATCGATCTGAGCGTAACTCGAAAGTTAAACAAGAACTTCAAACTCCATTAAATAAAGACGAAGTTACAGTTCCAGGTTATCGAGAAACGAATAAGGAAAGATCTCGTGATACAAATTGCTTCGCAAATATCGTTTACATAATTCATTATTCAATGCAAACATGAATTATACTAACTTAAACATCTCACACAGTCAAATTATACGAACAACATTACATACATACATATTATTACCAGAGATGTTACGGAGTTTCAATTCCTATTTTAACAGTTCGGAACTGCCGATTGGTTTTGCCCCTTGAAAAGCTTTTTTATTTTTCACTTTTTAGTTGTGGTACCCCACAGCTAAAATTAAATGGTGAACAAGTTCTCGGGTGAGTTACATAGGTAACTCACCCGACCTTCACCGTTCACCATTTAATTTTCCATTTTTTCCATTTTTTTTTTTTTGGTCAATCCAGGATAGCCTGGATTGACCAAATACCAGAGATTTCGGTTGCGATAATATTCGGAACTTATACCGGACGTTCAAACAAGTTTATACTTACCTACTTGTCGCACGGGGAACCTCCCTCCCCTGAGTTTTCTGTCGATTACTCTTTTATTTGTTTTTTTTTTTGTTTCGAATCATGTTGTGAATTCGCTCTTCATTTTTACCTATACGAGTTTTTGATTACTGAATGTAATCAAAAACTCGTAAAGTAGAGTTTCATTTGACGCTTCTGCCTCCGCCTCCAATTTCAGTTCCGATTCTGACAAGTAAAATTATTTATTCATCGTTTATTTCAGGCATTAATTAACCCATAGTAATATTATAGAATTAAATAAAATTGTTATAACATAATAAATAAATAAAATTAAATTAAATACATTAGATTATATAAATTATTGAAACTTTGATAAAATTATTGATAAATTATTGAATTACATTAATAAATTAATAAATAAAATTATTGTATGGGAAATATTGGAATTATATTAATTATTGAAACATTGATAAAATGATTGATAAATTATTACATACATACATAATCAGCCTTTTAATGTTCCCACTGTTGGGACTCAGGCCTCCTCTCTAGGAGAGGGAATGGGCCGCAATCCACCACGCGGGCCCAGTGCGGGTTGGTGGATGTCACATGTCTTCGAATTTTTGGTTCTAGGACATGCTGATTTTCTCACGATGTTTTCCTTCACCGTTTTGAGATCAATTATTGAATTACATTAATAAATTAATTAATTAAATTATTATATCGGAAATATTGAAACCGAATTTGGAATCGGAGTTAAAAACTCCGATTCCAAATTCGGTTCCAATATAATCACGGAGTGCTTCCCTAATAATTACTGTTTTCCACATGATCCAGACTGTTCGGTTAGCTGCAAATACTGCGAATTTTCCAGCGATCTCTGAATATTGACTATTGGGGTTAGTTGGAAGCTTAACGCCAGTCAATTGGTCCTGTGGGACTTACTATTGCCATAATCGATATAACGCTACGCAATTGGACTGCGGATTATCGCGCTATTAAAGCCCAATGGTGTACCGGTATCTACCATTACATGTTGGCAGAATATTTTCCTGATAGGTAATTATACCTACTTCGAAACGCTTGGGTCATGGGATCCCAGTGTCTCCTTTTTTTCAAGAATATTTCTCGGCGACCGTACGACATTTGTCAATTTCTTTGCTAATCAACGTGGCAATGCTACCAGTCTTCGAGCACGTTTCCGGATGACAGCGATGTGGAGAAGCAGGTACTTAGACACCTGAGTATAATATGTTATGGACCAAGTGATTTTTTTTTTGGGGTTCCGTACCTCAAAAGAAAAAACGGAAACCTATAGCATCACTTTGTTGTCCGTCTGTCTTTCTGTCTGTCTGTTTGTCTGACTGTAAAGACCCTTTGTCTTAAGAACGCGTAGAGGTATCGTGTTGAAATTAAAACCATTTACTCTACTCCATCTAGACTACGGTCCCTTTTTTGAAGTTTTGAAAAAATCGAACTTCTAAGTTAACGAAAAAGAAGATGCGGCCGTTTACGTTTTTTTTTTTTTAAATTGATATAAACCAGTGCTTGACTGCGATCCCACCTGATGGTAAGCAGTGATGCAATCATTGGTGGTGAGGCGCACTAGTTTATTAAGAGCCTATTCACTCTAGCCTTGAAGGCACCTAAATTATAGTTGGACGGGAAGACCGCAGCAGGCAAATTGTTCCAGTCCTTCGATGTACGCGGTATAAACGATGAAGCGAAACGCTTAGTCCGGACCGTTGAAGTTTCAACAACGTAAGGGTGGATACTCGCCGTACGTCGGGTTGACCGATGGTAGAAATGAGATGGCGGTCATGCAATTCCCGCGCACACTCTCCAAAATGCAACCTGTAAAATACCGATAGGCTATGGGGGGATGTTGCACAAATCTTTCACTATATTCCTACTTATTAAAATGAATTCATTAACAAAAATTAAAAAAGAAATTAACTCATCTCCTTGAGGAGTTGGTTTCGGCACTTTTTTCGCTTACCTTGTTATCTTCCTATCGTGTCGCACGAAGTTAGCTCGATCAACGTAAGTGGAACTTGAAAACTTAATCCAGCCTTCAAAACTAACACTGATCAGTTCGATCCAACACTTCGCAAGTCTAGCTAATCGTGGCTGGTTCTTCAAGTCCATATTGAGCCTGTCTTCTAGTCTTAGACAGTATCCCATTTACTTGGTATCGCCCTTTCTTGCCCTTCTTCTTCTAGTAGACTTTTTTTGTTGTAGATAGACCACTGATGGTAAGCGATGATGTGGTCGACGATGGAGCACGCTTAGCATAAGCATAAATCAGCTTTATAATATAGAGACATAATTGAATATTTGCTTCCTTGTCGACAGGATGAAATCAATCTCATTTCTAGTTGCACCGTCAGGACTTTGCCTGGTCCATTTCCTATGCTCACGCTTTTTGAAGAAGGAGTTCATCATGTAGAGGCCCTCCTTCTCCATAAAACTAGCCAGTAGGTGTCCACCGTCGTATTCCGACGTCCAAATCCAAATTGACCCACTCGCAGCTCGTCACCGTCTCGTTTGCTCAGTTTCGTGTCAAAGTCCCCCATGACAACGGTGAAGTGAGTCTTATAACCATGCATGGCTCTGGATAAATCCTCATACATGATCCTTACTTATTCGTCGGGGTGTGTCGAGGACCTTCAGCGAATATCTTGATAATATTCTGAGTACAGCCCTAGCCACTCTGGTCGATAGACTCTTGACCTTCACCACACTGTTCACAAGGGACTTGTGGACGAAAAACCCGACACCACCCTGGGACTGCTGGTCACCCTCCCGAAAATAGAGCAGGTTACCGGATTTGAGAATGATCATGTCCTTCCCCTGTCTTCGGAGTATAATCCTACAATACTCCATCGTAACCTGCTCAATTCCTCCTGTGATCTTCTCGTCAATCCTCAATGTACGTGTGTTATATATTGCCGGGTCCAGTCGCTTTTCTTTTAAGGGATAGCCGGATCTCATCCGGTGATTCTTAGCACCCCTTGCCTCGCCGTTGCCTTGACCGCTACTGGAGTCAAGAAGTAGACGAGCTGCCGGGCACTAGGGGCCATCTTTGTGATGTGCTGTTCATGTTTAGGGAGGTTTGCCATAATCACCACGCTTGGCAAGTAGGTTGGCGATCGCAGTGTGGTTATTGAAATGCATAGAGAATGCTGGTGACCATTCTCTGGTATGTCTATTAGTCACCTCTTACGACACCCATGGAAAGAGATGGGAAGGTGCCATTCTTTATATCTGAACACCATACGGACATCTTATCACTCTTGACTTAAAAACTCATTTGATGTAGCTGTTGGTAAACACAGACTCCGTCTGAATTTCTACAATTTTATTAATATTATTTTAACGTTAAAACCGGCTTCATAAAAATATATTCAATCCACCTTCTGGTATTCGTGAAGGAAGGTACAAACGCGATCGGTTCATCGCATATCGATGGCTTGTTAGCGCTGGCCAACGAACGGATAAGTGTCTATTGTAGACCAACTTGAGTGCCATTGTAACGAGCGGCGACGTCGTAACTTAGCAGGTTACGATTGTTATCGCCGCACATTAGTTACACAAGTTATATTTTGTATGTATATTGGTGTGACAGAGATATACCAGCGAGATATTATGAGAACTACCTTTTGAAAGGGACTTCGCTCGCATGAAAGTCAAGAATTAATCGTGGTGTCAGAGTGTCAAAGTTATCGTGATCTTAGAACGCAAATACGAGATATAAGATCACTTTGTTGTCCGTCTGTCTGTCTATCTGTCTGTCAAGACACTTTATATCTGGAACGCGTTTTTTTTTTTTTTTCGGTGGGAGAATCATCTTATGACATCCCCCGCTCTTGGGCGAGGCGGGAGATAGTGTCAGACTTTTACTGACTAAAAACCCACTCCTGTTCCTTCGTTGCCTTTCGCACCAGGGCCGAGTCTTCCTTTAAGAATCAGACCCTTGGCCCCGGTAGGCTTCGACCCTGCTGGGCCCCTACAGTTGCTGACATCTCCTTGAGGCGCGCGTGGAACAACATGCGCCGTCGACGACTTGGGCTCGGTCCAGACGGTTACCGGACGGTCGGACGGTGAGCCACCCATTGCTCGCCGTCCGCAAGCCCGCGCCTTCGGTGGCCGAAAATTGGGATCGGAATTCCGGCGGCGGTTGGGGCGTGAGGACCGTTGCCTCACGCGATCGGCCGCCTCCTTCGCTAGCATTACTGCTTCGCAGAAGGAGACGACCGCCTGCCACTCCTCCTCGCTCCGGACCATGGCCTGTACCAAGGCCCGGCGCGAGAGATCGCCGCCGACGATCGCCCCCACGAGGACACGGCGTTGCTCTGCCCAAGCGGGGCACACCTCCACCGTATGCTCCACTGTGTCCTCCGGGCGGATCTGGAACGCGTGGAGTTATCATGATGCTGTGAAAAAATCAAACGATAAAAAAGATACGGCCGCATAAGTCGCAAAAAACGTGTATTTCGACACTCTCAAGGGAATCAAACTTCATAGGGTAGTTCCTGTTGACCTAGAATCCTGAAATTTGGCATGAAGCATGGTCTCATAGCACAAGTATAGGAAAAAATCTGAAAACTGTAAATTTGTAGTTACGTCACAAAAAAAAACTTTTTTTGCGAATCGGATAAATCTTCGTAACTCAATTCGGGAATTTAACTGTTTTCAATTCGGGAATTTAACTGGTTTGTATGGAACCCTCAGCGCACGAGTCCGACTCGCACTTGCCAGGTTTTTTTTTACTCACATTTGAACACTCTTGCCTAACGGTAACCGATGATATGGTCGACGTTGGAACACGCTTGCCTAAAACCTATTTACTCTTGACTTAAAGACCCCTAGATCAGTGTTCCGCAAAATGTGTGCCGTGGCACACTGGTGTACCGTGGTGAATAGTTGGTGTGCCTCGGAAAAATACTGTTAGCTCATAAAATTAGTAGACAGATAGAATCGATTAACGAGCAGGAAGAACTGTTGAAAACAAAAACGGAGCGCACAATTAAATTAAATTCAGAAACCAATTTTTGTTTTGTTGATTAATAGATCTGTAAAAATGATTGCAGATTATAGCTATCAGGAAACACAGACTCCGAAGGGAATTCCATACCTTCCGTCAGTAAAAGTCCTACACGATCTCTCGCTCTACCATAGAGTGGGAGAAGTCATGTGAAAATTTCCCACTTTTAAAAAAAAGGTATCACTATCCAGTGTGCCAAATTTCACACAAGCACTTCAGCTGTAATGAAGAAATACAGACTATCGTACAAAACGACGAAGAAAATGTCGTATTGAACCCGGAAATAATCATAAGATCCATGTGGTTTGACCTAGAGCCCACAAACATACAAATAGAAAATAGATCACAAGATAGTTCCCGTTGAACAATATTGGTTTTTACAAAAGGTTAATTAGGTTTTCCACGAAACGCGATGTCAAACAACGACAACGATAGAATTTCAAGAGAATTCAAGGAACAATTTACTGAAGAACTCTTTCAAAGATAATAATAATAATAATAATCCACAACTATCACACAACGCCGTCTAGTCCCAAGCTAAGCAGAGCTTGTGTTATGGGTACTAGACAACTGATAAACATACTTATATATTTCTAAATACATACATATATAGATAAATTACACCCAGACACAGAACAAATAATCGTGCTCATCACACAAACATTTGTCCTGGGTGGGAATCGAACCCACGACCTCCGGCATAGCAGTCAGGGCTACTAACCACTAGACCAACAGGCCAGTCAGTCTTTCAAAGATGTTATTACAAATTATACCTTTGAATTATACACAAAGTTACCTTTTTAGGAACACATATATACATTTTCTGTGTAAATAATCAGTGGGATTGTTGTAATGGCCCAGTGGTTAAAGTCTTTTTTACATAGGTAGGATGACAGCAAGACGAAAAAATGCATCTTTAATATGAGAGATAAGGATTGGTTTGTATCAATCCGACATGACAGTTGTGTGGCCGCTCGCGTGAGGCAACGGTCCTCACGCCCCAACCGCCGCCGGGATTCCGATCCCGATTTCCGGCCACCGCAGGCGCGGACTAGCGGACGGCGAGCAATGGGTACCGTCCGGTAACCGTCCGGACCGAGCCCAAGTCGTTGACGGCGCGTACTGTTCTACGCGCGCTTCAAGGAGATGTCAGCAACTGTAGGGGCCCAGCAAGGTCGAAGCCTAATGGGGCCAGAGGTCTGATTCTGAAAGGAGGACTCGGCCCTGGTACTAAAGGCAACGAAGGAACAGGAGTAGGTTTTTAGTCTGTAAAAGTCTGACACCATCTCCCGTCCGCCCAAGAAAAAAAAAACATTACAGCTGCCACCCGCTCTATCCTATAGCAATCGGTGTAGTGTAAGGCACCCGCCCCACCTCTCATGCATGAGGTTGCGGGTCCGACACCGGACAAGTACCTACCAATATGAATTTTTCAATTCATATGTACTTTGTAAGTTTATTTAGGACATTATTGACACCCCGTGCCTCGAAAAGTACGTAAAGCCATTAGTCCCGGTTTTCATTTATAGATCTTTGACAGTCGTTACAGGTAGTCAGACGACAGAAAGTTTGAACATCAGTCTATCCTTGGATAGTCGTATCGTAGCATAGCATGCATGCATAGCATAATCAGCCTTTTAATGTTCCCACTGCTGGGACTCAGGCCTCCTCTCTCTAGGAGAGGGAATGGGCCGTAATCCACCACGCGGGCCCAGTGCGTGTTGGTGGATGTCACATGTCTTTGAATTTTTGGTTCTAGGACATGCCGGTTTCCTCACGATGTTTTCCTTCACCGTTTTGAGAGCAGTGCTGATGAAATAAATTACACAAAGTAATGCGCCTGGCTGGGTTTGAACCCGCGGCCTACAACTCGTAAGTCGGAGCCGTTACCACTCGGCCACCACTGCTTTAGTCTAGTCGTATCGTGTTCCCCAGTGACTGGGTCTTATGTCTGTGATCTGGTTTCCGCACTTAGTCCACGGTGGACCACTGTGCTAGGCCAATGGCGGCCCAAGCAGATGAGTCTTTTCAGTTTGCTCTGGGTGTCTATGTTTATTTACTCATTTATTTCAAGTAACAAAGACTCATTTTAGTTACATATCATTAAAATACAGACAATACAGATGATGATGCTCCCAAAGTCCGTGTTCTTATTTAACTGACGGCTGTGCACTCGAGGAGCACGTGCGTGACAGTTTCTAGTAACTGGATTTTGTGGAGGTCTGATAGGCAGTCCGACCCCAACGTAATTATAATAATATATAAATAATATAGGATACTTTTTATCCCAGGAGTATGATCCCTTGGGATAACTTTCTACTTTCACGCAGGACAAGCTGCTAGCAGTAGACAGTTATTATATAAAGGCGAAAGTTTGTATGTATGTATGTATTTATAGGAGTACGTTTGGTACTCCTTCACTCTCAAATGACTGAGCGAATTTGGATGGAATTTGGCACACGAGTAGGCCATGTCCTGGAATAGCATACTGGAAACTTTTATCATGCTAGTATGTTCTCTTAGGACCATAATAATATTCCACAACTATCACACAACGCCATCTAGTCCCAAGCTAAGCAGAGCTTGTGCTATGAGTACTAGACAACTGATATATTTCTAAATACATACTTATTATAGACAAATTACACCCAGACACAGAACAAATGATCGTGCTCATCACATAAACATTTGTCCTGGGTAAGAATCGAACCCACGATTTCCGGCATAACAGTCAGGGACACTAACCACTAAACCAACAAGCCAGTCGATTGATGGCTTATAAATTTTTTTGTTATTACGTTTTGTTTTGGTAAGCGATGATGTGGCCGACGATGGAGCACGCTTGCTTAGAAGTAACCTTTTCATTCGTAACTTAAAGACCCCTAGGTTGTAGCTATCAGGAAACACAGACTCCTTAGCCGTAGGCATAAGTAATGAATGTGTTCCCAAAACACTTTGTACATATGGGTAGGATATTTCCGGCCACCATAGGCGCGGGCTTGCGGACGGCGAGTAATGCGTGAGTACGTGAGTAAGCGGTGGCTCGCCGTCCGACCGTCCGGTAACCGTCCGAACCGAGCCCAAGTCGTGGACGGCGCGTACTGTTCCACGAGCGCCTCAGGAAAATGTCAGCAAATCGTAGGGGCCCAGCAGGGTCGAAGCCTACTGGGGCCACGGGTAGTGTGAAAGCGAAACCCAAGGCCCCGGGATGAAATCAAAGAAGGAACAGGAGTGGGTTTTTAGTCAGTAAAAGTCTGACACTATCACCCGCTTCGCCCAAGAGCGGGATTTGTCATTAGATGACTTTCTTTTCGCATCGTCTCGAAGTTGTAGACGATTACGTCTACCTTGGACAGACAGTCCAGTTGGGTAGATCTAATTTCGAGAAAGAGGTCAACCGTCGAATCCAACTCGGCTGGGCAGCGTTCGGGAAGCTGCGCGGTATCTTCTCATCCAATATACCACAGTGTCTCAAGACGAAAGTCTATGACCAGTGCGTGTTGCCAGTGATGACATATGGTTCCGAAACGTGGACGCTCACAATGGGCCTCATCAGAAGGCTCAAAGTCACCCAAAGGGCAATGGAAAGGGCTATGCTCGGAGTTTTCTTGCGTGATCGAATCAGAAATGAAGATATCCGCAGGAGAACCAAGGTTGCCGACATAGCGCGAAGAATCGCCAATCTAAAGTGGCAATGGGCAGGGCACATTGCTCGCAGAACGGATGGCCGTTGGGGCCGAAAGGTTCTGGAGTGGCGACCGCGTACCGGAAGACGCAGTGTCGGAAGGCCCCCTACAAGGTGGACCGATGACCTGGTGAAGGTTGCGGGAATCCGATGGATGCGAGACGCACAGGATCGTTCGTTGTGGCGACGTTTGGGGGAGGCCTATGTCCAGCAGTGGACGTCTATCGGCTGAAATGATGATGATGATGATGATGACTTTCGCACCTAACAAAAAAAAATGGGTAGGACATAATTATAACAGATGATGGAACAACAATCTATTAAAAAATACATAAATATAACAAGTGCCAACTGAAGGCTTCAGCAAAGTTTGAACCCCACAGCCCAATGAAAAAAGCCCCCAGGCTGGCGCAGCTGACTCTAAAAACTAATTAAACTTATAATCCTCGAGATAAGAGTTGGAACTGTTAACGAAGTAACGTTTCAGTATGCAAATGTACTAAATTGCATTTTCGTCGCGTATTTCATAAATTCTGCAAAATATTTTTCTGTTCCAGTCGCTGACGGCGACTTGTGTCGTGTTCTTATTTCGGGACGACATTTACTGAATAACATTTAGTGAATGTATTACTTGTACCTAAATATCCAGGAGCTACGGTTTTCTGCGTTTTAAATGAAGACGCTTCTGATAAGAGCAGTATTGTTCAAAGTTTATTGACTGGCCTGTTCGTCTAGTGGTTAGTGACCCTGACTGCTATGCCGGAGGTCGTGGGTTCGATTCACACCCAGGACAAATGTTTGTGTGATGAGCACTATCATTCGTTCTGTGTCTGGGTGTACTTTATCTATAATATGTATGTATTTAGAAATATATAAGTATGTTTATCAGTTGTCTGGTACTCATAACACAAGCTCTGCTTAGCTTGGGAATAGACAGCGTTGTGTGATAGTTATAAAAAGAAAAAAAAAATGAAATCTTGCTGACGTCATGTTTGGTCATCCACCACGCCACAACGATTAAACAATGGGCTAACTTGATTTTATGAATTCCACATTCATTTGTAAATAGTAAATCATTAGCATTATGTATCTTTGTGAAGAAATCGAAGCCAAACAATAAGTAGCCTAGTAGCCTACGTCCATCGTTGGAGTTCAAGCTTACTCCATACCAAATTTCATCAAAATACATTTAGCAATTTATCCGTGAAAGCGTAAACAAAGACAGACAGAAGTTACTTTCACATTTATAATATAAAGTATGGATTACACATACAGATTTAGAAAACATATTTAAGTTGACTGGTAGAGAATGCTAGTTGCATAAGTCCGCCTATGTACCACTACTGTACATGAAGTTTAAATAAATAAATAAATTTATCAACATAAAATTTCTATAAATAAACTGAAGCTCAATATACCACAGTGTCTCAAGACGAAAGTCGGTAACCAGTGCGTGTTGCCAGTGATGACATATGGCTCTGAAACGTGGCCGCTTACAATGGGCCTCATCAGAAGACTTAAAGTCACCCAAAGGGCAATGGAAAGGGCTATGCTCGGAGTTTCTTTGCGTGATCGAATCAGGAATGAGGATATCCGCAGGAGAACCAAGGTCACCAACATAGCACGAAGAATCGCCAAACTTAAGTGGCAATGGGCAGGGCACACTGCTCGTAGAATGGATGGCCGTTGGGGCCGAAAGGTTCTAGAATGGCGACCACGTACCGGAAGACGTAGCGTTGGAAGGCCTCCTACAAGGTGGACCGATGACTTGGTAACGGTTGCGGGAGTCCGATGGATGCGAGACGCACAGGACCTGTGGCGACACTTGGGGGAGTCCTATGTCCAGCAGTGGACGTCTTTCGGCTGAAATGATGATAATGAAACTGAAGCTTAATTATGTACCATAATATTCCAAATATACCTACGTATTACCTACCATCACTTAATTAAAAACCACTGAGTCGCGGTTGGAAGGCGCTTTCGTAGTACATATTTAGTAATGTAAACATTTATGGGAATTAATCCGTTGGTAACCCAGGCAATAACGAGAACTGTATCTAATAATACTACCTGTTTGCCATAATTAATCCACATTTCTGTTTGCCACATTTTTTATTTCTTTTTTGTTATCTTAGTATTTTCTTATTTCATTCGTACACATCTAACGCTAAACACCTGTTTATTATTTAACATTTATCACACATTAACATTTATATATATTTATTTACCTTACACATAATTTAAGTAAATAACTGCTGTTCACTCTCAATAAGGTTCAGTTGAAAACCAGCTTCAGGCAACTACCACTGACTATCATGTAGTTGCCTGGCTTTTAAGCTGAACAGGACCTACTTGGCGCAGCCATGGTGAGACACACATATTGTCAGTGTTATTTGTCTAACCCCCTTGGTCAGAAAACATGATTATTTCTAAAAAGAGAAATAGAATTTATTTTACAATTGCTACACACTATTTAATTATTTAATACACTTAACTGCCTAAAATTACATAATATAGTATATACTGTCGCAACTCTCTGTGCGACAGTACCAGGATCTTCAAGTGTGTAGTAATGAAACGCTTATTTCATTGAATACTTATATTGTTTCACGATAATGACTTCACTTTACAATGATCGCGTCCGAACTGCTTAAACTAGACATTATTTTGTTCTATTCAATTTTCAAACCTATTCTAGAACAACAAAATCCTTAGAAATATATTTTACATGCCAGCTCGCTAACTTACCTCATGCGATCTCCTTTCGATATCACATGAGCTACGCCCCAATGAATAGAAATGTGGAGGCAACAAACATTTATATTGTAAAGAAAACTTTCGAAGGATTAAGCATGACCTACCTATTACCTAACACAGATGTCCCTACCTTTGTGCGGATGAAAACTTATATAATGGCGTACGTCTTTATAAAGCGAGCTTAAGTCAGAGCCAACGGTAAATAATTATCATAAAATTCTTACATGATTACTGTGTGTCAATCCACACTCATTAATCAACGTTGGTTTGGTTTGACTTAAGCCCCGCTGCAGCAAAACCGCACTAAAAGCCACAGCGCACCGCCCTTGCTCACCTAGGATGCCAAAGTGACAACCTCCCAGACCGGGATTACACTCTAAGATTCAATACCGTCATGACTTTAGTTCCAACAGACGCTTATCGGGCCAGAGGACAAAGAGCCATAATTGTATTGGACCACCTATGGGATCTCATTATTAGAATTTACTCCAGAATCTATAAGCAATAAAAATTAATTAAATAGCTCATCACGGCTAAATCATTAGAGTCAACTAGACTCTCTTTGCAAAGGCTATGCCTCATTTGCAAAGTTGATATTAGCTCAAACTGATTATTGAGTTATCCTCTCATAACAGAGGCCCGACGATGATGATGGTGTTGACCTTTTTGGTTCTGATGATGAAGAAGAGAGTGCAGAAGCTGCAAGAATAAGAGAAGAGCGCCTAGCAGCTTATAATGCCAAGAAATCCAAAAAGCCAGTCCTCATAGCAAAATCTAACATCATTTTGGATGTTAAACCATGGGACGATGAAACAGACATGGTAGCTTTGGAAAAGGCAGTAAGAAATATTACAAGTGACAACCTCCCGAAATTTCGTGTCCTAGTACCGAAATTGCATTATAGCCGAAACTGCATTTATTTGGCTTCAATGTAAGGTTTGCTTTCTTTAATCGCTTCATGACATCTTCTAGTGAATCTATAAACTCTGTGAAATTATTACCCCAAACTAAAATATTATCTACATAGCATATAGCTTTTTTATATTTAATACCAGCTAATACTTTATCCATGGCCCTCTGAAAAACAGCTTGACTCGTCTTGAGTCCAAAGGGTAACACATTAAATTCATATAACCCTGAAGACGTAATAAATGCCGTTTTATGCTTATCTTTCTCGCATAAACGATGTTGCCAATAGCCAGAATTTAAATCTAAATCTGCGAAGTAACGCGCCCCTGCTAAATATATCATAATATCTTCTATAATTGGCAACGGATAGCTATCAGTAATTACTTTTTTGTTTAATTTTCGATAATCTACGCAAAATCTCCATGTATTATCAGGTTTTTGTACCAACACTACTGGGGAAGCATACGCGCTCTTAGATTCACGGATAACTCCATTCTTCAACATTTCTTCTACTTGTGAGTTTATTATATCAAGCTGCTTTGGAGAAGCCCTATAGGGTGGGTTGTGTACTGGAATATCGTCTACAGTTTTAATAGCTATTTCATCTAAGCTACATCTACCTAACTCGGAGGCCGTAAAAGCAAAATTCTCTCGATATGAGGAAAGGAGGTCCCTAAGTTTATTTTTTTTATCAACACTCAAATCCAAGTTTATATTAAGTTCATTTATATCATTACATTTTTTAGATACATTCGAGATAAAATCCTCGTCATGTTCTGTCACTAGCTTCGAAAAATAAAGATAATCATTCTTGGAAATGTAATTTAACCTTCTTTCCTCACCATTTCCATTTATGACATTATTTTTATTTGTTTCGTCAAAATGGTCATGATGTACCATAGGATGTGACATCGACGTGACATTTCGATCATAATATTCACAAAACTTTATATGAAACGACCCATTTAAACTAATACAATTATTTGAAAAATTTATAACTGCTTTATATTTATACAAAAAGTCTTGACCCAGGACTACTTCTTGGTTAATGTCTTTAATTATCACAAATTCATTAACAAAAACGCGTGAATCTACCATAAAGCTGATCTTCACTTTCCCAACGACTTTTAGAAGTGATCCCGATATCGATTTTACAAAATGATTCGTCCCGTCACTGGTACTTTTCAACTCGAGTTTCGACGCTACTCGCTCTGATATACACGAAATGGATGCTCCGGTGTCTATCAGCGCACTATAGGCCTGCTCCGCTATGAAAATATTAATAAATGGGATTGTGTTACGCTTTTTTTTTGTATTTTCTGTCCGGAGTTGCTCCCTCACGGACACAGCTTGCAACTCCGATCGTTCCTCTAATGGCTGTGCCCTTGCTCGTTTGGGTGGTTGGGCAATGATGGGCTTTCACGGCTGAGGGCAATAGGAGACCGATTATTTCTATTATTACGATAATGCCTAGGCCGTAAGTTGTATCTAGGCGTGTGGAATGTATCAGCGTCGCCCGCGCTTCTTGGTGTGGCAGCTGGCATCGCTGAGCTGGATGGTCTCGGTGTCGACTGGAACCTTTGATTTGCTGTTGGTAGATCAAAATTAACTCGTGGAGGCTGCAATGGTAAATTTATTATATCTTGTGGCGCCTCTTCGAAGATCTCTTTGACCTGTTGTATGGTCTCTCGTAACTCTGCCTTTGAGGAATAAACACGTGTCGCTAATTAAAGGTCAACACCATCATCATCGTCATCATCATCTTGAGCTTTAGCAGCTGGTGCCTTGGGTGCTGCTGCTGGGGTTTTGGAAGGTTCAGTCTTGGCAATACCATAAACAAATACAACCTGTGGCAAATCAAAACTACCCAAAATATGCCGTCGAAAAACTCCTCCGCATCGTTGTCGACAGGTAAATGTTAAAAAGACTAGATGTATTGCCGCATAAGCATAAGCATAATCAGCCTTTTAATGTTCCCACTGATGGGACTCAGGCCTCCTCTCTAGGAGAGGGAATGGACCGTAATCCACCACGCAAGGCCAGTGCGGGTTGGTGAATGTCACATGTCTTTGAATTTTTGGTTCTAGGACATGTCGGTTTCCTCACGATGTTTTCCTTCACGTTTTGAGAGCAGTGGTGATGAAATAAATTACACAAAGTAATGCGCCTGGCAGGGTTTGAACCTGCGACCTACAACTCGTAAGTCGGGGCCGTTACCACTCGGCCACCACTGCTCACGATGAACTAAATGACTGATGTATTGCCACGCTGTATGGCAATGTGTTAATTTTAAATCAAAGAAGTTTTACCTTTTGTTTTTACTTTATACAATGACCTTAGTTAAATAGTAGACTATTATTGTTGCTGCTGCATACCTTGAAGTGTTGAATTTACATATTTTAGAAAAAAATATCTTCTAAATCACGAAATTACACTTTGGCTTATTAGACTCATAATATTTGCCGTTCGTAATAAATTAGATTTTTGCTGGAAATCCTCGCCGGATTTAACAAATAGGTTTGTGTAACGCAACGAGGGTGACATAGCGTTTCTTAACGCACGGCCATTTCCCGATAGATAGGCGTAGCACGTTTTTGACATGTGTCAAAAAAATAGAGGAAATATTGCACGTTTAAAAAACGATTGTCATTTTTTTCCTATGTTGTTTGTTTATTTCATGTTGTGCATAGGGTTGTGAGTTATTTAATAAAATATAGGAGTTTTTGGCGAGATGTCTTCGAGTGAAGCTCAATGCAAGCTCGAGCAGTGGTGGCCGAGGAGCAGTGGTTGCCGAGTGGTAACGGCCCTGACTTACGAATTGTTGATCGCAGGTTCAAACCCAGCCAGGCGCATTACTTTGTGTAATTTATTTCATCACCACTGTTCTCAAAACGGTGAAGGAAAACATCGTGAGGAAACCGGCATGTCCTAGAACCAAAAATTCGAAGACATGTGACATCCACCAACCCGCACTGGGCCCGCGTGGTGGATTACGGCCCTCTCCTAGAGAGAGGAGGCCTGAGTCCCAGCAGTAGGAACATTAAAAGGCTGACTATGTATGTATGTATGAAGCTCAATGGCTGTTTTAATTATTCACAAATTGATTCTTAGTGGATATTGTGATGTAAAATTGGTGTAGTTTTGTATCTCAAGTGTCTGCCCAACTGAACAATATGTGAAAAACTGAACAAAATTGTAAAATGGAGCTGAGAATTTTATTGTAGTTTTGGCTACCTCAGCGAAGTTTGCCGAAAAGGCTGACCCAATACAACAAAAATATTAGAATGTTGCACCCGCATTCTAATTGTAAATGAATGAACTATATATTAGAGGGCTGCACTCCAATCTCGTTGCGGTCCACCACCATCTTGAGACTGACAAGCCACACTTGCTTTTCTTGACGGAGACCCAAATTAGATGTCCGTCAGATACGGCGTACCTCAACTACCCGGGATACTCACTGGAGCATCATTTCCTGCAGCGTGCCGGGGTCTGTGTGTACGTCCGTAATGACATCTGCTGCCAGCGTCTCCGTCACCTTGAAGACCCTAATTTATCTACGCTGTGGCTGTTGGTGGACACTGGTACGGACAAAATTGTTTATGCCTGTGTCTACCGTTCGCACAGCGGTGATCAGGAGACGACTCGGTTGTTCGACCACCTCAGTGAGGCTACCGATAAGGCTCTGCAACGGCACCCTGATGCGCAGCTCGCCGCTCTGGGGGACTTTAACGCGTGCCACCAAGACTGGCTGTTCCCATACCAGAGGACCGACCACGCTGGGAGAGAAGCGCGAAACTTTGCAATATCGATGGGCCTTTCCCAGCTGGTCAAGCAAGCGACTAGGGTGCCTGATGTAGTTGGTCATACTGCCAATTGTCTGGACCTTCTGCTGACCACCGATCCGGACAGATGTATCGTAACAGTTTCCTCACCACTTGGAACTTCAGATCACTGCCTGGTGAAGTCTGTTTCGTCCTTCTCCCCACCTGACTGCGACTCACGCGGTGAACGGCGAATGTGGCGTTACAGGTCAGCAGATTGGGATGAGATGCGGCATTTCTTTGCATCTTATCCTTGGCAGCAGGTCTGCTTCTCTTCTGAGAGTCCGTCGAGCTGTGCGGATGCTATATCCGATGTGATACGTCAAGCTATGGAGTTTTTCATCCCTTATAGAGACGTACCCGTTGGAGGCTCAGCTCACCCATGGTTCAACGCCGATTGCGTTCAAGCTGAAGAGCGTAAGCATTCGGCGTTTCTCGCCTGGGTTGACGCTCGTGACCGCAAAGCTCCGGATCTGAGCTCAAAGAAGAGAGCTTTCAACCATGCTGCCAAGTCCTACAAAAAGGCACTAAAGAAGGCTCGGTTCGACCGCATTACTCATATTGGCACAAAGCTCTCTGCACAGCCGTCCGGTAGCAGAGCGTTCTGGTCCCTTGCCAAATCGGTCGAAGCGAACTTCTGTAGGCCCACATTGCCTCCGCTGGTTAAGCCTGATGGAACACTGGCTCACTCGACGAGAGAGAAAGCAGGTCTCTTTGCATCTCTCTTCGCCCATAATTCTCGTCTTGATACTAGCAGTGCTACTCCACCGGCTCTACCTCACTGCAACACCTCGATGCCTGAGGTTCGCATAAGAAATAAAGAAGTTTTGAGAGCACTGTGTCGCCTAGACGTGAATAAAGCTAGTGGACCAGATGGTGTACCAGCAATAGTTCTCAAGGCATGTGCGCCCGAGTTGTCTCCTGTGTTGACGCGCTTGTACCGCCTCTCATTTAGGACTGGTATAGTGCCCAAGTCCTGGAAGCTTGCCAACGTGCAACCCGTGCCCAAAAAGGGCAGTCGTGCCGATCCTGCCAACTATCGGCCGATTTCAATAACCTCCATACTCTGCAAGATTATGGAGCGTGTATTGAACTCGCGCCTCATGGCATACCTGGAAGGTAACGATCTCCTCAGTGACCGACAGTACGGATTTCGCCACAATCGGTCTACTGGGGACCTACTAGTGTATGCCACTCACATGTGGGGCGAGGCCCTCGAGAAGAATGGAGAAGCGATTGCTGTCTCCTTAGACGTCTCGAAGGCCTTCGACAGGGTATGGCACGCCAGCCTTCTGAGTAAGCTTCCAGCGTACGGCATTTCCCCTGGTCTGATTAACTGGGTAAAAGACTTCCTGAGTGAACGGTCTCTCCGAGTTGTTGTCGATGGATGCTCATCAGAGCCCATGTCCACTAATGCCGGAGTTCCTCAGGGGTCAGTTCTCTCTGCAACTCTTTTCCTGCTGCATATTAACGATCTGCTGATGCCCGGTATCTATGGGTATGCAGATGATAGCACAGTTGTAGAGAGATACCTTCCAGGTGCTCGGGCTAGTAAGGAACTAATCCGGTCCGAACGAGAGGCTATGGTGGAGCGTACGAATGTCTCACTTCAGGCAGTCTCCAAGTGGGGCGAAACCAATCTAGTTGAATTCAACGCCGCCAAAACACAAGCGTGTCTGTTCACCGCCAAAAGGAGCCCGTTCACCTTGGCTCCTGCTTTTCGGAATGTATCCCTGGAGTGCACCGACCGCCTTCAGCTCTTGGGAGTTGAAATCTCCTCAGACCTCAATTTTGGGCGGTTCATTGAGTCCAAAGCCAAGGTAGCTGCTAGAAAACTAGGCGTTCTTGCAAAGGTCCGACGGTACTTCACACCGGGACAGCTTCTAATGTTATACAAAGCACAGGTTCGATCGTGTGTGGAGTACTGCAGTCACATATGGGCTGGTGCTGCAAAATGCCATCTAGCAGCTTTGGACTCAATGGAAAGGCGTGCGAAAAGGCTAATTGGGGATCCTGATTTGGTTAAGTCCAGTCTACAAAGCCTCGAGCACAGGCGCAGGGTAGCCAGCCTATCGGTATTTTACAGGTTGCATTTTGGAGAGTGTGCGCAGGAATTGCATGACTTGATTCCGCCATCTCCTTTCTATCATCGGACAACCCGACGTACGGCGAGTATCCACCCTTACGTTGTTGAAACTTCAACGGTCCGGACTAAGCGTTTCGCTTCGTCGTTTATACCGCGTACATCGAAGGACTGGAACAATTTGCCTGCTGCGATCTTCCCGTCCAACTATAATTTAGGTGTCTTCAAGGCTAGAGTGAATAGGCTCTTGATAAACTAGTGCGCCTCACCATCAATGATTGCATCACTGCTTACCATCAGGTGGGATCGCAGTCAAGCGCTGGTTTATATCAATTAAAAAAAAAAAAAAAAAAAAGAACTATTCATACAAAGACATAGCTTAAAGGACTTAGTATCCAAGCCAAAAAAATTAACAAAAAAAAAATAGAAATTTTAATTGGAAGTCACGCCTCTAAAATAAAAAAAAATGCCGCAATGCGGCCATCCCATAACTAAAGTCTGATTAAGCAATTTGGGCGATCTATCTTTTGCGCGAGATTAGAATTGCCGTTGCTGCTCTAGGCAAAATAATTAATAGTTTTCCTGGTAGCACTGTGATAGTTATGTACTATTAGAGCGTGCATAAACTTATATATAATTATATCACGCTTGTTAACACCATGTTTACGTCTTGTAATTGTCTTTCATATCGAGTCTCTGAACATAGTGTGTTTTTTTTTTTTAGATAAAAAGATGATTATCGGTATAATCATCGTTTTACTTTCGCTTTGACTGCGTGAAAGAAGAAAATAGATTGTACCCAATGGAGAAAGATGTTTTTAAATCACTCCAGTTGTTTTTGATTTTATTCATTACAAACAAAAATACAAGTCTTTTCTCTTTATAATTTTAGTATACATTTAAACTAGTCACCATATACTGTCACGCCCTACATCAAAACTTTCCCGAATAAAATAAACTACAAGCTCATCCATCACCGCCTCTCCACCGCGTTTGCGACCGTCCGCAGTTTGATTAGAGGGAGCTCACTCTACGACTCAATTCCGGCATTTGCTTGCGATGGAATTTAAAAAGATAAGTGGCTATTTGGAGCTGCAATCAGTGGTAAAGCCAATGCTGATTGCTTTGACACATTGCCATCATATAAATATAAGTAAGTAGATACGTATTTTATTTTTAACTAGCACTTTACCAGTGACTTTGTTCACGAAAATATTTTCAAAAAAACTTTAACACACCTTAAATTGTATTTTGAGGGTAGTTTTGAACTTCACTATTTATTTTATTTAGAATTTGTGCCAAGTTTCAAGTTTAAGGGGTGACCAGATGGTTGCAAACCAACGTCCCAACCAAGGTGACGTTGCTAGTTTCAATCCGTGTAGACACCAGTTGTAAACCATGACCTTCAACGCCCTTGGCTGGGAGGCGGTTTTCCCAACCACTGAACGTGTTGGCACGTGGTTTACATCCATTTAGCCGCAACACAAACCAAACACATAAACCAAGGTCACCTTGAATGGGATGTTGGTTTGCAACCGTTTGGTCACCCCTTTATTCATCCAAGAATTAAAAATCCTCCATACAATCTTTAAAACCCCCTAAATTGTTCTATTGGACGTACTTCTGAAAACAAATATTGACAACCTTTACTATTTACGTTAACCTACGTTTAGATACCATTTATGCTAACTTTCAAGTAGTTTGGTACATGGAATGAGATTTTGCATACAAATGAAGTTCCCCCTTTTCACACCTTTAAAGGTTGAATTTCCAAAAATCCCTTCACTCTTTGTTCAGAATTTCATATTCCTAAGCTGTGCATTGATATATCAGTCAGTCAGTTTCTCCTTTTATATACCTATATAGATGAAACCCATCGTGCATAATATGCTAGTCTAGAATCAACCTAAACTTGAAACATGAAAGATATCTAATGTTAAATATACTGAACTTGAAAAGTTACCTTTATCTTTCTTTGCAAGCAGGGCCGCAATAAACGGAAAATATAAGTAAAGATGGCACTCCGTAGTCAGGAACGCGTTCAGTAATAATTTATTAAACTTTTCCACATACAGTAGAATTTTCTCGGAAATATTTCTTCCGAGATTTTTACAGTATATCCGGTAAGATATTTATTTAAGTCCATCTAACACTTACTCCCGGGAAATGTGAGCGTGCTTTAGCTTTCCCAGTATTTCCAAGATTTAGTGTGTAGCATGGTGTCCCTAGTCACTGGGGAAGCGACGACCTAGTATGTTTTACGGCCAATAGCAGTACAGATACGCTATCGACGCGACCCGATTAGGACACGTTCTATTTACAAAAAAAAAATGTTCGTGTATTTGTTCGGACTTGTTTTAGAAAAGGATTCATTGGGATTGTTCTAAGAAGGACAGTTAGTGAGAGTTTTTTTGTTATTTGATTTGTATGAGGAAACAGTCTATTCCCTACAAGTTCTGATATGTACTCGTATAGTTACATAATCACACTAGGCATAGGTATCATCATCGTCCACGCAACATCACACTAATAATATAAAAGCGAAATTTTGTATGTATGTGTGTTCAGATTTACAAAAGCATCACTCCAATCGCTATAACTCGTCTAAACCGTACATCACTATCACAATTTATGATCACCGTCGAAATGTACGCATATTTTCAAATTTTAATTTAAAAATCTTTTTGTTAACTGTTTCATTCGACAATACACCGTTCAACCGTACACATCGTATTTTTATTAAAAAATACTCAAAACAAATGGTCCTTCGAGCCGGATGTTCATTACTCCTTCACGCTCAATTGGCTAAATGGATTTAGATGAAATTTGTCAGACGGGTAGGTTTTATTTTGGAATAGCACATAGGATAATTTTTATGCCGGGAGTATGTCCCCTTGGGTTATTTTTTTTACTTTCACACGGGTGAAACTACTGATAGAAGCGTGTCATACTACCTATTAGGAACGAGTCATACAAATAACAAACGATTCCCTTCCAACTTTTCAGTCACTGGCGCCACTTTCAAACTACCTCTAATATACTCATTTCTCACTTTATCCTTTCTCGTCACACCACACATCCATCTCAATATATTGTCCATAAAAGTTCTAACTTTTGGCTAGCCGCTATAAAAAAATACATCATAGGTAACCGTGAGGTGGCCTACAAAGAATTCAGGTAGCAACGTCTTCATATTTATGATCAAAAAGTGAAATAAAGTTGTTATTTGACTGGCCTGGCTTAGCGGTTAGTGGTACTGACTGCTATGCCAGAGGTCGTTGGTTCGATTCCCACCCAGGACAAATGTTTGTATGATGAGCACGATCATTTGTTCTGTGTCTGGGCGTAATATAACTATAATATGTTGTCTAGTACTCATAACACAAGCTCTGCTTAGCTTGAGACTAGACGGCGTTGTGTGATAGTTGTGGAATATTATTATTATTTGGATCAGAAATAAAACCTGAACCGAGAAGGGATACTTATCTCTGATATACCACAGGAGGTCTTATTTTAGAAGGTATAGGTAAAGCTGGTTCCCAAGCCGCGCCCTTGAGCCTGACCCCCTTACCTTGGCCTGCCATCGCTCGTGGATATCGGCGTCTTGTAATATCGATCGGAAATCAGAGCTGAATACGATTTGAAGGATGATTGAATACGGAAAAGTTATAACTCACTTCAAATATCGATTTTGTTGATTGGCAATTCCGAAGATTTTGGCGAGTTTCCGTCGTGCGTTAGGCTAAGAACTGAAAATGTTTAGTTCGCCAATGAATCCTGTCTCCTCGAATATGAGAAACGATTCAAATTCTATATAATTATAATTTCTATACTATAATATAGGTACGAGGCGGCGATCCGCGATGGTGGTGTGACGTGTGATCTGATCATGTTCGCGAGGCAAATTTGGCCAGAGATTGCCCTAGACAGAGACATTTGGAAGGAGAAAAGGGAGGTGTTTGCCTAGCAGTGGGATACAAAATAGGCTAATAAAAAATTAAATTTTATCATCATCATCATTTCAGCCGAAAGACGTCCACTGTTGGACATAAGCCTCCCCCAAACGTCTACACAACGACCAATCCTGTGCGTCTCGCATCCACCGCACTCCCGCGACTCTCACCAGGTCGTCGGTCCACCTTGTGGGGCCTTCCAACGCTGCGTTTTCTGGTGCGCGGTCGCCACTCTAGAACCTTTCGGCCCCATCGACCATCCGTTCTACGAGCAATGTGTCCTGCCCACTGTCACTTTAGTTTGGCGATTCTTCTAAGCGAAAATGAAAGATTTGAGCTTTCGTATCTAATGAATTTAAAAATTATGTCACCAGTACAATGCTACTTTATCACTGAGTGACATAGGCTATATATTTTCTACTTTCACGCAGGCGAAGACGCCGGTAGAATAGAATAGAATAGAATAGAATAGAATAGAATAGAATAGAATACAATAGAATAGAATAGAATAGAATAGAATAGAATAGAATAGAATAGAATAGAATAGAATAGAATAGAATAGAATAGAATAGAATAGAATAGAATAGAATAGAATAGAATAGAATAGAATAGAATAGAATAGAATAGAATAAAATAGAATAGAATAGAATAGAATAGAATAGAATAGAATAGAATAAAATAGAATAGAATAGAATAGAATAGAATAGAACTGTACTGTTATCACTGTACTGTTCTGTACAGTGATAACCAGATTCATGACAAATAGTATAGGCTACCTATATAACATCACGCTACGATCCACGGAAGTGGAGCAGTAACCAAAGACGCAAGTGAAACCGCGGGGGACAGCTAGTTATAAAATAAAGAGACAATGTTTAAAAGAATTCGTTACTAAGTAAGTCCAGTTTAGCAGTTTTGTTAGACAGCTGCTCTTTGAAACTGGTCTTTTAATGGTAATCTTAGGTCCTAGAAACTCTCTCTTTGAAATACCCAACCATGACTGTCAGAGAATGCCTTGTTACATTAAATCCGTCTATGTACTACTACTGTACATGAATTTTAAATAAATAATTAAGTATATAGGGTGACTGGTAATTAGTGACCGATACTTAAACACTTGATTGTACTCATGATTACAAACAATTTTCCCAAAGAAACTTTTTTTTATACTAATTTATTGTAGCGTAGCGCGCTCGCGTAAAGTACCACAATACTAGTCTTTGGATAGTATTTTACCGAAACATGTAGGTACATTGCTTACATCATCAATAACGGGCGCCGAGCCGCTAACAGCTGATCGGGTGAAGGCGCGCGCGCGAAATTCGAAGTTTCAAACAGCTGTTTTGATATTGTGATTGAACTAATTAGTATAAAAAATGTTTCTTTGGAAAAGTTGTTTGTAATCATGAGTACAATCACGTGTTTAAGTATCGGTCACTAATTACCAGTCACCCTATATACAGAAGCATAATCAGCCTTATAATGTTCCTACGGGTGGGACACAGGCCTTCTCTCTAGATGAGATAATGAGCTGTAATCCACCACGCGGGCCCAGTGCGGATTGGTGGATGTCACATGTCTTCGAAATTTTGGTTCAAGGACGTGCTGGTTTCCTCAAGATGTTTTCCTTCACCGTTTTAACAGCAGTGGTGATGAAATAAATTACACAAAGTAATATACCTGGCTGAGTTTGAACTTGCGGCCAACTCATTAGTCGGGACCCCCACTGCTTAAAATAATAAAATAAACAAAAAGTCTTCAAACGTTTAAAAATTGCTCATACATTGCCCTTTCGCTGCTTAGTGGTCCCCAAAACGCTTCGTTTCGCTAAAAATCTTTGTGTACGAAATTGGTTCGGAACGGCTTTCAGAAGCTAACCACGCATAAAACAGCCCAGCTTGCTAACAAAATTGGGTCAAACATTACATATTCATAATTTAATTTGTCCGTTGATATGATTACCTTGTTTCCCATTAAGAAATTTTAATGCATCGTTTTGGTTTTATAATTAATTATGTTTAAGTGGATTATGATTGAGAGAATTAGTATCTTCTACGTGAAACTACGGTTTTGTGAGATCATTATTTACTATTTATGAAAAAAGGAGCAGCGGTGGTCAAGTGATAGGCCGGCAGGGGTTCAAACCCAGCTAGGCACGCATTATTTTGTGTAATTTAATTCATCACCACTGCTCTCAAAACGGTGAAGGAAAACATCGTGAGGAAACCGGCATGTCCTAGAACCAAAAATTCGAAGACATGTGACATCCACCAACCCGCACTCTCCTAGAGAGGAGGCCTGTCCCAACAGTGGGAACATTCCCCACCAACTGTGTTCCCACGTTGTCGTCGTGGTGGGGCTTGCGTGTCTCTGTGATCTTGAGGGCTATGCCGGTAGAGCTACTCATGCCGGAAGGCCTCAAGTGAGAGACCAGACCAAGAGGAACACACTCAGGGCGGAGTCCAGACGGACCGCCACGGAGGGTGCACTGTCCAGTAGCATCGGCACCAACAGCTGTTGGTGCTTTTGGATAGTGGTTTTGGAGAGTGGGTTCGCCTCTGGTACGTGTCTGCATATCAGACATGACCATGATGGCGAACGTGTTTATTGGGGACCCCACCCCATTGACAAAAAGGCAAAGCTGTGTTCAGCACCACTATGAGCGCGAGTAATAAAAATAATATTACCCCAGGAGGGTACCTGCATGCAGGAGAATCCCTCCCCGAGCAGAGCTCGGGCTGCCCCTCGTATTCTGGGGGGGGCAATTACCGCCTCGGGTCTTCGGACCCCGTACCGTCCTCTGTGGACGCACTGAGCCAGGGTGGCTCACCCGCCGGTAGCGTGGAGTCCCTGGGACCCGTTCCCAGCACATCCGCGGCGCCAGCGGGTACCGAACAGGCCGGCAGGAGCTTCGGCCTTAGGGAGGTGAGCGGAGATGCGGTGTCGGATTCCGATACCGGATCTTCGCTCACCCCAGAGATAATGGAGGTTGCAGACACCCTTCCCAGGAGGAACCAGTTCCTCCGGAAGCGCCCCATGTCGGGAGTCGGTCAGGGGTCGTCTTCTGATGAGGCTTCGGCCCGCAAGATTTCCACCGCTGGGCGGGGGGCGGGCCGCAAGACAGGAAGGGGTAGGGGGCTCACTGCCCAGGATGCAGCCAGGCGATCCCTGGAAATCGCCAGGGAGGGGCGCCACTCCGGGGCAATTAGCGGTCAGGGCAGTCCCTCGGAGCCTTCTGCAAGCGAGCCAGATGGTATGGTGGAGGCGATGGCCAGATTCACCGATGTTGTGGTCGCCGCCTTAACGAGCGTGTCTAAAAAAAGGGAGAAGTCAAAGAAGAGGGAAGCTATCTCCCAAGGCACGACCTCAATTACGGAGGCACTGGGTACCGTCTTGGAGCCCCTCAATAAGAGGATTGGGCGGCTCGAGGCGGACCTGGCTAGTCTCCGAGGAGCTGGCCCCGAGACGGCGCCAAAAGGAGGACGCAAACGGTCACAGCCCCAGCCAGAGAGCGAGGTCCTGACCCTGCTGCGGCAGGAGCTGGCTGCCTTCCGGCAGCAGCAGCAGCAGCAGCAGCAGCAGTTTCAGCAGCGGGTGCAGCAGCAGTTCTCCATTCTGGAGGGCATCGTTCTGCGCCCACCGCTTGCGGCCTCCGGCCAACGGAAGGCGGCATCATACGCCGCCGCCGCCGCGATCCCAGCTGTTGCGCCCAAGCCGGGCCTGTCGGGACAAGCAAAACGCGGGTCTACGGTGGTGTCGGAACCCGCGAGGCCAGCCCCGGCAGCTAAGCAACAGCAGAGGAAACCTGTTCCCCCCCCTAAAAATGGCAAGGCGGCAAAAGCTCCTGCCGCGGTGGCGAGCCGGTCTCCTTCGCTACCCCAAACTGTAGAGTCTCCGGCCGACGCCGAATGGCAAGTGGTCGGAGAGAAGAAAAGGGTGGGCAAGGCGGCTAGGGCGGCCAAGAAGCGCGAAAGGCGGCAGCAGCGCAAGAAGAGGGCCCTCGCTGCTAGGCTTCGCGCCCCGACATCCGCAGCTGTAGTGATCACATTACAGCCAGGTGCGGAAAAGAAGGGCGCGACCTACAACGAAGTGATGACTAAGGCGAAGCGGGCGGTGGACCTCACCGAGTTTGGCATCGCCGGGGGATTGCGAATGAGGACCACCGCAACCGGAGGCCGCATGCTGGAAGTCCCTGGTGCGGACAGCGGCCCCACCGCGGACGCTCTGGCGGAGAAGATACGAGCGTCCCTAGACGCGGAGGTGGCCCGAGTATCCAGGCCCACGAAATGCATCGATATGCGCATTATGGGCCTGGACGACTCCGTGACGGAGGACGAGGTGGTGGCCGCGGTCGTCAGGACGGGAAAGTGTCTTGGCGACCAGGTGCGGGCAGGCACTATCCGTGCCGACAACACGGGCATGCGAACCGTCACGGTGAGCTGCCCCGTGTCGGCGGCCAAGGCCATAACTGGGGAGGGCCGAAGGCTCTTGGTGGGCTGGGTTTCAGCGCAGGTGAAGCTGCTGGAGCCCAAACCTCTGAGGTGCTTCCGTTGCCAAGTGGGCCACCATGCAGGGGTCCACTGCACCTCGGAGGTGGACAGAAGCGATCACTGCTTCCAGTGCGGTCGGCCCGGCCACAAAGCCGTAGCCTGTAACGCTGCACCTCACTGTTATGTGTGTGCAGCGGCTGGCAAGCCAGCCGAACACCGGGCTGGGAGCAGGAACTGCGTTCCCCCAACCAAAGCCAGGGGTAAGGGCAAGAGGCCCTCCCCCACCACCGCCGTCACCGCCGCAGCCGCCGCTGCCGCAACCACAGCCACCGCCGCAACTGCCGCGGCAGGGCCCTCACAGGGGGCTCGGGAGGAGACTGTAATGGAATGCCAATAATTGCTCCATTACGTCTCCTCCAGGCGAATATCAACCACTGTGCCCCCGCTCAGGATCTGTTGCTCCAGAGCATGGCGCAGTGGTCGATTAACATCGCCGTGGTCACCGAGCCGTACTACGTCCCACCCAGGGCTGGCTGGGTGCAGGATCTGAACGGCTCGGTGACATTAATTTCGTCGGCCGCCGCCGGTACCCCATCCCTAGAGGGTGTCAAGAGGGGACAGGGTTGCGTGGCAGCAAGGTTCGGGGACATCGCAGTGGTAGGTGTATACCTCTCCCCGAACCGAACTCTCGCCGATCTCCACAACTCCCTTATGGAGTTGAACATCGTCGTCGCCGGGTTTCAATCCCTCCCTGTGGTTGTTTGCGGGGACTTCAACGCCAAGAACTTGGCTTGGGGTTCCCGGTACACAGATACGCGGGGCCGGATGGTGGAGGACTGGGCCCTGGAGTCAGGCCTGGTCGTCCTAAACCGGGGTTCTGTCCCCACGTGCGTGCGGATGCAGGGCGAGTCCGTGGTGGACATATCGTTCGCAAGCCCCGCTCTGTCTCCGCGCGTCATTGACTGGCGCGTCATGGAGGGGGTGGAGACGTACTCAGACCACCGGTACATCCGGTTTGACGTTTCCGCCCAGACCTCGACCGCGCCGGTCCGACAGAACCCGTGTGGTCCGCGGTGGGCACTAAAACAGCTGGACCGGGAGCTCCTCCTGGAAGCCGCTATCGTACAGGCCTGGGTGTCAGCACCGGACAGGCCTGTTGACATAGATGCCGAGGCGGAGTGGTTCCGGGAGGCCATGTCAGAAGTATGCGACGTGGCAATGCCCCGAGTCCGGCCAGGACGTGCCCGGCGTCAGGTCTACTGGTGGTCGCCGGAGATTGCGGAACTGCGCAAGGCATGCGTTGCCGCACGGCGCCGGTACACCAGACACCGCAGGCGCCGCATCCGCCCTCCGGATGCGGAGGCCATAGAGGCGGAGCTGTACGAGGGATACAGGGTGGCGAAGCGCACCCTCCGAGCGGAGATACGGCGAGCCAAACTACAGGCCCGCGACGTGTGGTTGGGGACTCTGAATGGAGACCCATGGGGACGCCCCTACAAAATGGTGCGTGATAAGCTCCGCGCCTGGGCTCCCCCACTGACACAGAGTCTCCGGCCCCAGCTCGTGGAGGGTGTAGTGAACGCTCTGTTCCCATCAAGAGAGGAGCATTCTTCCCCGCCAATGGCTCCGCCTCTCGCGGTGTCCGACGCGGACCACGACGGCGATGGCGACGACACTCCAGAGGTGACCGAGGTAGAGATGAGTGTGGCGGTACGAAGGCTAAACGCTAAAAATACTGCCCCAGGACCCGATGGCTTACCTGGGAAAGCCTGGGTCCTGGCCATGGAGGAACTCGGGCCTCGACTAAGAGGGCTGTTTAGCGCATGTTTGGAGAGGGGCCAGTTCCCACTTCGTTGGAAGACCGGGAAACTGGTCCTTATAGCGAAGCCGGGGCGCCCTGCGGACTCTCCGTCTGCATACCGGCCCATAGTGCTGCTCGACGAGGTGGGCAAGCTCTTTGAAAGAGTAATTGCAGACCGCCTCGTCGCGCATTTAGCGCGGGTAGGGCCGGATCTTTCGGACAGCCAGTTTGGCTTCCGCAGAGGGCGCTCCACGGTGGACGCCATCATGCGCGTGCGAGCCCTCACGACGGGGGATGCGGTGTCCCGGGGCAAGGTCGTAGTGGTGGTGTCCTTAGACATCACCAACGCCTTCAACTCCCTGCCCTGGAGTAGCATTAGGAGGGCACTCCGGTATCACCAGGTGCCCGACTACCTCCGTCGTTTGATCGAGGCCTACCTGAAGGACAGGTTTATCATCTACCCTGGTCACGAGGGAGAGTGGAGACGGCGAGAGATGTCGTGCGGTGTTCCGCAGGGATCGGTACTAGGACCGCCCTTGTGGAACATCGGGTACGACTACGTGTTGCGCGGCGACCTCCCCGACGGGGTCAGCGTGGTCTGTTACGCAGACGACACGCTGGTCCTGGCGCAGGGGGAGTCACACCAGGCGGCGGCCGAACTAGCGACACGTGGGGTTGCGACAGTCGTGGACAGGATCAAAGAGTTGGGACTCGAAGTGGCACTGCACAAGTCCGAGGCCATGTGCTTTCAAGGCCCTCGGAATGCGCCACCACCGGGTTCCCAAATAACAGTAGGAGGGGTTCGCATCGACGTCGGGTCGACGATGAAGTACCTGGGACTTGTCCTCGACAGTCGGTGGAACTTTGTGGAGCACTTTCGACGTCTGACTCCCAAACTGCAACGGACCGGGGCTGCCCTAAAGCGGCTCCTGCCCAACCTTGGGGGTCCAGACGCCTCCTGCCGGAGGCTCTACGCGGGAATCGTTCGGTCCATGGCCCTTTACGGGGCGCCGGTGTGGGCGCCGTCGCTGCAAAGGCGACCGGCGGCCATGCTGAACGCTTGCCAGAGGGTCATGGCCATCCGGATGGTACGGGGATACCGCACGATTTCCCGCGAAGTGGCGAGCCTCCTTGCTGGCCTGCCACCATGGGATTTGGAGGCAACAGTCCTTGCACTCATGCACGATTTGCGCGTGGAGATGCAACGCCGGGGCGAAACTCCGCTGCCGCGCCAAGTCGCGGCATGGCGGACAGAGTTCCGGCGGGATCTCATGGTGGAATGGCGACGGCGACTGTCGCAACCCAGTGCTGGGCACGCTACAATTATGGCGGTAAGTCCCCTCTTTGAGGAGTGGCTGGAGCGGCAACACGGCATCCTCACCTACCGCATGACGCAGGTCCTCACCGGACATGGCAAGTTCGGGAGGTTCCTGCATCGGATTCAGGCGGAAGCAACGCCCGGGTGTCATCATTGTGCGGACCACCCAGAGGACACGGTGGAGCATACGGTGGAGGTGTGCCCCGCTTGGGCGGAGCACCGCCGTGTCCTCGTGGAGGCAATTGGCGGCAGCGACCTTTCGCGTCCGGCCCTGGTTCAGGCTATGGTCCGGAGCGAGGAGGAATGGCAGGCGGTCGCCTCCTTCTGCGAAGCAGTAATGCTAGCGAAGGAGGAGGCTGCACGCGTGAGGGAACGAAGGTCCTCACGTCCTAGCCGCCGTAATTCCGACCCCGACTACCAGCCACGGTAGACGCGGGCTTGCGGACGTCGAGCACTGGGTAGCTCGTCGTCCGGCTGTTCGGTAATTAACCGGACCGAGCCCAGTCGTTAACAGCGCGTAGTGATCCTCGCGCTCCTCAAAGAGATGTCAGCAAACCGTAGGGGCCCAGCAGGGCCGATGCCCGCTAGCTAGGACCGCGGAGAATTTCTGAAAGGGAAACCCGTAGTCCTAGAACGCAAAGGGTAATTGAAGGATACAGGTGTGGTTTTAGTCAGTAAAAGTCTGACACGCCCTCGCGCTCCACCCAGAGCACGAGAAGTCATTTGGATAATTTCCCACCTTAAAAAAAAAAAAAAAAAAAAAACAGTGGGAACATTATAAGGCCGACTATGCTATGCTATGCTATGAAAAAAGGAGCTTTGATATTGGTTAACAATTAGCAAAATTTGCTAGCTGTCTCTCGCGGTTACACCCGCATCATTGGTTACTGCTCCTTTTATATTATTATCCGTAATGCACCCATGATACATGAGTCATTAGGAATAGATCCTGTATCGTGAGGGCCAAAGTTTAAAAAAATATAAAAACAAACACGTCAAAAAAAATATTAGTATAGATTAATAAGACACACCTGATGAAAAGCTTTTTCAGTATTCCCATTTTTTATAGCATTGGTTATATGCCTGTACTATGCTGAAATAGCTTACTGGTAACGTAACCTAAGTTAACAAGATCATCCAGAGTTGCAAGTTTGGAACTGGGGCTAACTGCTAAAATTGACTTGTGAGATTTGTCATAATGAACATTTCGCAAGACTGGAATGCTCATGCAGACCTCCCCAATTCAATTTCGGTGAAATCGCTCGAAATTCGACAGTATCTGTGACATATTCATCGCAATGTATATACTTGGGTCACCAGTGTTATATAGTATATCTCTTTGGGATATCAAATCTTCTTGTCACTTCAACCTAATCCAATTAGTTTACAAATATCGTCTATTTCCCAGGTAAACAGGCGTTGGTTTAATGGCAATGGCCTTGTCCCTTGTGGCACATACATGGCTGGTGAAATACAAAGCTCAAAACATGTTTGCTTGTTTTGAGCTTTTATTTATAAATTAAGTCCCAGATACTCCCTCAGAGATAAATTTAAAGAAATTAATATAATGACTGTACCTTCACAGTATATTTACGAGAATATTTTGTATGTACATAAAAATATAAACATGTTTAAAAAATACAGTGATGTTCATAATTTTAATACTAGGAACAAACACAAATTTGTGGTTCCTACAACCAGGCTGAAAAAAATAGGGGGCTCATTTAGATGCCAATGCATACACTTCTATAATAAACTTCCTAGTCATATTCAACAACTAAGCCTTAATAAATTCAAATTATTTGTAAAGCGAAAACTTTGCCAAAAGGCCTTTTACACTATAAAGGACTATGTTGAGGACCAAAAGGCTTGGGATTGACCTGCTCCAGTACGCACTGCAACTGTTGTCTTATTATTATTTTTTTTCTTTTTTGTTTTTAATTTCAATTTTGCTTTTTATTATTATTATTTATTACAATTTGATATTGTAGATTATTTTTATTTTGCAATTAGACTTTTTTTTTCTCTTTCTCTATTAATTTTTGACATCAATGTTTACTTAGTATTGTAAACAATATTTTTCTTTTTATTATTGTGAACGTGAGGACTATGTTGATTGCTTTTTTTTTCCTTTTCAGTAATTTTAACGTATGTCTGGCAATTTGAGTATTTTCTGCGGCCTACCCAAATGTCCTTTCCTTGGTATTGTTCGTCAAGTAGTTGAGCTCCTTAGTAGTCCTGAGTTGAGCTTTACGAATACTGACAAATGCTTGCACTGACTGGACAGGTCCACTCAAATCTGTAAGGTTCTTTCTTCAAAAGACCATTTCAGACAAATCTGCATGGTTCTCATGTGATTTGACCATTACATATTTACTGTATGGACTTTAAAAGAGACTTTGACCCCTGAGTTTGTTTCGGTGTTTCTTCTCAGGGTAGTCAGCTAGGAAACACCGGCCTCATCTAGTTTAAAAATGACGAAAAAAAAAAATTGACGTGTAAAAGTGTTTTTTAAACCTATTTACAAAATAAATATCATTTATCATTTATCATTTATCATTTAACAACGCTGATTTTCTCTAAGTGAAATTCAGATTAAAGTAAATAGTGTTTTTTTTTTATTAACAAAATTAGTTATTATCCTAATTGTAGGCAAATAATATGGGCATCGACTATACAATACAGACAATAATAATATAGGTATCTATATCTACGCACGCATACAAAAACACATTAAAAAAAAAAAACATTTATTTTTCCACATTGATGTAACACAGTACAGACAGTATAATAAATGGAGTGGACTGGAGCCTAAACTAGAGTAGCCCTGTATTTCAGGACTCCAGGTCTTCCTCCCGCGGCGAGTGAGTTCGTTACAATTCATTGGTGGATGCAATGTAATCAATGTATATATTATGTGTCTATGCGTGAGTGCGTGTGTGTGTTGTGCATGTGTTATGGTGTGATTGTGCATGTGTTATGATGTGCCTGTGCGTGTGTGTGTTGTGTATGTGATGTGTGAGAGTTTGGTTGCTCGCGTCTGTTTATGAGAGTATGCATTATGTATGCTTGGTTATGCATGAGTATGCTTTGACTGCTCTTGAAACTGATAGAAACAAGTCTTTATTTCGAAATTATAAGTAGGGATTCCGTGTCATTATAATTTAAACTTAGGAGATATTTTTGGATAATATTTTTACAGTCAAGCGAGGTTTTTGGGAATATACATAAAAGACAGTTAAGTTTATTGTACAAATATGGAGCAAGGAAACATGAGTGTCTCCTGAAGAAAGCAGTGTTGTGATTTGTTGTCTTGCATATTCTGTTATTTCTTCGTGCAGGATAAGTTAATTCAGCATCATAGGTCAGTTCTTTGTGCTTGCGAAGTGTAGTGTGAAGAATGAATAGTTGCCTCACTGTCAAGACATTGCAGTCCCTATATAGGGTCATTGTGGGATAAAGAAAGGGTTTCTTGAGCATTACCTTGAGTAATGACCTTTGAGCACGTTCTACTTTTATGATTTTTGTCTTGCAAGTCCCACCCCATACCGTAATACCATAACTCAGGATTGATTGAACCAAGGCAAAGTAAATCGTTTTTAACATTTTCAATTTGAGTACGTTTCTGAGTTTTTTGAAAAGCCATATCATTTTACGCGTACGTGCAGACAGAATATCTAGTTGCGCATGCCATGAAAGGGTATCATCTTTTTGAGTGCCGAGATATCTAATATTGGTAGTTCTCACTAGTGGTGCGCAGGAGCATGTTAATGTGTTGTTACAGTTGTGTGCTTTTAAAGAGAAGTTATTAGGTTGTGTGGTTTTATTTATTGAACAAGTTATGTATTTTGTTTTATAAATATTTAATGTAAGAAGGTTTTTATTTAACCACAGCGATGTCTGATGAAGTCCTTTTTCGGCAAAGTATCGTGCCTCAGCCCAGGAGTCTCCCCGAAATATGAGCGCAGTGTCATCTGCGTATGAGAATATTTTTCCTTTTGATGGTTCATATTGGCAGAGCTCATTGATATATATCAGGAAGAGACCCGGGCCAAGCACACTTCCCTGTGGAACTCCGCAGGTTATGGGGAGGGAGCAGCTGACGTAGTTACCTATCTTCACAGATTGTAAGAAAATCTTTCATAAGTTGCAGAGGGAGGCCGCGTATACCGATCGCTTCGAGTTTTGCCAAGAGTATGTCAATTGAAATAGTATCGAAGGCCTTGGCTAAATCCAAGAAAACTCCGACACATTTCCGACCCTGGTCCAAGTTACTGGCTACAAAATTCGTTAGCTGTATCGCTGCATCTTCTGCAGATTTATTAGGTTGGAAACCATATTGAGAATCCGATATAATACGTTCTTGTTGTAGAAAATTCATTAGGCGTTTGTTGATAAGCTTTTCAAGTATCTTGGACATGGCAGGCAGGACTGAAATCGGACGATAGTTCTCGACACTGCTTCTAGGCCCACTTTTATGAATAGGGTGAATTAATGAATGCTTGAAGCAGTTTGGTAAAGTACCTTTGTTTATACATAGATTGAATATATGAGTCAAAACGGGGCTTATCAAATTTTTTATGCGTTTTAAAAATGTAGTAGGTATGCCATCAGATCCAGTTGCGGAGTCATTCTTAAGATTCAGAATTAAAGACTCAACTTCGGTGTTATCGGTTTCCAGCAATATGAAGGATTTTAATCTATGATGGGTTTTAATATTACTTATTATTTTAGATATATCGCAAGATTTATTAATAGTGTCTACAAGTTTTTGACCAGTACTTACAAAGTACTGATTTATCTTGTCTACGGATTGCTGGGCTTCATGTGGGTTGGCACTTAATAAATTATCTGCTGGATTTTTGTTTTTAGTGGTGTTAGTGATTTTTCGTATCACTTTCCAAGTTTGTTTTGGATTCTTACAATTGTCAATCGTCGATGTTTCATATTTCTCTCTAACCTTCTTTAAAACATCATTACAGAAATTCCTGTACCTATGATAAGAAATCTTTAGAACTTCATCTGAGGGAGAAGCCTTCAGTTTTCTGTGTAGGGCGTCGCGGTGGGTATTGCATCTGAGTAAGCCAGTAGTAATCCATGGCTTAAGTATTTGCTTCCTATTAGGTACTTTACGAACTGTAGTGTTTATATCTAGAGAGTCTTTGACGTACTTTATAAAAGTGTCAATTGCATTATTTGGATCATCTATACCCAGAATATTTGATAAATCAGTATTCACAATCGTATTAACCGCATTATCGTAGTTAATAATCTGTTTAAATTTTGGGCGTTTGCCTTGCTTTGGTTGTATTACTCGTAAGTTAAACTTGTGTTATGAAACCTTGCTTCATGCCAAATTTCAGGATTCTAGGTCAAAGGGAAGTACCCTATGAATTTTGATTCCCTTGAGAAAATACACGTTTTTCCGACACAAACGGCCGTATCTTTTTTTTTCGTTAACTCAGATGTTCACAGCTTCAAGGGACCGCAGACCTGAGTTCGATACCTCCACGCGTTTCCGAGATAAAGGGTCTTGACAGACAGACAGACAGACGGACGGTCAACAAAGTGATCTTATAAGGGTTCCGTTTTTTCCTTTTGAGGTACGAAACCCTAAAAAACGATATAAAAAGTGTAATATTATCAAATTGCTAATTACAAGTCTCCAGAGAAGTTAACAAAAAAGTTAAAAGTTACTTATTACAATATAATATTTAAATAATGTTGAAATCGATTCAGTAGCCGGTTCTGAACATACTATTAGGTATACTTTCAAGATGTATGTTTGTTATGTCATTTCTATATAATGTTGTGTTTTGACGTCGTCATGTTGCCTCTGTTTGAATGTCAAACAAAGGCAACATGCCAACCACAGAGCATAATTTTGCCTGTCAATAACTCACAACATGCCTGTGACAATGGCGGTAATGTTTGCCTAAAGGCTTGTCAATCTTCGGTATTACGATATGAAAGATCATCGCTCACACAAGGATCACTTAGGCTGTACGAAAATGTAGTGTATTTATTGTACGAGGGGACTTGGACATCAGACAAAGCGAGATGACAGCAAAAAAAAAATGTTTATTTCAATTACAATAGGCAATTTGAAACCTATTATTGGAGATCTCCTTTTAAGCAAGGAATTGCTTGTATTAGATGACTCCGCACTTCCACTTGTCATTTTTATGCAAATGAAATGTAGACAATGTAAACATGCAAGACTGAAAAAAATAAAAATAAAATGGTAACAAATTTATGAGCGTTATGCAGAAAAGGGCCAGATCGCGCGTGTAGGTGTGGTATGTGTATCATGAGTGAGTGTGGGTGTGAGTGTGACTAGTGAGGTTGTGTGGTGTGGGAGGTATAGTGTAGTGAGCAATGCTTTAGCATGTAGCTGATATCAACAGATTATCAAAAGTTCAAAATGTATTATTTCATAATTATTGTAATGCGTGGAATAAGCACGCGGGGCGCGGTGCGTGATCCCGGACAGCAGCCCCTCACGTTTGTCGTCCATTGTAAACAACTACAACGCACAGGAGAACTAGATCGTAGCCAAGCGTGTCTCACGCTGCGTGAAATTTTCTGCTTGCGGGGCAATCTCGCATGCGTGATGAAATCCGCACGGTATTAAAAACACCCTAAAGGCGAAAGTTTGTAAGTACGTGTGTGTGTGATATGTTTGTTACTCCTTCAGGATCAAACGGCTGTACGGATATACGTACATGCAATTTGACACTCAGGTAGACTATACCCTGGTACATAGGATAGGTACTTAGCTTTCTAAATCCACATGTTGTTACGGACTCCTACGGTATGCTAATACTCGCGTGGTCCAACACGCACTTGGCGGGTTTTTTTTCTAAATCCACATGTTGCAACGGGCTCCTACGGTATGCTAGTCCGCGCGTGGTCCAACACGCATTTGGCGGGTTTTTTTTTCTAAATCCACATGTTGTTACGGACTCCTACGGTATGCTAGTCCGCGCGTGGTCCAACACGCACTTGGCGGGTTTTTTTTCTAAATCCACATGTTGTTACGGGCTCCTACGGTATGCTAGTCCGCGCGTGGTCCAACACGCACTTGGCAGGTTTTTTTTCTAAATCCACATGTTGTTACGGACTCCTACGGTATGCTAGTCCGCGCGTGGTCCAACACGCACTTGGCGGGTTTTTCTTCTAAATCCACATGTTGTAACGGGCTCCTACGGTATGTTAGTCCGTGCGTGGTCCAACACGCACTTGACGGGTTTTTTTTTCTAAATCCACATGTTGTTACGGACTCCTACGGTATGCTAGTCCGCGCGTGGTCCAACACGCACTTGGCGGGTTTTTTTTCTAAATCCACATGTTGTTACGGGCTCCTACGGTATGCTAGTCCGCGCGTGGTCCAACACGCACTTGGCGGGTTTTTTTTCTAAATCCACATGTTGTAACGGGTTCCTACGGTATGTTAGTCCGTGCGTGGTCCAACACGCACTTGACGGGTTTTTTTTCTAAATCCACATGTTGTTACGGGCACCTACGGTATGCTAGTCCGTACGTGGTCCAACACGCACTTGGCGGGTTTTTTTTCTAAATCCACATGTTGTAACGGGCTCCTACGGTATGTTAGTCCGTGCGCGGTCCAACACGCACTTGGCGGGTTTTTTTTTCTAAATCCACATGTTGCAACGGGCTCCTACGGTATGCTAGTCCGCGCGTGGTCCAACACGCACTTGGCGGGTTTTTTTTTCTAAATCCACATGTTGCAACGGGCTCCTACGGTATGCTAGTCCGCGCGTGGTCCAACACGCACTTGGCGGGTTTTTTTTTCTAAATCCACATGTTGCAACGGGCTCCTACGGTATGCTAGTCCGCGCGTGGTCCAACACGCACTTGGCGGGTTTGTTTTTCTAAATCCGCATGTTGTTACGGGCTCCTACGGTATGCTAGTCCGCGCGTGTTCCAACACGCACTTGGCGGGTTTGTTTTTCTAAATCCACATGTTGTTACGGACTCCTACGGTATGCTAGTCCGCGCGTGGTCCAACACCACGGAATAAAGAGAACACTGGAAATAGTAAGTAGGCGTGACAGTGTCGCCGCTACTTAGTACCGCATTACGCACTCGCTGTTCAAGCGCTCTCGTTCGCAAACTAGACTGCGTCAACCTCAGACCAATAAAAAAGTATAGACGGAGTCGTAGTAAACAAAAGCGACGAAATAAGTGAGAACTAGTTTTGGCTTTGTGTGCGTGACATCGCTTGGTACTTGGTGTATGACATCGTAGATTTGCACATGTGTGCTAGAGAAAAAATGTTGCAAGCGTTGCGCTGCGACTCCCAAGTGCGAGAGATATACTTTGGTTAAGTTTTATTATTGTGTAGGTAGTATAGTGTTTATCTTGGTTGTATGAAATGAAAGATAATTTAATTTAATGAAAATCATTTATTTTCGTATTAAGTGAAATTATTAATTTTAAAAACACACAAAACTTACATATAATAATAATAATATATATCCAACGACTATCGGATTAGGTGCGGGTCATCCACCGTAACCGTATGTTGGATGACGCCGTAATTGTAAATAAAAAAACACTTTGTTGTAGTGTCCGTAAAAAATTACGACTTCCCTTATTTTTGGGAATAAATAGTGTTCATAACATGCAACACCGACACAATGGCGTGTTCCGAGAAATTATATCAGATATTTTTACGATTTTATTTAATTTATCAGCAAAAACGTTATTTACTTGTGAAAAGTAATCCCAGAAGCCATTTTTTCGTTGCCTTTTTAAAATAAAAGTATTTAAAAATATGTATGTAAGTAATTTTAACATAGATAATTATTACATTATTAAGTTAATAAAATAAAAATTGTAGGATGATATTCGTGATATAATTTTAAATACATCTAGCTAAAGAGTTAGGTACAACACAGCAGTGGACGATGACGATGATATCAGCTGAGATGATGATAACTATTTGATTTTATTTTCCTTCCTTAATAATTTCAGTTTTCCTAATGTTCCAATTTGTAAAGAGATATGGATCTACACTACTGGGAGTAAAAAAATATCCTTTTTAATACGTTTAAAAATTGGCCTACGAAATATCAATTTCATTATTTTGATACTATCACATTACCGCATACAATATTTTTTTCGCTTTATATGTTTTAAATACGTTTTCGTACTATCGATATTATTTCGATCGAATTAGGTTACATCACTATTTGAGTAGCAACCTGTATTCGTGTCAGTGATACGCCATTCAAATACCACCCTTATTTTTACGTAGTTACAGTTCATACTGAACAGTGCCATCTAGCGACGAATGGCGGTAAGTACTTGATAGTCCAATATGTATTTCTTTCTTGTTTTTGCCAATTTTATTTATGGACTGTTGATTTTAAAGTTGCATTTCGTATAATATTTTGTTTGCATTTCGTTTACGCCCTTATTTTTTTTTAGCCAATCGTATCTTCCGGTGCAAACCGGTAAGAGTAAATCGTAAATGTATGAGTTTGGCGACACCGGTTCTAGTACAAACATTTTCTCAAGCTACTTCCAGTGTACCTACTCTCTATTCCGTGTCCAACACGCACTTGGCGGGTTCTTTTCTAAATCCACATAACGGGCTCCAACGGTATGCTAGACTTAGAGATGGATTATAACAGGTTAAATATGATATCTTCTGTTATCCCTATTAGTGTTACTTATAAATAACAAATCCAAATATCTGTTATTAAATAACAGCCTGTTATTTTGAAAAGTGATTGTGTCTCGCGTGGATCCGCGCACCGGGCATTCAATGAGTTAAATCTCAATTGAATATCTTCTTTTTGATAACCACCTGTTATTTTTGTACGTATACGTATTTAAATCTCCATTGAATATCTTCTTTTTGATTTTCTCCGAAAATCCGATTTCCGGATTTAAATAAGTCGAAAATCCGATTTTTGAGACTTCAACCACAACATGTATGACAATGTAAAAGATTAGACAGAGAATCAAAATAAACTTATTTTTTACAACGTAGGTACACTGAGTAGGTACCTACCAAAACTATAAAACGAGTAACCTAAACTAAAACAACCAAACTTATATATAAACCAAATGAACACTAGGACGCCCCGTAAACAAACACTGAGAAACAGAGAAATCTTTCCGAAAATTTTAAAATTAAAATTCACCACTGCTTGCGTTTTAGAACAAGAAGAAAAATTCAAAATTTTAAAAATGTCAACAAACAAATCAGCCTAATAACTTTCAGTTGAATATGATCTTTAAGATTACTACAGTAAGGTTGTAAATATAATTATAAAACATTTTTCAACCAATCCCATCAAAAGTCAAACCATAGATAATAAGGGCGCCCAGATACGATCAATGTAATTATTTTTGGTTGCTTGGCAAACTTAAAAAAATGTAAATAAATAAATAATACTATATCTGTCAACAAATACCAACAAATTTGGCAAATTAATCTCATTTGAATTGATTTACATACTGGTTGGTCAAAAAATCGTGAATTTCTTGAAAGTTTTTTGATTCATTCTGTTAAACCAAAAAAATAGATACGATTATACAATTACAATTCACTTATTTTGAGCTATTTAAATTTAATTTTTTATTGCTATCGTGTTGCTTTTGCGTTGGCAGGCTTAACACAATTTTTAAATAATTATTACGGACCCATTTTTTAAAATTGTATCACAAATTGCCACAAAGAAAATAAAATACATTATAAGTTTTTTTTATAATGGTCACTGGTCAGTAACAGGCCATGTAACAGGTAATCAAACTAAATTTAGGAGTCACTATTTCGTTACTATTTGTTCTTGTAAGACCACCAACTATATTTTAGGGTTAATAAATACTATCTGCTTCTCGTTTTAGCGTAGTTTAACGCTTTAGTAAGAGGGAGAAGTAAACATACCTATTTCGAAATAAATAATAGGTGTCTCTTTTTAGCAAAGGTCATTCTATAAAGAGGAAAAGAGAATTCTGAGTATGTAACGAAGTAACAGCCGTACGTAGTAACATGTAGTAACAACTAACAGTCTGTATGTGAATAACAGTAACAGCCGCGGTAACAGTGTTTGAGGGTCTGTTATTAAATTAACAGGTAAAATAAGTTGGTAGGAGCAATTGTTATTTGTTATTTGTAAATATCTGTTACTTCTACCTGTTACTATAATAATAATAATAATAATATATAAAATATTAACATCATTAATCACAACAAAAATCAACTCACACATTGAACGTCACAATATAATGGCGGAAGAGCAGAAAGGATGCAGGCGGGGTCATATGGGATGCAAGGAACAGTTATAAATATATAAATATATAAATATAACCATATGCACCTATATCGACTATAAAAAAGCTTTTGACAGTGTTCCACAGTCTTGGTTGATACAAATATTACAAATATAAAAAATTAACTCAAAAATAATAGACTTTTTACGCAACATAATGTTACAGTGGAAAACCACACTTCAACTAAATCATGATCACGATCGCGTTATAACGCGTCAAATTTATATCAAGAAGGGTACATATCAAGGTGATTCCTTGAGTCCCCTGTGGTTCTGCCTCGCATTAAACCCTCTGTCTCATTTGCTGCAGCGCTCTCGTGCCGGATATTGTCTCAAACACTCTACAGATCAAACAACTATCTCACACCTTATTTATATGGATGATATTAAACTATATGCACAAACCGAAAAAGATATGAGAAAACTAGTAGAAGCTACAGCAGAGTTTAGTCAAGATATTAACATGCAGTTCGGTCTTGATAAGTGTAAAACACTTCACATCATACGAGGTAGGATACGGCCGGGCAGCTATGTACTTAATGACACAGATACCATAACAGCAATGGAATCAAACGATTTATACAAATATCTAGGCTATATGCAATTAAAGGGACTGGACCACGTTCGGATAAAAGAGGCGCTTACGACAGAATACAAGAAAAGACTTAATACCCTATGTAAAACTCAACTTTCTGGTAAACATCTCATCAAGGCTATAAATACATTTGCCATACCCATTTTAACCTACTCATTTGGGGTTATTAAATGGACAAAAACAGACACAGAACAGTTAGAGAGAATAACCCGTACAACACTTACAAAAAATAATCACTTACATCCTAAATCTGCAATAGAAAGACTTACTATCAAAAGGCAAAACGGTGGGAGAGGCCTAATAGACGTCCAGCATATGTGGCGAAAACAAGTCTTTAAATTAAAAACATTCTTTGAAACAAAATCTGGCACAAGTAAGATCCATAAAGCCGTAGTTTTACATGACTCGAATTACACCCCACTTAACTTAAATGCACAGTTAGACACACAAAATATTATCAATGACAACCCGCAAACACAAAAAATGGAAGACTGGAAAAGAAAAGTGTTGCATGGCCGACATCCTCACGACTTAGAACAATCCCATGTTAACATAATAGCTTCAAACAAATGGCTTAAAGTGGGTAGTTTGTTCCCGGAAACTGAAGGATTTATGATTGCCATTCAAGACCAGATAATTAACATGAGGAACCACAGAAAATATATCATCAAAGATCCTTCAGTTAGAGATGATAAATGTCGTAAATGCCACATCCAACCAGAAACTATCCAGCATATCACAGGAGCGTGCACCACCCTCACGCAAACAGATTACACTCATAGACACAACCAGGTAGCAAATGTAATACACCAAAATTTAGTAGTTAAGTACACACTCATACAGAACACGAACACCAGAATGACACACATAAACTGTATTATGATAGAGCTATTCTCACCGATAGGACAATCCACTATAATAGGCCGGATATCATTCTACAGGATAAAATAAATAAAATAACCTACGAGTACCTAATAGATATTGCTGTTCCCAACACACATAACATATAGAAGACAATAACGGAAAAAATTAGTAAATACGTAGAACTTAAGGAGGAAATAACTAGAATATGGCGACAAGAAAAGGTTTATGTGGTCCCTATCGTCCTTTCCACAACAAGTGTCATCCCGCATCATCTCCTCCATAGTCTAAAGTTATTAAATCTTAAAGATACCCTTTATATACCCTTACAAAAAGCAGCTATCTTAAATACATGTCGCATTGTCAGAAAGTTCTTACAAATAGACGAACGCGAAATGGGTCTACTTCAGAACGCATCCACCACATAACACACCACACGCTACATTTACTTGTCTTAGCCCGTAAATGTAGTTAAATACCAGCCTAAGAGCTGAGAAGTAAAAACAGAAACAAAAATAATAATAATAATGTTTTTATTGACATAAAGAGATTGATACATATTCAATTGAAGCCCTGACTCCTGAGCTAGGTGGTACCTGTGTTACAGGAGTCAGTGTCTTCACTCGTTTGTGGAACATTAACAATTATTTATGCAACAAAATTAAAATTAAAATGTATACAATTAGTGCAAACTTGCTCTTGTGTGATAAGTGTATGTGTATATGTGTTGTGTGAGTGTGATGGTGTGTGGTGGTGTGATGGTGTGAAGGTGCGTGTTAGATAAACCTACTATAAATATGCCTCACTCCTTGCTAGTCCGCGCGTGCTCCAACACGCACTTGGCGGTTTTTTTTTTTGCATACGATAATAATTAATCTATTAGTAGATGTAATTAACTTATATTATCCTGTAACAAAGACATTAATTGTCCTGTAACGATAAACTCCGTATCGAATAGTTTCAAATAATTGCCAGTTATTTAATCGCAGAGTCAAAGAAGTAGTGTGGTTACCACGCCTACAGAATTACAGATGAAGAATTGAAGAACAGATAGTACGAATCTAACCATCACCCTACCTACGTATTGAAAACCTGGCTTAGCAGTGAAAGTGTTAAAAATGACTGATAATATTCCGCACAGGACATACGCAGTGGGACAATATGGTACCATTCATGAAACTGTGATTAACCCAATACAAGACACGTATGTTAATGTGACAGAGGAGGAGAGTAATTGTTCCCAGTGTTTATGCAATTGTCTGGTGCATGTAATGATTCGTGTTTTTATCAGAGTTTGTATAATTTTTTTTGTAGTGTTAGTAATCTTACTTGTCCGCGCTTTTATAAAGTAATTTTGATTTGTTTAAGTAATTCGTAAAGTACTTTTTTTTTTAATTAATATAAACCAGTGCTTGACTGCTTTCCCACCACTTATTCACAACTTATTTTAACTAAAAAATATGAAAGCAGAATATGTATTTTAATCACCTTTTAGTTTGTTTTCCGTAATATAAGGAAAGTCAATTTTATATGCCGAGTACCTATGTTTTTTTATGTATAGAACATGAGTCATGACTGTATAGAATAATAATGAATTAAAGTTATTTTTTAAACATTTTTGCGTATTCGTGTAACTGGAGACTCTGAGCGGCGATAAATACGCTGGTCTTAAAATCGGTCCGTTTTCTTTTAGAGTTTATTCATTACAAACAAACGTACAAAAAAACAAATCTCGGCTCTTTATAATATTACTAGCTGTCCCTCGATTTTACTCGGGTCTTTCTAATACCTTTCTCGATAAATGGTCTATCTAAGACTAGAAAAGTCTAGAAAACACACGACTCTGGCGAATAGGACACAGAAACACACTCGACGGAGTAGGAAAAAATACAGGACAATACTTTTGACTTCTTGTAATAAACAATTTTTCTTTATTTTCCTACTTATCACTGCACCTTGTCATACTTTTGCCAACTACAGTAAGAGAACCCTCTAAAACACTTTTCTTTGTTCCTGAGTGGTGTTTCCCGCTATACAACTTGAAGATACGCTTCCCTTGCAAAGTCAATTATTTTGGAGAGGACACCCTCCATCCATCATACGGTTAGTAACACGTTAGGTATATAGAATACGTGCCTGAATATAAAGTATGGCTAAGATACATATTTCAGTAAAGACGGTATTATGTAAGTAGTGTAGCGTAGTATTATTCAAGTCTAGTCCAGGGCTATGGCGAACTCCTGATTTCTGAATGTTGCAACAGAACTCTGCTTCCGCTTCTGCTTCTGCAGAAGTTCCGCAAACTTTTTCACTTCTGTTTCCGTTTCTGGTTCCGCAAACTTTATAACACAAGAATACAACGAGGAACGCGGGGGTGGTGGAAGCCGTAGACGACTGGACACGACAGAAAAGGCGTGGAGGGGGGGGGGGGTACATAAACGTTTCGCAGCGCCTTTTTTTGTTTAGAATGTATTATATTTTTTTGGTTTCTTCTGCGCATCACCGCGCCTCGTGACGTTTAGCGTAAGCGCTAAGCGCATAAGTCTTCTGTTGTTTTTATCTTATGTTTTTTTTGTTCTTCTGTTGCCAATAGTTCGCCAATATTTATCAGCTCACAACACAAAAAACAAAAATTAAACAAATCTTAATAAATAAAATTGTGTTTTTCTTCACTTCCGCTTCCGCTTCCGCTAAGATTTACTTTTGACATCGGTTTCCGTTTCTGCTTCTCCGTTGCATCACTAGTTGAATATTTATCAAACTCCTTCTCCTAGAGAGGAGGCTTGAGTACCAGCAGTGGGAACGTTATAAGGCTTGTAGCGACACCTATATCCAGTTACGCTAATATCCGCTTATTTTAGTTAAAACGTTAACTTTTTAGATTACCTTGATAGTAATTTGTGAACCAGTGTATCGAACAAACTTTATTTTTTTAATCTACTCTCTCAAAAAAAATAATAATTTGTGACTAATTGACTAATATTTTAATGCATTTGAATATTATACTAACGTAGTTTTTAAGTTTCAGTTACTAACATAATATGGACATTTTTTTTTTTTTTCGGTGGGAAAATCATCTTATGACATCCCCCGCTCTTGGGCGAGGCGGGAGATAGTGTCAGACTTTTACTGACTAAAAACCCACTCCTGTTCCTTCGTTGCCTTCGTCCCAGGGCCCCGGGTTTCGTTTTCACACTACCCATGGCCCCAGTAGGCTTCGACCCTGCTGGGCCCCTACGATTTGCTGACATCTCCCTGAGGCGCGCGTGGAACAATACGCGCCGTCGACGACTTGGGCTCGGTCCGGACGGTTACCGGACGGTCGGACGGCGAGCCACCCATTGCTCGCCGTCCGCAAGCCCGCGCCTACGGTGGCCGGAAATCGGGATCGGAATCCCGGCGGCGGTTGGGGCGTGAGGACTGTTGCCTCACGCGATCGGCCGCCTCCTTTGCTAGCATTACTGCTTCGCAGAAGGAGGCGACCGCCTGCCACTCCTCCTCCCTCGCTCCGGACCATGGCCTGTACCAAAGCCCGGCGCGAGAGATCGCCGCCGCCGATCGCCCCCACGAGGACACGGCGTTGCTCTGCCCAAGCGGGGCACACCTCCACCGTGTGCTCCACCGTGTCCTCCGGGCGGTCCACACAGTGGCGACACCCGGGCGTCGCTTCCGCACGAATCCGGTGCAGGAACTTCCCGAACTTACCGTGTTCGGTGAGAACCTGCGTCATGCGAAAGGTGAGGACGCCGTGAGGTCTTTCCAACCACGCCTCAAAGAAGGGAGTTACCGCCATAATTGTGGCGTGCCCAGCACTGGGTTGCGACAGTCGCTGTCGCCATTTCACCATGAGAACCCGCCGGAGCTCTGTCCGCCATGCTGCGACTTGTCGCGGCAGCGGAGTTTCGCCCCGGCGTTGCATCTCCATGCGCAGATCGTGCATGTGTGCAAGGACTGTTGCCTCCAGATCCCATGGTGGCTGGCCAGCAAGGAGGCTCGCCGCTTCGCGGGAAATCGTCCGGTATCCTCGCACCATCCGTATGGCCATGACCCTCTGGCATGCGTTCAGCCGGGCCGCCGGCTGCTTCCGCAGCGTCGGCGCCCATACCGGTGCGCCATAAAGGGCCATGGACCGAACGATCCCTGCGTAAAGCCTCCGGCAGGAGGCGTCTGGACCCCCCAGGTTGGGCAGGAGCCGCCCGAGGGCAGCCCCAGTCCGATTTAGTTTGGGAGCCAGACGTCGGAAATGCTCCTCGAAATCCCATCGGCTGTCGAGAACGAGTCCCAGGTACTTCATCGTCGACCCGACGCCGATGTGGACTCCTCCTACCGTTAGTTGGGAACCTCGTGGTGGCGCGTTCCGAGGGCCGTGAAAGCACATGGCCTCGGACTTGTGCAATGCCACCTCAAGTCCCAACTCCTGGATCCTGCCCACGACTGTCGCAACCCCGCGTGTCGCTAGTTCGACCGCCGCCTGGTACGACTCTCCCCGCGCCAGGACCAGCGTGTCGTCTGCGTAGCAGACTACACTGACCCCGTCAGGGAGGTCGCCGCGCAGCACGTAGTCGTATCCGATGTTCCACAAGGGCGGCCCTAGTACCGATCCCTGCGGAACACCGCACGACATCTCTCGACGTTCCCACTCTCCCTGGTGACCAGGGTAGATGATGTACCTGTCCGACAGGTACGCCTCGACCACACGACAGAGGTAGTCGGGCGTCCGGTGATACCGGAGTGCCCTCCTAATGCTACTCCAAGGCAGGGAGTTGAAGGCGTTGGCGATGTCCAGAGACACCGCCACGACACACCTGCCCTGGGCCACCGCATCCCCCGTCGTGAGAGCTCGCACGCGCATAATGGCGTCCACCGTGGAGCGCCTCCTGCGAAAACCGAACTGACCGTCCGCCAAATCCGGCCCTACCCGTGTTAGGTGCGCGACGAGGCGGTCTGTAATTACTCTTTCAAAGAGCTTGCCCACCTCGTCGAGCAGAACAATGGGCCGGTACGCGGACGGAGAGTCCGCAGGGCGTCCCGGCTTCGCGATGAGGACCAGTTTCCTCGTCTTCCAGTGAAGTGGGAACTGGCCCCTCTCCATGCATGCGCTGAAGAGCCCTCTTAGTCGAGGCCCGAGAGCCTCCATGGCCAGGACCCAGGCCTTCCCAGGCAAGCCGTCGGGTCCTGGGGCGGTATTTTTGGCACTCAGCCTTCGTACCGCCACTCTCAACTCTACCTCGGTCACTTCTGGAGCATTTTCGTCGTCGTCGCCATCGTGGTCCACGTCGGACACCGCTGGTGGCGGAGCCATGGGCGGGGGAGAGTGTTCCCCTCGCGCGGGGAACAGAGTGCTCACCACACCCTCCACAAGCTGGGGCCGGAAACTCTGCGTCAGCGAGGGAGCCCAGGGGCGGATTTTGTCCCGCACCACCTTATAGGGGCGTCCCCACGGGTCCCCATTCAGAGTCCCCAGCCACACGTTGCGGGCCTTGAGTTTGGCCCGCCTTATCTCCGCTCGGAGGGTGCGCTTTGCCTCTCTGTATCCCTCGTACAGCTCCGCCTCTCTGGCCTCCGCATCCGGTGGACGGATGCGGCGCCTGCGGTACCTGGCATACCGGCGTCGCGCGGCATTGCACGCGTTGCGCAGTGCCGCAATCTCCGGCGACCACCAGTATACCTGGCGCTGAGCACGTCCTGGATGGACTCGGGGCATTGCCGCGTCGCAGATTTGCGACATGGCCTCCCGGAACCACTCTGCCTCGACGTTGATGTCGACAGGCCTGTCCGGTGCTTGCACCCAGGCCTGTACCGTCGCGGCTTCCAGGAGGAGCTCCCGGTCCATCTGCCTCAGCGCCCAACGCGGACCACAAGGGTTCCGTCGGACCGGCGCGGTCGAGGTTTGGGCGGAGACGTCAAACCGGATGTACCGGTGGTCTGAGTACGTCTCTACCCCCTCCATAACGCGCCAGTTGACGACACGCGGTGACAGAGCGGGGCTGGCAAACGAGATGTCCACCACTGAGTCACCCCGCATCTGCACACACGTGGGGACAGAACCCCGGTTTAGGACGACCAGGCCTGTCTCCAGAGCCCAGTCCTCTACCATCCGACCCCGCTGGTTCGTGAACCGGGAACCCCAAGCCAAGTTCTTGGCATTGAAGTCCCCGCACACGACCACGGGGAGGGAACCAAACCCAGCGACGACGGCTTTCAGCTCCATTAGGGAGATGTGAAGATCGCCGAGAGATCTGTTCGGGGACAGGTAGACGCCTACCACTGCAATGTCCCCGAACCGTGCTGCCACGCAACCCCGCCCCCTCGTGACAGCCTCGAGGGTCGGGGTACCGGCGGCGGCCGACGAAATTAGGGTCACCGAGCCGTCCAGGTCCTGAACCCAGTCTCCCCTGCGCAGGACATAGTACGGCTCGGAGACCACGGCGATATTGATCGACCACTGCGCCATGCTCTGGAGCAACAGATCCTGAGCGGAGGCGCAGTGGTTGATGTTCGCCTGGAGGAGACGCAATGGAGTCGTTATTGACAGTCCATTACAGTCTCCTCCCGAGCCCCCCGTGAGGGCTCCGCCGCGGCGGGTGCGGCGGCGACAGCGGCGGCAGCCAAGGAGGCGGCTGCAGCGGTGAGTACGTCCGGGTGGATGGGCCTTCGTACCTTGCCCTTGGCCTTGGCGGGGGGGTCGCAGGACCTGCCCCCAGCCCGGTGGTCGGCCGGCTTGCCTGCCGCCGCACATGCGTAGCAGTGCGGCGTTGCACGGCATTCAACGGCCTTGTGGCCAGCCTGACCGCACTGGTAGCAGCGGTCACTGCGGTCCACCTCCGCGGCGCAATAGGCCCCCACGTGGTGCCCCACGTGGCAGCGGTAGCACCGCAGAGGTCTGGGCTCCTGCAGTTTTACCCGTGCGGAGACCCAGCCCACCAAGAGCCTTTGGCCTTCGCCCGTGATAGCTTTGGCCGCCGACACGGGGCAGCTAACCGTAACGGCTCGCATACCCGTGCTGTCAGCACGAATGGTGCCCGCCCGCACTTGATCGGCCTGGCACCCTCCCGTCCTGACGACGGCGGCCACCACCTCATCCACCCTAACGGAGTCATCCAGGCCCATGATGCGCATGTCTATGCATTTTGTGGGCCTGGACACTCGGACCTCCTCGACGTCCAGGGACGCTCTGATCCTTGCGGCCAGGGCGTCCGCGGCAGAGCCACTGTCCGCACCAGGGACCTCCAATATTCGGGCCCCGGTTGCGGTGCGCCTCATTGGAAAGCCTTCAGAGGCTCCGAATTCGTCGAGATGCTCCACCACCGCCTGCTTCGCCTTTGCCATGACCATGTCATAGTTCACGCCCTTCTTTTCCGCAGCTGGCTGTAGTGTAATCACTACAGCTGCAGAATTCGGGGCGTGAAGTCTGGCTGCCATGGCCCGCTTCTTGCGCTGCTGTCGCCGCTCGCGCTTTTTCGCCGCTCTAGCCACCTTGCCCGCCTTCCTGCTGGCGCCGACAACCGTCCATTCGGCGCCAGCCAAGGGTTCTTCAGGCAGACGCGGCCTAGTCGCCGCCGCGGCAGGTTTAGCAGCATTAGCCGCCCTACCTTTCGGGGAAGGAGCAGTCTTCTCCTGCCGCTGCCGCTGCTTGGTCGCCGGGGCCGGCCTCGCAGGTTCCGACAACAGGGACCCGCGCCCAACTTGCCCTGATGGGCCCGCCTTGGGCGCAGCAGCCGTGGCCGCAGCGGTGGTGGCGTACGTCACCGCCTTCTTCTGGCCGAACATAATATGGACATTGGAATTAGTCTGAAATATTTTTTTTTTTATTATTTAAAAAATGCTATAGTCGATGTCTAGTTTTATAATACGGCTAACTAACTTGATTTATGTTTAGTTTTATAATCTACACTAATATTATTAAGAGGTCAGATAAACTGTGTCAATTCGTCTAGATTAAATGTGAAAATGGGGGTACCCCAAGGTTCAATTTCAGGTCCTTTTTATTTTTAGTTTATATTAATGATTTACCCTGCTTGTTGCAAAACAAACTTAATATGGTGTTGTTTGCCGACGACACTTCTTTAATTTTCAAGATAAATAGATAGCCTAATTATCTTAACGACGAAAATAACGCCCTACTGCAGGTCCAAAACTGGTTCACTGCTAATAATCTAGTTCTAAATGGGAAAAAAAGGAAATGCATAAGATTTTCCTTACCGAATCAGTCAAGAGTAGTGATTGTGACATAGTATTGAACAATGAGAAACTAGAATTTGTCGATAAAACGGTTTTCCTAGGGATTACGCTTGACTCAAGGCTATAATGGGGTCCTCACTTAACATCTGCTTGCAGGATGGCTTAGCTCAGCTGCATATGCTGTTAGAAAAATCCGCCAATTTACGGATGTCGATACCGCTAGACTATTATATTTTAGTTATTTTCATAGCATCATGACATATCTTACTATGGAGACAGGCTGCAGACATCGACTCAATTTTTAACCGACTTCAAAAAAAAGGAGGAAGTTATCAATTCAGTTGTATTTTTTTTTTTTTTTATGTTTGTTACCTCAGAACTGCGTCGTTTATGGACCGATTTGCAAATTTTTTTTTTCACTTTATAGGATATGCTTCCAGATTGGTCCCATTTTTTTCAAAATTCAGTTCTGATGATGGAATCCATGAGGAATCGAGGGAACTCCTCAAAAATAATATGCAACCCTATGGTAATTTTAGTATTTTCATCAAGAACTTAAGCATTTACAGTCAAAAAGTAACATTTGATGAAGTGGAACTGATGAAGAAGACCAGAAATGGTCAACGGAACTTCATACTCAAATAGATATCACAATGAAGATATAGTTAAGCGACTATGATAATACAAATAAATGAATGATTCTGAATAGTTACGTTGAAAATGGTATCATCGAAGTGATCTGATGATGATGATGGAGCCGGAAGGTAGGCACTGGAACTCCGTAATTAATCAATGTAACCTAGCCGTGTTTGGACTTATTAGAATTGTCATGAGATGCACTTTGGCTATAAGGTACTATCGAACTGATCTGATGATGGAGCCGGAAGGTAGGCACAGGAACTCCGTAATTAATCAATGTATCCTAGCCGTGTTTGGGCTTATTAGAATTGTCGTGAGATGCTCTTTGGCTATAAGGTACTATTGAACAGATCTGATGATGGAGCCGGAAGGAGGAAGGTAGACACAGGAACTTTATAATAAAACAATGTAACCTAGCAGTATTTGGGTTAATTGGAATTGTCATGAGAAATAGGCACTCTGTTTATAAGTGTATCGCAACTAAAAAGTGTGAAATAAAAACTTTTTACAAAAAAAAAAAATAACCGACTTCACTAAAAAAAACACTAAAAGGATCAAAATAACTTTAATTTCGGAAGTCGGTGTTAAATAAGAAACAAACAATACCGAGAAATACCGACTTCCGAAATTAAAGTTATTTTGATCCTTTTAGTGTTTTTTTTTAGTGAAGTCGGTTATTTTTTTTTTGTAAAAAGTTTTTATTATACTACAGAAAAGAGCCATCAGAGCTATTTACAATCTCCGCCAGTGCGATTCTCTAAAGGAACTGTTTAAGGATATTAACATAATGACGGTGCCTTGTCAACATATCTATGAAAACATCATGTACCTATGTTAGAAAAAATCTTCATCTTTTTAGCAAAAGAGGCGATAGACGTAATTATGTTACAAGAAATAGGGACCAATTAGTTCAACCAGGTTTCAGACTGGCCAAAGTAGCCTCTTCTTTAATGAGGTACTGTTTGAAATGTTATAATAATAAAATACCTCCCCAAATATTAGCACTCAACGAAACGAAATTTAAATCTTGTATTAAACGCACACTACGCATGCAAGCATATTATAAGTTGGAGGATTATATTCAAGATAAAAATGCTTGGCTCAATGCTGGTCCAGCTCCACTACCACTAGGGTGTACAAATTGATTAGCATGGAAATTTTTAATTTTATGTTTTTGAAAATTGAACCTTTTTTTTATTATTATTATTCACAACTATCACACAACGCCGTCGCGTATTTACATTATGTACATGACCAAAACGCATCCATAGGAAACTGCTCGCGTATACATTGTAGTGCAGTTTTTAAATTTGCGATTACAATGTATACACGAATTTTGCGTACTACTCGTGTATAGTTTGTAACTTAGACACGCACATGCGTATTTCCATTGTATACAAGGCCAGAACGCAGCCATAGGAAACTGCTCGCGTATACTTTGTATTGCTATTTTTAAATCTGCAATTACAATGTATACACGAATTCTACTCACTGGTCTTGTATAGTTTGTAACGTGTTTCCAAACTATACTACTGTTAACATCACGTACGCCTGACAAAAACTGCGATATAGTTTAATAAAATCATTTATGCATATAATGGCATGAAGTTTTAACATTATTAATGTAGAATTAGATAAAACAAATAATGACTTTTAACTTAACCAAACCCAAAGGATATCCCCTTCTAATGTTAGTGAATCATTTGGGTTTGGTTAAGTTGAATATCGCGCCTGGATTAGGTCAGGTTAGAAGCCGAACGATATAGATAGATGAAGTGATCATGGGGGTTAGGTTAGGTTAGAACAGTGACCATTAAAGCGTGAAGGCGAGCGTGCCGCGGCAGAGGCCGCCGAGCGCCAGATTCCCTTCTAATGTTAGTGAATCATTTGGGCTCCCAGCTTGCACTTGATGATTACTTCAAACTTTTCCGAAGATTCAAATTCAAATAGTTTTTCTTTGTATTCACTCTTGCAGAGTGTTTTTGGTAATCATTTTTCACATTTATATTAAGTAAACAAACGTATTTACCACTTTTTTATAATAAATTATGCAGAGACAACAAAAAACCGCTAATCAAAACAAACAGCACGTGCCGAAAGATGATGCAATGTTTAGAATAGATACGCAGATATAATTACCATATAATAGAAAGAGAGGTCAACAAATCAAAATGGCGAGCATGCAACTGCAATGGTATCATTTTATTTCGTCGATATACTGGTCAGTTTTATTTACGTCATCAAACAGAATAGATAAGGGAAAAAATCGAGGTATTGTGTCGTTGTTTGAGATTAATCAATTTACCTTTTGTCTCGTGTTCCGAGATTCCCCACGTGGGTGAAACATTGACACTGCTATGTTGGCTCTTCATCTGATGTTGATATTTCATTATAACAAACAACAAGAAAAGCAAAAAATTACTTAGAAGAATTTTACATCGTCTTGATAAAAATATGTTTATAAAATGATTCGATTTCTTGTTTTTACCGTTGAAACAGAAATGTCTTAACGAATTTATAAATATTATTCGACATGAATAATTGCCTAAAACCATTTTAGAACATCAAAAAGTTCTCAGAATTGGATCATGACTTCATTTAATTAAATATCAAATTAAACAGGAATATTAACTTAAGATGTTACTTAAATGTTATTCCTTTCTAACTTACATATAATTTATTTTGGTGAAGAAAAGAAAATACGTGGAAATATCCTTGTGAGAGAAGCTTACGATAAGAGTTTTTATAATTAGGTATGTATTTTTTTGAACTAATTTCACGGATTTTTAATAAGTTTGTCGGTAAGCAAACAGACTCTCGCTAACCCACACGAATGTAAAGAAGCCTAATGCTCGTTGAGTATAATATTCAAGTGGTCTCAGACCGTTTTGGCCCACTTTTGTCTCTACACCACTTTTTAAACCTTTTATTCCCACAACAATGTCAAGCGGGCTTTTTACACTGTTTTTTCTGCTACGCGGGCTTCAACTCATTACGTTTTTTATAGCCGAGTGTAATTGCGCCTGTGCAAAGTAAAGACCTCTTTTTAGAGCAGGAATAAGAATGTATTCAAGCGTGTTTTACTTTGGTATTATAGGCAACCAGGTAGCTATAAATGATATTTATTTTGCGAATAGGTGCAAACGTTTACACGTCAATTTTTTCGTCAATTTAAACTAGATCAAGCCGGTGTTTTCTAGCTGACCAAGTGACCACCCTGAGAAGAAACCAATTCAGAGTTCAAGTCTATTTTAAAATCCATACAGTAAACATCTAATGGTCAAATTATATGAGAACCATGTAGTAAGAACTTTAATTTGCCTGAGAAGATCTTTTGAGGAAAGAACCACACAGATTTGAGTGGACATGTCCAGTCAACTAGATCTACTGAAAATATTTTCAAACCTATATAAGTGCCTCAGATTCACGTACTGTGGCAGATGGTTAAATTCTAAAACCCCTAAGTTAAAAAGGAACTACTACCTACTGCGCGCCTTATATTTTACTAAACGAAGATGGAATTAGCACCATGCTACCTCTCCACAGTAACGCAAAAGTATTACCGTCCATTATAGTGAAATATATCTAGGGAACGCGGATATATATACATCTTTTTTTTTTAAGGTGGGAAATCATCCAAATGACTTCTCGCGCTCTGGGGAGCGCGAGGGCGTGTCAGGCTTTTACTGACTAAAACCACACCTGTATCCTTCAATTACCCTTTGCGTTCTAGGACTACGGGTTTCCCTTTCAGAAATTCTCCGCGGTCCTAGCTAGCCGGCATCGGCCCTACTGGGCCCCACGGTTTGCTGACATCTCTTTGAGGAGCGCGAGGATCACTACGCGCTGTTGACGACTGGGCTCGGTCCGGTTAATTACCGAACAGCCGGACGACGAGCTACCCAGTGCTCGACGTCCGCAAGCCCGCGTCTACCGTGGCTGGTAGTCGGGGTCGGAATTACGGCGGCTAGGGCGTGAGGACCTTCGTTCCCTCACGCGTGCAGCCTCCTCCTTCGCTAGCATTACTGCTTCGCAGAAGGAGGCGACCGCCTGCCATTCCTCCTCGCTCCGGACCATAGCCTGAACCAGGGCCGGACGCGAAAGGTCGCTGCCGCCAATTGCCTCCACGAGGACACGGCGGTGCTCCGCCCAAGCGGGGCACACCTCCACCGTATGCTCCACCGTGTCCTCTGGGTGGTCCGCACAATGATGACACCCGGGCGTTGCTTCCGCCTGAATCCGATGCAGGAACCTCCCAAACTTGCCATGTCCGGTGAGGACCTGCGTCATGCGGAAAGTGAAGACGCCGTGTTGCCGCTCCAGCCACTCCTCAAAGAAGGGGATATATATACATCTAGCTTTAGACTCTCTTACCCTCTCTCAGTATAATGCTACATTATTATGTGCAGAGTGTTTTGAACATTTAACTTCAAATCTTAGTTTTCTGGCTTACAGCGCGTCTAATTTCAGACCACGAATTAACATTTCCAGACATGTGTCATCAGACATGTGTCCATGTTTTCGCATGTGGGTAGGGATTATACATATAGGTACCTAGGTATATATGTAAAAACATGTGTTCAAGATATACCCCATACCTACAAGGAAAACTAATAATATACTTTTTACCTCCTCAATGTTTGCACGTTTCAGCAACAGGATTAATTTGTAATTCAGCAGGAATCCTAATTATGTGTCGTCACGTCTTTCTGCGCAGGAGATCAGGTGACTTAGTTGTACGAAGTCATTTCAAATTATATTAATAACATTCAAAGGTCAATCAGTGAAGGATAATATAATTTCTAATTTGCTTCATAACTTTTTGTATTGTTTAGATTGGGAGAAGATTTTGATATCATCATAATTCTCTAACTCTTACCCTATTTGGGGTCGGTACATAGTTATCCTAAAATAACTAAATATTTTCTTTTAATTTTTTTTTGAAAAATCTTGCGTCACTAGCGTATTAGTGTGTGCGTGAGTAGATACCAATACCGATTGGGGGTCGAGGGATTTATACAATTAACTCCCGAGCATTGCGAGGGAATAAAGAAACTTGAGTGAAGTGAGGAATTCAAGCCACCCAAAACAAAGACTGCTTTATTCCCGTGTTGGATACTCTACTTTTTACACCATCTGTGAGATAATTAAAATACAATTTACTAAAACAAATTATGTATTAGCGAAATAAAAGTATTATTTATAAGTAAATCTTAGCTATCAATCGACATGTTTTGAGATTTGTATCAAACTAAAGTCACTACTCTAAGATTCTATAGTTTTAATTATCATCGCTCCCGGTCTTTTATTACTTTTTTTAGAGACTCGTTAGTAACCACATTTTATTCTTTCTTAGGGTTGCGTACCTCAAAAAAAAAAAAACGGAACCCTTATATGATCACTTTGTTGTCCGTCACAAAAAGGTCAAAATTTTTTTTTTGCGATCGGAAAAATCTACGTAACTCAATTCGGGAATTGAACTGTTTTTTAATAGGTACGTACGGTAGGAGTTGTACGGAACCCTCAGTGCGCGAGTCCGACTCACACTTCCCCGGTTTTTATTGTTTTCTCTCGCGTAGATTTGCACTAGCTAATACCCTTCTAAAAGTTCGTCAGTAAGCAAGGTTAGTAGCGGTACTTACGGACCAGGGTGCGCCGTAATTAAGTATCCCTTCACTCACGGAGGCATTTAATGCACCCTTACCGTGACTTCCAGTAATCAGTAGCAAACGAGGTTGAACCACTGACCCACCAGCTTTTTTACGGGGAAACGCGAACTTTAAATTCTGGTTCCACATTCAGATCAGACTAAAGATATAGTAATTTATTGTTCTCGAGATACGCGTAAGATCTTATAGTTTCCACCCTTGCAACATAAACCAAGTTTTGTTATCAAAATAAGGTCTTGTTAGGTACCCCAATCTTCGACGATGTAATCTCGACCTTGTAAAACGTGATGTAGGCTTGATAATAAATTATTAATAATGCAATTGTCGTCTTTATTATTATGGGGTACATTTGGCAGGTCCGGGCGAGCCGAGGATGTTGAGCTGGCATGATGCCAACCGTGCCAGATGTTACTGACATATTTTGAAGGCTTAAATTTTGTTTGGCTGTATTTTTTGGCAAGTTCTCAGCTATGATTGCCTGTATTTTATGTGGTTTAAGTTAACCCGCTGCGACAACGCCAAAAGTGGAGTTAATGGGTTTTTTTACATGTTTTTAATGACTTCTCAATGTTGTTGAACTTGTTTTCATTCATAGATGATAGTCTGTAATCTCATAAGTTGTACCTACAATATATTTACTCAAACCTTGTGTCTCATGTTGTGTCTATAATCCTTGATTTTATGAGGTCCGTAGCTTACAGCGTTTATCTAGAAGCTTGATTCTCAGTATCGTAGTCTCGGAAACCGTAATTAAAAGGAGTTAAAGACTTTTAGTTTATCATTTTTCTCCCTTTTCATAACTTGTTCATGAGCTACACAAGAAAATTAGTTCGCGCTAAATCCATAAAATTGCCTGGGCTTTTGAAACGAGGTAAACTTAATCACAAATATACCTATATAAGTAGGTATTTCCAAACTAATGTAGCCGCAGTATTTATTGCTTTGAGTTGGGGCTTCGTTTGAATGGATCCAATCGTTCTCTAACTTAGAGTATTAACTAGGTTTTATTTTAATGCGGCAGAAGTTTGGTTTAGATGAATACCAATCTATTTTGTTACAGTTCCGAAAGGTAAGGTTTATTTAATAGACTGAGTTTTGAACTTGTGTTTTTTAAACTTCAGCTTCAGGTACTCAACTCAAGCGTAGCTAAAAATCTTCCTACACAGGGACAGCCCCTCCCACATTATATACCTAATACCGACATTGTTCGACTACCCACTCAAAACCACTTCAAACTCCTCCTTCAGAAACCTAACAAAGAATTTATAATAACACGAGCTCGTCTTTTTAAAACGGCACACGTGCGATCTTTTAGAATACGTGAAATTCTGTCCCTTCGAAGCGCAAAATGTTACTCTCTTATATTGCGAATTTTCTCGTCGTCAACGTAAATTAACTAACAGTTCCAGACGTATATATCTCCTTGTTTATTGCCAAAAGAGTGTCGACTCTACGTCCGACTGCTAAAGCGTGTTTTCGGTAATGTACGTGGAAGCTCAAGTAGACTCATTTGAGAGGGTGTTACGAGAGACGAAGCCTTTGTTTTATGAAACTGGAAAAGGCTTGATGAAGAAAACATAGCTGTGTTTGGACATCTGTATATGTACGTCGAAGTAACTCTGGATACAAGGTGCCTAAGGTTCTCATCTCGCCTGCAAAGTCTTTTGTATTTGAGCTACGTAGCGTTTGTAGTTTCTTGGTATGGGAAAAAAATATAAGTCGTAACCAACCTCTGGGATCACTGAAGCAATTCATTTCTTTGATTGCGTTTGCGATGCAGAAATATGAAAAATGCATAGCTTTTTTCAGATATTTTCAAGCACAAGGTCACTTCCAATGTACAAGTTCGTACATCCAGATTCTATGTTCCGAAAGGCAATCAATAATTTGTGCTTATAGAGTTAATAACTAATTCTACAAGCATAATTTAAAATTGTGATGTGTTACCTATTTAGGTGCATTTGCATGTGGGTAAAATTAAAAGTATATTCACAGTGATGGATGTTAACGATATCATTACGAAATGCAAACCATCAAAGTAGGTTAGGGTAAGTACATTTTCTAATATATTCCCTGAGTGACCTAAAAAGGTTCTCAAAAATTTGTATGTCCGAGTGTGCGGACGACATTTTATTTTACTTTTCGGCTCATTATAGCTTTTTTTTTAATTGATATAAACCAGTGCTTGACTGCGATCCCACCTGATGGTAAGCAGTGATGCAATCATTGATGGTGAGGCACACTAGTTTATTAAGAGCCTATTCACTCTAGCCTTGATAGCTGGATGCAAGTACAGCCCTAGATAGAGAAGGAAGAAGTTCCTTGTAGGCCTTCACATGCGGAGGGGTTCTTGCAACCTAACAATTTATACCTATTCATTAGGATTTAGATTAAATTTGATTTACTTTACACTGAAATGGATTAAGTTTAGTTTTACTCACTTTGTTATTTTTTAGGTTGTAGAAATAAAATGTTTCTTTATTTATTTTATATTAATATGTGTGTGTATATATGTCTATTACTCATCCACACTGAAACGGCTGAACGGATTTAGCTGAAATTTGGGATCAGGGGAACTCATATTCTAGATTAATACATAGGCTATTTATAAAGATTGGAAGTACAAAAACGCGACGTAACCGCGCAAGACAGGTATTAAGTAAATTGTATTGTATTGATGTTTATTTGCAACAACATACCCAAGTACCTACGTATATTACGTGTTTGATTTCTCGACCATGTAGTTCCATTTTCCTACACTAAGTTAACGTTAACTTAATTCGCCGCCGAATATACGGTTAGTAGGTAGATATAACTTTAATGCAGTCAAACGTAACGCCTGCATAAAATTTTATCGCAATATCGCAGTTAAGCGGAACATTGCGCTTTTGCTTTAGCAGTCGCTTTTATAAGAAAATGTTTGTCGTTCCTTTGTTTCTAAACGGGAATGTTTAAAAGTGTTTTTTTTTTATAATATTGTAAACTAGCTGCGGCCAGCGGTTTTGCCCGCGTGAAAGTAGACAATTATTTTCCTAAGGGAATAATTTATGAATTTATAATATGAATTTTCAGAATCTGTTTAGTAGTTTCAGAGATTAACTGCTATATACAAACTTACAAATGTTACCTCTTTGTAATTAATATTGTAAATATCAAGTAATACTTTTAGTGAGAGATTGCGAGACTACTTAGATACTTAACGCAAGGGTCGGCCGGTTCGAGGTGCCTCGAGAAATAATAATAATAACTTTTATTTAGCCATTGTTACAAGTGTTTTCTTAAACATAGGTATAACATATTTACATATCGGTAACAGGAGTTATATTTTACCAGAATTATTACAATGGCCCCCAAACTAGGCGGTGCCTGTATCTTGGGGACCGGAGTTACGTGATCGTTAAATTAAAATACAAGTTTCCTTTGCGGATTACCTTAAAATAAAATAGGAGACAAAATAATTAGTACAAAGTAACAGGGTTGATTAAATAAAAGAGTGTGCGTGTTACAGGTGTGCGGTTGAAAGTGTGTAGGTGTGTTTGTGGGTCGTTGCACGTGTTGTACTCGTATTAAATATAATTTTGGTGGCTGTTTAGCACTCTCCAAGTAGTAGAGTTTCCCTTAATGAATAAGTACGTGGTAGGATTTGGGGAGCCCTTTGCCCACCCGCGGGAAAGAATAAGAAATTAAAAAGAAACAGTTATAAAACATAATTTCGATTTGAATTAGGTATAGCTGAAATTTCTAAGCTAAACTTCGAAAAAATCAAAGTTAATGTCGTATACTCCTTCGTTTAGCTGCAATAGCTTCCATAATCTAAGTGCCGATAGGAATCAGCTAATAACCTTCACAGTTCCGCAGCAGGCGTCGTCGGGTATGACAGGTGACCTCGCGGTCTGCTGACCTTGCAACGAGCTACGCTACAGCACTATAGTTAGCCTGGCTGTTAGGGCACCTAAATCGAATTGCAGATTAGTTGTCGGCACTAAATTTGTTTGTCTGCTGGGACTTTATAATTCTGATGTGTTTGTAGATGAAGTTAATATGTTTAGAACTATGCGGAACATAGTGCAAAGTCCCACAAACCTTCGTTGAAAAGGGAGAATCCTCCAGCCAGACAGGTGTTATGTCTGATTTGGGCATCTGCCCGATAGATGAGTTCAGGCTGTTGTATAATTAAGTATGTTCAAATCGAGCAGAAAACTAATTACGCGATGCAGGATATCGCAGTTTTTAGTTCCTATGTGCCGCCATAGACGTCGCTGCATATGTTTCTGTGTGAGCGAAATAATTAAATCAGCCCCCCTCGCCAAGTTACAACCGTTTCGTTACGATTCTCTTTTCGTCGATCGCCTCGAGTAGGCCACGCCTCCGATTACTTTATTCTGATGTCATCTCAACGCTCAGTCACGTGGTCAGAACAAAGGAATACTTAGGAGGCATGGCCGACTAGAGGCGATCAACGAAAAGAGAATCGAAACGAAACGGTTGTAACTTGGCTAGGGGGGCAGTTGTTTACGCTCTACGATTTTTACACTTCAGTTGTAAAATCAAAAATCTAAAAAATATTTAACGAACAAATGGTTTTTCAAATTATAAACATTCACAAAAAAAAAAAAACAAGTGTACGGATTGCGCCTCTACCTTTGTACTGATCGCAAACAAACGCCGCTGATGAAGGGAAAGAGCAAACATGTCCTGTTTATTTGCTCAGGACAGAGTTGAGCTTAAACTGCTGTCCCTATATTAGCTTAAATACTCAAATTGTTCCATGTTTTCTGCTTTGTCTGCACGGACCGAAATAGACTGATTAGGTGACCTATATGTATATTTTTGGACAGCTTTATCCTTGACCGTCTGTAAAAAACGGTCGTCGTATTCAACAAACCTTGTTTATGACACTTCAGCTAACCCAACCGAGATTTTGGGGCTATCGCCTCTATACGATCATTGGCTGAAATGTGATGCGTATCGTAATATATGAAAAGGAAGAGGTAGGTACTGAGAGCCTACCTCAGAGGCGTAGCTACCGCCGTATCTGCCGTATCAATTATACGGGGCCCCCGAGCCACAAGGGCCCCCAACGTGCGTAAGCAAAAATTAATAAAAACTTCCCAATTTTTTTTATTTTACAAATGGCAAAAGTAAAAAAAGCAATTTCTTTTTTTCCCACGTAAAGCGTGCGTTCAAAAGTTGGCAACACCCTACATCGTCGGTTATCGCGTGCGAGATTTCCCCGTTTAAGTCACTTAAACGGGGAAATCCCACAAAAATCGATGTACATACGATACGATGATAAACCACGGAGAGCAGTGTTTAGTGACGCGTTTTATTTAATTGTGCATTACATTGTTTGTAATACAATACAAACAATTGTTCTTCTGGTTTAGTAGTATTAGTAGCGATTTGTAAAAAGCAATGAGTGAAAGGAAAAGAGATTATCTCAGCGGAGCTACGAAAAGAAAAAATAAACAGAAAACGGAGGAGGTCATAAAAAAAGTGCCCAAAATTTCTTCATTTTTTCAGACACCAGCTCCTATGAGTGATTTAGATTGCAAAGGTAAGTACTACCCAACCCATTTATCTTCTCTACCTGTAGCGAAGGGTGAATTTTGTTTTTAGGGTTCCGTACCTCAAAACGAAAAACGGAACTCTTGCTTACCTACCTACAGCTTATAGGTAGGCTAGACAACAAATTGATCCTACAGGCTATAGGATCAATTTGTTGTCTGTTTGTCTGTCAGTCCGTATCGTAAATTGCGTGTTCAGACGTACGCGAGCTCGGGTTGTGTTCGTTTTGTATGGCCACGCGCTACGTTCGGATCGCGCGCGGGTGTAACGCATGGGCTGTGCGCAGGTGATTTTGTACTAACACGCGCACAACCCGCGTAGAGCCTGCGTACGTCTTAACGCTCTAACCGTAATCTTACGTATAGCAATTTATTTAACATATATTTTTGAAATTTACAAAAAACATTCGCTTTTATTTTTTAACAATTATATTTTCAGATTCTTCTGAAGCACATTCTTCATCAGATGTTCATCCGGAAATAGAATAAACCCAAGCACATTCTCCATCGGAAGTCCATCCGGAAATAGAAGAAACCCAAGCACATTCTCCATGGGATGTTCATCCGGAAATAGGAGAAACTCAAGCACATTCTTCGTCAGATGTCAATCCAGAAATAGAAGAAACCCAAATCGATGATTCTGAGATATCTGAAGATTGTAATATAGTTTCATCAGATAGAGGAAATTTTGGTGACAGTCCAACTGAATGCGAACGAAAATTAATTTTTAAATTGGGTCCATTTAAACCACAAGGACCGTTTCCAAAAGATTCAGGAAGTAACCGACCTTTTTCGGCCTATTATTATTCATATTTCAATAAGGCAGGCATAAAAATTCCATGACCATGGTTATGTTATTCTAATGTCTTAAGCAAACCGTATTGCCACTTCTGTTGGTTATTAGCAGATCGTCCAAGTAAATCGTACTCCTCTGCATGGGTTAACGGTGTTTCCGTTAGAAGCAATTTTACCCAAACTATACTTGACCATGAAAAGTCACAGCAGCATATTAATGCATCCCTATCTTATAATAATTGGTTACAAGGAAATACCATCGATACTCTATTGCATAGTGAAATCAATAGTAAAATTACATTCTGGAGAGATGTATTGCATCGTATAATTAATGTTATAATTACTTTAGCATCTTGTAATCTACCTTTAAGAGGCCATGATTCTGATTCTGGAAATTTTATGGCCATTTTACGTTTGCTATCTAATTATGATGCAACTTTAAAAGAACTTCTTCTAAAACCAAAAGGCGAAATAAATTATTTAAGCCCTACAATTCAAAATGAAATAATTAATTTGCTTGGTACCGCAGTTAGGAACAATATTATCTCAGAAATTAAAAAAGCTCCATTTCTGACAATAATTCTAGATACAACACAAGACTTGTCAAAAATTGACCAACTTTCTGTAGTTTTTCGATACATCTCGATTACAGAAAATGATGATAATGTACCTAAAGAATTAAAAATCTGTGAGTCCTTTTTAGGGTTTACAGCAGTATCCGATTGCAGTGCCGAAGGATTTAAAACTGAAATTTTAAATACGATTAAAGAATATGGAATTGATTTGACTAAATGTAGAGGACAGGGTTACGATGGAGCAAATGTTATGTCGGGTGTTTATGGAGGATTACAAACCCTAATAAAAGAGCATGCTCTGAATGCCGATTATGTTCATTGTGCTGCGCACTCATTAAATTTAGTTTTAAACGATGCTGCGAAACATGTTCGTGAAGTGTCGAATTTTTTCGGTAATTTAGAAAAAATATATACTTTTTTTGGTAATAGTGTAAAACGCTGGGCAATGTTAAGTGACGATTCGTCTGAAAAATATTTAATTACCCTTAAAAAGGTATGTCCTACCAGATGGTCTTCAAGGAACGACGCTTTATTAGGGGTAAAGAAAAATTATTTATTAATCATAAAAACTTTGTACCAACTAAATTTAATTTCGAAATAAAAAGATGAACGTGAAGAATGTAAAAATATAATTAACATTTTAGAGAGTTATCATTTCTTAGTGCTAGTCACATTTTTTTCTTCATTATTTGAAATCATTAATCCTGTTTCTAAAGCTTTACAGCATGAAAATAATGATTTACAGAAAACTAGTATTTTATTAAGTAATCTTTTGAATAGACTGTACGAATTAAGAAATCAAAATTCATTCAATAGTTTGCTAGATGAGTCCAAAGAATTAGCAAAAGAGTGGAGGGTAACAACTGTTTTTAAAAACAAAAGGCGAAAGATAACGAAGCGTTTTTTTGATGAGTTATCACAAGATGAGAGAATTTCAGACCCGGAATCCTATTTCAAAGTCAATGTATACTATTGCTGTTTAGATATATTAATTTCTCAAACTAAGCAAAGATTTCAGAGCCTTTGCGACCTGAGTAGTATGTTCGAAATATTACAACCGGAGAAACTCCTGTCTTCTTCAAACGAAGAGATATTAAACCCTTCCGGAAAACTGTCGGCTAAATACAGTAAAGACATCTCAGTTAATCTTTACGACCAATTAACAGCTCTACCATCGTACTACTACACAAAAAAGGTGACAGTAGTGACCTAAATAATTACAGACCAATCAGCTTAATGTCAAACATCTACAAGCTATTTTCTAAACTGATACTGAACAGAATAACAAAAACGCTCGATGAGAACCAACCGTGTGAACAAGCAGGGTTTCGCAAGAACTACTCAACCATGGATCACATACAGGTGGTAACTCAAATAATAGAAAAAGCCAAGGAGTATAATAAAACCCTTTATATGTGTTTTGTAGACTACAAGAAAGCGTTTGACTCTCTAAATCATTCTTCAATATGGGAGACGTTACAACAACAGGGAGTTGAGAAGAAATACATAACCATACTGCAAGAAATATACAGAAAAGGCTGCGCAAAAATCAGACTAGAACGTGACGGAGACAAGTTTCCCATAGGAAGAGGCGTCCGGCAAGGTGACCCTTTGTCACCAAAAATATTTACAGCAGTCCTAGAAGGTATCTTTAGGAAACTCAACTGGGAAGAAAAAGGATTAAAGGTTAACGGAGAATATCTAAGCCACCTCCGTTTCGCAGACGACATAGTCATATTCGCAGAAAATATAACAGACTTGAAAACTATGTTAAACCACTTGACAGAAGAAAGTAAGAAAGTAGGCCTGTTTATAAACATCACAAAAACTAAAATATTGACGAACAGTGAAGAAACCGGTATTATAACTATCGAGGAACAAAACGTAGAATTCGTAAAAGAATACATCTATTTGGGCCAACTGGTTTCCTTTGAAAACCAAAATAAAAAAGAGATAAATAGAAGAATCGCTATTGCATGGAAAAAATACTGGAGCTTAAAAGAAATAATGAAAAATAAATCTGTCAGTATAAACGTCAAGACAAAGCTCTTCGAAATAGCAATATTACCGTGTTTGACTTATGGTTGTCAGAGCTGGTCGTTGAGAAAATGTGAAGAAGACAAATTAGCCATATGTCAACGTAAGATGGAAAGGAGTATGTTGGGGATAAGGCTATCGCATAAAATAAGTAACCAGGCGGTCAGGAAAAGGACAAAGACCACAGATATTGTGGAAAGAGTGAGAGCTCTGAAATGGAACTGGGCGGGTCACATATGTCGGATGCAGAACGACAGATGGACCAAGAAAATCATGGAATGGATACCAAGAGATAGAGTAAGGTCACGAGGACGTCAAAGGAAAAGATGGGCAGACCTATTCATACAAAGGCTAGGACCGGACTGGATGTCCAAAGCTAGAGATAGGAAATATTGGAAAGAGTTGGGGGAGGCCTACGCCAAAGAGGCGACTACTACGTTGAGTTTAGATAAATAAGATTAACACTTCATTTCTATTTTAAATAAACTAAAAATGCTAAACCAAAAATAATGAAATAATTATAAATGAAAAAATTTTTTACTTAAATAATTTTATAGATTTTGGACATTTATCATGAATTTTATTGTATTGTATTTTTAATTTTTGACTATGGGATTTTTATTTTATTGTATTTTAATTTATTTCATTTTTATTTGACATTTATTATTATTGTGCATTTTATTGTATTATTATCATAATTTGTAATATATTTTTGAAAAATTTGAATTGAATTAGTAATGCTTAATATGAATTTAATGGAATAATGATGTATATTTTGAGATTGTTTATGTAGTAGAATAAATGGCTTTTTTATTTTATTTATTTTATTTATAACAGCTCTAAAAACATGCTTAAAATCTGAAATTCAAAAAATTAATTCCATTAAGGAACTCATTGAATTATTGCTGATAAAATTTAATAGTCTTGCATCCAGTTTTCCGGAGGTAATAACAGCATGCGTTTTATTCTTGACCCTTCTAGTTACAACCGTAACTGCTGAAAGAAGTTTTTCCAAATTAAAACTTATAAAAAATTACCTAAGAACTTCGATGGGACAGGAACGCCTGTCAGACCTGTCACTATTGTCTATAGAGGCAGAAACTTTAAAAAAACTAAAGTCGTCATCGGCTATAAATGATTTAATAAATCAGTTTGCCGAAAAAAAGGCAAGGAGAGTGTATATTTAATTTGAATTGTTTGTAAAAGTTTTGGAAAAAGTGACAGATAGATAATTATGATGAATAAATATTTCTTTTAATTTTATGCAAACATGTTTTTTTCTTTTGTGAGAAATCTTTACCCTTCCTAAGGGCCCCCAAACAAATTTTTATACGGGGCCCCGCCTATGCACGCTACGCTTCTGGCTACCTACTTGATAGGTATTGTGACTAGAATCTGGAGTCTGGCAAAGCATTTTTGTGTTAGATAGTCTATTACAATATTCTTAGTAGGTAAATATTCTCGGTAGGCATGGAGTTTACATATTGTATGGCCATTCAAATCGAAATTACTTGTGCTATAAGAGCTAGCTTTGTCCCAAATTTCTGGATTTTGAGTCAACGGGAAGTACCCAATGAATTTTGATTCTCTTGAGGTTGTCGAAATATACGTTTTAGGACATAAACGCCCGTATCTTATTTTTCCGTTAACTTAGAAGTTTGGTTTTTTCACAGCTTCAACTCGATACCTCTGCGCGTTCCTGAGAAAGGGTCTTGACAGACAGGCAGACAGACGGACGGACAACAAAGTGATCCTAAAAGGGTTCCGATTTTTCCTTTTGAGTTACGGAACCCTAAAAACGGAACTCTTACAAGATCACTTTCATAAAAAAAAAACTTTTTTTGCGACTCAGAAAAATCTTCGTAACTCAATTCGGGAATTGAACTGTTTTCATAGGTAAGTTGTACGGAACCTTCAGTGCGCGAGTCCGACTCGCACTTGCCAGGATTTTCTATACAATAATTTGCTTTTTGAGTTTATTCCTTATATACAAAAATACAATAATCTGTCCTCTTTATTATGTATGAGATTTAGTTTAGATAACTGGCGAAGTGTATGTACCCTACACGGACACGCCTCTGCGAACCCGATATTATGCAGAGGTGCTTACAATAAGGACCTAGTTCATTGCAGATATTGTAACATAATCTGTGCTGGCTGTATTATACATATATTCACACGTAACGGCCTGCCTTGCGGTGTGGAAACCTTGTGGACACAGATATGGCCTGAGTCCTATTCATACATACATGGACCGCTGGCTAATGGCTAAATTGTTCGCACCATATGGCTAGCGGCCGCGGCTGTTAACATCCTAAAACCATAGCCATACTTTATAGTTAATAGTTTGTTTATAAAACAACTAGCGGTGCGTCGATAACTACAAAAGCGGCCTTGAAATCGTGAGACAGGGTCGCGGTAGACGGGGGTGGATCCACGATTTTTTTCTGGGGGGGCACAAGAAGCGGACTGGCAAAATAATCAACAATAACTGTTAGAAATAAACTTGAAGTATTGAACTGTACTGTACTAAGTATGTACTATGATGGAAACTCCACAGGACACAAAAATACCGTCTGGGGGGGCACGTGCCCCCATGCCCCATTAAATCCCTTGGCGGTTGACCACGAAGGAGATGACGAGACGGCTTAGATGCCGTAGCCAAGCAATGGATAACCATTCCAAGGGAACATACTCCCGAAATAAAAGAGTATCCTTTGTCCTATTCGAGGACATGGACTACCCGTAAAAGAGTAACAAAACACACATACACATATCCACGTACCTATACACTTTCACCTTTATAAAATTAGTGTAACTGATAAAAAATAGACCTGAGACTTTACCATGACGAGTTAAAATGTCAAGCGTGCGAGCGAGGAAGAAGGATGGAGCTATACACCCTATATAGCTCCATCCCTTTAACAGTTCAGCCCCCCTAGCCAAGTTACGACCGTTTCGTTTCAATTCTCTTGCGTCGAACGCCTCGAGTAGGCCACGCCTCCGATCCTTTGTTCTGACGTCATCTCAACGCTCAGTCACGTGGTCAGAACAAAGGAATCGGAGGCGTGGCCTACTCGAGGCGTTCGACGCAAACGAAACGATCGTAACTTGGCTAGGGGGGCAGTTTAGATCGTCAAATGTATCGCTTTAAGAGCTCCTGGCAGGGTCTCTAAACAGACACCCTCACACACCACACACCGACACTCTGTGTGTGTGTGTGTGTCTCTCTGTGTGTGTGTGAGTGTCGGCATGATGTGTATAATTTTTGGGTAGTTACATATTGTACATAAATCATCCAAATCTTCTGTGTCCCATTAATTTCTTCTAATTGACGTTAATTTTCAGTTGTAAAAGCAGCTATATATTGCAAGTTTAATTACGTGGGTCCCGCCCCCGTTGTCGTAAAGGATACTTTCGATGAATTTTCATGTTGGGTATTAATAATAGCATAATCAGGCCTTTTGATCTTCGAGAGGGAATGGGCCGTAATCCACCACGCGGGCCCAGTGCGGGTTGGTGAATGTCACATGTCTTCGAATTTTTGGTTCCAGGAACATGCCAGTTTCCTCAGTTGTGATGAAATAAATTACACATAGTATTAATAATGATTTCACAATATTGTTAGCCATGAAATCAATAATGTCAATACTTGTTATTTCTATGGATTAGTTGGCCAATGTTTTATCAAACTGACACTCAGTATGCCAGTATCATCACTATTGTAGGTATTAACTGCATACTATAATGTCCAGCGTCCCTTAACCGCAGCCTAATAGTAGTCTAGAGGTAATTTCGGAAAGAAACGCCAAAAAAATTTTTGTTTAGCTATTTCCAGTAGGTACTCATACTTTAAGAGGGTCCTTTTTCACTCGCCTATCGTCAACATCGAGCATGGTTTAATAAGCTTGTTACTTCATATAACGCAATCCAACACGATGTTTGACGAAAAGGCAACGCGAAAAATGAGAGATAACACCTGAAAACTCTGTTAGCATTCTGTAATTTCGTGATTTACTCGAATATTTTATAAAACTTGTTCCAGGAAATAATAAATAAACTTTTCAGGATTAAAAAAAAAAACACTTTTTAATCCTAAAAAATTTTTGAAAAGAATGGTCGTCATTTAGAATCTTGATTAAATTTGCAAGGCTTTTATTGTTATACTTTTCAGACTTTTTAAATTTTTGAGTAAATTATAAAGTATCAACGTTCATGCTAATATTTTTTTCCAGTGTTTTTTAGATTTTCAGAGGTCTTTACTGGATTAGTTTTACACAAATTCATAAATAGATTTCAATATAAGCCTAGATCCACAAGACACTGTATTTCCAAAATATCTAATGAAAAATGTGTAATAACGTCATAATCGCGTAAGAGCGGTTGTATGAAAAACAGTGAAAATATAGGTATGTCGAGTTGCATGCCCATAAGTGGCTCATATAGTCTTTTGATCCCTACATTAAAGAGGATCGATAGGTTTTTTTTTTTTCATTTTATTTACTGGCTGTTTTTTTTTTCCAAAATCTGTGAATGTAGTGCAGAATCTTAAAATGTTAAAGATGGCCTCTTGGAACGTAGGTAACTGTAACGGTTACCTGCAAATCTTCCCTGTACATTGTTGGCTTTGATACATACTGTAAGTGTAGCAAACAATTGTATAATAAATAAATAAATCAGCGGCTAAGGGCTCAATTTGGCCATCTAGTCAGAGTAACAGACCGCTGTATTAAATCACGGGCCTCCCGTATACTTTTGGTCTCCTATTCAATAAACCTCTGGATTTCGACATTCTCGTAGATCGTAGAGTAATCAAGTTTCTACGGTATCATGTGAGGAGTACATTTAAGGTGTAAAGCTGCTACCCACGTAGGTGCCATAATCCCTTCTCCCACGCGTGCTTGATAAGGTGGGAGGATTACAGTCGCCATTTTTTTTTGCACACCGCTTACACGGAAAATCAGAACCGTTATTTTCTTGCAGTGCTAGGAATTTAGAAGTTACTAGCTTCTGCCAGCGGCTTCGTCCGCGCGAAACTTGATTTCTCATCCAACCCCCGTTTTAGCTCCTTAGGGATAGAGTTTCGTAAAATCCGTTCTTAGCTGATTCTACACCCTATAAGGAACATACCTGCCAAATTTTAAGTTTATAGGTGTTATAGTTTCTGAGATTTAATGATTAATCATTGAGTGGTATTTCGCTTTTATGTAAGTATATAGATTCAATGCAGGAGCCTACTGATTGCGCCGGATATCGATAGCATATCAATTTGGGTCGCTAAATACTATGTTATAAGAAATAATCACACTAATATTATAAAGGCGAAACTGTGACTGTGTGTGTGTGAATGTTTGTTACGTTCTCACGCTTGAACGGCTCAACAGATCCCAATGAAACTTAGTACACGGGTAGACCATGTCCTGGAATAACACATATTTTTTACACCTTGCTTAATAATGCCTTTTTTTATGTCAGACAACCATCATCTAAAGCAAGTTATTCAGTTCCTTGGAATTTAATGTAATATGGGCGTCCCTAATAATGAAATTTGAATTTGGAACGTCAAAAAACATTATTTTGAAAAAAAAACTGAACTTATAAAATGTACGGGCATCAAACAAATTCATTCAAAAATCGAACTGATTACTAACCAAAAAAAAAAAAGTATAAAATGCGGTTACTGACGAGTCTCATAAAAATCGACATGTTTAGTTTCGTTCGAAATTCACATTCCTTTATCCTCTAGTCTCATATTCTACTATTTTGATCCCGGAAGTCTATTCCCTTGTGAGAATTGACTATTTATAATAATCACGAGTTATGTTTAACTTTATGCACCAAAAACAAAATTAAAAACATTTTTTATTTTATTTGCTTCCACAAATCTGTCCTAGATTAACTACAGACCAGTTCAAAAAACCAATAAAAGTTTATCATTGTGACATTAAATAGCCGACCTATTTGTAGCTGAACTTAAAACCAGAGAGAAAAAAAAAGAACAAATGGAGAAGTTCCAAGGCGAGGCGGCGTCCTCAATCGAACGTCGAGTTCGCTTCCGGTGGAGCCTACTTCCGTTCCCACGCCGCTTCCGCCTGACTTGTATAACATAAGCTACACCTTGGAGATTGTATAAGTAATAAGTGTTTTATTTGCTTGCTTGACATTTTTCTTTAGTAAAGGAAATGTTACGTAAGAATGTTTTCTGTAAATCGATTGATCATCCGGTTGGTAATCCTAAAACAAAGTCCCCCACAACGTCTGTTTGTATGAACGCGACAAACTCAAAAACGACTGAACGGATTTTTATGCAGTTTTCCACAATAGACAGAGTGATTCATGAGGAAGGTTTAAGTATATAATTCATGCATATTAAAGTACAGAAAAGCCGAGAACTACAAAGATTTCTAACACCCCGGCGGCAGGTCGCCGGCTATTAATATTATTTTTACACCACCTGCTCGATAATGCCCTTTTATATGTCATACAACCATCACTTAGGTAAAGCAAGTCATTCTGTCCCTAGGGAGATAATGCAGTATGGGTGATCCCTAGGGAATAATGAGATTTGAATTTGGAACGTCAAAAACGTGATTATAAATGTACATGCATCAAACAAGTTTATTCAAAATTCAAACTGGCCACTAACAAAAAAAAAACAATAAAACGTGGAATTACTGCCGAGTTTCACAAAAAAAGTAATGAAAGAGCGGGTCGCTCGCTAGAGAAAATTGAAACTATAGAATCATAGAGTAGTGAATTTTGTTTGTTTCAAATCACAAAACATGTTGAGTGATAGTTATGATTAACTTGTAAATAATATTTACATTTCTCTAACGTATAATTTGTTTGACTAAATGGTCTTTTAATTATCTCACAGATTGTGTAAAAAGTAGAGTATCCAACACGGGGATAAAGCTGTCTTTGTCTTGGGCGGCTTGAATTCCTCACTTCACTCAGGTCTAACGTTCGGGATTAAATTTAGCAATCTTCGTTTCTTTCGGAATTCAACAACCCACCCGCGACTTAAAGACACTGCTTTATCCCCTAGTTGCATAATCTACTATTAAAAGCTAAAAGTTTGTTCATGTGTTTAAATGCGCTGATCTCAGGAACTACAGCTTCGAATTGAATAATTCTTTTAGTATTGGAAAGCCCGTTTATCGAGGAGACTATAGGCTGTAATTATCGGGATCGGGATCCCGGCGGCTGGGGCGTGAGGGCCGCTCCCTCGTGCGTGCACGTGCGGCCTCCTTCTTTGCTAGCATTACTGCTTCGCAGAAGGCGGCGACCACCTGCCACTCCTCCTCGCTTCGGACCAGAGATCGTTGCCGCCGATCTCCCCCACGCGGACACGGCGGTACTCTGCCCAATATATCACGCTACAACACGAAGAGATAAACATTAATAATATTAACCAAAGACGCGAGTGAAACCGCGGTGGACAGCTCATCATCATCATTTCAGCCGAAAGACGTCCACTGTTGGACATAGACCTCCCCCAAATGTCGCCATAATGACCGGTCCTGTGCGTCTCGCATCCATCGGATTCCCGCGACCCTCACCAGGCCATCGGTCCACCTTGTGGGAGGCCTCCAACGCTGCGTCTTCCGGTACATGGTCGCCATTCCAGAACCTTTCGCCCCGGTGGACAGCTAGTTTACAATAAAACTGTTATTATTTCTTTTTATAAGTATCATTAACTTTCCATTTCTCAAATAACGAATAATAAGAACTTTTGTTTAAAAAATAACGACGCAATCGCTTTCAGCAGGATTCTGAACAATTCAGACTAGAAATACGGTTCACCCTTATTCGCCGCCCTCTTTTGGCCTAGCCTAAGTTCCGAACGTATCTGTCCTACCCAAGGGCGTTAGAAGGTCAGCCGTGACTCGGTTACGAAATGACATCTTGGCGATTAGGTTTCAACACCAACTCAATGATATGTACGTATAGATGACTTTTACTGAGAGCTGGGAAATTGTCTCTATAGTCTGTAGACCTAGGCGGCTAGGTACTGGTACAAGATTATGATACTAGGTTCTACTAGTGAAATTACCTCAAAGGAATCACCGCAAAAAAAAACAATAGCAGAGGTGTGCAGCGGTGGCTCAGTTCTAACTGCCCCAACTAACGAGTTGAAACCCAGCCAGGCGCAATTTATTTCATCACCAATGCTTTCAAAACGGTGAAGGAAAACATCGTGAGGAAACCGGCATGTCCTAGAACCAAAAATTCGAAGACATGTAACATCCACCATCCCGCACTGGACCCACATGGTGGATTACGGCCCTCCACCACGCGGGTCCTGAGGCCCAAGGCCCAACAGTGGAAACATTAAGAGACTGATTATGTATGTATGTTATGTATATCATTCTCCAAGGTTCTGTTGGTCTCTATGCCAAAATTCATCAGGTTTAGTTACAAATGTGAACATGTGTGATGTCAGAAATGGTCGATAAGGACGAAAGGTGGTGAAAGAGTGGCGACCACGTACCGGAAGACGCAGCGTTGGAAGGCCTTCCACAAGGTGGACCGACGACCTAGTGAGGGTCGCGGAAATCCGATGGATGCGAGGCGCACAAGACCGGTCATTGTGGCGACACTTGAGGGAGGCCTATGTCTAGCTCGGCTAGTCTTTTCGGCGGAAATTATGATGATGAGGTAGATATAGGAGACATCGCCCGCGTGAAAGTACGTTTATCCATACAAACTTCCAACCCTTTCATCCCCTTAGGGTAGAGTTTCGTAAAATCCGTTCTTAGCGGATGTCTACACCCTATAAGAAACCTACCTGCCAAATTTAAAGTTTGTACGTGTTATAGTTTCTGTGATTTCGTGATTAATCAGTGAGTGGTATTTCGCTTATAGATTACGAGACAGGGTTATGACGTTATGACGTTGCAAACAGTAACCCAACTGACCATCACGTTTTGTTTGAAAGGATTTATAAGTACTAGGAAGACAATCTGACTATAGACAAGAACTATAGAACATATAGTACTCATATCTAGCCATGTCACGCCAATCTAATTGAAATAGACCAAAGCATAACTACAAAAAGACTCTCGTAGAACTAATCTAACGTCAATAAACTAATCTTGAATCCAACTCCTGGAATGTTTCTAAGGACCAACGAGCTTGGATGTTGAGTCTGAACTAGATTTGAGGATAATCGATGTGTTGGTATGTCCATATTGTCTGAGAATTGAATGTTGAGGCGCACCGTATTATTAGATACCTACCTATATGTATATACATATGCATGTGTTCAAACTCTACAGTTATGTAGTTACAGACTTTGAAATGACACTAATATTGCAAAGGCGAAAGTTACTGTGTCTGGGTGTAATTTATCTAGTATATTATGTATGTATTTAGAAATATATAAGTATGTTTAGCAATAGTATTAATAGCACAAGCCCTACTTAGTTTGGGACTAGATGGCGTTGTGTGAAAGTTGTGGAATATTATTATTTAGAAAGAAAGAAAAACATTTTATTTGTCGGAAAAGGCGCAAACTTATAACTAACATATTGCAAACATTTTGCAAGACAAAAACATAATTAATCAGAAATAACATGTCCGAGCAAAACGGCCGTACGCTCAGCATAATGCCGTGTCCACAACGCAAAAATCCGACGAGTCTGGCAGCGCTGGCAGCGTGGGCCGGTGACGTTATCGTCTAACAGACGTCGGCAACGGTATTGTGTACATACCAATACATTTGAGTAAAATTAAATATAAATAAATTTTTAGGACAAAGTCATAAATGGAAATAACAGTAATAGTAATTTGTATGTTTGTTACTCCTTCACGCTGAAATTGCTGAAGGGATTTGAATGAAATTTATCACACGGGTAGACTATGTTCTGAAATAGTATATAGGATACTTTTTATCCCACGAGTATCTTCCCGAGGGATAGGTTTTCTAATTTCAGGAGGGCTAAGCTGCAGGCAGTAACTAGTTTTGTGATAAATATTGTGAAGACTTTTTTTGTTAGGTGGGAGAATCATCCAATGACATCCCCCGCTCTTGGGCGGAGCGGGAGATAGTGTCAGGACTTTTACTGACTAAAAACCCACTCCTGTTACTTCGTTGCCTTTCATACCAGGGCCGAGTCTTCCTTTCAGAAGCAGACCCTTGGCCCCAGTAGGCTTCGACCCTACTGGGCCCCTACCCATTGCTCGCCGTCCGCAAGCCCGCGCCTACGTTGGCCAGAAATTGGGATCGGGATCCCAGCGGCTGGGGCGTGAGGGCCGCTCCCTCGTGCGTGCACGTGCAGCCTTCGCAGAAGGAGGCGACAGCCTGCCACTCCTCCTCGCTCCGGACCATGGCCTGAACCAAGGCCCAGCGCGAGAGATCGTTGCCGCCGATCTCCCCCACGAGGACACGGCGGTGCTCTGCCCAAGCGGGGCACACCTCTACCGTTTGCTCCACCGTATCATTGTGAAGATAGTTCTCTTAACATCGATATTGATTTACCTTGACCTTTGAGAAACCAACGATTGAGGTACCTATTTATATTCCTGTAACAAATATCTCGAGACGTTTTTCCCGAGCCCAGAGGCCTTACCATGACTTGTTAAAATGTTAAGCGTGAGAGCAAGAAAGAGGGATGGTGCTATACACCCTGTATGACATTATTTTTAGTATATATGCGAATCCTGAATATAGTTTGTTCAGGTAACTGAATCGATTCCAATAATTTTTACAACATGTTACATTTTTTCCCAAAAATATTTAAAAAAGGTCACAAGTTTTTTTTTATTAATGATAGGCTCGCGTTTGACCACCATCTCACCTGATGGTAAGCGATGATGTGGTCGACGATGGAGCACGCTTGCCTAGAAGTAGCCTATTCACTCTTGACTTAAAGACCCCTAAGTTGTAGCTATCAGGAAACACAGACTCCAAGGAATTCCACTCCTTGGCTGTACGCATAATAAATGTGTTCTCAAAACGTTTTGTGCGTATGGGTGGGATGTCTACCATGTACCGGTGGCGCAACGCCGTACGTTTAGTGGTCCGATGATGGAACGGACTTGGCGGAATTAGATTGTGCAATTCCAGTGCACACTCCCCGAAATGTAAACGACAGAAAACCGACAGGCTAGCAACTCGGTGGCGATGGCTAAGGCTTTGGAGCTTCGACTCAACAAGTGCATCATTGCCAATGATCCTCTTGGCTCGCCTCTCAATCGACTCTAGCGCATCAAGCTGGTATTTGGCAAAACCGTCCCAAAGATGAGAGCAGTACTCTATATACGATCGAACTTGCGCTTGATAAAGTTTTAGCAGCTGTTCCGGCGTGAAGTACCGTCTGACCTTCGCGAGGATTCCCAGCTTTTTTGCTGCCAGTTGAGCCTTTGCTTCGATGAAGTTGGACACCACGGACACTAAGTACAACACAGGTCACGGCAGGTTATAGCGGGCATTAGGCGCCAGCGCACAGCTGGGTGCGGGAGCAAAACAACCGGGGATGGCCCAGTGACCATAATGTATTTGTACGGACAACCAGGTAACATAACAAGCTTATAACTTTGTGATTTTTCAAGATACAGTTATGAAATTTTGTACATAGATTCTTTACATAAAAATACTAGACACGTGTTTCAGGTTTCGCATATACTAAAACTAGTGTTGTATAGCTCCATCCCTTTAACAGTTCAGTTCTCGTCGTCAAATGTCTCGCTCGTGGTCGGGCTTCAGTTTCAAAATAAATTTCAACTAATATAATATTTAACCAGGCGTACCTTGTTCAATCTTCAAAGTACGAGACCATTTTTTAGAAATACAGGAAAAAACTTTAAAAAACTTCTAACGACAATATCCCTCAGTTTGGTGTTATTACGAACTTTTTTATCTCATTTATGTCGGTATAAAATTATAATTACTTTTGTTCGTTCCCTTCCTCCGTGGCTTTGACAACACTATCGCATTGCCGGTGTTGATAACAAGGAAACTCTTTAACTCTTTCATGTTCTAATTTAACACCTTTAATCAAGGTTATGTTTAGAAGGTTTCTGTTTTAATATCGAAAAGGTCTTCCTCATTTTTATTTAACCATTTAAACAGACCTCATTGAGAAATAAAATAAATAAATAAATTCTTTATTTTACTAAAACAATCATATTATAAAATCATAAGACCATGAACGCAGGAGAAACAAGGTCGCCGACATAGCCCGAGGAATCGCCAAACTTAAGTGGCAGTGGGCAGGGCATATTTCTCATAAAACGGATGGTCGATGGGGCCGAAAGGTTCTGGAGTGGCGACCGCGCACCGGAAGACGCAGCGTTGGAAAACCACCCAGAAGCTGGACCGATGACCTAGTGAGAGTCGTGGGAATGCAATGGATGCGAGACGCGCAGGACCGTTCGTTGTGGTCACACTTGGGGGACGCCTATGCCAGCAGAGCAGTAGACAGACATCTTTAGGCTGAAATGATGACGATAATGATAACTTTGAAAACCAAGGCTTATTACGAGGTCACAAATACATAAGTACTCTGACTCCTATACTATTTCTCTGTCTAAAAGTTTACCAATACAAACTTAAGTTTTAATAGTTGGATCTTTATTCGCTAACTGCAAAGCGAAAAAATGTGGATTATGAGGGGTACTTGTCTCAAGGGACAGTCTGAATTGAAACCACTATGTAAATCACTGTAATGTGATTTTCAGTTCACAAAAGTCCACATTTAAAGAGTACGAAACCTAATATTAAAACTATTGATTCGGTAACAATCAAATTAACGTGTAGTACTCGTCAGAGACTTCCACACGACTGCAACGCGCATTCGACCGTACGCGTACGGATGTTAGGCGTCCAGCACATGGTCATGCAAGCGTCAATCAATTCCATCAATCATGAATAATGTTTGAATGACGGAATTTTATCGCCATTATGGCGTCCATTACACGATAGGTTTTGCTGTCAGTTTGACGAAAAACCTACCGTCTACTATGCGATGACTGACGTTTGCATGACGAAAACATAATGGCGATAACATTCCGTCATTCAAACATCATTCATGATTGATGGTTTTGATTGACGCTTGCATGACCGTCAGTCACAGCATTAGATGGTAGGTTTTTCGTCAATCAAAACATTTGACAGTGGCAAAACTGACAGCAAAACCTATCGTGTAATTGACGCCTTAGTCGCGAGTCGGCCACGCCTATGGATGCGACAGTGATGCACTTTACAAATATCTTGGCGGGATACGGCCCAAGTCTGCTATTTTTATAAATTCGTCATTCTAACACGATCCCATTGTCATTTTGCTAAAAGTTCGTAATCTGCTAATTCATAATGATCGATCATTGATCGGTCAATGGTCTCATAATAGAGTTTTGATAGAATGACAATATCGAACTTATTAAAAGCAATGTCTTCACAATAACGTTCTAATGGTAGGTCACTAATTAAAGGAAATGTCCAAATTTTAGCAGATTACCGCATCTAAAGTCAGACATTCATTTGTCAATATGTGCGAGATTACCATTCTATGCCACTTCTTCTCAATGGAGAGTCAGTGGTTGACCATTGGGAAGTCATAATGACGCCATTATATTAGTAGATTACCAAACTTGTCAAAATCAACAATTATGAAATCAATGATAAACCATTCTGACACTATTGTAATAGCAGACTTGAGGCCCTGGACCCTCCTATCGGGCGTGAGGATTTGTGTGTTGCCAGGGGCCATATCATTCTAATAAGAAGATCTAACTGTACACAGGAGGAGGATTGATAAGAGGCATTTTTCGGATATTACACGCTCAAAACAAACTTCTTTACTTTTCGACTTTTTTTAGATGCATTTGTATAGTTAAAAATATGTATTTTTTGGGCGAAAAATTCCTCTTATCAACCCTCTTCCTTTCATGAAAATGAAGATATACTCTTCGATGTATTCAAAACCACTTGCTCCCAAGACAAAGGTATTATCGAAATCGAATTCGAAGTAGCTATCTGTCTCCCGCAAAGCCAGCCAAGAGCCTTAAACGTCGGCCTCAATCTCGAGTCGTACGTGGCTATTGTAGCTAAGAGCACACATAATCTTATGACTTCCATATGTATAGTTAGGATGCGACTAGCAACTTTAGAGATGTAGGATTTGTGTTTCTTTGAGTTTAGGGTAATTCTTTAGAGTAATTCTTGAATCTTATTATACTAATAATATTATAAAGGGAGTGTTTGTAATGATTGAAACTGAAAAAGTACTGGACCGATTAAAAAATTTCTTTCACCAGTGGAATGCTGCTTTAAGCGTGAAATAAGCTATAATTATATTTTTTTACTGACACACTTTACAAAGCCGCTTGCAGAAGTTAGTATAATAATAAAATTTAAAACAAAACTTCTAGCAGAAGTTAGTATAGTAATAAAACTTAATACAAAGGCGCTAGCAGAAGTTAGTATAATAATAAAATTTAAAACAAAGCCGCTAGCAGAAGTTAGTATAATAATAAAATTTAAAACAAAGCCGCTTGCAAAAGTTAGTATAATAATAAAATTTAAAACAAAGCCGCTAGCTGAAGTTAGTATAGTAATAAAATTTAAAACAAAGCCGCTAGCTGAAGTTAGTATAATAATAAAATTTAAAACAAAGCCGCTTGCAGAAGTTAGTATAGTAATAAAATTTAAAACAAAGCCGCTTGCAGAAGTTAGTATAATAATAAAATTTAAAACAAAACCGCTTGCAGAAGTTAGTATAGTAATAAAATTTAAAACAAAGCCGCTAGGTGAAGTTAGTATAACAATAAAATTTAAAACAAAGCCGCTAGCAGAAGTTAGTATAATAATAAAATTTAAAACAAAGCCGCTTGCAGAAGTTAGTATAATAATAAAATTTAAAACAAAGCCGCTAGCAGAACTTAGTATAATAATATAATTTAAAACAAAACCGCTAGCAGAACTTAGTATAATAATAAAATTTAAAACAAAGCCGCTAGCAGAACTTAGTATAATAATAAAATTTAAAACAAAGCCGCTTGCAGAAGTTAGTATAATAATAAAATTTAAAACAAAGCCGCTTGCAGAAGTTAGTATAGTAATAAAATTTAAAACAAAGCCGCTTGCAGAAGTTAGTATAATAACAAATTTTAAAACAAAGCCGCTAGCTGAAGTTAGTATAATAATAAAATTTAAAACAAAGCCGCTTGCAGAAGTTAGTATAATAATATAATTTAAATCAAAACCGCTAGCAGAACTTAGTATAATAATAAAATTTAAAACAAAGCCGTTACAGAACTTAGTATAATAATATAATTTCAAACAAAACCGCTAGCAGAACTTAGTATAATAATAAAATTTAAAACAAAGCCGCTAGCAGAACTTAGTATAATAATAAAATTTAAAACAAAGCCGCTAGCAGAAGTTAGTATAATAATAAAATTTAAAACCATTTCATCAACATTAGGCTGAGGATGAGGATAATCGTAACGTCTCAGCACTCTCTGATTGCTAAAAAATACGAAAGAATATTGTTTCACCACTTCCGAAGTAAAGTGACAACCAGTAAACTCTATGCTAAAATATGTATTTTTCGATATTTAGATTGGCATAATTACTTCTCTACTGTTGGTTGCTGTTTTATAAAACGGGACATATTGAGCTGTAATAACTTCTGATTGCCTTGAATTTCAAATGAATTTTATTTCTTTGAACTTTTTAATTGCTGTAATATCACTATATTTAACGAGCCTTAAATATCACAGGTTTATCGATGGCTTTATCACAGTCTGAGCCGTGATTAAGTGATTAGTAAATGAAATTAAAGGTACTAAACAAATTAATATTTTAGCTGGAAGAAGAACTGGCGCAACACACCCTCCACCAAATGATAATATCAAGCATTCTTAGAATAAATAAATAACTACAACTTAGACCTGGCTCGAATAGGTGACTGGAGTGCTGAGTTTGGGTTGAAGATCAATCCAACTAAGACGCAAGTGATTGTTATTGGTAGTTCCCGGAATGTGTCTAAAGTAGATTGGTCGAAGCTTCCCCAAGTTTTTTTCAATAATACCACTATTCCTTTAAGTTACACTGTGAAGAACTTGGGGATCTATATCGACCGCACTCTTTCCTGGACAAAACAACTGCAGGAAGTCAGTCGTAAGCTATTTGCTTCGGCGGGCTCCCTAAGACGTCTTCGTAATTTTCTTCCCATCACTACTAAAATTGCGTTAGCACAATCTCTTCTTCTTCCAATCCTGGACTATGCTGCTGCCAGCTATCTTGATCTCACCCAAGACCAATTGGATAAGCTTGAGCGACTTCAAAATCTCTGTATAAGGTTCATATTTGGCTTGCGTAAGTATGACCACGTTTCTGAATTTCGTACTAAGCTCAAATGGCTTCCTATTCGCCTTCGCCGGAACGCCCACATACTTTCTTTGCTTTATAATGTGCTATTTAATCCTTGTACCCCGTTTTATCTTAAGGAACGCTTTCAGTTTCTCAGTGACACACATAGTAGGTCCTTGAGATCATCAGAAAACCTAAAATTAAGTATTCGCACGCATTCCACTTCTTTCGTTGATAAATCTTTCACAATTCAAGCAGCTCGTTTGTGGAATGCGTTACCCTTAGAAGTGAGGCGTGCCCAAACGCTACCTACGTTTAAAAAAATGGTGAAGGTGCATTACCTTTCACTTTTATTTTTTCTTCTCCTGGCTCAATTATAGATTTAATATTTATTAGTATATGTTTTTCTTATATTGTATGTATGTATTTGTGTTATTGTCTTATTAGTATTTTCTGATGTTGTACACTGACAACCCTAAATCCATCTTCTTTCTTTCAGTCCATCCAAAGGTTGTCTGTAAGAAATTGCCCTGTGCGATAAGACCGCCCATTGTACACTTATTTTTAATTATGTTTGTCCTGTATTTTTGTTTATGTGGTGTACAATAAAGAATATAATAAATAAATAATAAATAAATAACTAAAACCTAAGATTAAAATTAGTTCCAAAAGTTTCATAATTTCTGAAACACCTTCGCCCCCTTAATTTCCCATTTTAATTTCTTGTCTAACCTATATTTTTTCTGTTTCCAGAGAAGGGCATGTACTTGGGCTCGCCCTGCGAGTTCACGTGCAACCCCAAGCTCATGCACGTATACTGCGAACCCACCACCGGCTCCTGCCAGTGTGACCCCAAGCACCCCGTCTCCGTCGGCGTCGCCCAGGGATGCGCTAAAGGTAAACTAAATGAGAAATTATTTATACGGATATATAAAAGGAGAAACTGCTAAGTCTAGGAGCGTAAATTTTTGCACAAAGGTTCTTTATATGATGTAGGTGAGCACTAAGAAAGGATTTTCCAAAATTCATCCTTTAAAGGGACGAAACGGAGGTTCAAAGTTTGTATGAAAAAACCTACTTTTACGCGGGCGAACACGCTGACAGACTCTAGTGTAATTAGATAATAATACAGTACAGCACAGACAGCAGGTACAGGAAGGTCAGCTTTATTAAACAGGGTCCAGTGTTTCCTAGCTGACGGTCCAAGGTGTCATCCTCGGACGGTCAGCTGGGCAGCTAGGCTTTTGTGGAAACGACAGATTTGAGAGATGCCTGTCCATAACCAAAACGCTCTGATAGATTTGAAGTGCCGCGTACATTCAATGACCAAATATTATATTATATTTGGTCAGTTACTATTTTAATACTACTACTCTGATTTGTTTTATTTTTCTGTGGTTACGGTAATCTGCAGTGGTCACCAGAATTTACCACAAAGTTTCTCAAGAATGATGCCAAGGTCAATTAAGTGCTAGATACTGTGCGAATTACAAATCAATCTGTTTAAGACCTCCAGTATATTGTCATCATGAAAACTTGTAGGGAACTGTTATTCGAATTTGATTGGATGGATTACAATTTTTTTTGCAGAATAGCAGTACTGGTGAAACGTACAATACGCTGTTCTGATGCAAATGGACTGTAACCAATAGCAATACAAGCATTTAAAGCATGTCCACAGTTGGTAGTTGTCAATTTTAACTAAATTTAAAAACGAGATTCTATATTCTATCAGTATGTATGCAATTGTGTGTCCGCGGTTTTCTTAAAAACTACTGATACGTTTTGGTTGGAATCTTAGCTATTGAAAAACATGTTTTCAGGAAAGGTTTTAGTACCTACCTAATAATTTATTAGAATATGAAGATCTTCCGAGATAGATCATGGAACTCTTCAATAACTAACAGAAAATTGCCCGCGAATACTGCGATCGTATGTCTTTGTATTGTTAACATTAATTTAACAGTAGTTAGAGTCATTCATTGTGAGGAATACAAATGTGAAAAAAAATCTAATTTATAAAAAATTTAAACGACCTTCAAAAACAAACAAAAAACTTTAACCGTCGCGTCGTCTATGAGGTTACACGCCGAACAGTATTAGCATACAATAAGTTCATGTTTGAACTCACGATAATAATCCTGCGAAGGTGTTTCTATAATTTCTCATTGACGTGCGTAAGACTAACATTGAGCATGTGACGTTCCATCGACCTTACATAAACACAATATCATCACATATCACAAAACTATAACAAAAGCTGTTTTGACATTTGACATCACGTTTTCAAATACAACCTTCACAGTTACTGGGGCACGTGTCTTTGGAACTGAAACCTTAGAATTATACGCAGCTGGAACAAAATTGTTCAATTTCTCCATATACCTATATTTGTATGCCTTGGAGTCCCTCAAGGGCCCCTTTTATCCCTTTTGGAGCAACTTGCTCCAAAAGGCGTTGCGTTGTTCGAAACTTTGCTGAACAAGATAGACTTATAAGTAAGTTGTACAAGTATGTCATGTTTTGTCGAATTCCATCGGAAAATTTGGTGTTTCGTTGTATTGAAACTGAAATGCTCGTATTACTTAACTATTTACTTAGGTTTGGATTTATGTCAAAGGATTTATGAGTCACGTGTACGGTTAAAATAGATTGCTTATAAATACGATAATACTGTCGATTGGATTGTATGTCGAATACTTTAAGATTGCCCATGATGCTGAAATGAATCTAATCCAATGATCAGCATACTCATATAGCCTCAACAGCTTGAACCTTTTTTTCTTTCTTCCAGCTAAGAAACTGGGTGAACAGTGCTTCTACCGTGAAACATGCAAGGCATTCGACACGCACGCGTCGTGCGTACAGATCAACCACAACGCGTACTGCCAATGCGACTCCGGCTACCACCAGACCAGCCACACCCGCCCGACCTCGAGGGTCTTCTGCACCGAAGGTAGTGGTTTGTTGTTTGTTCATAGCAAATATTAACGGAGAAGTGAGAGCAATCAGGTTTATTAGCATGTCCATTGGCAAAGACAAATTGCTGAATTAGGTCACAAGGCTGCCAAACTTAAATGGAACTTGGCCAGTCACATTTACTTCCGCATTATTCGCGCCAGGCTCAAAAGGAGATGGCAGGATGAACTAGACTCATTTTAAAAATATTATCCCATTATAACACTTTGAAAACTCGAAAGAGAGAGGCATCCGCTTTGCAGTAGGACGATACAGGTTTGAAATAATGATGTCTGTTTTAAAAAAAGTCACACTATGCATAGCGGAAGAAGGTAACACGAAAGCCGGAAAAGCTCGATACCCAAAACTGGACGACTACTGACTTATAAGATGATGAATGTGATACAAATCTAATTTAACTTCACATAAGAGTCGCTGTCACCGTTGCACGAGGTATTTTAACAATGCTTTGTGCTTCTTTGACAAATGCTGAAGCATAGTCCTTATTGGAAGAAAACTGAACTGTAGTAAACATTCTAAACCCAACAATAAGTAGCATTATAACGAACTGAAAGCTCAAGAGTCTATGAGAAAATGTCCACCAATTTTATGCCTGTAGCGATATCTATGGCGTCACATAAGAACTAATCCTGCATCGCGCAATCAAAGTTCTCCGCGCGATTAGAACATATAGCCTTGCCTTTATGCCTTGTTGCATTAAGTCCGCCTATGTACCACTACTGTACATGAAGTTTAAATAAATAAATAAATAAATAAATAATATAGAACAGCCCGAAATCATCTATTGGGCAATAGCCCACCAGACATAACACCCGTCTGGTTGGAGGATCCTCCCTTTTCAACGGAGGTATATGGGGCTTTACTCTCTGTTCCACATACCCCTAAAATGGTGACCCTCGACAAAGAACGTCAGCGCAGCCTTCGTGCAACCACTACTTCGTGACGTCATCATCACTTCAAGCTTTCGAGCAGCGAGCCATACAGCCAGCACCCATGGCTTTAAAGGCTATCCTTACCACCAGCATGCCTAAGACCTGGTCATACCTGGTCATCACCCTCAGCCTCATCAGCGACCTTGGCGAAGCACACTGCACCTTCGGCCAGTCACATGAAGAGCAATGAAGAACCTCTCCTGGTCGACGCCTGCAATCAAGCCCTACGTCGCACAGCACCGCTCCGACTCACTGGAGCCAGCAGCACTACTCCGACTCACTGGAGCCTGCAGCATCATCCCGACTCACTGGGACATCATCACCCCGACTCACTGGGGCATCATCCCGACTCACTGGGATAGCACAACCCCGACTCACTGGGGGCATCACCGCAGACAGTTCCGACTCACCGAGAACTACACGGCATTCGGTTCCGACCCACTGGAACCAACCTACCACTGGCCTGGCACGCATCAAGAAGCATCAAGAACCATCGATCTCCGATCTCCGGAGGGGAGTGATGTAGCGACATCTATGGCGTCACATAAGAACTAATCCTGCATCGCGCAATCAAAGTTCTCCGCGCGATTAGAACATATAGAACAGCCCGAAATCATCTATCGGGCAGTAGCCCACCAGACATAACACCCGTCTGGTTGGAGGATCCTCCCTTTTCAACGGAGGTATGTGGGGCTTTATTCTCTGTTCCACATACCCCTAAATGCCTTGTTAACTATTGTACCTATGATGAAGCGCAGTGTCTTCAATAGTCTTTCCCAATCAAATAAAGACACCTGGGTACTATTAGACTTAAACATCACCATCATCATCTGGCTGCCTTTTTCCAACTTCTTAGTTGAAGTCAACATCCAGTCTAACCGGCTGCTGCTGAATACCAGTTTGTCATATAGTGCGACTGCTGTTAGTTTTCAACAAGTAGTTCGTTGTAGACCTGGTGTTGCTGACGGCCGACATGCCGACGCTGCTGGGCGTGGCGTCGGGCATCTTCGTGCTAGCGGGCCTGCTGTGCATGGTGCTGCACCTGTACACCAAGGCCCGCTACCACCCCACGCACCTGGCCGACGCGAGGCTCACGCCGCCTTGTCTCTACTCGCTTAATGACACAGGTACGATTTGGGTCTTCTGCTTGAGTCAATCTTATGTTAAGCCAGGTTTATATGTATGTATAAATGATGTCAAAAATTAAGCCAGCTCAGTAGGAAAGAAGCTCACATTTTCAATCTTTGATTTCCACAGAGCTAGTGAGCTTGGTCAATAATTTACATATATTTGAATGAAGCAAGCGAGCTAAATAGTTCTAACGTAAACTTAGAGCGAGATCTATCATTATTAGATACTGGAAAACATTTACCTTAGGGCTCTAACACATTAACATATTACGACAACGTAACGTGCCACGGCATAGCACCGTGACGTGGAAGTACGGTGCCGTGTCATAAATGTCCACATCACGACAACACAACGTGGCACGTTGAACGACGTCGTATTGAAGCCACCGGTGGTGCATTTGTAGAATTGCCGCAGTTAATTTCGAGAAATGGATGGACCGCACTAGACGTGTTCTCCTCGTGATTATTTACGTTGTTCGACGCCAATTTCCACAACACGGCACCATGACGTGTTTGAACCCTTCAAGTTTGGCCGGGGTGCGACTGCGACAACAGCAATAATTGCAGTGCGCAAAGCTAAAAGACGTGTTAATTAGCATTTATAGATCTCGGCCTTACAGTTTTATGTTATCAAGATTTTTATCCCTGTTAAAGAGTAAGTTGGTTGCTAGTCGTATGTCGTGGTGCACTGTTCCCGCTCATGTATGTGTGCACTGGGTACGTTTGCACGCAGGTGGCACGCTGAGCGCGACGCGCGCCTCGTCCCGCGCGTCGTCGCGCTCGGGCTGCACGTCGGGCACGCTGGAGGACAGCGCGGGCTCGCGGCGCGCGTCGCGGCGCGGCGGTGTGGCGGTGTCGGCGTCGCGCGCAGGTGCGGCGCGCACCGCGGCCATCTTGCTCATCTCGCGCCACCTGAAGGCCGTAAGGCGGGACGGCGGCGCGCACCCGCCTAAGTGCGCCGCCAAAGGTGATCTGGATAATGTATGCGGCGCGTCCCATCATCTGCACGTCTGGGTGTCCGCCCGGCGGCGACAGCCGCGACCTGCCGGCATGCCAGCCTGCTCCGCTATGTCGGGACCTGAAACAGTACCTTTACTAGTTCAAAATTTTCATAAGCAGAAATAAAGATATCGGTGAATACAACGACATATTCAGTGTCTAATTTCAAGTAGTCACTAAGTTCAACCCTTAAAAAATTCAGTCCGTAAAGCCACCTAAAAGTATCCTGGGAAAAAAAAAGAAAAATCTCAGTCCACCACGCAGTTAAAGCCATCTGAGATCATCCACATGAACCTACTAAGTTCTAGTAACTGTCTATATCTTTTCATGAGTCCCATCGAACGCATCAGTACAAGCGGAGCAGGCTGCGCATGAGGCGGGCTCGCGGACGCATGAGAGGTCGTCGTCGGTCGTGTCCGTTAGATGTTGCGTCTCGGTGTTAGCGACCAGGACTGACTCCAGTCTGCGACTATCCACCACTTGCCGCCGAATATGCTGAATACTTCCCGAAGATCCCTCCTCAAGATTCATTTGGTTTCAATGTTCTGCCCACTTTTTCCTTCTTCTAAGCCTGTCGATGGTAATCTAAATAGAGTTGGCCCCAATTTTCTTACAAGTTTAAGATCCTGTAACGGGCAGAAAAGAGGACAAAATATATTAAGATATCAAATGTTTGTGGCACAGGTAGTGCTATGTCACAAACATACTCCTCGACATCTTTTATAATCTATAAACATTTGTGCGTCTCATTCAAAGACACCAGAAGACAATTTCATTTACTATTTATTACTTGAATTTATTTATTTGATTCCGAATATCCTTTGTAAATATTAACAAGGAATACTACCTAATTTTGTAATATTCCACTGTGTATATAATGATAGTTAAGTGTTTTTTTTTTAATACATAAAGTGCTTATTTATTATATCTAAATATATTCGTCATATTCCACTTAGTAATAATTACCAAATTAGAATTAAACAGGAAAATATTTATTATATTCATTTATCGCTGACATAATAATTCAATGCAATGTCCTGTTTACCGCCCGATCACGCGTTTACCGACTGTCTATAATCCAAGCTGAGAGTCAAAATTAATACTCATATTGACACAAATTCTATCATATCTGCTTCTCTGAATGGTTGTAAGAATGAGTTCCACGGTACTAAAGCTCCTCAATAATATTGCCATTAGCCAACAAATTCACCATTCTCGAAGAGACCTGTCGACATGCTGGATAGATTACAAGAAAGCCTATTCCTCAGTGTCAAAAGCAAGGCCTGTGAGAGTGCTAGAGCTGTAGAAAGTTGATACGGCTCTGCAACTTTCCTAATGTCGTGTATAGGGCAGTGGAGGACGGTACTTCACTACCGAAGATGTCAGTAGATTCAGGAGAACAACGATCCAATAAGGATCAAGCATGGCATATTTCAGGGCGACAGTCTGTCACCGCTCAACCAAAACTTATTCCGTATTCGGTTGTGTCGGAAGTGTTAAGCTTATCTAGACTTAACAATACTGCTGACGTGAAACAATCGTTGAAGGAGCACTTTTTTGGCTACCTGATTAAAGTGCTAAATAGTGTTTTATCAGGCGGGAACAACAAGGGTGAATGTTGTTGTTGCCTTCAATAAAATGCTAAGGCCAGTTTTGGTGTACTCTTTCGGCATACTCAAATGAACTCGGACCAATCAAATCGGATGCATCACCCACAGTCATTGGTGCTGAAACTTTATATCCCGCAGAAGGGCGGGGGTCGTACCTTCTTAAATACCTTGCAAAACCGTCAGGTATGGAGTCTCAGAGAACACTTCTTAGAAGCCGACGTGGGGATGCACATAGACGGCCAATGGCATAATAGCCAGGAGCCTCGACGAACACCAGAGGAGGCTCTCGTTGGGTAGTTGGATCAAACGCTTGATATATAAAGCAGTACTCCTGGACACGACGCGTAATTTTAGAAGATTCCTCTCTCAAGAGCTCCGACCACTGGTAGCTTGGACCCTATTCCTAATGCCGATGAACTAAATTTTTTTATTATTTTTAAATATTTTTATATGGGTAGGTAATATTAAAAAACGAAAATAAGTTTGGTTTCTTATATTTTAAAAGATGACTGTTTTTCTCTCATTTATCTCGTTTTTCTTGTCTTTCATTTCTTTCAAAACACGGCGTTAAATCCTCAGAAGCTTACTTACAAAGAAGATATTTTCCAAAATTGGTCCTTACAGCCCTGAACAACTATTGTATATTTTTGGGTTTCGAATCAAATGGTCCTTCCCAGCTTATATTTATTTCCCTACAGCAGTTAACTCCCTCTTCTCAGCATATTTGGTTCGTGACATTTCTGGCGTAAGTACAGCTTACTGTGTGTGAGGCTTTACTCGTGATTGGCTGCGCTTGATGGAAACGTGGCGCGAAAGTCGCAGGATGAAGTGTTTTGGCGGCGCGAGCAAGATGGCCATGGTCCTTTCTGTCTATCTCTTTCCCACACGCCTTATTTGTATGTGCTAACGAAACTGAAGATGCAAAAACATGGGTTGAAGATGGTACTGAGTGCCAGAATTAAATGTATGTATTTTCAATTTGCTTAACACTTTACACAGTGCTGCATGGAAGTTGATCGCTTTGACAAATTCCATTTTCTACTACAATGAATAAAGGAACACATACACATCTCTAGACTTTTTTATTTATCTAGCGAAATTCGACAAACACTTTAACACACACTTTAGCTTCTTGTAACTTAATCAGCGAGACATCACTGCAGAGTCCAGGATCATGCAATCAGTTCAAAAGACGTCACAGTTCACACGCTTAACTTTGCAGTTTACCTCGAAGACCACATTTTCTGCGATTGACATACATGTAGTACTGTTCGCAAGCACAATCGGAGGTGGACGAAAGCTTCAGTTTCATGGGCCCCGCTCGCCTGACGACCTGACTTTCTTAAATTATTATTGGTAATTGAAACTCCAAAAGTATAAGAGTATCCTCATATACTTATGGGGTTTCTGTATCGATAATGATGCTGGGAAGTGACGTCGTTCAGGAGGGCAGCACTGCTTCTTCGCTTACATCTGTCGACACCTCACTGGCTGTGCATGTAAACGTTTGCTTTCAGTCACCTAAGTGTTTTATGGAGCCCAACATAAGTACAAACTGACGAACACACTGATTTTATTGGATATAAGTACTCGAAATTGATAGATACTGTTACGTACTCAAAGTTTTGTGATTTTAAATATCAAGTTTTTTTTTATGATTTTGTACCTTATAAGCCATTTTTCCATAACTAAGGTTATCAATTTGTTGAATTTGAAAAAAAATCCCAATCCAAATAACTGATTTGTGTTTTTTTCTCACACTTCTCTTTTACAATTCGACTAAGTGATATAGATTTACTATCTCATAAAAAAGGAAGCTTACATTCACAGAAACAATGTACATGTGTATCTATAGGCTAAGGCCTATTAGATACACACCATGACGTTCAAAGTAAGATTGTTTCATTCTTATTTCCAGTGTGGGTAAGAGATGGCGCTAGACAACCTGTATAGCTCTGTCTCTTACCCTCACTGAAATAAGAATGAAACAATCTTACTTTGAACGTCATGGTGTGTATCTACGAAGGCAGGATATTGGTGAGAATGAACATCTATGGCCGCCATAACAGAGACACCTGAAGAAATTGAAATTTTAAAAAAATGTTTTTCTAATTTTCGTTCTTAAATTATTTTGACTATTTTTCCAAACCCTCTGTACTCATTGCACTACCTTAACATTGTAGTTAAAAACAATGGAAAATACAGGTCTTCCAAGTATTTAGACTACACCATTTTTAATTAGGTTATACCTACAATCCCAATGATTACTACTGCATTGAAATATTTAAGTAGTTCGCTTTTGTCTCATCACTCAATGTTATTAACTTCCATAACGAACTAGTTAGGTAGGTAGGTACTGACTGTTGTCTCCCCATGTATTTAAATGTAGTTAGGTAATTTATTTATTGCTGCACTGCTTTGCTATATCTGTTCGTACATGTTTTTTAAAATTCTATTATTACGTGAAACAACTTCCAATATAGGTATTAAAAAATATCCAAATATTTTTCTTTTAAGTATCCTGTTCAAATTATAACAACGACAATAAGCTTTCACAAATTCCCACTGCTGAACATTTTCAAAAAACTCTTTGAAAAGAAACAAGTAACAAATGCTTCTCACATTACACAATATGATACGAAAGAACATAGATCGCACGCATCACTTGTCTCCTTCTTACCTACTAAAAATTCTAACTCCATCCTTTTCGCACAGGTTCGAGACGTCCAAGTCTAACCTCTGTGCAGAGCAGTTCATCGTCTATCCGAAGCTACAGCGCGAGGCGATGGGAGAGAGAGAGGGAACAGAAGGAGAGGAGACAGATGAGCATGCGTCTCGCTCAGTTGCACGACAAGATGGCGGCGGGCCGAGAAGTGCCGAAGCACGCGCCGACGCCGTCGCCGAGGTCGCCGAACAACTCTACAGATGGACTGCTACCGTCTGTATGTGAAATTAGAGAAGTATGATCATTCCTCTTGTCCTTATTAGTGGAGACGACGAAAGAAGGTTAGATGATGTGGCTAACTTCATGAATAAAGTTCAAATGTCCTTGACTGTCATTATGAAAAGACTGTCTACTTTGTAATCGTTTACCTCACTTGTTTCTGCGATGGAGGTTCTTCATTATTCTTTTAATACAGCATAAAGGCTTTTTGCATTTTCGTCGAATATAAAATCGAGAGAAAACAGCTCAATTCATGAAATTAGGCATTTATTATACATTCATTACAACAGCTGACACCACAACTCCTTATAAAGCTAGACCCTTGACGGACACTGCGTTTACATTTTTGATCCCTTATACGAAAATTGAGTCATTATTTTCCTTGTACTTGACCCAGATTGACAGAAATCTTTTTACCTTGCACTTTCATGTTATGGTCATTAAAATTTGTGTCAAAACCCTTAAGTCCTTTAGTAGAAACAGGCAAGGCGACCAGATATGTAGCTCTGAACATCTACAGCCTGAAAAGTAAGTTTACCTACAAACTAGTCTACAAAGATGTATATTGTTGGTTGCTGCTGTGATGGCTCCACTTGATAAGGTTTTCCAAACCAAATGAAGCAACATATAGCTTCATACCCATTCTAATAAAGAATACTTTCACACAATAATGAAACGCTTTAATGATGTAACTATTAGTTTTCTTCAAGGAGATAAAAAAGGACCAATCTTTTTTGGTCCTCCTATCCACATACCAAGCAAACTAAACCAAAAACTACAGCAACTTCTTCGTATTTAAGAACAAAGATCTAACAAAACTGTTTCCTAAAATTCTCCATTGCAGTTGATCACGAACCCGGAACAGCAGCTGCAAGGAGTGGACGGGCCTTGTTCCAGCTCCTCACTTTACTGACACCAGGCCCACGGGAAGACGAGGAGGTCCCTGGACTCCTTGTCATCAGACGGCTCCCCGGCCATCGCCTGGATGTAGACCGTCACAAACACCAAGGAGTGACTGAACTGTAGTACCCACTAAGACGTTTAGTGTACGACCATCGAAGATATGTAAATAGGAAACGTATCAAGTGTTTCTAAAGAACTAATAATGATAATGACCCCTATAAGAAATCCGCGTCAGGTATAATCGTAAGCCTTGATGACATCCCAGTTGTTGATAATATTGTAAGTAAACGCTTATTGCTTATAGTTAGATCAAGAGGTGTTCCTGGTTTCGTTCCTATGTTGCTTGACATTCTGAGTCGGTTATCAAGTGAGAATCACTATGTAATGTGAAGTTTGACTGGGGATACTAATTTATTCGAAATGCCTATCTACTAAAACGCACATATAAAAATCAAGAAACATTTTTAACAAAAAGAAGTAGTAAAAGAGTGAGTAGGTAATGAAAATGTTATGATATGAGAGGAAGTTTTTGAAAAAAACATTAGGTAATGTATGCACTAGCCGGTGATAGTATGGAGACTAAGGCTGTTGTCAAATCAATGTGAAGCAACGTATGACGGATCCTCGAATATTCCATAAAATAAAAGTATAAGACTAGTTAGCGATAGAGTTGTAAAGATATAACAAAAAAGTTGTTATAAGCGCAGTTATATGATTTGTATCGGTTAAATGTGAACTTTAAATTTTTAGATAAATGTACGCAATAAGTTGATGTTAAAATGAAGTATATTATATATTAATTTGTTAATTATTATTATAATATGTGGGACGAATGAATTGATTTGCTAATAATGACAGAGTTTTCAGATTATTTTTGAAACATCGTTTTATAAGTATAACATTGACTGTCAGCAACGGCTATAATACTTTTCGTAAATTAACTACTTTGACTAATGTACCTGATTGTTGGTTTGATTTATAAGTGAATACAATGCATTTAGTTTCATTTATTAAAATATTAGCAAGAAATTAGGCTTAATAAATGTCATGATAAAAATCAATAATGCAGTTATTTCCTAAATCAACCAGTGGATATGAGGAATAGGAAATTTATGTAGGTAAGTGTCGTTGGACAAAGTTGTTATATTTTATACTACCATTTGCGATTGCTGTTTGTAAGATTGTAAATTGACTGCATTATTGATTTTTATGGTAAAACATGTACATTTTAAGGTAATATAGGTTTGGAGTGGTTGCGATGTGGCTCCGGCCAGGCCTTATAGTTCAGGAAACTGGAACACGGACGTGTGTGGTGATTGATGATGCATAGTAACAAAACATTTTGTACTCGTAATGTAAATAAATAGTTCGAAAAATAGTTACTTTAGTGTTCGCTTGCTGAAATTGGTTGTCTGCCACTGTCTGCTTCTAACGTGAAAACATGTTTATCTATTTATCTTATAAGAACCATAATATTAGGTCACACACGTAAGCAAGACTAGAATCTCGCTGGAGAGTATTAGCACTATTCATCTTAAAGATTTGCTTCCCTGTTCATCATTAATGTTCAGCTTTTCTTCTTCAATCATATAGTCCCCAGGACTAGGAGATATACATATACATATCTTACTTTTATATATATCTTTTTACAGATGTTTCTCTTTTACACCTTTTCATAAATCATTGACATGTTAAGAAGTGGATCCTTCTTGGCCTAACGTTATTTTTTCTCTAATATCATCATTTTTTTTATATTTCTTCCAGGTTTCAGATTTTTAAATGGATCAGATACAAGATTTAGACTAATCATGTATCTATAGATTACAAGTTGATTAAGATTCTTCACTTCCTCACTATAAATCCCACATGATAGCCGGGTGAAGCTATTTTTCGTTTATTTCATGACCGATTTTAAAAACAGCATCTCTTATGATAGAAATGAAATACTCATATGATTAGATAGGATAATGGAATCTAAATATCTTCACATTTTGCTCCGGTACCTGCCTGTGCGAATGTTGTAAGACTGCCGATTTTCTTGGATTATCAGCCCTGTCTTCATTAGCAGCAGATAGTGATAGACAAATTAAATTCGATCAAATTATGTAATCGTGATAATAAATTGTAGTCATTTAATGAGTATCCCGTTGTTTTGTAATAGCACAAATTGATCGCGGTCGGCGGCTCTAACAACATGATACTATGGATTCGACGTCGGGTATGTTTGTGTTATCGCTGTTTGCATTGCCAAAATAAAAACGTCAACTGAAATGCTGTGGTTTTATTTATTTTACCTATACAATAGTGACGGACCGGAAGATGCAGCGTCGGAAGGCATCCCACAAGGTGGACCGTCGACGTTGTGAGGGTCACGGGAATCCGATAGATGCGAGACACACAGGACGGGTCGTTGTAGCGACACTTGGGGAAAACCTATGTTCAGCAGTGGACGTCTTTCGGCTGAAATGATGATATAATATAATCTTCTGTAACGTTGTACAAGTGCTTGTGCTTAAATAAATAAGTAATAGTGCGACATGACATCGAATGTAAAGATTGGACTCAAATGCACTTTCAATGCTTTGGGAATCTATTAGAAATGGATAAATAATAATGTTATTTAGACAAGCATTAGTTTTTAAATTTCAGATAAATTCAACTTAGAAGGGATTTTACGGCGTGATTTAAATCACTTCCCATAGAATTTGTAATGTTGTTTTTTTAGGGTTCCGTACCTCAAAAGGAAAAAAACAGAACCCTTATAGGATCACTTTGTTGTCTGTCTATCAAGACCCTTTATCTCAGGAACGCGTGGAGGTATCGAATTGAAATTCAAACCATATACTCAAGTCTGCGGTCCCTTGAAGCTGTGAAAAAATCAAACTTCTAAGGTAACGATAAAAAAATATACGGCCGTTTATGTCGCAAAAAACGACACGTCGTTGTCTTTTTAACCCAAAGGTTGACTGGTAGAGAATGCCTTGTTGCATTAATTCCGCCTATGTACCACTACTGTACATGAAGTTTAAATAAATAAATAAAAAACGTATAAATTTCGACACTCTCAAGGAAATCAAAATTCATAGGGTACTTTCCGTTGACCCAGAATCCTGAAATTTGGAGTAAAGGAAGGTCTTATAGCACAGGTATAGGAATAAGTCTGAAAACAGTAAATTTGTTGTTACATAAAAAAAAATTTGCTGTCGGAAAAATCTTCGAGACTCCATTCAATCCTCAAAAATCAACATAATTCCTGAGTAGAGAGAGACGGAGTTATACAGGTCATAGATATCCGTGTACCGGCCACATAACACTAGCCCTGTCTCTTACCAAATTAATGACAGGATTAATTGTTAATTTTTATTAAACTACGTGGAGCCTTGAATTTTTAGGATGCACCGCAAAATTCCGTCGTATGTGAATAGCCCCTCGGTTCCTATGACCTTATATCTTGGCGCATATTCAATATCCGTAATCTATACTGGTCAATGTGGTAAGGTCGTTTTGTTTACAAATAAATAATGCTTTCCAACTTCCCGACTGTTTCTTACTGACTCACAGTTTGAAATCACAGCTGAGCGTCTGGAATGAAATAACACGGAAATAATGAGATAAGTGTGGTGTAAACATCCAGTTTCCGTGACCATTCTCGATATAGGTAATTACTCACTCGTATAAATATATCGTGAAATTCACTTTCAAGCTTATCTGGATGGCTCACTCTATAATATATCTCCAGCTGTTGTAGTGTCAAGTGTGGCTTTGCATTAACCCTTTCCGCTTGCGTCGGTTTGGTCCGACTTCGTGTCCTATTCGGCAGGATCGTGTGTTTGCGACTGGGCTAAAAGAGATGGAGTACCTCCATCTCTTTTAGCTCTTCAATCCCCATAGGTGACAGAAGATCTAACGACATGGAGTATTTGGGTCGTGGACATGCGAATAAACACGAGTTAAACGAGTGTCCAAATACTCTCGTGTCAATAAACTTTTAACCGCGCCTACGTCTCTGTGTCGGATATATCCAAATATATCCAGCGCGACGACGACGTAGGTGGTTAAAAGTTTAAATAGGTACACTTCTGTTTGTCTATCATAAACATACATTTTTAAATAATAATAATCAAGAGTGCTGAGTTTATTTACATTTAAAAATACTATAAAAAAACTATTACAATAAAATAAAATAAAATAAATAATAAAAAAACCCTAATCTAATTACAACTAACTAAAACTAAAATATGGCGTCAAAAAACTCTTCCACATCGCTGTCGACTGGTAATGTGCCCAAAAGACTGGCGGCATTGCCACGCTGTATGGCAATGCTTATCCTCTGTCCGAGGTAAAAGCCAGCCCTTGGGTCACGCGAAGTGTCAACTAGACGTTTTGACAGATCTTTATACAACTTGTGAGCATTCGGACCCCACGAACCGAGAGTTTCAACCCCATACGGTTAATAATCAATGGCGTCTTTATAATCAAGATAATAAATAATCATAATTATAAAGACGAGTAAATCATCGATCTTAAAAGCAATGATAACATACCATATACTGATATCAGAGACCTAAGGTACGGTATTGACTAAAAGTGATCATAAAAATACTAACTTGCTAAGTACCTAAATAAAAAAGCTAGTAGACAATCAGGTCCACAGACATTGACACGAATTCTTATTTGTAGGTCGCTATCTTTACCTATATTATACCTAATCAAAATTACAAGCACCACCTGATTGCTTATCTTTCTGCGCGGTATTTTCTCGTTCGATATAGGTACTTACCAGAGTCTCCCAAGAAGACGAAAGTCTATGACAAATGCATGTTGCCAGTAGGTAACTAATGACATAATATATATTATATGGCTCTGAAACTTGGTAAGTGGTAACTCACAATGGGCCTCATCAGAAGGCTCAAAGTCACCCAAAGGCGAGACAAAGAACAATAAAGAGGGCTATGCTCGGAGTTTCCTTGCGTGATCAAATCAGGAATGAAGATATCCGCGGGAAAACCAAAGTGGCAATGGGCAAAGCCCATTGCTTACAGAAAAGATTTTGGATGTGGCCGAGAGGTTCTGGAATGGCGGTCGCGTACAGGAAGATGCAGCGTTGAAAGACCTCCTACAAGGTATAGTGATGATTTGGTGAGTGAGGGTCTCGGAGATCAGATGGATGCGAGAGGCACAGGACCAATCGTTGTGGCGATACTTGGGAAGGCCTATGACCAATAGGTGGACGTCTTTCGGCTGAAATGATGAATGACTAACCTTTTGCAAATTATGTACCACTCAATTGTAATAATAAATGTGGGTACTCAACTGTTATGGCTATTCAAAGAATTGGAGTAGCATTAGTCAGTGTGTTTTAGTTTTAATTCCTAGTAGATAAACAGAACATTCGAGGACTGATGACAAATTGACAATACAAACAAATACTTGAGTGACGGTTTGATTTATGTGCCTATTTATTTAGCATGATTGCACTTCCAAATCTTTGTCATATGCTGATTAATACCAGTAAGATATTCAGGGACTATCCCTGAACATCTCAGTCGTTATCTAGAATCATTATCCAATCAAATCGTCACCCGCACCAGTATCGTAATTGCGGCTGCCACAAACCCATGTGAAAGTGAATGGAAAAAAGAGAAAGTGAATGAGGGGTACCGGAAAATGCAGCTTTGGAAGGCCTCCTACAAGGTGGACCGTTGACCTGGTGAGAGTCGCGAGAAGCCGTTTGATGCGAGACGCACAGGAACGGTCGTTGTGGTGACACATAAGGAAAACCTACCTATATCCATTATTAGACGTCTTTCGGCTGAAATTATGACGATGATGAATGAAAGGAACTTCTCAGTTTCGCCAACAAGAGGTACCTATCCAAAAATTCGCGGATGAGACGGCTGGCCAGATGTCGATATCAAGTGCCTACCTAATGGTAAAACAAACAAAAAAAAAAATTATTGCTGTAGATATAAGTACCTAAATAAGTTTCGCTCATCACAATAACCGAAACGACGTTATGGCATAAGAGTATAGTTTATCACTACACCGTACTCCTTGTACCATAACACCTACGCATTTGGCTTCTCAAAAGTCTGTGTACCTCGTAGGTACTATTTAAAACAATAACACTCTTATCGTAGTAGTATGACGGTAGGTACTTACTCTTCACGCTTTAGAAGTCATCTGAGGAGTGAGACAAACGGGAAATTGTGGCTTCCGCTATAATGTCATAATGGCTGTTAGGTCAACGACATGGGCGCTCGCTACCGTGAGTCCGTGACGTTTGACCACACAGATATTGTACGCGCGGCATATAAGTTGAACTAAAATGGCGATCGTTGCAATGGTTACGCGCAGCCCCCGCGGTGCCGCATTTCGATTCTCTTCAGATCTTCGAGACTCGAAAATATGTTACTGCGCATTGAAGGTCATAGTTCAACTTACGTGCCGCGTATAATACGCCACATTTGTAGAACAGAACTTTACTTTATATGGTCCGAAGAACTGCCGAAAATCATTGAGGAATCTGGAAAGAGAACTCGCAGAACGCAGATGAGGCGTAAAAGCAAAGGGTCAAGCCCTGAAAACGGAGAATCGAATCCTGGAATCGAAGAGTGTGGGTTGGAAACTTAATTCCGCCAAGCCCGTTCCATCATCGGACCACCGGACATACGGCATTGCGACACTGGTAGGTAGGTACATGGTAGACAACCCACCCACACTCACAAAATGTTTTGGGTTTTGAGAACACATTCATTATGCGTACCTATAGCTAAGGAATTGAATTCCCTGTGCTGCCGGGATCTGTGTTTAATAAATAGCTGCCTGCGACGGTCTTTAAGTCAAGAGTGAGTATTGGTTACTTCTAGGCAAGCGTGCGCCATCGTCGACCACATTATCGCTTACCGTCAGGTTAGGTAGTGGTCAAACACGAGCCTATCTACGAGTATACATACATAAAATTGAAGTATCTGTTTGTAATATCAAAATAATAATACCTACTTAACTATATATTTTAACTAAATGCATAATGAAAGTAATTATACATATAAGTAGTTGGTTTCTGTCTCATTGTTACTCGCAATCAAAGAATATTATTATTATTATTATTCGATACAGACCTATCATATTTTTATCTGTCAGTCGGTCTGTCTGTCTGTGACTAATCTTCTGAACGGCTGGAACGATTTTGACGTGGCTGTCTCTGGTAGATAACGGATGTTAAGAGAACTTACTTTTATTATTTTATAGAAAGAATTAGGGTGTTAACACAAAAAAAACTTCTTGAAATTGTGACCAAATGGCATTGTCAATAATAAAAAAGAATACCAACCTACCTATAGATATAGATGAGCGCGCCTCTGTAGTCAACTGCAATCGTTTGCGTCATAGATATAAGAAATTTCTATGGTTTGCGTCATAAAATAAACACATGACGCAGTTTTTACTGATAAATATAGTCTAGAAGGTTGTTCCTTATCATATCAGTAGGAAATAAGTCGTAGACAGAAAAGTTAGCAAGTATACCTATTGAGATTAAGATAACGCGTAATAGAAGTAGGTACTGAGAAAATACGAAAAATGCACCAGCTCTTAAACACAAAAATATCTCTTGTTTATCGCATTTCTACGCTATTTCTAGACAATCCGATGATTCTCAGCAATGCTCTCCCAAACGATTCCACTGTTATTATAATTTTAACATTTTTAAACAACTACAATCGCTGGACTGAGAAATTTTCCAATAGACTGATAGACGTCATTGCAAAGTGTTAGTTTATTTTGTAATCCGATGGTATCTCCTGAGAAAGTTAGCCAACAGATTCGAGATTCGATTGCCTTGATCCTAGGTCGTGTGCAAAGAGAACCAAATCAAGAGATTGAGATCCCATAATATCAAATTTATGGAAAACTTAGCGTTTTATTTAAGGTTCAGTTAATGTTCAGTGTTTATTTTAATTAAAAACGCTTGATAAAAATGCCTTGGACACTTGAATCACTTGAAGTCAGCAACTCGCAAGTGTGGCTGAGCGTGGGGTTCTGCATTCGTTTCCCAAATCGGACAGTTATTGATTTTGTCATTTGGGCTTTACTTATCTCAGACCAAAGCTAGCAAGAATTTGTGCCGTTTTTTAGCAATTATCATGACGAACGCAAATGATGAGGACTGGAATAGGACTATAATACATAACTGATACTGGCGTAAAACATAGATATTATATATTACTCCTCTGCTGTTTACCCTATCTCAGAATACACTAGCTTCAAATGTGTGTGTAAATAACTATATTTTAATAAATCGTGTAAATATCGCAGAGATTAATAGCCTGAGACAATCTGGAGTATTCTCCCGACCTCGCTGTCGCTGTTCTATTTGTGAAAATAATTTATAACTGTATGTTACAAACAACAACATAACGAAGCTACTCGTGTAAGCTTTAAATATAGATATCGACTGCAAAAAATTATGGAAAAATACTTTACAAAAAAAATATAATCGACTTCCGAAATTAAAGTTATTTTGCACTTTTCAGTGTTTTTTTTTACATTGAAGAAGGTTGTATATTTTTGTTTTTTGTAAAAAGTTTTTTATTTTACACTTTTTAGTTATGGTACCACCACTAAAAAGTACCACTCAGTCAAACTTAAATACCTTATAGCCAGAGTGCATCTCATGACATTTCTAATAATCCTAAACACAGTTAGTTAGATTACATTAATTTATTACAGAGTTCCGGTGCCTAACTTCAGGCATCATCAGATCAGTTCAATAATTATATTCCCCCTCTTCTTTCAGTCAGTCATCGACTACACGTATAAACAAAGCAATTTTACTTGTTACGACGCGACGGTTCTGCTGTGATCCTATGAGTTCTGTTCCATATCTTCGAAGTTCATGATCAGATCATAACAATATTTCAATGGGACCAATTCGGAAAAAAAATTATTTCAAAATTGGTCCACATTTGACCGAAAAATCGAAGAACATAAATAAAAAAAGAAAAATAATAAAAATACATTCAGTCGAACATAGAACCTCCTCCTTTTTGAAGTGAAAAAGGAACCTTGTACCCTAAACTATAAACAAATACTAAATGCCTAGGCAAGCCACAGATTTATGTAACTACTATTAGACAAAGGTAATGCGCAGAAAAGGCTAGTTACGGCACTATGCATGTGTCGTAAGTAGCCTTTTCAGCACGCGTTGCCAGTTTCTGTAACTACGCCTCTTAAAAAAATCCGAGCTGGATCAATCAGCGTGAAGCAGGTCCTCACCGGACATTAGTGAGGTTCCTGTTTCGGATCTGGCGAGAAAAAACCATTGTGCAGATCGCCCGGAGCACATGCGGGTTGCGGGTTCGAAACCGGGCAAGTACCGGGTCCGTAACGTTATTTCGAGAGTCATATGGTTGGATTAACGGAAAGTCGATTAAACGATTGATCGAATAGAATTTATTGTGAAACAACCTTTTATCGCTAAACGCTACTTCGACCGAAGTCATGCCTTCGGGATCCGGTGGGATGTGGAAGTAGAAGGGTGGGAACACCACGGTGGAAACTGAATGTGACCTTGACCTCATGGTCAATGACCTAGATCTTAAGGTCAAATGTATAAAATGTGAGGAAAGGTTTGTTTTCAGATTTACCTATTTATTTCACTTGTTTGAGCTTGCGGGCAAGGTCATTGACCTGGAGTAGATATTCCTTGGCGTTTTCTTACTTGACCCTGGCCTCAATGTCAATGACCTGATAGATACCTGACGATTCCTCACATTTGATCTTGAGATCAAAGTCATTTGCCTTGAGGTCAAGGTCACATTCAGTGTCCCTCGATGTTTCCCCACCCTTCTAATTCCACATCACATCGGATGCCGCCGTTTCTCAATCGTTCAGTCGACTGACTCTCGAAGTAACGTTACGGACCCGCAAGTACCTACCAATGTGAATTTTTCTATTCATAATTTGCAAGTTTCTCTAGGACATTACCGACACCCTGTGCCTGGACCAAGTTACAATCGCGGGGCTAAATCCCCTCTTTGAGAAGTAGTTAGTTTATTGTTCCACTGTGCAGATCGCCCGGAGAACACGGTGGAGCATACAGTCACAATACAGACATGGAGGTTGAGCTTGAACGGATCACGAACGGATCCTCGTGTAGACGATGAACGACTGCGGCCTTTCGCGTCCGACCCTAGTACAAAGCGAGAGGGCACAGGAAGCTGTCTTACACTTTATTAACTAACATAACCTAACCAAACTATCTTAACTTCTTGAGTAGCGTAATTAGAGACACAATAGTAAGACAATGGCGCACGACCGCCGGCGTTCGTGCGGGGATCAACAGCTTAATCGAGATAATTTTGATAAAAATAGGATCAATCTGAATCTGGAACTACCCAGATAAATAGTAAGTATGTCCAAAAAAATCCAAATCGGTTCATAAATGATAGTAGTTCTGAAGTAGTAAACAAAAATACAACTGAATTGAGAACCTTCTTCTTTTTTTTTTTTTTTGAAGTTAATAATATAGTGTGAGAAGGTTGTAGTAAGATGTGCATAAGCGTTCGGCGTAAAAATTGTCACTAAGCAATACAAACTGGAAGTTTGGGAAGGCTACAATACAAAATACAACCAACATTGAAGCAGGCATGATTAATTAAAAATCAATACATGACTCCAGTTAGCGCTAACTAAGTACCTACATAGACTTCAGTATAGGTAGGTACTCTCTCAATAGGAAGCTGGGGGAGATTTGACCCGTAAACTAGGTACCTACTAATATAGATAAACGTAATTTTAACGACTTTTAAGTCTAACACTATCTACTTACTTACAACTTGATTCATTGATGCGTACTAATGCAATTAATAATTTCGATGTTGAAACTTTAACGGTCCGGACTAAGCGTTTCGCTTCGTCGTTTATACCGCGTACATCGAAGGACTGGAACAATTTGCCTGCTGCGGTCTTCCTGTCCAACTATAATTCAGGTGTCTCCAAGGCTAGAGTGAATAGGCTCTTAATAAACTAGTGCGCCTCACCATCAATGATTGCTTCACAGCTTACCATCAGGTGGGATCGCAGTCAAGCACTGGTTTATATAAAAAAAAATCGGAAGTGAAGCTGATTAGGATTACCCTCGTCCGGCTCCAGATTGACTTTGTTTAACTAGGCTATAACTTACTAGGTGTAGGTATTTAACGGTAATGGCCTAGGTCTGGTTATTTTGCTCCATGGCCTAGGCACACCACAGCTAATTGCCTCATCACAAAATCTTGCTTGCATCAATTATAAGATCGTTGACCTCGTCTTTCTTAAAGGAAGTAGGTAGTAGATAAATGGTCGTTAATCCAATATAGGGTAGTGTAGGTAATTCATTTCATTAGTTTGCGAGTGCAGTGCTCCTGACTGGACAATGGCCCACTTATTTGAGTGCCCAGTGTCTCTACATCTGCACTTTGGAAGACTTAAAAACGCCACTAACACCGCCGGCAACCGGCAACCTACTGGCCTCGAAAACTGTCGAGGGAAAAGAAAATCATCCATTCAAGATGAGTTTCGGTGGCCTTGATATAAACGTAGGTAGATAGGTGCCTACTATTATGGTGCGTTTATATGTGGGCCCAGCCAGCCTCGGCCATTGTGTAAATGGGGTGGGGTTGGGAGGTCATGGAAAATGCTAAACGCACCATTACATAAACACGACGTATAAAAACCACAGAAGAGTAGTAGACTTGTTTCTATGTAAATATGTTGATAATCATGCGATAGGTACATAGCTAACGCTTTATCTCTGTCACGATAATTCTGGAATGACTATTTCGGTCGATTTAAATCGTTCACGAAAATAAAATACTCCGGTTTGAATCATCACGTTAGGTAGGTAGCTATTTCTACCGAAATTACTGATTTGTTTCGAAGCTGCGCCGGAGTCCAAAGTGTGCGTTACCCAGGCCAGATGTTGTCGAAAATGGTCATTTGAATCTTATAGATAATTAGTTTTGCGGCTTCTGTAATTGTTGCGCACATTTTTAAATTTGTTGCGCTTATAGTTTTTTAATTATTTCACAAAAACATTTCCTGCTGGGGTAACGTTACCCCAGCCAGACCTTTTTCTTTCTAATGGGAATATTTAAATAATTACTAGCTATAAAATTAGTTGTCTAGATGAAGTAAATGTTGTGCCTTTTTTTGTATTTGTTCTTTCATCGGTTGCGAAGTTATTCGAGATTATGCTGGGGTAACGTTTTTGGTTTTGCTAGATCTTTGAAATGGTTAAGCGGATTCTTATCATATTTTGTACATGGCTTCTTAGGAATTAGTTTAAATTTGTTCTGCAATAAAAAAACCAAAATAATACATAGCTTAAAGGTTATTTCATTAAATAGAAAAACACTTCAATTGGTCCCAGCACTCTCAATAAGAGCTCTAAAGACTTACTTTAAACGTTATTTTAAAGCTTGTAACTGCCTTCAAATGTATGTGAAGTTTCATTAGTATCCTGTAAGTATTTAACAAGTTATGATGATATTGACTTCTTCACGAGCACGGTCTTGATGCGCGCGGTGTTATTTGGCCACTGGATTGGATATATGAACTGAATGTTATGTCAATTATTAGTTTTTTAGTTCAGTTGTATATCAGTAAAATTTCAGCTCAGTACATTGGATAATTAATGAGATAATACGATTAAAGTCATTAGGAAGTGAATGACCGTGGTAACCCGACCAAGTTTAGGTGGTTACGAAAAAGCGAAAACGCAGAACATTATACTATCTTTTGAAATGTTTAGTATAATACACCTTACAATTTCGGTACAGACGCGTACACTGTTAAATACATTAATAATATAATAATATCTGTACTATGAAAACATTATTATTATCTTCCAGTTGCAGAAACTTATCAAAAATCACTGATATAATATGTAGTTCGGTGGGACGCGGAAGGGGTGGGGTGAAGGGGCGCATTGTTTGCATATCGCACTAAACATGCTCCATAATCACATAATTCATCTTGTAGAGTGCGCGTGCGTTTCGGCAGTTCCGTTTGTGTGCGTACGCGCAGCGGAATGTTGTTGAATTTAAAGATTTTAACTATGCAGATATTTAGTGTATGACGTCGTATAATTGTGTATGGTAAAAAAAAATTGTGCACGCAACCATTGTGGAGAAATTCACCAAAAACTGATTCCGCTGGGCGAACGTTGTCCTGGCGGAACTTTTTTTAATCCATAGACTTTAGAAGAAAAGAGATGTGTCCAAAAATTAGTGTGTATTTGTGTGTAATTGTGTATGTATGAATAAAACTAGTGCATGCATAAACTTCGGAGAAATTCAAGTTTCCGCTACGCGAACGTTTGGCCATTAGCTAGTTTTCATATAAAGCGCTTACATAGAGAGCTGTAGATTTTTACATACGTTGTTTTGAATTTGTTTATATTTGTTTAAAAAACAGATTTAGAAAAAATCGTAGGGCTTAAAAGATAAAAATATAATCGTAAAATACGCTTATTAGGTCTTAGTTCTTAAAGTATGCACTTTGGGGTCTAGATTTTCACGTTTATACAAACCTTGTAAGTGTCTGCAACATGTTGCCAAGTATCAATGATGTTCCGTTAGTAACTAAAGAGTTATAGGACAAATTTACCATGAACAGATCACTGTTTACAAAGCAGTCAAATATCACGACGTTCTGAAGGAATTGCATGGTAATATGTATGTCAATAATTAGTGTATTCATTCAACTATTCTTATGCAAAATTTCATGTCATTAAATTCAGTAATTAAAGAAAAACAATTATAATACTGACGAAGCATCGAAAACCTACATAACCCGACCAAGTTCGGATGGCTACCAAAAAGCGGCCGTGCCATATATCTAAGAAACGTTCTTAACCTTCCAATATAGTATTTATTAATATGGTACAGTTGCGTACACACGCGTTAGGAAAAAATAAAACAATTGCATTTCTTGAATGAAAAATATTTTTTTAATAATAACGCCACTATCTACGATAAAAACAAATCTTCAATTAACAAGTATTCTCTATTTAAATATCCGCGTAAAAAATATTTTTAATTACATATAATACTTAATTATGTCATTATAATAACGTTAACAAACGCTTGCAATGACAGCAATAGACTTAAATGTGTTTTAACTAAAATAGATTATGAACTAGCTTTTGCCCGCGACTTCGTTCGCGTGGATGACGAAACTTAGGGTAAGTATATATTTCGAGCTTCAATAAAAATTATAATCACATCACATAACTAACCTATTCAGTTGTTTAGATTTGATCAACATTAAAAAAGTGCTTATAAACTAAAACATTGGTATAAAAAAGGTATTTTCAAGAAAATATTAAATATTAAGCGCATACTTAAATAAAGTACTTACGTAAATAGTACCTACTTTCTGTCATAGTCAAATACATTTAAAAAAGTAGGTGTACAAAAATAAATGACCTATAAATTATATCGAAACAACAATTGTGTTATCACCTATACCAATTCAATACCGGTATTATACTGTAAATTTTGGGATGTTACCTAAATATATTGCACGGCCGCTTTTTTGTAGCCATCCGAACTTGGTCGGGTTATGTAGGTTTTCGATGCTTCGTCAGTATTATAATTGTTTTTCTTTAATTACTGAATTTAATGACATGAAATTTTGCATAAGAATAGTTGAATGAATACACTAATTATTGACATACATATTACCATGCAATTCCTTCAGAACGTCGTGATATTTGACTGCTTTTTAAACAGTGATCTGTTCATGGTAAATTTGTCCTATAACTCTTTAGTTACTAACGGAACATCATTGATACTTGGCAACATGTTGCAGACACTTACAAGGTTTGTATAAACGTGAAAATCTAGACCCCAAAGTGCATACTTTAAGAACTAAGACCTAATAAGCGTATTTTACGTTTATATTTTTATCTTTTAAGCCCTACGATTTTTTCTAAATCTGTTTTTTAAACAAATATAAACAAATTCAAAACAACGTATGTAAAAATCTACAGCTCTCTATGTAAGCGCTTTATATGAAAACTAGCTAATGGCCAAACGTTCGCGTAGCGGAAACTTGAATTTCTCCGAAGTTTATGCATGCACTAGTTTTATTCATACATACACAATTACACACAAATACACACTAATTTTTGGACACATCTCTTTTCTTCTAAAGTCTATGGATTAAAAAAAGTTCCGCCAGGACAACGTTCGCCCAGCGGAATCAGTTTTTGGTGAATTTCTCCACAATGGTTGCGTGCACAAATTTTTTTTTACCATACACAATTATACGACGTCATACACTAAATATCTGCATAATTAAAATCTTTAAATTCAACAACATTCCGCTGCGCGTACGCACACGTTCCGTTTCCTGTTTTTGCAAATATTTATAGAGTGCGTGAGAGCTAATATAAAGTAATAAGTGTGGCGAATTACTGCTAATGTGGAGTGCTTCTATTGATGATCATAGTTATGGTGCAGGCTGCTTGATGAATTCACGAACAAGGTAAGCTTGTATAATGTAACTACAGAAATAGTAGCAAAATTATTATTAATACGTACATGTTGTTAGGTACTTATCTAAAACTGTATTTTTTTAAGGCTTAAATATTTGAATTTAGGAACTTATTATTTTCTTTTCTTTCGTACTTAGTTATTACCTAGACTGGAATTCTCAACAATGATAACGACATATTTATCCTTCGCTACATAGTACCTATAAAACAAAGTCGCTTCCCGTTTGTCTGTCCCTGTTTGCTTAGATCTTTAAAACTACGCAACGGATTCTGAAGCAGTTTTTTTAAGCTATTGCATAGCTTCTACCGAGGGCCTTGAGCGCGGGGACCGAATCCAGAAATTCCGTAACGAAAAAAACCTCACGCTCCCCACTCCGACGGGCACGGAGGTGTGGCTTGAAGGGTGTTTGTGTGCGTGCAACTAGCCGTATTGTACGACTCTACGAAGCTCGTTTATTTATTTAATAAAAGAAAAAAAATTGTTTTCTTATCGGTCACCACGCTCAAAAAGTGTAACTTGAATTAATATCAAAGAAAAAGAAATACTGCATAAATAAAATAAATAAATAATTATAATTGCATAAGTTGATACAAAATGCTATGCAATAGCTTTACCGCGGCAGTCCCCGAGTGCCACACTTAATTTTTTAATAGATAGATTGATTCAAGTGGAAGGTTTTTGTGTATAGGTATATTGTCAACATATGACTTGAAACTTGATTAATGAAATTCATGACTTAGCGACCGATTTTTATCGTTATCAATGTCGGGAGTCGGGACTACCGCAACAGGTAGGTATTTATTTATTTCTACAAACTCCTTGGACACGTAGACTTTAAGAAATCCATAATTACCTTGTTGCGACACTCGCGTTGATATAAACTCGCAAATAGATGACGATTCGAGTTTCAAATATGTACGTAGCAAAACTACAATTGAAACCCCATTAAGTTTAATAATACTTTAAAAGTTCAATTGAAATGATTATATTACCTGTCAATAAAAATTATTTAATAATCACGTAGTTTTTTTTAAAACTTGTGTACATGTCTGTACTAAATTTGTAACACTATCCTACATATTTTAGAAGGTACCATAATGTTTTGCGTTTTCGCTTTTTCGTAACCACCTAAACTTGGTCGGGTTACCACGGTCATTCACTTCCTAATGACTTTAATCGTATTATCTCATTAATTATCCAATGTACTGAGCTGAAATTTTACTGATATACAACTGAACTAAAAAACTAATAATTGACATAACATTCAGTTCATATATCCAATCCAGTGGCCAAATAACACCGCGCGCATCAAGACCGTGCTCGTGAAGAAGTCAATATCATCATAACTTGTTAAATACTTACAGGATACTAATGAAACTTCACATACATTTGAAGGCAGTTACAAGCTTTAAAATAACGTTTAAATTAAGTCTTTAGAGCTCTTATTGAGAGTGCTGGGACCAATTGAAGTGTTTTTCTATTTAATGAAATAACCTTTAAGCTATGTATTATTTTGGTTTTTTTATTGCAGAACAAATTTAAACTAATTCCTAAGAAGCCATGTACAAAATATGATAAGAATCCGCTTAACCATTTCAAAGATCTAGCAAAACCAAAAACGTTACCCCAGCATAATCTCGAATAACTTCGCAACCGATGAAAGAACAAATACAAAAAAAGGCACAACATTTACTTCATCTAGACAACTAATTTTATAGCTAGTAATTATTTAAATATTCCCATTAGAAAGAAAAAGGTCTGGCTGGGGTAACGTTACCCCAGCAGGAAATGTTTTTGTGAAATAATTAAAAAACTATAAGCACAACAAATTTAAAAATGTGCGCAACAATTACAGAAGCCGCAAAACTAATTATCTATAAGATTCAAATGACCATTTTCGACAACATCTGGCCTGGGTAACGCACACGAGTCCAAAGGGTATCTCTACCTACGATTCTACTATGCACGAATAGATTCGGTAATGACGTCAACTAATTAGTATGTTGGCGAAAATGGAACGTGAAATAACTCGACGCCAACAACGTAATGATTCAGCGGAAAGTAGGTAGGTAGGTAATCAATGAAATAGGAAAGCACCTGAGCACAGAATAAGAAATAGGTGAACGTCACACAACCTATGTCTAGTATCAAAATGGATTGTAGGCTAATAACCTTGACCGAATTGGACCAATGTTACCGTGATATGCGACAGACATTGCCGGGTCGATACGAGAACGTACCTATGGATTGTGTGGTTGGTCTACTAAAATGTAGTAGAGGTGGTAATGGTAGGCATATTTTTAGGGTTCCGTATCTCAAAATGAAAAAACGAAACCCTTATAGGATTACTTTGTTGTCCGTCCGTCTGTCTGTCAAGACCCTTTATCTTGGGAACGCATGGATATCGAGATGAAATTAAAACCATATAGGTAGGTACCTATATAGGTACTCAAGTCTGCGGTCCTTTGAAGCTGAAACTTCTGTTAACGAAAAAAAGGATACGGCCGTTTATGTCCCGAAAAACTACACGCTCAAGAGAATCAAAATTCATAGGGTAGGTACTTCCCGTTGACCTAGAATCCCGAAATTTGGGCATGAAACAAGGTCGGTTGCCTATCATAGCAAAATTAATAAAAAACTAAATTTGTAGTTCCGAAGTACGAGTTCCGAGTGGTAAAAAAAATTAGCGATTCGGAAAAATCTTCGTAAATCAATTCGGGAATTGTTTTCATAGGTAAGTTTGTACGGAACCCTCAGTGCGCGAGTCCGACTCGCACTTGATTTTTTTTTTACTATGTACCACTCACTTTTATGGACACTTAGTAATGATATGAATAAGGCAAGGTTGAGAAGATTAAAATACAAATTATGTCAGTTTCAATCATTTATTGGAGACACTGTACTGTAGTTCAATACTGCAATATCAGTAAAAGCTTGCTGTAATCTGTTGGAATGTTTAATCGACCTCCTCGATGGTAGGTCCGGCACCGCCACCAGGGGCTGCGCCACCAGCTCCGGGAGCGCCGCCGGGGAAGCCGGGCATGCCTCCGGGCATACCACCGGGCATGCCACCTGCTCCCTGGTACATCTTGGTGATGATTGGGTTGCAGATGCCTTCCAGTTCCTTCTGCTTGTGTTCATATTCTTCCTTATCAGCCAGCTGATTGGAGTCCAGCCATTTGATGGTGTCGTTGCATTTGTCCAGGATGATCTGTTTGTCAGAGTCTGAGATCTTGTCCTTGAGCTTCTCGTCCTCCATGGTGGACTTCATGTTGAAGCAGTAAGATTCCAGGGCGTTCTTAGCCTGGATGGTCTCCTTCTGCTTCTCGTCTTCAGTCCTGTATTTCTCGGCCTCGTTGACCATGCGCTCAATCTCCTCCTTGGAAAGACGGCCTTTGTCGTTCGTGATGGTGATCTTGTTCTCCTTGTTCGTCGACTTCTCGACGGCAGACACATTAAGGATGCCGTTAGCGTCGATGTCGAAGGTGACTTCGATCTGGGGCACGCCACGGGGCGCGGGAGGGATGCCAGTAAGTTCGAACTTTCCGAGTAAGTTGTTATCCTTGGTCATGGCGCGCTCGCCCTCGAACACCTGGATGAGTACTCCAGGCTGGTTGTCCGAGTAGGTGGTGAATGTCTGGGTCTGCTTTGTAGGGATGGTGGTGTTGCGCTTGATGAGGGTGGTCATGACACCGCCAGCGGTTTCAATACCAAGCGACAACGGGGTTACGTCGAGCAGCAGCAGATCCTGGACCTCCTCAGACTTGTCACCATGCAAGATAGCGGCCTGGACGGCGGCACCATAAGCTACAGCCTCGTCGGGGTTGATGGATTTGTTAAGCTCCTTGCCATTGAAGAAGTCTTGAAGGAGCTTCTGCACTTTGGGGATACGAGTGGAACCACCTACAAGTACGATGTCGTGGATTTGAGACTTGTCCATCTTTGCATCACGAAGGGACTTCTCCACAGGCTCCATGGTGGATCTGAACAGGTCAGCGTTCAGCTCTTCGAAACGAGCCCTAGTGATGGATGTGTAGAAGTCGATACCCTCAAACAGAGAGTCGATTTCAATGCTAGCCTGGGTGGACGAGGAGAGAGTTCTCTTCGCCCTTTCGCAAGCAGTGCGCAATCGTCGAAGGGCCCTCTTGTTGGTGGCAAGGTCCTTCTTGTACTTCCTCTTGAACTCCTGCACAAAGTGGTTCACCATTCTGTTGTCGAAGTCCTCTCCTCCCAAATGCGTGTCACCAGCGGTGGACTTTACTTCAAAGATACCATCCTCGATGGTCAGGATGGACACGTCGAAGGTACCGCCGCCGAGATCGAAAATCAAAACGTTACGTTCTCCACTCCCCTTTTTGTCAAGGCCGTATGCAATCGCAGCAGCAGTCGGTTCATTGATGATACGGAGAACGTTCAAGCCCGAGATGGTACCCGCATCTTTTGTGGCTTGCCTCTGTGAGTCATTGAAGTACGCTGGAACCGTGATAACTGCATTCTGCACCGTTTTGCCGAGGTAGGCCTCGGCTGTTTCCTTCATTTTTGTGAGCACCATTGAGCTAACTTCCTCAGGGAAGAAGGTTTTGTCTTCACCCTTGTATGAGACCTTGATCTTTGGTTTGCCACCATCACTGACTACCTCAAAGGGCCAGTGCTTCATGTCGGCTTGTACTGTGGCATCTTCGAATTTGCGTCCGATGAGACGTTTGGCATCTGTAACAAACACACAACTGTTGAACATCTATTCCTTTTAAAATTTATTTTATACTTGGATAATATTTCCTCAGAATACTTTTATCATTCAATATGTTCAGAGACTCTAGTCTAGTATATTGGGTATCATCATGAAAGCGAAAAACGATGCAAGTCATACTTAGATAAAAATCGCGATTTTACATTTTATTCAAAAACTGAAGATTTCACACAAATCATCGACTTGATGCAAAAAAAAATAGTTTTAAAGTGATTTATATCAAATTTTACCCTGGCGTGAAAGGAAATCCTAACATACCTACAAATTATACCTAACGCGTCGTTTTTATCTGACCTTGCTCTTCACAAGATGACCTTTTACCCTACATGAGTTCACATGACTCATCAAGATTAACGAATAGTACGGTTAGATTATCTATAAACATGAAACATTGCTTCTAAAACCCAGATGTGGGAAGTTATTAGTCATCAATAGTGAAACAATAATTTAATACAACTAATTCATTCTATTGCGGTTTCTATGTAGGCTGTGTTAGCAACTCTGTAAATGCCTACACAGCTTAAACTTCCTGACTCAACTTAGTTGAAACATAGGTAACGAAAGATTCTTTGTTCAAATCCAGTTGAACTGGAGACCTAGTTTTACGAGTGACGTCATAAATAGTTGAATGAACTAGGTCCTGGGTATTGATCGCGCGACCTATTTCCTGTATCTATGATGCTATCAACCGCCCGCTAAATAACTGGCGACGCGCCGGGCGCCGGTATCGTCCGGACCCCGTCACACGCGATTCACGTGTTGCCCAACTGACTGATTACGTTATCGTTTCCTATTGTGGAATAGGTATTCGGAATTTTTAATGGTACTGTTATCCGCCCGAATGCTTTCCTGGTTTCGATCAGATACGATATCGGTACAGTATGTTAAGTACTTACTCCTCATAACAGAATTGATGCTCGATATTATGCTAGGAGTCCTAAATGAAACAAAGTGGTACACATCTCGTTAAATGCATCTATCGTAGTCCCTATTGTCCCTAACTTGTATGCGGCGAGTTGACGTCTATAAACTTACCGAAAATTGTGTTGTTGGGGTTCATCGCCACCTGGTTCTTGGCGGCATCTCCGATGAGACGCTCTGTGTCTGTGAACGCGACATATGAGGGCGTGGTCCTGTTGCCCTGGTCGTTGGCGATGATCTCCACCTTGCCATGCTGGAACACTCCCACGCATGAGTAGGTGGTACCCAAATCAATACCTACAGCGGGTGCTTTTGCTGCCATCTAAAACAAACAATATTCGTGTTATAATAAGCTGAATGACACTCGACCTTTACACCTAAGTAAATTATATAAATGGGTGTCCAAAAAACCGTATTTTAGAGGTTAAGTGCCGCCATTTTGATGAGTGCTTATCTAACAAGTTTAAACGTCCTACCTGGCTACTTACGAAATAACACGTGGGAAACAACAACAATATGAGAAAGTAATTATTAGGGTTCAAAATTCCTACCGGTATGAACTTTTAAATATCTAGATAAGCATTACAAAGCGAAAAATGCATCGGCGGCCATTATACGAAAAATCGATACAATGCGGGGACGGAAGATTCCAGAACGCGGCGTGGTAATTTTAACGAGGATAAAATATGTAGATATTCAATTTCGTAATTAAAACGCGAATAATGAACATCCGGGGTTAAAACACCTGCCAGGAGTACCACGTGCCTGTTCAGACTTAAACAAAGAACCCAGAGTGTTCACGCAAGTGCGGAACCTTGAATCCCACGATAATAGAATTATATTTCATTCTGCAATGGAAGTGCCATGGCACTGCTCACTTATAAAAAATTACACGAAGGAATAGAAACGTGGAGGCGGAACATCTCACGGCAAGAAAACTCACAGCAACCATAATTTATAACAACGGCAATTCAAAATTACAACGATTAGTTATTAAAATCACAAACTAATTATAAAATAAAGATATAGTAAGGACTTACTTTCTAGTATTTTATGTTTAACTATCTCAGTCGTTGACTTAACTCGTAGAGTAACTCAGCAAAGGTGCGCGATTGACGGCTTCGTTTCACGAAATAATATGGCGTCGAAATTTCACCAAGCAGTTTATAAACGCGGGGATGCGTCACTCGGTTGTTCTGGAATATTCTAACTTTCAACCAATAGTAATCGCTCCCTCCTAGCGTGCTATTCTGTCATTGGCTAGAAATTGACATCTGCAGCGTTTAACAAACCAAGCGGAATGAGTTTAGTGATGTCATCGATGGGTGTGGTATGTGATATCGATAGAAAATTGTGACAACAAACATTGTTTTAGTCATTTGAAAAATACATTTTCAATACACTTACTCGATAACCCGCTCTTATCTCACCGCTTTCAGGCACGCAATAGACTGTTTTTCGCACTAGTGTAGAAAAGTGCGCGTGCTCTCCCCCGCCACAATTTTATTACATTTATCTTATCGGGCTGGGCGTGCGTCGACCCCCACGAGTCGCCGGTCAACCCCCGTTTATTCATTTCGTAAGTGTATTGAAAAAAGTCGTTTGATATATGTGCAAATTTGTCACTGTAGCCTTCGGCTCCATAAAACACTCGCCAACGGCTCGTGCGAATTCCGCCTAGGTCGCAATGACAAACTTTTTGAACTTGTATCAAAATGTTGTGCTATTAAAATTTGTGGTTCATTGACCGATCGGCGGCAGCGATCTCTCGCGCTGGGCCTTGGTTACAGGCCATGGTCCGGAGCGAGGAGGAGTGGCAGGCAGTCGCCTCCTTCTGCGAAGGAGTAATGCTAGCAGAGGAAGAGGCCGCAGAGGCTTGCGGACGGCGAGCAATAGGTAGCCCGCCGTCGGACCGTCCGGACCGAGCCAAAGTCGTCGATGGTGCGTAGTGTTCCACGAGCGCCAGAAGGAGATGTCAGCAACTGTAGGGGCCCAGCAGGGCCGAAGCCTACTGGGGCCAAGGGTCTGATTCTGAAAGGAAGACTCGGCCCCGGTACGAAAGGCAACGAAGGAACAGGAGTAGGTTTTTAGTCAGTAAAAGTCTGACACTATCTTCCGCTCCGCCCAAGATATTTTTTTTTTGTGATTTACGAAAAAAACGCGCAATTACATAATAATAATATCCCGGGGCGCCCGAGGGGATATACAAAGTATGTAATACGTCATTGTTCAGAATGCCGAAAGTCTAACAAGTAGAGTAGTCACTACCTCCCTATAAGGAGTGTGGGTGGGGTGGTGCATGCTTGGCCTTTGTATCCAACAGTATCAATCTTTGCGTTAGGGAGGTCATTTAAGCGATGACTTTGACAAACGCGTGTACGCAGCTCGCCTGTTGTGTGACAACATTTTGTTCAGTAGGAGCTTTGCGACTCGCGGCACTGTTCCTAATGTGTCCTAGTCTGGCTAGAGGTATCGCAATACCAAGTAACGGTTGTGTAGTTGTTCCGTGGAAAAGTAAGATATTAATTTCATCCGGTTAGACTACAAATCGTCGCTAAAGTAATTGGAGTACCAAATGTTGAAATATTAAATTGTCGTTATCGATATCGACAACCTGTCTGGCCTCGCACGCAACTAGCCATTTTGTATCAGTGTTACAAGTCAAATATTTTCCACTACTTATTTTTTTTAGTTTTAATAAATTGAATTAAAATACGATAAAATAGATTATGAGCCTTTATATTCTAACATATGTAACATAAAAGGCAAACGCAGTTATTTTAATGATTTATTGACGAAGCTGCAATACCGCCCTCTGTTGTGCAAGCATGAGTCACGCGCAATATTATTTTAACTGGTATTTTTCTGGAATGTGCGGGAAATTGAAACCACAGAGTACTTTGGTAATATACAGATTGAAACCCAAATAAAGAACAAAACCATTTTGGAGTTTCTGATATGGCCAAAAGCGTACGAATCTTTCAAAAAGTATGTTATAAGCAACAATGAAAACATTGAGTGAAGTAACACGAGTATGCCACATTGACTAAACTCTTATTATTTTGTATAAAAAAAAAACAACTTTTTAATAAGTAGGTATTTATTAAAAAACAACCCAGTACAATACAAACAAATAAATAAAACAATCCTATAGCAACATGCGTCATAAATTCTATTTTTCAAATCTTATTTCTTTATCATTCTGGAAGCAATTTGTGCTCGTTTAACTTCAACCAGTTGAAGTAGTCTAAAATGATGATGCACGATGACACAGAATGAGATATCATAAAAAAAAACTTTGCAGAATTAATATGTATGTTGCATCATACGTAAAAAACATTAACAAACCCTTACTTCTGTCATAACATTATATTCAGTGTGATTATTGATACGATTGTAAACATATCCCACTGTCTTTATTTACTAACAATATAAACTGGTCATTATTGTGCAATGTGTCGACCACACTACAAACATTCGTATTTGTTCCGCCAAGGTACACGCACATCCACCACCAAATACTGGGATATCGTCAGCTCTTCTGTCACCTATGGCGTCCATTAAACGATAGGTTTTGCTGTCAATTTTGCCACAAAAATTTTTTTGATTGACGAAAAACCTACCGTCTTAGTCGATAATTGACGTTTGCATGACGAAAAACTAATGGCGATAAAATTCCGGCATTCAAACATCATTCATGATTGATGGAATTGATTGACGCCTGCATGGCCGTGTACTGGACGCCTATGGGGATTGAAGTGCTAAACGAGATAGAGTACTCAGTCGCAAAGACACGACCCTGGCGAATAGGACGCGGAAACACTCGTCGAATCAATTCAACGCGGGTGATTAAAGTATATTTATGGTAACGAACGGGTAACAACATCTTCTGCAGCTTATAACTATTTTTCATTCAATACTGGGTCAAGGAGTTTTCTTCTGTAGTATTTCTATTTTTAAAATATTACGAGTTTACACAACAGACAACACATACTTTGACTGCCAATTTGTATTTTTTACACTGAAAGAGTATTTACATTTCATTGTAGTCTTTTCTTTTTTTTTTTTGTACATTACGGCAAATAAAAGTTGCCAGCATAGCGTATAAAAATCTGTCTACATTAAAATTTCGCTTAGGTCTGATTTTTTTAACAGTCACTTCACACAGTAACTTTAATCTCAAGAATATATGTATACAAAGGCTCCTCTAAACTGTCATTACAAAAAAAAAAACGAGTATTAGGTTAAAACTATCAACAAAAGCGACATAACTACATCAATGATTGCCAAGAAATGATGCAAACATTAATAAGTTAACAGGAACATAAATACAGTAAAAAAAAAGAAACACGTTTTATTCAAAACCTGTATTTTTGTGGACGAACGATGAAAAAAACATGACGGTTTTTTAGAAGGTCTATGTGCGAAATGATATACATAGTATTGTTGACGAATATACATATTCTTCAGATAAAATTGAGAATAGAAGAAAAATCAAACCTAAGTGTTGGTTTTTCAATAATCAGAAACTTAGTCTGATGAATAAATATGACGTTTTGACAGTTTTTGTATGGAAAATAATTATGATACAGTATTTATTGCTCAGATAAAATCTTTCTGACTATTAAAAAATTGCTTTTCAATTACAACGACTTTTTATTTCTCCACTCAAATATTCACTTATGACTAGAACTCTCAGCGCCAGGGTGCGGTATCACGAGATTCGGAAGTAGGTCTGGTAGCCGAGCCCCAGCGAGGTGGTGAGGAACCAGGCGAAGCAGCACCACCACGTCGCAAACCCGAGCACGCCTCGGTACACGTCTACTGTGAATACCTGGGGTACAAACAAACATTTATTATCTAAATATGATTCTTTTGAATACTAATTTAACCCTTTAACCACCCGCGTTGTATTGGTCCGGCAAGTGTTTTCTCGTCCTATTTGCCAGGGTCGTGTATTTGCGACTGGGTATTCCATCTCGTTTAGCTCTTCAATCCCCGTAGGTGACAGAAGGGCTGACGAGATGGAGTATTTGGTCGTGGATGTGCGACCCTGGCGGTATAAACGCGAAAGTGTTTGTCGGGTAAATCCGACGAAGGAGGTTAAAGGGTTAAATATTTCTTTTAAAATAGCATATAAATCATCTAAAAATATGTATAAAAAAACCGGGCAAGTGGAGTGAGGGTTCCGTACAAACTTACCTATGAAAACAGTTCAATTTCCGAATCGAGTCTCAAAGATTTTTACGAATAGAAAAAAAGTTTTTTGTGTGACGTGACTACAAATTTATAGTTTTCAGATTTTTTCCTATACTTATGCTATAAGACCTTGCTTCATGCCAAATTTCAGGATTCTAGGATGACAGGAAGTAATCTATGAATTTTGATTCTCTTGAGGGTGTCGAAACATAAACGGCCGTGTCTTTTTTTTTCGTTGACCTATAAGTTCGATTTTTTCACAGCTTCAAGGGACTGCAGACCTAAGTATATGATTTTAATTGCAACTCGATACCTCCACGCGTTCCCGAGACAAAGGGTATTGACAGACAGACAGACAGACGGACAACAAAGTGGTCCTATAAGGGTTCCGTTTTTTCCTTTTGAGGTACGGAATCCTAGAAATAGTAGAATGCCGGTCCAACTCAAGCTACCGGTGGTTAGGCGAGGTTGTTCAGTATCAAGGAGTATTGCCTTCTGTTTGATATCAGGCCTTACGTACTGGAATCAGTAGAGGAAGGCCTCCCACAAGGTGGACCGATGACCTGGTAGGGGTCGCAAGAATCCGATGGATGTGAGACGCACAGGACCAGTCGTTATGGCGACACTTGCCTATGAGAGGAGCAGGGGAGGCCTATGTCCAACAGTGGATGTCTTTCGGCCGAAATGATGATGATGACGAGGAAGGCTTATGTCCAGCAGTGGTATCGGGGCTAATATGATTATTAGGTATATTTGGACGTTTTTAATTGCCTCAGTCCAAATAGAAACGTTTTTTTTTTAATTTTAAAGGCCTATCTTGAAGCATGTTTTTATTTGTTGATTTATCTATTTTATTGACAAATACACTGATGTTCAGAGCAACTGCATCAAAGTAAGGATAGCTTTAAAGCAACGGGCTTTAGTATGGTATTTTCGGTTAGTTACGGTTTATTCTGTGGTGTGTTCTTTTTTCTTGGCATACCTATATCCCGGATATGATTTGCGTTAATATTGGCAGACTTGCCCTATCGAATTTTCGCTTGCTGCTTGTAAATACTTTATTATTTAGAAGTGGGTCAGTTTTGAAAGCTGTGGTAAGGCTTTTTCATGAGAGGGATTGGCGCACCAACTGCGAAGTCAGAGCACTCTTTATTTAACAGCTAAAATGAAATAACCTAAAAACGGTTACCCTTTCAGTATGAGCGAGCTCAGAGCAATAATATTGTTTAATTTTTACTATGTTTTGTTTCACTTTGCGTTTGTTGCTATTGCTGTCTATACTAATATTATAAAAAGATTTGTATTTTTGTTTGTAATGAATAAATTCAAAAACTACTGGACCGATTTTAAAAATTCTTTTACCATTAGAACGCTACTTTATCACTAGTTGACATAAATTATATAATTATTTCCTAGTTTCACACGGGCGAAGCCACTGGCAGAAGCTTGTGTTGAATATTCCTTCCCGTCCGATTATAATTTAGGTGTCTTCAAGGCTAGAAAGAACAGGCTCTTAATAAACTAGCGCGCCTCACCATCAACGATTACATCACTGCTACCATCAGGTAGGAAAGCATTAGTTATATCTATTAAATTCTATATCTATATTTAAATTTAGTTCACCATTTTGAGATTCTCCCAAGCCAGCTGGAACTGCTCAATACCATCGCCGTCCACACTATCGGAGACTCCGCCGGCCTTGTCCTCCACGGCGCACACTGCGTCACTCTCGTAGAACAACGCCGTCCAGGTGTACCCGCCCAGGGTCTTGTACATCAAGGCCATGTACAGGCACATTATGATGGGGCAGATGTACTGCAGGGCTACAACGCACAGGTAGTAGAATACTGAGGCGATCTGTAAATAGAAGGAAAAAGGCATTGAAATGTTAAGAGGAAGAATGTTCTTTAAGAGGGTCCTTTTTCACTCGCCTATCGTCAACATCGAGCATGGTTTAAAAGCTTGTTACTTCATCTAACGCAATCCAACGCTACGAACATAATTAATTTTGACGAAACGGCAACGTGAAAAAGAGAGATAACGCCTGAAAACTCTGTTAGCATTCGGTAACTCCGTGATTTACTCGAATATATTAAAAACTTGTTCCAGGAAATACGTAATTTTTTTTAAACCTTTAAAAGTTTTTGAAAAAAATTGTCGTCATTTAGAATCTTGATTAAAGCAAGGCTTTTATTGTTATACTTTTTTAATTTTTGATTAAATTATGAATTTTCAAAGGTCAGATTTTCAGAGGTCTTTTTACTGAATTAGTTTTACACTATAAATTTGTTTTCAGTAGAAGCCTAGATAATATCCACAAGATACTGTGATTCCAAAATATCTAATGAAAAATGTGTAATAACGTCATAATCGCGTAAAAGCGGTTGTATGAAAAACAGTGAAAATGTATGTCGAGTTGCATCCACTCAACAATAGGTATAGTTAAGCATTCCAGGAAAGACGTTGGCACAGTGATCACGTGCTGCCGTGCACGGCGAGGCTCAGGGGAGACCCTGGTTCAGTCACCTCAGGGATGTATCCTAACAGGCATTGCACGGAGAGGGTTCCGGAGTGGTCTTTTAGGAGGTAACCCCCTTCTATGTATGGGTGGTCATTGAGAGTTATCCCCAAAGTCTGGGCGCCTTTTGAAGGTTTTCCATCGAAATTAAAAAAAAGATGAACAAAATGAAGTTTAAGTAATCCTAATCGGAGTAAAATTAAAAAGATGAGGAGGGGAAATTCATTGTTAACGTTATTTCCACGTCAAATGCAGCTACACAATATCTGACAAATGCTTGCATTGTCTGGACAGGTACAGGTCAAATCTGAGTGGTCTTTTCTTTAGAAGATCACCTCAGATATTAAATTCAAATAGATGTACTTATCTTAACATCTATATATATAAAAGAAAGTCGTGTTAGTTACACAATTTATAACTCAAGAACGGCTGAACCGATTTGGCTGAAAGTTGGTGGGGAGGTAGCTTAGAACCAGGAAACGGACATAGGATACTTTTTTTTTTGAGTAAGGTAGAGTAGGGTAGAGTAGGGTAGGTAGAGTAGGGTAGAGTAAGGTAGAGTAGGATAGAGTTGGGTAGAGTAGGATATAGTAGTCAGTTGACGGGAGCGAAGCCGCGGGCAAAAGCTAGTGTATATTAAATAACAATATTGTAACATAAATCATCAAATTACTCCTAGCGCTCTGGGGTGGAGCGAGAGCTAGTGTCAGACTTTTACAGACCCTGTGTTCTTTCAGTTGCCCTTAGCGCTCCAGGGTCGCGGTGACTCTTTCCAACAATCCCGTAGCTCGTTTACCTTCAGTCCCTATCTACTGATTACCAGCAGTTTATTATAGTGTGGAATGTTACCTTCTTCTGCAGATCTATGTTGGTGATCCTGCCCGCTTCCTTCTTCTGCACGTCGAGTCTTCTCTGCGCCATGTCGAGGTACGCTTGCAGCTGACGCGGCATCAGCGCTAGGCGGATGACTACTGTACTTGCGACGAGGATCAGACGGAGTGTGTCGTAGGCTTCTGATGTCATGCTGGAAAGGAAATAAAAAGAAAATTGGGTGATAAGACAAAGTCTTGCTAGAGTGTCCGAGTTATGGAGGCAAATCATTTTTTCGTCCATAACTCGGACATTATTATTTAAATCTTTTCATTTGGTGGTCAAAGTGGTCAAACGCGAGCCTATCAATAATAATAATAATAAAAAATAAAAAATTGCCGCAGGGATGGGATTTAAAACTACGGATTACGATTCGAAATGGTTGAACAAAGTTTTTTTTTTAGCTGAAAAAATCATTTTATGACAAATCTCGCTCTTGGACGGAGCAGGAGAAAGTATCAGACTTTTATTGACTAAAAACCTACTCCTGTTCCTTCTTTGCCTTCGTCCCAGGGCCCCGCGTTTCACTTTCACACTACCACGCTTCGACCCTGCTGGGCCCCTACGATTTGCTGACATCTCCCTGAGGCGCACGTGGAACAGTACGCGCCGTCGACGACTTGGGCTCGGTCTGGACGGTTACCGGACGGTCGGACGGCGAACCACCCATTGCTCGCCGTCCGCAAGCCCGGGCCTACGGTGGCCGGAAATTGGGATCGGAATCTCGGCGGCGGTTGGGGCGTGAGGACCGTTGCCTCACGCGATCGGCCGTCTCCTTTGCTAGCATTACTGCTTCGCAGAAGGAGGCGACCGCCTGCCACTCCTGGGATTTTCACTGGGATATAGCTAATGTTATAATTTTTTTTATTTTCCCTTACACACTTCCGTAATCATTCATAATTCCCGGAGGGAAGAGTACTCGTATGTATGAGAGACTCCACGCGAACAAAGCCGCGGGTAACAAGGTAACAGCTACACTCCATTCCCAATAAGATTAGACATTTTTAACAAACCTTTTTTGACTGTCCGTTCAAACGATTTTGACTCCTATTCCGTAGGAATAAGAATAGCATTCAAAGCAAAGAAGTGGTTTCAATACAAACTATTTACTGCAACCACCATTTACTATGCCACCAACGCAGTAAAATTCAAAATCGGTTGAACGGATAGTAAATAAAGTTTTGTTTAAATCTATATAATAGGGGTTAAAGTATGAAATTGCCGTTTTTTAAAACGGTTTGCTTTGAAGTGTTATATCTTTGGATTGACTTGGAATTATAAGTTAAAATAACTTTATATTAAAGGTACTTATTTTATTTATTTATTAAAATTCTTTATTGTACACCACATAAACAAAAATACAGGACAAACATAATTAAAAATAAGTGTACAATGGGCGGTCTTATCGCACAGGGCAATTTCTTACAGACAACCTTTTAGGTAAGGTACGGTATTCTTTTTCCGTAATGAGGTATTTATTGGATTCTTTGTGTTTTGTGTATTCTGTAATATCGCAGTACTTGTCACTTCAAAGCATTGTTTTTAAAAACGGCAATTTCATACTTTAACCCCTAATATATAAAAGCGAAATACCACTCACTGATTAATCACGAAATCTCAGAAACTATAACACCTACAAACTTAAAATTTGGCAGGTAGGCCTTATAGGGTATAGACATCCGCTAAGAACGGATTTTACGAAACTCCACCCCTAAGGGGTAAAACGGGGGTTGGAATTTTGTATGGAAAAACCTACTTTCACGCGGGCGAAGCCGCTGGCAGAAGCTAGTGTCTAATATTATTAAGAAGGGAGTATAGTCTTTATTAAGATACTTCTCACGCAGAAGAAACCGCAGTCAGAAGTTAGTATTCCATAATTTGTTAATACTAAGAAGAAGAAACTTACAGTGGTTTGTCCATGCCGCTGAACACTCTAACAGTCAGGTAGTGCCTGGTGATGGGTCGCACCCACAGCAGCACCAGCACGAACGGCATTGCGAAGTTAATGTTTAGCAGGAGAGATTTCACTTTATTGTCGCCATAATACCTGTAATTAAATTTTGGTTTGAGATAGTTTATTCTCCTAAGAATTACATAAAGAAGGATGGTCAATTTGGACTAGGAAAAAAAAGTGTTGTTACCGAAATGAGACTGTCATCATAACATACCTAATATATTATCGATGTAATTATCGGATGACATCAGTTTATTTTTAAAAGCAGGAGGAAAATAGATATTAATTTTTAAAAAATAATTATTTTTGTTTATTAGAACGCTTCATAATATCTTATTTATGAACGCATCTGTAATGTTAACATTCCTAGAGAGGTCCATACTTTTTCTAAAGTCGATATCGATTCAATTTCTAAATCGAAATTAAATCCAAGGTAAATAATAAAAATATTCGTCGCTTTCCATCAGGTGAGATAGCGGTCAAGCGCGTACAACAAAAAAAGAACCTATGACAAAAATAAAATTTTTGAAATTTTTGTGTTAGTTCTGGTTAATCTAAGAAACGGCTGAACCTATTTTGATGGGACTTTCACTGGTAGACAGCTGATGTTCTAAGAATGCTGATTGAATATAAGAAACAAAGTTCTGCGCAAAGAAACTTCTTGAAATAGTGACCAAATGGCACTGTGCTGTTTAAGAGATTAATGCAGACGAAATCACGAGCACCAGCTAGAATGTCATAATTCTTTAATTTAAACACTTACCTAAGCGAGTCCCAATGCATCCTGGCGACTCTCATTCCAGGGAAGGTGAATAGAGTACCGATAATGGCTGCCCACACAGCTAGGAAGAATTTTAATATCAACTTTGAAGCTGGACCACTGGCAACGAAAAGAAAGTGTGTTCATTATTTATAAGTAGGTACAGTAATCTTAATCTGAGGCTTCAGAAGGAAAACTGACTCTTATTTATTACATAATCTATACTAATATTATAAATCGTTGTTGTTGTAATCGTTGTTGAAACCTATACGGTCCGGACTAAGCGTTTCGCCTCATCGTTTACACCACGTACGTCGACTGGAACAAATTGCCTGCTGCGGTCTTCCCCTCCTATTATAATTTAGGCTTCTTCGAGGCTAGAGTGTATATATATAATAGGCTCTTAATAAACTAGCGCGTCTTACCACCAACGATTGCATCACTGCTTACCATCAAGTAGGACTACTATATCAATAGCACTAGCACTAGTTTATATCAATTGAAAAAAAAAATGCTTCCCTGCTGGCCTGAGCGCAATAGCTGTACGTTTTGACTGTCCCTTTCAAAGACAGTGGGGTTTGCCTTGTGTAGGTGTGGCCAGTTATAGACTCATGGTAAATAAAATTTAAAAAAATAAATTGTACTAAGTTAACATTTCACCCAAAATAAAGTTATTATTATTATTAAATATACTTAACTTTATAACTGTCTGTCTGTTACATTTTCACCGTTAAAGTACAGAAAATATTTTGATGAAATTTTGTATGGAATAAGGATGGACCCCAAGAGTGGATATCAAGGCTACTTTTTATGCAGCTTTGACTTTGCGGTAACTATAACCGGCATTCATGCGAACAAAGTCGTGGGTAAAAGCTAGTATGTAGTTGATAAAGCAACTATTGTGTAATAAATAAGAGTCAGTTGAAATTGAATGAATTTTTTGAAGTTTTATACACAGTTATTTTAATTGGAACCTGGCTGATAGCCAAAACCTCTTATCTGTGAGTAAAACTTGATTTAAAGACTAAAAAAACACCACAATGTCTAAATAGAAAAGTATTTTTTCAGCCAGGAATGGTATTGTAGTAAAAATTTTTGTCAGCTGCGGTCTTTCCGTCCGATTATAATTTATTAAGGCTACAGTGAACAGGCTCGTAATAAACTAGTGCGCCTCACCATCAACGATTACATCACTGCTTACCATCAGGTGGGATCGCAGTCAAGCACTGCGATCGATTAAAAAAAAACATAAGACAACTTACACGGAAGACAAACCCTGATTCTCCAGAAACTTAGAAGCATTTTCGTAGAAGCTGTCGTAAGCAGGATCCACTCCCACTTCCAAGTTGGCCTCGCTCACGATTAGCACCATCATGGCTATCAGCAAGAAGACACAGAAGGCTACGATGCAGGTTGAACGCTCTCCGATTGACTCCTCACTTGTGAAGTACTGTTTTGTCAGGCTCAGGAGGATTTTGCTGTATGTTTCAAGTTAAGGGGTTGATATGGAAATATTGTAAAATCAATCATTTTGTTTAAAAGATTAACTTTGGAGATTATTGCGAATTCATCTCCATAGGAAACAACTAATTGGAACCGTGCACTAGTTTCTGATGTTTTATTAGTGCCCACTTATGCTAATAAGGCGGAATAAACATGTTTTCTTTCTTTCTTTCATATGTAAAACAAAAATATTTTCAATTTCAATTTGATATTCATTTGGATTTGGTTTTTTCATATCGTCCCTTAGCTAACAACAACACCGCATAAGTCATTTTTATTTTACCTTTCAGCCAAAGAGTATGTAAAGAGTACTTTCAGCTATAAACAAAGACTACTATAGTATACTGGCTAGCTATAAAATAGTACTCTGTGTTTTTAGAGGGTTGACAATCTTAGTACTGGCAAACAAGTAACCGTACAAATATTAGTATGCAAAATTAAGTTGGACACAAAAAGTTTGACTCATCGATACAGATAACTAGCTTTTAAAATTAGTGCTATTATATCACAGAATGTCTCTAAAACCTTGCTGAAGATGGCGGTATTTTCAATGTCTGACGTAAGATGGCGAGAGGGCTGTATTACTCTTGATCGATTTGTAAGTTTTAGAATTTTTCTGTAGACGTAATTTTTTAAATATTATTTATTGTAAAGAAAACAAATGAAATCCAATCGATAATTGATTGAACAAAATAATTTACTTTAGGCAACATTTTTCAAACCTAAAATCACAAGTACCTACAAACTAGAGTTGCCAATTTTTGAGAAATTCCACAATCTAAAGGGAATTTTGATTTAATTGATGTTTTATTGGGAATTGGTATTATGCGGGGATTCTTACAATTCAACGTTAAATAAAACTGTTATTAGATAATAAGTTCGAAAAACTAGACAAGTGAACATTTTTAACCGACTTCAAAAAGGAGGAGGTTATATGTTCGGTTGAATGTATGTTGTTTATTTTTTTAAGCTATTGCATAGCTTCTATCGCGGGCCTTGAGCGTGGGGACCGAATCCAGATATTCCGTAACGAAAAATATACCTCACGCTCCCCACTCCGAGGGGCACGGAGGTGTGGCTTTGTGGCTGGCAGAGACCGAACACCTATTTTAGAGAAGTCGTTAACAACCTGTGTGGCGCATTGGTACAGCGTTCTACCTATGTAATCATCGTGTCTCGAGTTCAAATCTCGATCAAACAAAATAGTCTTTTTGTATTTTATGTTAGGATTGTTGATTGATTATTGATGTATTATGTTAGGATTAATTCCAAAACCAGCAATCAGATGGCGCTAATCGTGTTACTCCATTTTATCCCTGAGATAGACCTCTATTTCAGCTATAAAATAGTACTCTGTGTTTTTACCAACTTTACACAGGAAACGAAAAAAACTGCGGTGTTGAGAGGCCAGCCGACTTGCACGCTATCACTACTTTTCACTACTTTTCGAATGCATCAATGCAATAGCAATATGGCTTCTGAAATCTATATCATTATCATGTGACCAATGGTTAGACGCGCAATGAACAGCTCCATCTAAACGCATTCAAATGTGAAAACTGCTAATTTTCGACTTGAGCGGTGTTCTCACAGAGTACATTTTTATATATAGAAAGGTGTTGTAAGCTGGACGTTATTTAAATAGATTAAAATTGACAATAATAAAGTTTTTTTTTTTGAATTTTTGTGGCATGGCTTTTTGGCCTTTGTGCCATTTCTTCTTTTTATTTGCATATCGTATCGTCTTACGATTTTTATTTTATCTTTAACAATTGTTAACAATCTCTCTTTATATTTTTACGATGATATTTTTAATATATTTATATAACGGCAAAAAGCAGTCTTTATTTTGCAACATAACAATGAGGTGGCGGGATTCAATATTTGTTGACATTTCTTCGGTTATGTCACAAAGTTCACTCGCAAGAATTAAGGACGCTTTTAAAATTTTCACTCGCTCAATTTTAGGTAAACTAGTCGCAACACATCAACATTACGCGTACGCACACAGCACGCACACATAGAATCCATTGTTCGCTCAATTTTATACTTTGACCGGACTTGTCTTAATACTTGAAGGTATTATTTTATTTTTTCTAGTATTAATTGAGTGAAGTTTGTATTTTTGGTATCAGTGATTACTGATTACAGTGCAATACGTTGGTACCTATATACTTACCCAATTTCAAACGCTGCACGCTGGCCGTAAGTGAAAAATAAGAAGGTACCATATCGTTACCGAGAAATATCGACCAGATTTCTTTGTACACCTACGATTATTTCCAAAGCCTTATTTACTGATTTGAATTTTTTTTTCAACTCAGTAAATAAGGCTAGTCTAGTCTAGTTAGTTAGTTAGTCTAGGCTAGTAGTCTGGTCTAGTTTGGGGACCAGAAGATAATAACTTCATGCAAACTATATTGTATCCTATTACTGAACCTTTGTGACCAACTTATTGAAAATAAACTTATTATTATTTCGTTTATTCATTCGTTTAAACATATAAATTATATTTTTAAATATTTCAATAACAAAAACATTAAAAAATATAAAAAAATAGTGTCCCACCGGTATCGAGAACAGGGTCCAAGCTACCGGCGGTCAGGGCTCCAGAGAAAGGAACCTCCTGACAATACGAGCCGTGTCCAGGAGTACCGCCCTCTGAATCAAGCCCTTGATCCAGCCGCCCAACGCGAGCCTCCTAAGGTGTTGGTCGAGGCTCTTGGCTATTAAGCCATTGGCTGACCCGACTATTGGTACAATGATCGCTGAGTCCACATCCCACATGTCGACAACCTCGCGAGGCAAGTCAATATACTTGATTTGTTTATCTTTCTCGGCTTTCACGAGGTCCTTGTCATGCGGAAAGGATATATCAACAATCATTGCACGCCTCTCGCTTCGGTCCACCATCACTATATCAGGCTTATTGGCTACAATAGTCCTGTCAGTGATGATAGACCGATCCCATTACAAAGTGATATGACCATTATCAAGAACTGGGTCGGGCTCATACCTGTAGTATGGCACTTCCGATTCCACAAGAGAGTATTTCAGAGCAAGTTGCTGATGGATAATCCTGGCTACAAGGTTGTGTCTACGCAAGTACTCTCCGTTAGCTAGGCGAGAACAACCAGAGATAATGTTATTATTATTATTACTTGAATTTAATTTATCCGACAACACAACCCCCTTTGATATGAATAGTCTTCAAACTATGTATGAAGGAAGTAGGTAAAATTGAATACTGGATCTGTTCGTTAAAAATACCTTTATAAATATAATATGGTTGTATAAAGTATGATTCCTTATTATTTTAAAATAAAATATAAAACCAAGTTCGATAAAGTAACACTTATAGGCATTTCACTACGTTTCAATAAATTTGCTATTATATATCTTTGTCTTGGACGGCTTGATATTCTCACTTTACTCAGATTTTTATGTTAATTCCTACGCTGCGCTCATGGGTTAATTATATAAATCTCTCGCTACGTACGGAATTTAAGTTTATCAACCTTTTTTATCCTTATTATATATTATATTACCAAATAACCATAAACCACCAATATAACCTTATATATATAACCTATCCCTCTGTTACACAATCTAGAATTTTATACACGCGCGAAATTATAGCGTTTTATCAACATAAAAATGTAAGTAACATTTTACGTGTTTCAGCTAAGCATTATTCCTGTCACTGACACACAACTGTCAAACTACGACTACAAGATAAAGCACGTCGTTTATTTATCTCAGTAAAATTGTCTCGTGAGTTTCGCCGGAGACTGACAAACAAACAACTGGGAAACAGACCGACATGGCTTTTAAGGTTGTTGACTACGTAACCCATAGAGGGAGGATCGCTACTCCTCTATGACGGGACCCTAAAAATAAATGACATTATACCTCCTAACACCGCCATAATTGACAACCATGACATTATCCAATAATAACCATCAAGTTCAACTGTATCAATCGAAGAATTTTGGTCTACAGTTACTGTCCCTTACCATTTACTGAAATAATAATATACACGCTTGCTTTTTCAATTTACTTTGAATTGGCAGAATAGTCGACATCGACTCTACTTGCCATTATTATAGAATAGAACAGAATAGAACCATGACATTAAAAAAAATGGAACAGACTTCACAACAACAAAAAAACACTAAAATGATCAAAATGTAAAACGTTTTTTTAACAAAAACTAACTAATTGTTAGATTGTTTTTGTTAAAAAACGAACTGTCAGTTAGTTTTGTTTATTTCTACTTTTTTTAGTGAAGTTGTTTTTTTTTGTAATAGTTTATTTTTTATTTCACACTTTTTAGTTGTGATACACCTATATCCAGAGTACTGACGGCCCATAACAATTCCAATAAGCCCAAACACTGTTAGGATGCATTGTTTTATTATGAAGTTGTTCCGGCTCCGTCATCAAATCAGTTCGATAGTGGCTTAAAGATAAAGTGCATTTATGACTATTCTAATAAATCCGATCACGGCTAGGATATATTGATTAGTTACGTAGTTCCGGTGCCTACCTTAAGGCTTCATCATCATCATCATCATCGGATCAGTTCGATGATACCATTTTCAACATAACTATAAATCCATCTTTATGGATCTATTTAGATCCATTAAGTTATTTGTATAGTCATAGTTGCTTAATTATCTTAATTGTGTTTTCTATGTTAGTGTGAAATTTCATTGGTTTGATTTTCTTAATCAGTTCCACTTCATCATGACACTTTTTGATTGTAGAGTGTAGATACTCGACTTCTTGATGAAAATACCAAAATGACTATATGGTTGCCTATAATACTTGAAGAAGTGAGGGAAAAAAATGGGATTAATATGGAAGCATAAACTTTTTAGTAAAAAAAAATTGCAAATTGATCCATAGGTATATGACGGAATTCTGAGGGAAAATACATAAAAAACAACCGAATTGAGAACCTCCTCCTTTTTTGAAGTCGGTTGAATAAAAATTACATCCACCATCTTAAATAAAAAGGATGGACATATTCGTAGCCACAACCACCAAAAATGACTATCTAATCAAATTACTCAATTAAAGTTGTTAAAATTTATTATTATTTTTAGTTACATTCTGTATCAGTAAATCAATATCCATCCAATTCTAAAAATAAGTATGGTACTAGTACTTAGTTTTATTTAAAAAAGTATCAATATTTGCAGTCGCAGTATACAGATCGGCACAGGCTGCGACGTATTTATTTTTTTCAAAAGAGCGATACACCCGACCTTTCAACGGCGCGTCTAAGCGGCGCGGACTGAGGCTTGGAAGTTGTGCGTTCAATGAGGTTCAATGATAAATGTATGAAGAATTTTTTGGAGTGGTTTTATTTTGATCATAAATCCTAAAGTTATTTATGTAGGTTCAAAATAATTAGCTACATGGATAGAAGACTATATAAGCTGTATTATTTTATGATTTTTAAGCTAAAAATGTGCACTGGATTTAACATACCGTGTGCCTGTTCAAACCCCGTTTGTTTCTAATTTTCTACGATTAGTGCGTTGGTAAAATCGTATATATATGAAAATTTTATATGAGACCATAATATTTTTTTTACGCCATCCTGGAGATGAATATATTGTCTTTTATTTGATACCTTTACATCCTAATAGTTATGGTTCCTAGTGCATCATAATGGTACCCGAAAAACCGAGATATTTGTCAAAAAGCTTAAAAGCGTCCTTAAGCGTTGGAGGTTATGTTCTTCACAACTGAATATAATATGCTCTGCTGTTCCTGGGAACTTTCTACAAGCAGTGCATGTTGCATCTTCAATTATGTTGAGTCTACTCAAATGAGCGGGTGCGGTGTTATGCCCAAATCGGAGTCTATTAATTGTTGTACTCAGACCAAAAAAAATCTGAGTTGTTGTAATGAAGTCTTTACTAGCAGTCTTCAATTTGTAATACCAGGGTTTTCTAGGTAAATCCATTTGTATGCTGCCATACCACTTGCCTTTCTGTTCTTGATCTTTTTTCCAAAATCTCCTCCATACTTCATTTATTTTCATATTAATGTCAGTATAACAATGAGTGAAAGGAGTCTTAACAACAGGACTTACATCTATTGAATTAATTCCATTATATGCTAATTTATCAGCAATTTCATTTCCACTTATACCTCTATGTGAAGGTATCCACATGAAAAATACTTCTTTTCCCATAGAACTAAGATTATTTAAAATAATTTTAATTAAAGCAAGTAATTAGTTTTAAAGTTAATTTTTAGACTTTTTAAACTCGTTATTAAACTTAGAGAATCAGTAAGGATTAAATAATATCTACATTTGTCTATAGAATCAATGTGCTTTAACGCTTCTAAAACTGCATATGCCTCAGCAGTAAATATAGGTAATACAACTATTATCTAACACAAAACTTTGTTCAAATTTAATTTGAGGGTCATAAACAGCGCTACGAACATGAGACTCTCCTTTACTCCCATCAGTATAAATTTTATAATATTCTTTATTGTGGTCTATGAAGTTAAGTAGATCTTGATTGGTGCAAACTGAGGCATCAATCGATTTTGGTACTTTAAATAAAATTTGAAATTGTGTTGAATAGCATGGCCATAAAGAATCAGAAAAAACTTTATTATATTTACTTTTTATTTGTAGAAGTACTTGGGAGAGTTCTGTATTGTAGTGGTTAAGAAGTTCCTCACCAGTTATCATAGGAGTGCTACATTGAACAGGATAAGGTAAAATTTTGTTCATTACTGATTGATTCTTACAGGATAATAATTTTAAACAAAAGCGTTGAGCTAACAGTAATCTGCGTAGTGATAATGGCATTATTGCTGTTTCTACTTCCATAGCTCTAATAGGTGTAGAACACATAGCACCTGATATTATTCTGAGACCCTTATTCTGTATTATATCTAATTTATTTACAAACTTACTATTAATATTAATATATGCAAGGCAACTATAATCAAAATGACTTCGGACAATAGATTTATACAGAATTGTAAGAGTCTTAGGGTCTGCACCCCATGAAACACCAGCTAAACATCGAAGAATGTTAAGACCTTTTAAGGAATTTTGAGCTATGTATTTTAAATGATATTCAAAAGAAAGTTTCTTATCTATGATTATACCTAAAAATTTATGTTTATCTGTATGTGGAATAATTTCATTGTTAAACTTTATATCAGTGCTAGGTAAATCTTGACCAAAAACAACTACTCTACTTTTACTAGTATTGATTTTGAGGTCCAACTTATTATAATAAGTATGTAATTCCTTCAAAGCATTATTTAAAATATTTGCAGCTTGATTAATATTTCTGTTTGTACAATATAAAACAAGGTCATCTGCAAATTGCAGGATATTTACATTAGGATTATTCACATATTTACAAATTGCACTACAATATAGATTATAGAGCAAAGGGGACAACACTGCCCCTTGCATTGTCCCTTTTGATGCTGTTTTAGGTCCATGTATAATATTATTATATTTGACATATAAGGTTCTATTAGGTATGTAAAAATCTAAAAATCCATTTGCATACAACACCAGGTATACCAATTTTCGATAAAACTTTAACTAAAATTCCTGGCTGTACACTATCAAATGCTCTTTGTACATCTAAGAAAACACATATTACATTATATTTATTATTTTTTGCGTGTTTCAAATCAGAGAGAAAGGATACAAAGCTGCACAACTTCACCCTCGTCTGAAACCATATTGAATGTTTGGTAAAATTCCATTGTGTTCAACAAACCAGTCAAGACGATTTTTTAACATACTTTCAAATATTTTACTTAAACAAGATGACAATGAAATAGGTCGATATTCATGAATCAGCGCAATCCGGAGACTTATCAGTTTTTAAAATAGGTATCACACATTGAGTCTTCCAAGATTCAGGAATAATCTGTTTAATCCATAAATTATTAAGAATGTCTAAGAAAAGTTTTTGGACTGATTGATGAAGTTTTTTGACTAAGATTTAAGGAAAACCATCTAAACCAGGTGTTGTATCTCTACGTGAATTTAAAGAAACTGAAAATTCCTGAAATGTAAACTTTTCTAAGAGAAATTTCGTATTTTCACTATCATTATGAACATTAAAATATGTTTCTAAGTTAGGGACCTCTAAGCCCTTATCTGCCAATTTATCTAAAAACGAATCATCAGAATAAGACCTATTATTAATCTTTCCACCATTTTTAAACATTCTAATGTTATTCCAAATTTTGCTAATGGGAGTTGTTCTATTAAAACTGTTACACAAACTATTCCAACCATTTCTTTTTTCTTCAGCAATTATCTTTTTCTTTATAGCATCTAACCTCTTGTAATTGATGAAATTTTCAATATTAGGATTTTTTCTATGGTGCTTTAGTGCTTCATAGGAATTGATAACACTCTGTTTACATCTATCATTCCACCATGGTGCTGGAAGTTTACTTTTATAATGCGATTTTTGAACAAACTTAGGAATACACTCATCTTTTAAAGCGATAAGTTGATCGCAGAAAAGGTTATATGTTTGTAAAGGATCTTTATTAACCACATTTATATTGCTAAAAAAGACTTTAGAAAGCTCACTATACCGCTTCCAATCAGTCTTATTATATAGATATTTTTCTGAGGGAGGATTTACTCTATATTTATCTACACTCAATAATATAGAAGTAATTGTTGGAAAATGATAACTACCCATGTTATTATCATAAACTGACCAGTCACAAAGTGGAGCAATACAAGGACTGACAAAAGTAACATCAATAGCTGATGGATTATGTACAGACAACTGTACAGGTTTAATTTTGTTTTATATACATAATTATATTCGCGGCGCGCGTCAGCACTTTTATACGGTATTTAAACTGTAACTTTAGCATTAAGTATCTGCACTTTATCATTTGTATCAATAAACGTATCAATTAAATACTCGCCGCAGAAGGTTGTGTTATTTATCATCTAATACGCGATCTTCCTGCCCTATCAACGAGAAGCAGTCATATATCATTTATCATCTAAGTGTAGGCGTGAATCAAAACCCCTACATTTTTTGGTCCTTCGAGCCGGATAGTTATCAGTGTATCATTATCAGATTTGTGTTCGGAAGATTTCTGGTACGATAGCGAATCGGTCTGCTGGCCTCCCACAAGCGGGTCTCACCAGTTAGATTGAAAAGGCGCACATATCGTGCTGGAGATTACAGAAACAAGCATCAAGCAAATCAATCAACAATAATAATTTATCATCATCAGCATCGGAGAATCTTCTCATATTAGGAAGAGCATCAGGATATTCTTATATCAACATCCGGTATTTATCATTTAACCTTTATCAATTATCATGGAGAGCATACAATCAATGTTCGAACGTCAGAGCTTCCTGACCAAGGAAATTGAGAGAGTAAATACCAATTTCCGTAAGGACAGTTCCATCAGGAAGACACCTGAATATCTTATCAGCCGTTTAGCCGCGCTGGATAAATATTGGAAGGAGTTTGAAGACAATCATAGCAGGCTGCTGGAGTTTGAAGACGATCAATATGAATACTTCTCAAAAGGGATTCATGGGTACATGAAGGAATATTATATCAAAACCAAGGAAATGATATCATCGTATAAGGAGACTAAAGTTACGACCTTTTCCTTACCCACTTTTGAAGAATACACCTATCACGGGGATGACCTACTTTGTCAGCAGGACACCAACTTTAGAGCATTAGAACGAATACTGAATAGAATCAGCGTTCAAGACTTAGAGGAAAAATGGGAACTTCAGGATGAACTAAAGAATCTTCAACATCTCTGGAAAGTTATTGACACCGTTCACCTCCGTCTCGATAATCAATTGAAAGGAAACAACGATGAATATGAAGCCAAGTTTTTGCAGATTGAAGAGCGCTACCTTACCATCAAAAGGGAGCTGAACAGAAAATTAAACTCTACTGCTCACCTGGAACAAGCCACACCTAAATTAGAAGTCCCTACATTTTCCGGAAAATTTACTCAGTGGCCGACCTTCTTTATTTTATTCATGGAAACGATTCATAATAACAAATGTATCACGAAGGCGCAGAAAATGCAACATCTGAAAGGGAAGGTCAAGGGTGAGGCAGAAGGTTTAATCCAGCATCTCCATATATCAGCAGAAAACTACGAGACAGCATGGGATATCCTCACTCATCGTTATAATAATCCACAGATTCTGTTTTCAACGCAGATGGATATCTTCCTAAATCAACCGCTGATCACGAAGCAATCATCATATTATGCTTACAAGAAGTTTCATGATACCACGACACAGTGTATCAACAGCATTCGGAACCTAGGCATTGACATCACTACCTGGGACCCAATATTAGTTCATCTACTATCAAAGAAGCTGGATGAAGAAACGCGTACTGACTTCATGGAGTCGCGTGAGTCGCCGCGAGACTTACCATCATATACAGAGTTCCTGCATTTCCTTGAAAATAAATTTATGGCTCGAGAGCCTGTAGGTAAGAAGGAGAAGCCTGCAACTTCAGATTCGTGCAAGTCGAACTCAAGTCATCCCAGGCCTCAAAATCATAACAACTCCTCAAAAAACGCATCGTTTTACAAGAAATATCAATCAAACGCCACAAATAATAAGAGATTTTGTCCAGTATGCAAGGCGCCTCATGATTTGTTTCTATGCAAACGTTTTCTTGCGCAATCATCGGACGCGAAATTGAGGACAATTTCTCAACATAATATTTGTCGTAATTGTTTATACAAGCATTATGACAAAAAATGCATTTCTACAAGAAGGTGCAAAGAATGCAACGGTGATCATAATTCAATAATGCATGACGCATTTTCAACGATGCGAGGTGGCCTACCGGAACAAACTCAAACTCAGCACTCTCAAACGTCATCGGACTCAGCTTCAACGACTTGTAATAATCACAATGTTAATTACGTTGCCAATGACAATGAAGAAGTCCTTTTGACTACTGTAGCATTGAATATCAGAGCTTCAGACGGTAGCATTATGAGATTCAGAGCTCTACTCGATCAGGGGTCACAAATATCCCTTATATCAGAAAATGCCGCCCAATTATTAGGGTTAAAGAGGCAAAATTATCAAGCAGCAATATCAGGAATTGGTTCGACACAAAAACAAAGCAAAGGCTTAGTGTCACTTGAATGCATATCAATTTACGAAGACTATCATTTTACAACGGAGGCTTTAGTCGTATCACGAGTTATAAATAACTTGCCTAATGCCTCGTTTAGGAAACGAACTTGGCCCCATTTATCACACACCAGACTGGCAGATCCTGAATATAACATTTCAAGGCCAATTGACTTGCTCTTGGATGCCAGTGTCTATTCAGACATTATCATGAGTGGTCTTATCAAAGGACCAGTCCAAGCTCCTATCGCTCAGCAAACAAAACTTGGGTGGATATTATCAGGCAACGTGAAGACGTTTGCATGTCACGTTGTCGTCAACGATGTAGACAGCATCTCCAAGTTCTGGGAGGTCGAAGATATACTCGAGACCACATCATCATTATCATCTGCAGATCAATATTGCGAGGAGTTTTATCAATCAACCACTAAGAGATTGGAGTCTGGCCAGTATGAAGTAGCATTACCCATGAAACCTAATTTCGAACAAGAGATGGGTGCATCAAAGTCAAGGGCTGTCGCTCAGTTCATTCAACAGGAAAAGAAGATGGGCAAGGATCCAGCACTAGCAGAAGGTTATCGCAAATTCATGCAAGAGTACGAAGAGCTAGGTCACATGAGAAAAGTCGAGCAACAAGATCACACAGCATGCTACTTACCGCATCACGGCGTGCTGAAATTAGACTCTACAACAACAGCTCTCCGTGTTGTATTCAACGCTTCGTCTAAGATGTCATCTGGACGCAGCTTGAACGACTTGATGTATAATGGACCGAACCTTCAACAAGACCTTCAAAATCTCATCCTGAGGTGGCGATAATATAAGTACGTAGTCACAGCGGATGTGGAAAAAATGTTTCGAGCAATCTTAGTGAGACCTCAAGATCAGCATCTTCAATCTATATTGTGGAGAAGTCATCCTCGTGAATTACTCCAAGAATATAATCTTACCACTGTTACATACGGTACAAGAGCGGCTCCGTTCTTGGCGATGAGAACGCTGAAGCAAATTGGCATCGATCATGCCGAACAATATCCAATAGCAGCGTCTGCCTTGGAGTCATCTTTCTACATGGATGATTATATGGGGGGAAGCAATACCATCGAGCACGCCAGACAATTACAACACGAATTAATATCGGTGTTAAAAGATTCTGGAATGAACCTGAGGAAATGGTCTAGCAATGAACCTCAGCTTATCGAAAATCTACAACCAGAACAAATAAACGCTCCATTCGAGTTCAAGGACACTGAGTCTCGAAAAACATTAGGCCTGCGATGGATTCCTTCCAGTGACATGTTTACCTTCGACACAAAAATTGAACCTCAAGACAGCGATAAACCATACACAAAACGGCAATTATTGTCAGATATTTCTAAAATATTTGACCCCCTTGGCTGGCTATCACCGCTCACAATCAAGGCAAAAATATTATTCCAGAGCACTTGGACTGCGCATCTACCATGGGATGAAGAATTACCGCCCAAAATATCATTAGAATGGCAAAGGTTGCGAAGCGACCCAAGAAATATCAACATTTATCAAATACCTAGATATCTAGGTCAAACTGAAAAAAACATACAAGTACATGCATTTTGTGACGCCTCGGAAAAGGCTTACGCATGCGCAATTTACATAGTAACAAACAATCATAAGGGCGAGCGCACATCGAAGCTAGTGACTGCAAAAACAAAGGTGGCACCAATTAATAAATCGGTCACACTACCTAGGCTAGAGCTACTAGGTGCATTATTATTAGCACAACTGATGGAGAAATTTCTTCAGACACTATCTTCGGAGCAAATAGAAATCTTCGCCTGGACTGACTCGATGGTAGTACTTGGCTGGCTAAACGGAGACATATCAAAATGGAAGCAATTTGTGGCTAACCGTGTACAAAAAATTACGGAGATCATCCCAGCATCAAATTGGCGTCACGTCAGGTCTTCTGACAATGCAGCAGATTGTGCTACGCGTGGATTGAGCAATGAAAGCTTATCAGGAGCTCGCTTGTGGTGGCAAGGGCCAGAATGGCTTCTTAATTTTAATTCATATCATATCACCACAACCGAATATCAAACTCCAACTGAAGAAATGAAAAAAATCATTGTACACACAGCCTTATGCCAAACGAGTTGGACTTTGGTAATTGAATTATTAAATAAATTCAATTCATTAACAAAGGTTGTGCGAATAGTGGCATGGGTGTCACGTTACATCGCTAGCCTGCGCAACAAAAAATCACATGCAGCGAGAAGTGCACTGACCGGTGTAGAAATACAAAGCGCACTATATCTTATTATCAAACATGCACAAAGCATAGACTATAAAGAAGATATATACCATCTAAAGAAAAAGAGCTTCGTCCGCAGCAACAGCAAATTGTCCTGTTTACGACCATTCTTAGACGATCACGGGATACTAAGAGTCGGAGGACGCCTGGAGCAAGCAAATATCACATACGCAGCGAAACATCCCATCATCATATCACCTGGAAGTCGCTTGGCAGAGTTAATCATTCAGCAGGCTCATATCACTACGCTTCACGGTGGACCGCGACTTACCTTATCATTCATCCGGGAGAAATATTGGTTAACCAGCGGCATCAGCAGCGTCAAAAAACATCTCAGATTGTGCGTAAAGTGTCGCAGATATAACCAAGAATCATATCAACAACTCATGGCTGACCTCCCAAAGCCTAGAATTACACCATCTCGGCCCTTCACTAATGTCGGAATTGATTTCACCGGACATGTGGAAATAAAATCCAACAAGGGACGAGGCATTAAGACTACCAAAGGATACATTGCTGTATTCGTGTGCCTGGCAACCAAGGCTGTGCATATGGAATTGGTATCTGATCTCAGCACAGCATCCTTTCTAGCAGCTTTAAGAAGGATGTGTTCCAGGCGTGGAGTACCCAAGAATATCTATAGTGATAATGGTACGAATTTTGTGGGCGCTTCACGACTTTTGAATCAAGAGTACAGAGAGATCATGGCTTCAATCAACCCGAATGCTATCAATGACGTCCACAACATGGAAATACATTGGCACTTCAATGCTCCTGTCTGGCCAAACGCAGGAGGATTATGGGAAGCAGCGGTGAAGAGTTTGAAATATCATTTAAGGCGCGTGCTAGGTTATCAAAAATTAACCTATGAGGAGTTCACCACGTTGCTGTGTCAAATAGAAGCCTGCCTCAATTCGAGGCCTCTCTGCGCACGTACTGAAAATCCAGACGATACCTATCTCACCCCTGGGCATTTCCTTGTTGGCGGATCCTTGTTATCACGACCACAGACAGATCCTGACCATATGAGCTTGACTATACGTTGGCAATTGATTCAGGCAATTAACAAACAGTTCTGGAAAAAGTGGTCCACGGAGTACCTTCAACAGCTTCAGTCAAGAACAAAGTGGCGTGTTATTAAAGAAAACCTTAAATTAGATGATGTGGTTCTTATCAAAGAAGATAACATGCCGCCTGGCAAGTGGGCGATGGCACGAGTTCAAGCTCTGCATCCCGGTCAAGATGGCTGTGTAAGAGTTGTGACGTTGAAAACTGCCAATAATATTATCAAGCGGCCGGTCAACAAACTTATTCCATTGCCAATACAAGGAAATAATATCATAAGGGAGCCCACTTTGAATAGTTCCCATCAAGGAACATCCCACAGGCGTCGCGATCGGTCGAAATTCAACATGAAAACATTATTTACATCAGCACTTCTTATGCTAATGATGATAATATCACCTAGCATGCAGCAATCATCAATATCATACAATATCACGCTACTAGACGGTCAAAGGAATATGCTTTTCGACAAGGTATCAAAACTACAGCACATCAAGGACGAATGGAAGTTAATAGTCTACTACAATATGTCTACATATTGGTCTGGATTCACTGACTTAGAAACATAAATGTTCGGCATTTAAATCAATTATGTCAGCAATCGTGCGTACCGCAATCAAGAATGCCGTACAGAGCTATCATATTACAACTGCAACACGAGTTGAGCGAACTCCAACACTACAATTCTTTACTGCGGAACCCAAACAAAAGATACAAGAGAGGACTAGTAAACGGAGTTGGCAACCTGGCTAGATCGTTGTTTGGGGTGTTGGACGACAAGTTTGCAGAGCAGTATAAACAAGATATTGAGCAAATATCACGCAATGAAAATCATTTACAGAGCCTTATCAAAAATCAAACTCTTATTATTGAATCTGAGTACAGCATTATTCGAAGAAATGAGGCCATAATGAATCAACAATTTACGTCCATGAATAAACAGATGAAAGCCTTATTGAAAGAAGTAAACAACGTGCAATCGGAAGCATCAGAAGGCCTTTATTTAACGTCGTCAGCACTATCAGCCTACACCGTTCTATCAAACTTACGACGTGTACAACAAGGTCTCATCGATGTAATCACTGATATCTACCATGGGCGCATAGATACTCACCTGTTACCGCCTGAAGAATTAGAGGCTCAAATAAATATCATAACACGCGAGGTACAGGATGATCTCAATGTGCCAGTAGACAAATCCAGTATCAGAAGTCTTTATAGATTACTGCGAGTGTTTGCTCGAGTATATAACGACTATCTTATTATGGAAATCAAGATTCCTCTGGTTACTACGGAAAAATATGAGCTGGATAAAATCATACCCCTACAAAGGGAAGAATCAGGAAAAAGCTATCAAATTACACCGACTTATCCATATTTGGCATTTAATTTGAGAAAGGACATGGCTTTATTCTTTACTGAAAACGACCTACAACAGTGCCTTCATGCAAATCCAGAGAAGATATTATGTTCCATTGATAAGCCCATCTATGAAATTAGAGAAAAACAATCCATTTGTGATATTAAGATCAATGATATAATCACATCGCCCTGTATTTATAAACAGTTGAAGTGCGAAAATAAGTGGATCAAGTTACAGCGCCCGAACGACTGGCTGTATCAATGTTGTCAGCAATGCACTGTCCGCATTTTTGGCACACGGAATACGGAAGTGAAGACTTTATCAGGCAATGGCATAATCACCTTATGTCCAGGATGCACGCTCAAAGGAGACTCTTTCAAGATTTATTCCCATAAGAATTTCATCAATCACGTGGACCACTATGCAGAAGAGATGGAACTTCCACAGATATCTATTGTAAATGACATAGTCAACACCAGCATCCCCTCGGTCGAGACATTTGTACCCGAGGATCATCACACTATGTGGAACCAGTTGAGATCAGAAATAGACGATCTTAAGCAGCAGTCGACACAGACACTGAGTGTCCACGACGTGCATCAGTACAGCGTGCTATACTCGCTGGTGGCCGGAGCGATCCTGACGGGCTTTATCTTAAGCATCATATGGATCCGACGAAGGCGGAGACAGCAGCCGGCATTGGAGTCAAGATTGGAACCTACCCCTCGAAGGATCACCGAGAGCACATCAACCCCTAACTTGCATTCAATCAAGTTTGATATTCCCTTAAGTGAAAGTTAGAGGAATAGAATTTTTGTAATTACTATTTAAGTTGAGATTTTTAAGTTGGCATTTGTTTCAATTTGTAATTTGTGTGTTGTTTGTTTTGTGTATTAATGTAATGTATTTTTCTTTCCTGCACCCTCGGCAGCATGTACAGACAACTGTACAGGTTTAATTTTGTTTTATATACATAATTATATTCGCGGCGCACGTCAGCACTTTTATACGGTATTTAAACTGTAACTTTAGCATTAGGTAAGTATCTGCACTTTATCATTTGTATCAATAAACGTATCAATTAAATACTCGCCGCAGAAGGTTGTGTTATTTATCATCTATTAAGCGATCTTCCTGCCCTATCAACGAGAAGCAGTCATATATCATTTATCATCTAAGTGTAGGCGTGAATCAAAACCCCTACAGATTACGATTTGGATATTGAATAGTTGTACAACTACCATCATTGAGTATACCTAAATTAGAGTCATCAATTATATCATAAAGCTGCTGTCCACGACCCTTTGTGGATACACAGCCAAAGGCAATACGATGCGCATTGAAATCACCACTAATAAAAACAGGTGTAGGTAGGCAATGAATTAATTAAATTTCGTAATCTGGTCATTCTTATACGTCCACTTGTAGGTGGGGAATAAACACATAAAACTGAAAGATTACCATATTCTGTAGTTAACGATATAGCTATGCTTTGTAAATCTTCATAAAATTGAGTATCCAACTGTTTATATTTAAAAGAAGGACGTATTAGTATTGCTACACCTCCATGCTTATTACTTGCATTACCTACGAAAATGTAAATTATATCCAGGAATTTTAATAAATCTATTATCTTTAAACCATGTTTAATTTATGAGACAAATGTCAATATTTTCATTTACTAAAAAATCTATTAGTAAGGGTTTTTTATTATATGCACTCTGAATATTAAACTGTGCTATTCGTAACTGAGACTGTGATGATGTGCTATTTATATCCATAAATTTAAGGAAGGTATTTATGTAACATATCGTTCACTGTTTTACTATTAATTGGAGTCCCATCACCCTTATTACTGATTTCAAGTATAGTGCGAATAATAGCTGAATTTAAATCTGAATTATTTAATAATTGTTCTTTTAAATTAATTTCAGGAGCCTGTGTAATACAGCTACTATCATTTACTTTATGTACATCTTTATTTACTTTTTGTACAATTTTATTATTTTTAATTAAATTATTATTTACAACATTTTTTGTTTTATTTACATTTTCAGAAATTGTTGAAAAGGTTTGTTCATATTTTTTGGTTTCAACAACACTAGCATAGGTAATTTTCTTTTGTTTTTCTAACATTTTTTGAATTTTAATAGAACAAGATCTAGATACAGCCAAATGAGCTCCCCTACAGTTAACGCAGCAGAGTTCATCAGGCTTGTCACATTCTGTGTAAAGATGTTCTCCAGTGCAACGACTACAACGTTGCTTACCATTACAAACACAACACGGGCTGAATGATTAAACTTAAAGCATCGGTAACATTGCTGCAGAGGCGGAACATAATCAAAAACCCTGTATGAGAATAGATCATACTGTACATTTTCAGGAAGATTATTTGATAAAAAGGTCAAGCTAACAGTTTGTAAAGGAACCCGCTGCTGCCCTACCTTCTTTGTAAAGCGTCGCACAGCAATAATTTCAAAATGAGATGATAACTTTGTGTATAATTCCTTGGTAGAAATGTTAATAGGCACAAAGCGTATGACTCCTGTTTTCTCTATTTGGGCTGCCGGTATATATGCTTTTAAATTATATTTTTCTAAAAATCCAGAGTTGGCTATGAAGTTGTTAGCTGTGTTCGCCAATTTAAATATAACAACAATTTCACTTGCGTTGACTCTTTGTAGAGCCACCACACCCTTTATCTCTGTTGTACTTAAATATATGGTTCAAGTAAATTGGACTTTTATTTCCAAATCGTTCTTTTTTATCCTGAGACTCAACATATACTTTAAATTCTGTATTAGTAGAATGCTCTGGGTACTGCCTTATATAATGAGGTTTAAAGAAAGGAGCAAAGTTATAACTTTCCTTTTCGCGCTGCTGCTGCTGTGGGTCTATGTGTCGCTTAGCCACCTTAGCCGCCCTCTTGGAGTTGGGTCCATCTGGACTCTCATCCTCGTCGTCATCCATGTATTAAATGTTTTCTAACTATTTGGTAATTATTTTTTGCACTACTTAGCACTAATAATAAAATAATGCAATAAAAATTCTTAAGGATACTTTTAAAGGATTCGCGCTCTTTGAGTTTCCCGCCAAAAAGTCCCAATAATAAAGTAAGAGAACCTAGACCACAGGTAAAACAGCTACTTGTAAGAAATTTGTGTTGGCAACTGCAGTCATAACCTTTGAATTTGAAAATTTCACAGATTACATATATTCGGCACCATTTACCACTTTTATAAATACCTATGACATAGGACATAAGTTTCAGACAGTATTTTTTTTAAAACCTATTTTCTTATTCTTTTAGAATCAATAGTAACTGCAGCATTTAAAACCTGTAATATCTTTTATTATTATGAATTATTTATTTCCAGACTTAGTCACTTGACTCTTGGTAAAGGATACAATGAGAACAGTACAACTAGAAGGCACCACACCATGCTCAGGTTGAACTCATCCTTCAGTGGAAATACTGATGTGTACACCTGAAAGATACAACATTAAACTACACCAAGTTGTTGAGGTCAAAAGTACATATTGTTAAAGTTAATCAAAATTATGGCTCATAAGTCTATGGAACTTCATCATTATGATCATCTTACTATCCTTGTCCTATATTACATAGGTTAGTCCAACACATTTTTTTCTTCCATTCTATTCTGTTAGCAGTCATGATATTATTGACTCCCTTTTTCTTTTATATAACTTCTCACACAATACATCCACCTTTTCTTTGGCCTCCCTCTCCCTGTCCATGTATACCCCATGTTTATGAAACTTCTTAGAGACAAAAATAAAATCTATTGGAGAAGAAAATACAAGTAAGCTAGTGGTTGGTATAGTATAAGATTACTAGGGCAAGTAAATTAACACCTACCTCGGACATAATATACACTATAGCTGTGTACAATGAGAAGTCCACTATCCATAGATATTCGGTGTAGAACCTCAGGTGTACCACATCTAGTTCCGTCACGGGCGCCGTCTCCAGCTGTATGTCCAGGCTTCGAGGCACATGGAACGTCTCCGGCTTCCCATTCGACTCATGTTTACCCCCTTTCTTTCCCTTCGAAGTTTCCTTCGGCACTCCTGCCAAAGTCTTCAACTCACTGTTAGTAGGGTATAAATACCTATACAGTCTTTGCGAACATAATAACCATCTCGCGAACGAATAACTTCCCAACTTCTGTATCACTGATACCATAATCAGTGTGATAACTAATTGAGCGCCGAGCAGTGCCTGGAATATAAATAAAAAATGCAATGATACACTGAACTGTGCACGGAATCTATCTTTAGATCTATATAATCAAGTTTACACACCATTTCGCCTGGATTTTCATTCACATTTATGTCTATTCATAGTCTATATTTGCTAAATTATTTTCGTTTCAAGCTAAACCTCTAACCTCAATTATTTACTCCCACTCATTAATATACAGTTGAATTCAAAAGAATATGAATTCACAGCGAATGAAAGCAACAAATATACACAAAGACTAAAGGAGTAAAGAAGAGGTTCGAGTGTTCGACTACAACCCTCCTGTCAAAGGCACTTCTTTTTATTTTGGTTGCATTTTAATTTTTTCTTGCATTTGTAAAGTAAGTTTTAATCCATATGGTTCGGTCAACACTACATTTGTCATCTATTTATACGAATTCGTATAGATCGAATAATCAAAAATTCTGTGAGGAAAATATAATTTTAGCAGATCATTAATATTACACAAAATCGAAAACAATTCTACATCTTAAATATCATTGCTTTGTTTTTTTATCACGTTCTTCATAAATGTCTCTCGTCTAATCAATGGCGTAAAAGAGATGTGTGTATTCATAAAACGAGACAGAAATAATTAATATTGCCATATAAAAACAACATCCCTTATTCTCAGCTAATCTTGCTTGAGCAAGGGACAGCGAGATTAGCTGAGAGAGAACCTGCCCGCGCCGCTGCAGCTGAGCTTGTTGTTTTAAACTCGTCCTTAAATAATAGTCTATGTTCGATCCAGCCTGTCCCTTGCTACCCTCTCCCAGCGACGCCCTAAGCCACACTATTAGTTAGCTTAGTGTTAAGTTTTGTAAATTCTGAGTGAAGGTTTTAATTACCTACCCGACTGTGCTAAAAGGAGTGATATATTTATCGAGTGTATGTATACGTCTTTGGCATACCCTAGAGCCTAAATGGCTTGTTGAATTTTAGCTTTAGAGGTGTCGTTAGATTCGTCTTAGTTGTAAGAGTGACAGTTGATACATTAAATTATAAAAACTTATGATGACGGATTTTTGGCACCAAATTATGTTTTTAAAACCATTTTGTATCAAAATAAAGGGCTCAGGGGGACGAATTTAAAAGTATTACTCACTAAAATGTTGGAAATAATAAAGTTGATAGTGACAGTTGATAACGTCATAGCTATAATAAATTCTGAAGAACTTTTTAATCGTTTTTTGCGATCGGATGTTTTAACACTATCAACGTTTTTTTTTTATTAAGGCCACCTCAGTCAAGTCGCAGGGACAAGTTCAAAGTTTGATCTGCAAGAGACAACTCATAAAAAAATCTCACCTAACCTAGATTGTCTAAGTTTAACTTAGTCCATTTTCCAATTATGTCTTTAAACCTATTAATTATGTATATCACATCGTTTCTTCGTTGACTGAGTGTGATCCTATTGCTTGCGAATTGAAATGGTATTTAATATAGTACTAAGGTGCTAACTTTAACCAGAAATTATTCTGTAGCTTATGGCTAAAAAAGAACTACTGCATGAGCCTATCTCCAAGTTTTAATAACGCTTGCCGAAGTCAGTCCGGTCCATGGCTGGTTGACCATTCGTCATACTTACATTAATCTACCTCGTCTTTTTCAAATTGTTTTGGGGTCGGGTTCCAGTCCAATCGGATGAAGTATTTAAAATGGATTGACTACCTACCTAACCTCCACAACCCAATGTTGTTGTGTAATACGATATCCCCTTTGGCAAGACTAGGATCAAATTTCTTGGCTTCTGACTATCCGTTATGACTATGAAAGATCTAAAATCACCTCCAGAGCCAACGGCTTAAGAGCGCCCAACCCTTGATTATATATCTATACAACCGTCTTCGTAATGATGACGTCATTACACGTCTTTCTGGATGATTTTGGAAACATAGATATCTAGTGGGTATTATTTAGGTTTCTATTGAAATCAAAACTTATATAATTGCGTAAAACATCCACTAAAGATCCCTGAAAATCTGCTATTTTGCACTTTTACATGAACATTGACACTTCACAATGCACTCATAAATTAAAAAAGTAAAGAAAATATATTTATAGTAACGTTACATATTTAATCGACATTCTAAATGATGAAAAAATTTTCCAAAAACTTTTCAGGTTTTTAAAAAAAACACGTACCCTTTTTCTGGAACATGTATTGTGAAAGATTCGAGTGAGTGACGGAAGTTGGCGAACACCAACCGAGCATTCAGGTTATAATCTCTTTTTTCACCTTGCGTTTTCATCAAATAATGCATTGGATTGAGTTGAATGAAACAACAAGCCTTTAAACCATGTTCACGTTAACGATGGACAGATCGGGAAGAGCCCTCTCAACGAACATTTTGAGGTGCGGAGGAATCTCGTCCTCGTAATCCACAAACCGACCTCGGCTTGCACTAACTAAATAAGCAACTCTTGAATTGCTTACTTAGTTACGAGCTTCTCAATGAAGTTGGGAACAAATTACGCAGATTGATTATGCTGTAGGTTCTTCCTACCCCTATGCTCCCATTAGATCTATAGAGAAAAGGCTTATGCGGGTTTTTTATGTATTTAATATTATTGTTCAATTTTTATACTTGTGATGAATCATAAACTTCAAGCTTCAGTTATATAAATATTTTATTCACTTTGATCAACACAATTTCATATCTATCATTCTATTAACAATCATTTCCAAATACACGGATTGGTAGGACATGTTCACTGTTCAACAGCTCAAAAAAGACTGACTGTCCAGAATGACAGTTACAAACTCAATGTTTCCCCACCACAAACTTTCACAAACACTCGGTCCGACCAATCAGAGCAAAGTAAACAGTACGTAATATCAATTGACTAACTAATATACATTAGGGTTTATCAATAATTAACTGCAAGTAAATATTTCATTTTAACATTATTATAATATATTTATACAAAACTAATATATAAACTCTAATACCATAAATCATTACTTAATGTCTACAACAAGTGCCTTATGTTCATGTAACTACTAGCGCCATCTATCGCTTATAGATGGAAGTTGAACGATTTATGAATATTTTCTTTAAAAATCATTACATTCGGCCATCCGACATCGTGCGATCTCCTGACGCACGATTACAATTTCAATGATAGACTACATTCATATAAATTATGATACTTCATTCAGTTCGACAAGAAAATGAGTTTTACATTCAAATTCATTACATTCGGCTTAGTATTGATTTTAATTTAGGTTTGCTTTCGGATAATTAATTTGTCGTGACGTCATATGTTTAGAACATTCATCACTAGAAGAATAGTGTTGTAAGGTTTTTTTGTCAAAAGCTTTTCTACATGTTTAGGATCATAAAACTTACCATATAATATATTCCAGTAATTTTATACTTAAAACTTTTATTTTTGAATGGAACTATAGATTTTAAAATGAGGTTAATGTAATTTTACCTTCTTATTTGCAATCAGATCTACTAATCTTAATCAGATCACTTATGCTGTAGGTAGTAGCAGGGATTTTACTGGTAACGTAAGTATTCTTTTGCTTGTCTAACTTGGATATTGGAGCTCACCTCATCTCTTAAGCTTTGTAACGTGTTTCGTACTTCGTAATATCGTAGTCTATCGTTTAAAGTATCTCTGATCCTAGCTTTGTGGCAGTCTTTCTAGTGAATGAATTACCAGAATTAACAAGACTCCATTGAATTTTCCAAGATAGGCATATGTTTCATTGGTGTTCGTTATAAACGTTGAAGTAATTTTATTTTGCTAGGGCATTTAAAATAGTGGTATTCATTTTTACAGCGTTAAGAACAAGGTCAATACCATGACTATCGTAAAAGCTCTTTAGTGTAGATAAAGTATCTAAAAGAAAGCGACGATTGCACTATTATTCGAGATAGTAAACCAATGTTAAATATATTTTATAACCAACACTATCAGTCGAAACAATTGGTCAACTTTCTGTAAGTATAAGGTAAAATTGACCAGCTTTTTGTCCGAGAGTATAGTCTTCGTTATTTACGCACACTGAATTCACGACTTAACATAACTATACACACTTTGTCATTAGGTTTTTCATCTGGTTCAGCCTTAAGAACTTTGAATCTAGGTCTAATATTTATAATTTTGATAATCAATTCTCAGTCTCAATACTATAAACAGAAACAGAGGATTCGTCTTAGTGTCTGTAGACAGCATGGTATTACGCCTTAAGGTATCGACATACGCGTCCCAGATCTTACACTCTCAATGGTTAACTAAACTCATGAATGTATAGCCACCATATTGCTATACGTTGTGTGGCGTCTTATTTAGTCAGGGTTCATTACATTCACTATTTGAAACCATAATATAAAACAAAACTTAAGCGTTTAGAATAAAAGCGACTCTTCAGCTGGAGAGCCCATGGGCTTAATTGTACTAATATTTCCCCTAAATCTAAGGCCCCAGCATCTGTGTGCAAATTCGTATCAAGTTAAGGTTATAATAATGATGCTTGAATCGCACTGTTTATCAAACTTTATTTTAATTTGGAACATTTAAATTGACCCGCCACTCTAGTGTAAGCATTTTAAATCTATTTTCCTCTTAACCGAATTATAACAATATAATGTCTAGCTCAAATTAAATCTTTTAATATTATTATATATAACCTACTTGTAAAATAAATATCATTTAATTGATGTATATCTTTTGCGGTGATGTCTGTGCATAGATTTGTTGATGATATAGTCAGAAAGATTTGACACGATAAATACTCTGATATAAAATCCGTCTATACAAATATTTCCAGAATGATGTGAATCTATAGCTGAATTTGGTTGCGCAAGGTAAGTTTTAGAAAATTAAATCAATTTTACAAGGTTCTTGTGAAAGGATAACGTACCTTTACAAACAGCAATGGATGGTAACTCTGCATAAACTTTTGACTGACAACTAATACTTCTATATCGGATTCACGCAAAAGACTACATCGCTGTTAAAATCTATATAATACCCAATAAAATTGATCATTTATTTCTACTTGTTTGTAAAGCGTTTGATTGTCATCAATATCCGTATATAAGCACTGATTTGTCATAAAAATATTCACATAAGTTTCACCTTAAGTCGTACCAGCTAACATTTCTGCTTGAAACTGACCATAATTCTGCTCATTAGAAAAACTATTGTTAGTTTAGTTTACCACTTCGTAACTAAATACTACACTTTGGTAGGGTTTCGTAACATTTCTATTTTCTTTTGGTAAGCCTAGCAAGTTTTTGAGACAAAATGTATAGTCAGTTTCTGATCCTATTTGCATACAAATCAATTACAAATACTCTTTCTAATCCAACTTAAATACTCTCAAAATTTACTGGAGTGATCGAACTCCCGTATCACATTATTCTAATGTTTTATGTTCAAACTTCGATACTTGTAACGTTTTTCTCTTTGGAAAATCATTTAACCAACATGAGGTACCTCATTGCTTCTTGCGTCGTGGTGGTGTAGTCGACGAAGAGGTTGAATTATAACTTCTGCACTTCCTTCCAGATCGTCTCTTTGCATCATTCCTCTTCGAGTCTGTTTTGTTCGAAACAGGAAATATCCGTTTGCTCAATAAGATTGATGGTTTTTCTTCTGTAGTCCTGACGCAATCGGACTCCAAGGCCTCAAAAATAAAAGAAATCAGTGGTTTTAAAAACATTTACATGAATTATAACTTGTACCATTCATTTAGAACTCGATTTTTTTCAAAAATAAAATCTCAATATAAAAATCTTCTTTCAATTCATTTTATCTATACTTATAATATCTTCATAAGCTATAACAGAATGTTCAATTAAAAGAAACTTATCCAATAAACAGGTCAAAATGATATGAAGCAATAATAAAGAAATGAATATGGAAATAAACTTAATAGATTATTCAATACATTAACATCATTATTAAGCCAACATAGTCACACTAAAATCACTTAAGTAGGTAAATTCATACGTTACTCACGCTCTTGATGATAATTTCGTCTGCATTGGGCACACTTAACCCGAATCTTTATTGGCTCACTTGGCCTAGTCCAATGTTACATGTGGCCAACTCAAATGGCGCACTTGGCCTCAAATGGCGCACTTGGCCTCAAATGGCGCATTTGGCCTCAAATGGTACACTTGGCCTCAAATGGAACACTTGGCCTGAAATGGCACACTTGGCCTCAAATGGCACACTTGGCCTCAAATGGCGCACTTGGCCTCAAATGGCACACTTGGCCTCAAATGGCACACTTGGCCTCAAATGGCACACTTGGCCTCAAATGGCACACTTGGCCTCAAATGGCACACTTGGCCTCAAATGGCACACTTGGCCTCAAATGGCACACTTGGCCTCAAATGGCACACTTGGCCTCAAATGGCACACTTGGCCTCAAATGGCACACTTGGCCTCAAATGGCACTCTTGGCCTCAAATGGCACACTTGGCCTCAAATGGCACACTTGGCCTCAAATGGCACATAGCATAACAGCATAATCAGCCTTTTAATGTTCCCACTGCTGGGACTCAGGCCTCCTCTCTAGGAGAGGGAATGGGCCATAATCCACCACGCGGGCCCAGTGCGGATTGGTGAATGTCACATGTCTTCGAATTTTTGGTTCTAGGACATGCCGGTTTCCTCACGATGTTTTCCTTCACAGTTTTGAGAGCAGTGGTGATGAAATAAATTACACAAAGTAATGCGCCTGGCTGGGTTTGAACCCGCGACCTACAACTCGTAAGTCGAGGCCGTTACCGCTCGGCCACCACTGCTCCTCAAATGGCACACATGGCCTCAAATGGCACACATGGACTTATCTAACGGCACACTTGACCTCATTAAGGCTCGCTTGTCTTCTTCAAAGGCACGTTTTGGCCTCATCAAGGCACGTTTTGGCCTCATCAAGGCACGGTCGGCCTCATCAAGGCACGGTCGGCCTCATCAAGGCACGATCGGCCTCATCAAGGCACGGTCGGCCTCATCAAGGCACGGTCGGCCTCATCAAGGCACGGTCGGCCTCATCAAGGCACGGTCGGCCTCATCAAGGCACGGTCGGCCTCATCAAGGCACGGTCGGCCTCATCAAGGCACGGTCGGCCTCATCAAGGCACGGTCGGCCTCATCAAGGCACGTTCGTATTTTCAAATAAAACATTTACACACTCCAGACACTCTTGAATTGCCAAGGCAGTCAGTCAGTCAGCAAATTGACGGTAATTGCATATTCCAAAGTGTAGATCTCTATGTGCAAGGAAATCCATTTACACCCTAAATCCACAAACACGGTTTCGTATTTTTTTTTCGCCTCTAAATTCAAATTCATTTATTGTTTTTGTGGTGGAAATTCAATTCATAAAATTATTATTGTAACATACCTTTATGGGTATGTTATAACATTTAAATTTACAATTATAAGTCGAAATGAAAAGAAAATCATTGTAGCACACAAAGTAATAATGACAATTACCGCTATGGAAAATAGGTTAATTATACATAGCAATTGTCTTTTGTCATAATTTAGCATTATGCATGATCATTTAAAACAAATAAAGAAAAAAACAACCCAATTTAAAATATAGGAACTAAAATGAACCACTAGTAGTTAAAGTGATGTCCAGTTTTAACTGTCAGCGTTCGTTTATGAACATATCAGTACCACTCAGTTCACACATTTGAAGGGAACCGAATGATTCAACACACGCGCCACCATCAGTAAGAAAGGAGATTGGGCACTTATAGATTCACTTTTTGACGCGTATGGCCATTTGAGTCAATTTATAATTCATAACTATTATTTTTAATGATTTTTTTTTTCTTAAATTCATTAAAATCATTTGTGGGGTTTCTATTTTCATTTTAATTAGTATTTAATACAATAAATACGTCATTTGTTCCATTATAGTGAAGTGACTTATATTTCTCAAATATAATCGATCGATTTAACTTTAACATAAATCGTGGAACAACAAAACCATCTACATTCGCAACTAAAAAGTATTAAGAGATGTCATGATTATTTTTATTTAATTATGTTACTATTTCTTTCGTTAAAAAGCTATTTCTAGGCAAAAATAAAACAATTCAGATATAATCGATAATGTTATAACGCCGTAGTCAATTGATGTGTCACAACACTATTCGATGAAATGTCAAATAAAATCGTGTTTTCTGTTTACTGTTGTTACTGTTTATTGTTTTTAGCTTTTCTCTACTAACAAATATATACATATGTGTCGGGTGGTGTTTTAGGATTCTTCCACGTTCATTTAGTACATCGAGCGATTTGACTCCTTTTGTGTGCGCGCAGTGAAGTGAATTGTTAGAATGTTTTTACGTCCACGGTGATTTGATCTAGACTTAAAACAATATGTCACGCTATGTAACTGTTCTCTTTTATTAGCATACCTACTGCCTAGTCGCCAAATCAGAGACGCAACTGATTCCATGGCCCGGAGGCAGGATTTCAAAACGAATTGTTTTGAAATGTAACATAACCTCAATACTCAACTTATTTTTTTTTTTGTTATAAATCCCATAAGAAATCACTTTGAATTTAACCTTGTTTTAAAGCATGACATTACCCCTTTTCTGTGTCTAATTTTCGCTACCTATACTGTGTAAAAAGTTGCGCAACCAAGTTTCATAGTAACTTGCACAATCTCCTTTGAGTGAGTATGACACTTTTATAAAATAACATTAGCACACTTGGAAAAAGTATCTCGATCTTATTTAGCTTTAATTTAGGCACACATAACCTAACATTCCTGTTATCACTGCACTTATTTGTAGGCTTTTTGTAGGCATGTACCACTTCTGAAATGTGATGAATCATAAACTTCAAGCTTCAGTTATATAAATATTTTATTCACTTTGATCAACACAATTTCATATCTATCATTCTATTAACAATCATTTCCAAATACACGGATTGGTAGGACATGTTCACTGTTCAACAGCTCAAAAAAGACTGACTGTCCAGAATGACAGTTACAAACTCAATGTTTCCCCACCACAAACTTTCACAAACACTCGGTCCGACCAATCAGAGCAAAGTAAACAGTACGTAATATCAATTGACTAACTAATATACATTAGGGTTTATCAATAATTAACTGCAAGTAAATATTTCATTTTAACATTATTATAATATATTTATACAAAACTAATATATAAACTCTAATACCATAAATCATTACTTAATGTCTACAACAAGTGCCTTATGTTCATGTAACTACTAGCGCCATCTATCGCTTATAGATGGAAGTTGAACGATTTATGAATATTTTCTTTAAAAATCATTACATACTTGACGAGCCTAAATAGTTTTGAATTTGATTTGACATTTGACAATGACAGTGACAGATATGGAAGGGAAAGCAAACTTTTCATTTGGTATCCCTAAACCAGTCCGCGTTGCGCACGATGACTAATGTACACTGAAAGTTATTCATATCGATTGATTTGTCTCCACACGTAATTTGGTTTCGTCGCTGCCAAAGTCTGCTCGCAGACAGCGACGAAGCATTTTAGTATAGTTGAAAATTATTTTTTATTTGGTGTTGTGTTGCAAAAACCGTGAAAGATGGGGTCGTTGTTTAGGAGTGAAGAAATGACATTATGTCAACTCTTCCTGCAGAGCGAAGCCGCGTATGCATGCGTGTCTGAGCTCGGGGAGCTGGGACTCGTGCAGTTCCGAGACGTGAGTAGTGCACCATGTGGATCATGTTAAACGCCCCTTTTACTCATCATCATGACTATCATTAGAGACCCTGTATTGTTCCGATAAGGGTATAACATAATAGGATATCTCTGACCTCGTTTCGCTTTTGATCGAGTTTCATGCCCTGATTTCATGATAATACAATTTTATCTAACAGACTGTTTACAATATTTACTAAAAAGATTCGTTTTTAAGTTTTTCTATTTGGATTTATGTAAAGTAGCATCGTTTACATATTTTATAGCTTCAGATAGTATAAGCACTGGAATATTTTGTTTTGATAATGTTTTAACAATACAAAAAGCTATCCTCTGTCCTGTTTATCTAGCTATGTATTGTTGCTTCCTCTATTTATTATTATTGACTGGAATAGGAATTCTATGAACAATAGCTTAACACACAAACTAGTAGTAGATGTAAAGTATTGTTGACAAAGATTCAACTGGAGAAATATGTAGCATGGTCTATGAAGACCGTAACATCAATCAAGAAACCATGCCATTGGGTAGACTTCTATTTGACTACTATTTGATCTTGCTGACTATTCAAAATGTTAGTGAGCTTTTACTTTGCTAGCTTGACAAATTAAAGAAAGATTTCTGGAAGAAGAATCTTCATGGATGTTGTCTCTTGCCAACGTAGGATAAGCTTTTAGAGAAGGTTTGGCAATTCTTATGCTTAGCTAAACTAGGAGCCAACTAGATTTGCTAACAGGTCCAGTAAAATGTGGAAAAGTCAAATAAACTCATTGCAGTAGTTTATTGAAACAATTATAATGTAAAAACTTTGTTGAAAAAATCAAATTTTCTTATCTTTTAACTAACATTTACATTCATAATTGATTCCATTAGTCATGAGTGCCAACATAAAACTTCCAATTTAAAAAGTCATGTGATTGATTAAAAAAATGTGATTGTTATTAGGTATAATGATTGATGGAGTTAATTACATTACAATCTTTGATAATGAGTATTATTTAGCCTGATATGATAAGGTCACACCTAGAAACACAATACTAAATGTGTCACAATCTTATCATTTTTGAATTAAAGATTTACATGGATTCCAGCTTAGTTCATGTTTATGTACTTAATCCCAGTAGCTGTCAGCAACTTCACATATGTGAAATAAAAAAATGATCCCAAGGAAACATACTCCTGGGATGAAAAGTATCCTGTGTGTAATTCCAGGACAGTCTATCCGTATACCAAATTTCATCCAAAATTGTTCAGCCATTTTAGCATGAGGAAGTAATAAACATAAACACACAAAAACTTTAGCTTTTATAATCTAGTGTAATGGCTACGCCTGGTTGTATACTATCTAGGGTTTAAGAAGTTCTGAATATATTATTTAAATAGTAACCTACTTAAAAATAATACTCTATGAAGTTTAGGACCAGCATAACTTGATAACCTGTTGGTTAAGCTTTTTGTGCAGCTTGAAATGTTGTTTTTCCGAATACAACATTGCTCTAGAACTGATTATTAAATTACCCATAAGATCTTTTTAAAACGGTCTTTTGAGCAAGAAATCCTTAAGATGCATTGTTTAGCAGCTATAAGAAAGATCAAGGAAAGGCCTTAGGTCTCCTCTCTAGGAGGGGGGGAATGGGCCGTAATCATCCCTGCCAGCGAAGTGCAATTTGGTGGATGTTAGATCTAAGACATGCCAGTTTCCTCTTGAAGTTTTCTTTCATCATTCTGAGAGCAGTGGTGGCAATAAATTACTCAGAGTAAAGTGCCTGCCTTAGTTTCAACCCATGGCATACACCTCCTAAATCAAGGCTGCTTTGCGGTTGGTCATTACATTTGCAATTTTAATTTAAAATTATTCTGAAAACACCCTTTTAAATGAAGTGTCTTTTATGTATTTTTAGTATCCTGACAATTGGGCTAAGGCTAATTAAAATTACACATAGGCCTATGTGTAATTTTAATATCTAACTCATACAAATCACAATGGCAAATACACATGACCACTGATTCACCAAAATTAATAATAATAATCTTTATTTATACAGAAACCTTTAACTTGACTTAAATACTAGGTCAATGTGCTATAGTGAATTAAAGATCACACAGATGGAGAAAATACTGATTCCCAAACTAGGACATCCTGTGACTTAGGAGTCAGTGTTCTGCTATCAATATGGCACCAAGAAAATCTTTTATTTAGAAGTGTGTTACATTGTACAGTTTACATTTTATTTGTGGATGACTAATAGTTCATTGTTTATAAAATGTAGGTTTTAATCAAAATTAAATTACTTAAATAGTAGTTTTAAAATAAACTTACTTAGCTGTATTTTTTTTAATTAACATTTTAATTAACTATCTGTTGCTTTTATATTTAAAGCATTGCATAATATTGTTTAATGCAAAAATATTATGCAATGCTTTAAATATATTATGTATTTCAAACATATATATTATGTATAACAATTGGTTGAAGTCATAAGAAAATACTTAGTTTTAATAGCATATTACTAGCATGTATTGCTGTTTCTCACACAATACATCTTTAAATAGGTAATATGGATAAACAGTCTGTTGTTCATGACTTCATGTTATTATAAACTTCCTACACCAATATTATTATTTGATTAGCAGCATAAAATGAAATACAAATGTTGAGCTTGAAAATAATTATATAGATGATCCTGACAGTCATGTCTTCCTTAGTTGAACTGATTAATTCAACTCATTAAAAAGTTGCTGTGACATGACGAATCCATAAGGGTTCCGTTTTTTGCCATTTGGCTATGGAACCCTAAAAAGTCAGGTATTGCGTATAGTTTCGCTTTCAATCGAAATCTATGTGTTGCAGATGCCCAGTAATTTGCATGCATTACGGCGCGTGCGCCAATTGTACCCACCCCGCGTCGATATTGCGTTGCGGAACATCGCAACTTTATTGGCCAACCAATGCCAACAAACTGCATGACCCAATAATTTAAAAAGTTTTCTTGGATGCCGTGGGAAATTGGCACATCTTGGTCGACCAATGTTTGTGATCCAATTCATTCATCTGGCTAGAGATTCTCAATCCGTATCTTGCGGAGAGTTTTGCTGGTGTGGTAAATATCCGCATTTCCATTTTGACCTTCTCATTCCAATCTAAAATGCACCAATATTGTAAGCTAAAACAGCTTGTTTTCATCACCCCATTGTTACAAAGACATGTGATCCATTTCTTGAAATAACATCTAACATTTTTCATTCAAGTAAAATGGTATTGTTTCTCGACATAACGGATTGACCTCCAACACAGGAAGATGAATGCTTTTAGCAACAAAACTATTCATTTGTTCCTTTGTCTCTGACGCTACAGAGAAATACAGTCACCTGACTGCTAATAATTATAAAATGTATTTGATTAACACTCAGTATCTAAGCGAGAAATTCTATTATTGTCTTCTGGCGCTCGGAGCTTCGTACTTTCGTAGGCGTAGAAGTATTTGGCGTAATAGATCTTTTCAAGATTGAGTATCCTTTCTGACGTTCCTTTGATAAATCTTTTACGCTTTATCGTCTTGTGTCACAGAAAAATTACCGTAATCACTCCTGCACTGACATCATTGACATTTTATCTATATTTAGTTAGTTCTTTCGTTAAAGGAGTTCTTACTGAAGTCCTAGACACAGGTGTTTCGATGGCAACCTAAAAAGCGACGTAAAATCAACTTGGTTGTAAAGATAACAGATGCTAATGACCTCAAAGGTCATCATCATCATCACTACTATGGTCGCTATTTAGTAAATCGTGAGCGAATGAGTTGACGAATGCCATCATAATCACAATATGTAGTTGATGATTAAAATAATTTCTATTTTTTCTCACACGTGTTCCTATTTATTACTTGAACATCTGCAAGTTACGAGAATCGTAAAAAGTTGGCTTGAGATTTCTGTCAAACAAATAAATGAAAATAGGGAGGAATATACTAAAACAGGCACATTTTAAGCTCTGCTCTATGAATAGGATCTTGATGAACATCCCATAATTCATCCTTTGAAAATCAAGAGGATATCTAATCCAGTATATGTCAATAGAAGGCCACCACATTTGACCACATACAACCATCCTTATAATAGTCTCCTGTCACCAAGCACATGTTCAATGACATGGCGCTCTGCCCGCATGGGTCGATATTTTTTTGAGAGTACCTAGTTGTTGAGGGAAATTAGATAAGTATTACTATTTGATTGGTTCGGCTATAGATAGCAATAACCACTTGAATTTAACTTCAGACGAACAAAACTATGCAGAAACATAAAATTGCACGACTAAGTCCAGTTGTGAAGCCATACAAATTAGTCAGGCGTAACATGAAATATAAGGCTTACATTCAGCTACAACTTACAGTATAGCATAATCAGCCTTTTAATGTTCCCACTGCTGGGACTCAGGCCTACTCTCTAGGAGAGGGAATGGACCGTAATCCACCACGCGGGCCGAGTGCAGGTTGGTGAATGTCGCATGTCTTCGAATTTTTGGTTCTAGGACATGCCGGTTTCCTCACGATGTTTTCCTTCACCGTTTTGAGAGCAGTGGTGATGAAATAAATTACACAAAGTAATGCACCTGACTGGGTTTGAACCCGCGACCTACAACTCGTAAGTCCACTCGGCCACCACTTCTTACAGTATAAAGACACTTAATGCACTTACTTTAACTTTGAACTGCATTAAAGACAATATTCGAGATAAACTTTACAACTGCGGAAGAGGAGACCTACAAATTACCGAGTCCAATCATGAAATATGTGACATTCATTAGACCTAACCATATTGAGACATTACTTTATAAATTACATTGAAGACAATACTTTACCCTGATATTTCTCTCCGCAGTTAAACCCAGACGTGAACGCATTCCAACGCAAATTCGTCAATGAGGTCCGTCGGTGCGACGAGATGGAGCGAAAGCTTCGATACCTGGAGAAGGAGATCCGAAGAGACGGGATCCCGATGCTGGAGATACCGGGCGAGTGCCCCGAGGCCCCGCAACCCAGAGAGATGATTGATCTTGAGGTGAGAAAGACTTTTTAATGCTTCTTAGGGCGACTTTCTGAATTTTTAATTAATAACGTCTCAAACCCTATTTAAACGCCAAATTTTAACAGGTTTTCAGGCTAAAGTACAGTTTGAGTAATAATCAACTCGAAATGCTTAAATCAGAAATCGGGGGTTAGTCGTTTTCTTCCAGGGCAGGAGTATATTGGATAAGGCAGTTTTTTCTGAAACAAATGCGTTGATGCGTCGACGTAGCTTTATTTTTGACAGCTATAGGTACATTAAAATGACAAAACGTGACGACCAATTGATCTATTATATTTGGGATCCATGATTAAATATCGTAATGTTTGAAATTGTCATCTAGGCAACCTTCGAAAAGCTGGAGAATGAACTCCGCGAGGTAAACCAGAATGCTGAAGCTCTCAAGAGGAATTATCTTGAGCTCACAGAACTCAAGCACATACTTAGAAAAACACAAGTTTTCTTTGATGAGGTAAGTTGAATCAACCGCAGTACTTTATGAGCTCACGAATACAACCACCAAGATCTTGCCTTCAATCAACCTCACTAAATTACTAATCTGTTTACGAACCAACGTATTTAGTAGACGCTTCGTCAAATGTATTAGAATCCTTCCGATAAGATAGTTCACTGCTAATGTCCTCGTGATGTTTTACGCAAATTGTGTAATGTCGGTTAATTATCAACGTAATCTATTAGTGTTTGTTCAATTACATCTGATGCCATTATATTGCAGCCGTCCTTTATATTAAGTCAATATGGACTGTCATTGTAATTACTGATGCTAGCTTACGAAGAGAATGTCGTCAATAGATGCGTTCTAATCAATTAGATAGAGTTCAGCTTGATAACACAATAGCAAAGGTATGAATTCGATACAAAATCATGCTGTTGTAGAAAAAAAATAGCTCCACGATCAATGTTTCAATCGTCCTTATTTATTTTATCATCGATTTATTATTTATTGATTTCCCTTTTTTGGATCAGTGTCTCATTAAATATTACCTATTATTTAATATTATTTAAGTAAATAACTTGAAGCACAATAACAACAGTATCAATCAAATACCTACTAATTTATGTTCAACACTTTCCAATATTCTTGAAGTTAACATTTTCCTTAAACGAAGGTCGTGGGTCTCAAATTATTTATATTTTTATAAAATTATTTTATAATTATGTATTCGAAGAAGTGGGCTTCAAAAACAACGAGCTTATGAATTGAAACGTTTAGATTCGGTATATTGTTTGAAATAATGACGTCGTATTGTCAATGTCACATTTTTGTACGTCCATTGTCGGCAGTTGATTGATCGCACGCATACATTACTGTTGGCTTTGATTGTACGCGTGCTAAGGCACATAAACGATTTTTAATCTCAGTTGAATCCAATTTATCCATGGCGCTATCACAGAGATGATTTCATAGCCTCAAATCGAATCGAATCCTCCGCGGTCGTAAATCGTACCAAATGTGACATTGACATTGACGTATGTCTGACCTTGACGCCATGTTGGCGTGTGTGTGCACAAGATGGCGGACCCGTCGCGCGAGGAGGAACAAGTGACCCTACTTGGGGAGGAGGGGCTCATGGCGGGCGGGCAAGCTCTCAAGCTGGGGTATGCTCAGATTGATTACGACGCGCTCGTTGGACCGTTTTGATTTCCATTTCTGTCAATGGAAATCAAAGCACACACATGAGCGTTATTATTTTTACAGCGCTTGTACTGTGACGCTGATTCTGGAGTCTACCGATCACCACTCAGGCAAGCATTGGAGTCGGCCGGTTTATAGTATATCATCAACATAACACCTCTCTTTGACTTCTTTGTGTGATGGAATGACAGCTTAGTTGTAGCGCCGCAACCAGCCCGGCCCAGACAGTCTACTAAAGCTTAGTGAAATACTCCTGACTCCCTTACCGAGCGTGCTAACCAATTGCTGCCTGAGTGAGATTTTAATTTTTATTTGAACTAACAATATTTCCGACATGATTTATTTTTGAAGTCCATCTGCGAACGTTTCAGCTATCGGAGACAACAAGGTTTACAAAATAGTTTATTTCCGTTGTCATAAAGTCATCCACGCTTTCTGTACTTGTCATTTTATGCATGCCATTATGATTTTTATATGTTCATGTCATATGTAGATCACGACGAGTCAGACTTATAGAGTATATATTTTCTTTAGTTTATTATAAACGACACTGTAATTTGAACACAATACGAAAGTAGTCACAAACTAACAATGCATATGAAGCTTTATATAATTTGTTGGTAGTATAGGTATTGACCAGCACACCACCGCGTAGAAAGAGGTGTTTGCAGTGACTCGATGGCGCTACTTTTTTACTACAACAGGCAAGGAAACAGTGTGCATCGTGTGGTGTAAATGTCGTACCTGTCGCGTTCATTGTGACGTCATATGGGCAATGTTTGTCTACATGTTTATGTTTGTCCTCCGTGTAGCACGAGGGTGGTGCCAATACCACTGAGTCGATGACGCGCGCCCTCATATCCGACGACCCGAACAGACATATCGGCCACGTCCAACTAGGGTATGTATGTGTGTGTACATACGCACTGGAGTGACACTGACCACCACCGATACTCGACGCAGCTGGGCTGTTCCCGGCAGCTCAGCTGCTGCTCTGCTCTCTGCTGCTACTATTGGTTGCTCGTCTTGTATGTCTATCGTGTCAAATGTATGTCCACACATAAAATTATCGTACATTATTATCACTAAAGATACACACTTACTGCCTACTAACTCTACCGATTATTAATATCTGCGTTAGTAAACTGCTACCTACGTGTAATGACCCAGTGACGTACTACACGAAAGACGATGCAATCAATCACGTTGTTCACATAAACTTGACACTTTTATTATTTGACGAAGAATCTTGTAAATATTTACATTATCAACAAATCAATTGCTCTGAACTTGAAGTGAGTTTTCGATTTTGCGGTTTATGTGAACACTTCTAACTAATATTGCACATGATGATACACGAAGAATATTTCCTGCTAAGTATAATCTTCAAACAACTAGAACTTCAATATAAAAGATCGCGCGCTTAGCGCACTAGAAGTACAAGTAATTATTGCAATTAAAAGTTAAAAAAAACCCTTAGAATCCCCTTGACAAAAGTAATGCATGTAACATCCTCTCCTAAATTGTACATCTAAAATTTTTTTCAAGAAGATTACAAAGCTGTTGAACTAAATAACCAACACGTTGATGTAATAACTAGACTATTATATTAACTTGTAGTCTTAACTGTACAGTATGCTAAACATTTGTGCTTGATTTATTCCCTAGTTTGCGGGATAAACAAGAATCCCTGGAATTCCTGCCTTGGTTAGTAGTGTATATTTGTATTTTATATTGTAGATGGGTATAGAAGTAGATATGGTTCGGGTATATGTTATGTAATTGTATGGTTGCAGACTCAACAGTAACTTTGTGACGGACAATATTGAAATCAACTTGACTCATTTCAATGTTGTCTTCACTACTGGGAACAATCGAACATTCAGTTCAATTCTAACACCCTTCACTTGCTTACTAACATTCACTTCAATATCACAGTATTGTTTTACCACAAGAACGTAAGATTTCATGTGCGTTGTCAAGGTAACTTGGACTTCAAGAATAGATAATGGAATTAGGTGCGAAAATGTAAATGCTGAAATTACACGGCACGTCGTGATCAAACTTTTCCTATTTTATAAACAGTTCTTATTACCACTATCTAACTTTTATAATTCATAATAATATAAAAAATCTTGATACAGTTTTGTTCTTATGTTCAACTATTGAACCAAAATGTGCTCCTTGCGGGACACCATTTAGAGTTGTATCAGACTCGGCACAAATAGGAAAAGTTTCGAGATCGATGATATTTTTCAACATAGACAATCCTAACAGCGTCTTGGTACGAGTGTCTTAGATAATAATTTATGTTTTGTGTCATATTTTACTTTGATTACAAACTCGTGTTATTCATTTGAACCTTTATCAATGGTTTAAAACGGCTTACTGAAGTCCATATTTAGGACAAAGGCTTTATTAACTTTAAAATTGTAAATAATTCAAGAATCTAGGATTCAGAACATGTTTTATAATGCCAGACTAATATTTAAGAAAACTTGTGCTTGGTGTAGAGCCAACAGCCGCTTATCACGTGCCAATACTTAATTGAAAAGTGTTTATATTCAATCTTACGGTATTTGAAGTGATTTAAAATTGGAGTTGAAGACGGAGTTTCCGTATCAACCTTGAGTCGATCGAGTATGGTTGTGATAAATTTGCTTAGCCTTTTCCAAGTAGATACATTGTGTAACACAATGCTGGCTGTCTAACAATATGGGCTTGTTAGGTATCAATTACGACATTGAGGTTGTTTCTAATTGACTTTGTTGCTACAAAGTGTATCAACAGTTTACGAGCGAATACGGTTTATTGAACGGCGACCTTACACGAAGTAATTTTGTATATAGCGTAATATTAATGAAAAGATTGTACACGTATAAGTACCTTGACATGTCAATATTAGCGTTGAATGTAGATTAACTAAGCTACAATATACAAAAGATTTCAGTAGATTTCTACCACTGTTCTCATTGTTTTTCCGGCGTATCATTGTTTGGCCGGTGTCTTCAATTCTTCGTGGCACAAATCATTTCCATGGACGCAGTACGTTTGGAACACGCATCTATGTTTATTAAACGCATGTTTAACATCACAATACCCGCTGAAAGATGTCACAGTTCCTTGTCACTGATATCACACGACGATCACGTCACGACTCATTCCCACGCTGTTAAAACAATATTGTTAATGACTATTATGTTTATTGCAAACAGTTAAATATGTATTTTCAAAATCCTTCCTGAATTCGAATTTCGTTGTTTAATATCTCACGATATGTATTGTTTTGCCAACAAAATTCTTCTCTCGAAGATTATCGTTTCAAACAAAAACAATACTTTTACTTATCGAATGTTATTAAGATGTCTGATAACAGCGTTTTTGTCTGGAGATTGTTACTATCTAAGAGTTCGTACTTAGACGAGATAAAATCTGGATTGCAGTAAATCACAGCGACGGATTTATTGCCATCAAAACACAAGGTTATGTAGCGGTGCTTAGTTTAAGATAAAAGTGATTATTTCGAGATTAAAGTGGAAGCTGTTAGTGCTACTTTATCCAATGTCAAGATCTGTAGTAGCAGTGATAAAAAGCTGTACTAGCGTTACATTGTCTTTAATTTGTTGGGCTGCGTGTACGCACAAAATTCATTGCTTCATTACTAATTATTGCGGCGTATCTCTTCTCTGCGTACGAGTCCAGTAATGTATGTAATATTACAGATGTTGGCTCACTTTGTATTTAATGCAGAGTAATAAACTCCTAAACAGTAATGAAAATTTGTCGTCGTTAATAATTGTGTCAAACCAACTTATACACATAGTATCCATGAATTTTTCTAGGTCAAAATATGACCGACATCTAAAGTTTTTCGAGAATGCGCTTGCATCACATGTTAAAAAGATGTTAAATGAGTACCTAATATATTATATAATTGCGTTTCAGGCAATATATTAATGTATACATTTTCCCTCTGAGAGCCTTATTTGTCTACTGATGTCATTTCTGATTTAGCTCATTTGTGTTTATCAGCTGTTCAACTGCAACCATCTTTTTAGTTTCCCTTCAGAACAAAGGAGTATCCTTGTATGACGCATTCTGCTTAACCAATGTCAAATCACATGATTCGACTAGGCGATGTATTTCACTGCAAGTTTATAAACTGACATTTGTTGTACGCCCTCTGACTGAGTCATGGGCTGTTGCTTGTTGTTATCCAATTATATATATGTATATGTAAATATATATGTTATTGTTTCTCCGATTGGCTAATTGTTTATTGTGTCAGTTTGATCGGTTTATGCTCGTGCTGTTTTAACTTAAGTAAATGCAGAATTTGTGTACGATAAGCATGTCAGTCAGATTATCTTTATTTGTAAACAATGCTGCTGAAACGCCAAATATATAGTGTTCTGTCATTCATTTCGAAGTTATTAAGTGGATTTGATATAGGTTATAGATTTTGTACCCAAGCTAGGTAACTTTGCTTCTATATAGAATATGTATTTTCTTACTTGCACTTTCTGTATATCTTATACTGCGGTCCCGGCAGACGTTATCCTGCCCAAAAGCTAATTCCGGTAAGCCGGTGGTGGCTTTTGTCCTTTATTCTTTTCGAAATGTTATTTTATTGTCTTGGAGCAAATTCAGAATGTTAGGTCAACATAGAACGAATGGGCTACATTTTCTGCAGTTTCTAAATACAGAAGAGAAAACGCTATCTCCAGATGAGTAATAACATTAATAACGTCTGCATCTCTCGCGCATCTGCTTTCTAACCATATACACGGACAATATTTATATGCAGATGTACTGTTACTAGTCCGTCGACCTACGAGCTCGTGACCGGCTTATTACCGCTGATGCGAAAAGTATCAACTGCCTGACAGATTTGTACCAAGTTCATGGCAACGAGAGCCTTTAGGCGACTTGTTTGCTTAGAAAGCTAACCGACTCGTTTTGATGTGTCTACGGTTGGTTGAACTTGAAAATTAGGCTATATTCGGGACGTAATTTATCGAAGACTAGATATGCTTTGAGTGTACGCACGCTGTCGAAGTTATTGTTGTTGTTCTGCAATAGATAAGTACTGCTTCTTGGAGTGATGAAGTTAATCCCTCTTTTTTGGATATGAATCTTAGTAAAAGACTGGTACAGCTTATCTCATAAATCGCACTCCAATGGCCAGATCTGGGTCAACATGGCGTTTTCCGAAGGAAATGGCATCATCGCAATCACAGAAATTGTGAAATCTCCTCAGATTATTCCACAAATCTTTTCCTTCCTTTCCAATATTTTTATCGTTGTGCAAAGAGTAGGTTCCTGATAACCTCGATTCGTTGACGAAGTATTGTTATATAACAATAGCGTAATAAATTGTGTTATAGAAGTTTGTAGTATAATTATCAAAGTACAAATTAGTTGTAATGATTACGTTGATGGCACTTGAGGGTCTTTATGACATCCTTCTTCCGTGCAGTCATACTACAAGTGTTAGATAAGTGCCTTGTTACTAAAAATAGCGTAAACGGTGTCATTTATGGCAGTCTTATTTAGGGGTCTTTAAGTCAAGAGTGAATAGGTTACTTCTAGGCAAGCGTGCTCCATCGTCGGCCACAAATCATCGCTTACCATCAGGTGAGATAGTGGTCAAACGCGAGCCTATCAATAATAATAATAAAAAAAGTCTTCTCTTTTTGGACCTGATTTACAGGTTCATCAAGGTTTAAGTTGTGATTTTATTTTAGAGTATGGGGACTCTTATATTGGTCCGTAGTAAGTCGTTGTTCAGTCCCGTTCAACGAATGTCTATGATCTTTCATCTTTGGTTTGAACTCATTCCAAATGATACATTCATTGAACTCGTGATATTTGTTTCAATATTTAAAGGAAATTGTAAAATGGAGTGTCCTCTTCCTCGTTCAATTGAACAAGCCGCTTTGCCCTAGAATGCAATTAAAAGTTTTCTCAGTATAATTCCTAGAATAGTTTTGAATGAGGCAAGGCAATTCTTAGGCATTCAAGAAATATAAGAAATCTTCCGTTGTGTTAAGAATACCTATCCAAATGGAATGGACTTGTAAGAATCCACGCTGTGTCACTGGGCTCCATTGAATAGGTACAAAACTTGTATCAATTTAATATTGTTTTATCCTGCGTTGCGGTTCTTTATCAGACAGGTGTAATAAATAATCTCCCTTAATATCCTCATATTCATTATTGACATCTTACTCGGCTCACTAATCCACCAGATAAAGAGCTAAATATGGAATTATCCCAAGACCGTTCATTTTAGCGGTCTCTCGATATCCCTCATTGAAAATACGATCCATTATGTATGTAATGAGTATGTATCGACCATGTTCAATACCTATTTACCTGCGGCTCGACCATATTGTGTAAGGACGCCATAAGCCGGGTCTATTCATTTAAAAAACCTTGACTATCTATTACACACCTGGCTAAGATTGAATAAAACCCTCAATTACGGTACCTATAGTTCATGTAAATAACATTAAATCACAATGGTACAGTCAAGCACATGTCTTGTAATACATTATGCGCTAAAGACTTATTTTATGGGTTATTTTAATAACACGAGTTTAATTATATACCCCTAGTTCAGTGTCAGTGCGGAGACATTGGTTTAAGTTTACTACGGATTTAAATATTTTAGAAGTAAATAAGCGTTTCTATGATTTTCAGAATAATTTGGATGACAGGAGATGCATTTGAAATTGGTTGCGATTTTTTCCTCGTGTGTTACCTATTCGTGTCCATGTTTTTGGTGCTACCTGTACTTATAAGTGCTGATACACTCAATTTGTACATAACATTTTATGAGATGCTAGAAGCATTTAATATTTCTATGCATTTAATGAATATACACTTTACGTGGATCAATCGTAAAATGTTTCTTATTATATTTTAAACAAAAAATCCTAGTCGTCTAACTTTGTTAGTCAATTAGGCGTCACGAGACATCGTTGGCAAAAAAAATCTTCTGCTCAAACTAGCAGGTATATTTGTACATCCCACAGTTCAGACAGACTCCAGAGCTGTAAATTACTTCATCTACGTACACAGACAGTCAGACGTTTTGGTATTCCGCCAAGGTGACGGGCGCCACTGTCTCTTACATCATTTCTACGTGAAAATACTTTACAAATCAAATTACTCCTTGAAACTTTACGATAAAATTCAATTTACAACAATCTCTTTTCCGGTTGGCTGACACGGAACACCAAATTCGTTCAAAGCCAAAACGAAAACTGTTCAACTCTTTCGTCAATATTAACTTAATAAAAGTTCACTTTAAAGTCATTGTCATTAGGTGCAATTTCGATCGATGTGAAATATTTACCACTTGAATTACGCGACCGTAGTTTCCAAGCATGTATTTGCAGACGTTACTCATACATTTCACGTGATTGTGAATAAATGTACTAATTATATATTCAAATGTAACCAACATTGTGGTAGACAATGGTTTCCCTAGAAAAACGCTTTACATTTGAATAAGTATATTTTGGATAATCAAGAAGTTACTTCTTAAATTCTTCAGAAAAATATATTATGTGTGTATATTTATAATCTATTAGGTATTTTTTTAAAGAGCTAACTGGTATCTATCGTATTTATCTGACATTATTAAATATTCAACACGGGTTTTTACTAACATAAAATATACAAACTTGCGTATATATCTTAATACTCAGTTTATAGATTTCTGTGGAAAAGTTGACACATGGCTCAGTTTCTTGTGTAGATATAAATACCATCTAAAATAATGCTAAAACGCGTTTCTCTAAATTGATAAGTAATTAAAACATAACGAATGACAATTAAAACAAAGAACGATGAAGGATTCAAATTATAATAGGAAAACAAAAAAATAATTGAGGTAGTTATAACATGTAACATTGGAAACACGACCAATGACGTCAGTGACTGTGATTAAGGGGAATTTCTGACTGTAGGCATGCTAACCGTCTAAAGGCATAAACCCACGCCTGCAGACATGCATAATATGAATCAAGTTTCCTCAAAGGGTAAATGAACCAGATGCGAACATCTTCCTACACTACTGCTACTGGTTCCATATCAAACAGACAATTTAAAACTACAGATATTCCGTAACTTGTTTAGACTACAAGCGAGTTCTCGGAAATAAGAGACGCAGAACCGCTTACAACTTCCCTAAATTTAAAGTACCTACCAAATAAAAAGCTAACATAGCGCTAAATAGAAGTACAAATTGTAGCAATTGTATAAGAATTCACACACCTGTTATGGAGAACCTTACGCCTTCTAATGATTGTGCGAAACAGTGATAATTTGATGCGTGACAATGGACAATTGAATTAGAGGTCCCTGGAATGACAGTACTTATTTGAGTATGTCTTTATAAAACGTTAGTGAATTTAAATTGTGTTTCGCTAAATATTCCATAATTATGTCTTCATATCTGCGCCGTTAAGTATTGCATGATCTGCAGGCGTGTTTTCTAATTATTCTCCGATGGTCATGTCCATGATAGATGACAATACGGGTTATGGGACAATTAACACTTTAACCCTGACCTAGACAACACCAACATCAAGCGTAATGCCAATATTTCATCGACGGAATGCATTCTTAACATCTTCAAATTAATGCATATATAAATTTGCTTTCGCACTTATGGTTACTATTAAGTGATGTTCTGTTTTTCTCATAAGCATGTAAATCTTCGTGAATCGTTTCTCTGTGTTTTCCTTATACTTCATTGTTAGAGCAATAAAACTCGTACATCATGGCTCTCAGCCCAACCATAACGTTATACGGAACGGCCATGCTCTAATCACGAACAACAAATACGATACTAATCTTTTTGTATATTTACTCTCTGTATAACATTATATTCAGAATAGTATGCATGTGAATAGAGACTTGTGCAAAATGCTAATTCCATAAATGTATCTCTAGGTCGCTTGAATTTGGAAACGGATCCGTAAAAACAACAGTAAAAACTTCAAGGTGGATTAGTATTTCTAATTGACGAAGAATTTGACCAGTGCTTGACTATAAACATGTGAATAATAATAATAATACACATGAGTCATTTCATTCAGATGAGAAAAAGTAAGAGATTCCTAAACTGTGAGAGAAGAAAATGATACACATACTAGTAGAAATTAGATTGGAAATCTTTTGGGAAATTAATTGAAACGAATTTTCACAACTATTTCATAACAATTATCTTGTTTATTTATTTCCATCGTCAACCGTCAAAATAATCTTTTGTAAAGAATGATTTCACCTCGTTTTATCAGATAAATTGTTTGAAGATAGGATACCCATTACGAATGTTCTATTTATCGTTTATATTCGCAATGGAAAGATGATGACAGATGAGATTTGTATCTTATCTACGAATTGTAGCTATTAGCACAACCCAGCTGCACGGTATTCTTATGTTCTTACATCGAGAACAATGATTTGATATCTTTAGCGAACAACACTATTGGTGGTTCCCAGTTTATTAGTTACTTCTTCATTCTAATCTGCTTGAATCTTATAATTGTCAGTCACAAAATCTTCCGCAGTCTTAGGTAATTAATACCTTTCCAACTTTTGTTTTTATGACATTGTCAACCATATTTTCATCTCCTTGTTTCGTCCTTAAACAAATGCAGGAGCATGTTAATATTGTTTATTTTAATGACGCATTTCTATGCGAAGTACAATAAGGTTTTATTGCACTGATTAAACTTTATCACAGCTGTCATGAGGGCTATAAAAATAGAACTGAAAGGATGTCAACATTACAAGGTCATAATTCAATCGTAAAATATTATTAGAATAATAAATTAAAAAGTTCTTTGTACGAGCTATATTTAAGATGGTCAGCTATGCGTAGACGCGGCGAAGCGTCTGTGTTTAAAAATAGTTGGAAAAGTAGACGATGGATTGATCATAACACATAGTACAAGATTATGTAAGGTAGTAGTGGATTATACCATCGGGAATCCCCTTTATTACAAACAACCTACAGACATTTTAATGAGTTGTGGATAATGTTATTACAGCTTCTTTATTCAGTTCAGTTTATTTTAGACTGGTTCATAGTCAAATAGGTAATGCGCTTAAAGTTCGTTGAATCTCTTCACAAAGAGTTTCTCGCGGCTCTTAATTTTCATTACGTTCTGGTACAGCTGATGCTGATACACGAAACGTTTCGGTTATTTCACCAGCAGACAGTTAAATATTATTATTGTTATTCTGGATCAACTTCCGTCTGTATCATGACTTCATGAGACACGTGCGACCTATTTCAATATGCATCTCGTGATACGTTTGTTGAACACTTGTAATATCAACGTCTCCTGCTCGTGCAGTTTGTAAATAATTCATGTTACGTGAAAAGAATGTTTCACGTTTCTAGTGCGTCATACGAAAGACGAAGTCTGAGAGTATTATCATGTGTATGAGGAGCTTCCTCCTTGTGATTCCTCTTGTTTAGCCAGACTCCATCTTCTCTGTGACGTCAGTTTTGTTCTTGTTCAGTTTTTCGTTTCAATATTGTCACTAATTTATCCAACGTTATTTACAGACTGCGTTTTATTTTGATTTTTATCTCTAGTGTAGTAGAATAGTATGGTCCTTCAAAATTCATCAAAATTTCACCACATTGTGGTCTATTGTACATTTGGGCGTAATTTTCCTATATTCATTGCCATTTGATTCACGGTCTGATGACGGGAGAAATTCTTTAATATTTCGTGTTTTATATATTTTTGCTGTAATTCATTTCGCCAACCGTGGAAGTTACCGTATCAATGTGTTTTGTATAATTAATGCTAATGAGTTTCATTTGTTTGGTTTTATTTACTACCACATCATATTTAGATGAATACAGTTTTATTAATATATGTATCTGGAATCTCCTTCCTTCCATTACGTCAATGGAAGATTTGATGCAATATAATCAGTCAACGGACCAATAATAACGGAAACGTCTTTTGTATTTGACATTATCTTCGTACACCAAAATTTCTTGCGCAGAATTCTCTCGTCACTGATCTAAGATACCCTTACTTAATTTGAGGTCGATAGTTGCTTGCGAAATATGAACCGTGTACTTTTGACTGATGGTTCATTATTTCAAATCCGCATATGGATGTGGCCCCGCAGCAGAATGAGTGCTTTTGGGTGTTCGCGAAATAACGTGTAAAGCGCTTCTTTTGCTGCGAGTACCTTGGGCTATTGCTAATTCCGTTTTTTGTATAGTTTCGTGGCTGGCGTGATCCTTCGTGAGCGTATCCCTGCTTTCGAACGCATGTTATGGCGCGCCTGCAGAGGCAATGTGTTCCTCCGCCAGGCCGAGATCGACACACCGCTGGAAGACCCCTCTTCGGTAAGTATTTAAATTCTTATTACGTTTTAGCTGTTAATTTTACAGATGGTAATTCCTTGCATATAAATTAGGTTATTTAGATAGTTTTCTTTGATTCTGTTATCTATGATGAGCTGATGCATTTTTACAGCTGCTAGATATTTGTATTCCGCAAAGCTTCCTGGTGTTTTAGCTCCGTCCTCGAACTTTTCCACCGGGTTTAAATGAAATTGATTTACTACGGAGCGGACGGATGCTTATCGATCTCTGTAAGAGGTATGTTTCCTCAATTACAGAGGCACTTAAGCAATTTATTTGTTACGGATACAACTCAGGTTTAATGGGAAAAATGATTAGCAACTGTTTGATACACCGCACAGTTAATGAATGGTTTTGGATCGTAATGAAAAACCATGTATCCAAACTATCATAATATTATGTCGGTGAAAATCTTAATCTACCTTTAGTAACACCATTTTGGGCCCTGTTTTGTAGTCGATTCAAGATCTGTACTCAAAATAAACTCTAAGGAAAATTTGCTATTACTAGACTATTGTACTCAAGTACGAGAAGTTCCTACCTGGCTACCTTTTCAAAATAGCATTTTATTCCTTGAGGGACTCATATTTTCCCTAACCACATCGAAAACTTCTTAATTTCTCCTTTCAGTCGGACCAAGTGTACAAGTCGGTGTTCATCATCTTCTTCCAAGGAGACCAGCTCAAGACGCGCGTCAAGAAGATCTGCGAAGGTTTCCGCGCGACCCTGTACCCCTGCCCTGAGGCTCCAGCTGATAGGCGGGAGATGGCCATGGGAGTTATGACCAGGATCGAGGATTTGAACACGGTAAGCACAACTTAAATTTAAAAGGACCTACCCTTTCTAAAGAAGTTTGATAAAAAGGTAGGCGACATACTCTGTGGTAGAGGTACCCCTGGCAAATGGCCACTGGCGGTTGTTGACCGCTTTCCATCAGGTGGGCTGCCAGCTTGTATGCCGCTCCATTTTTAGGGTTCCGTACCTTAAAACAAAAAACCGGCACCCTTATAGGATCACTTTGTTGTCCGTCCGTCTGTCTGTCGGTCTGACTGTCAAGACCCTTTATCTCAGGAACATAGGGAGGTATCGAGTTGAAATTAAAACCATATACTCAGGTCTGCGGACTCTTGAAGCTGTAAAAAAAATCAAACTTGTAAGTTAACGAGAAAAAAAGATACTTTGGTTTATGTGGCAAAAAACGTACATTTCGACACACGCAAGGAAATCAAAATTCATAGGGTACTTCCCGTTGACCCTGATTCCTGAAATTTAGCATAAAGCAAGGTCTTATAACACAAGTATAGGAATAAATCTGAAAACTAATTTTTTTGTTACGTCACAATTATTTTTTTTCGATTCGGAAAAATCTTCCGAGACTCCAATCAGGAATTGAACTTTACGTAGTTAAGTTAGTACGGAATCCGCAGGGCGCGAGTCTGACTTGCACTTGCCCAGTTTTATTCATTATGGATAAGCTCGCGTTTGACCACTATCTAACCTGATAGATGCGTCGGTGGTGTAATGGTCAGAGCTGGTATGCCGCTCTATTGTTTTTTTATTATTTATTTTGAATAGGCTCGCCTTTGACCACTATCTAACCATTCCAGGTTAGGTTAGGCAGGGTAGGTTTTAAAAACTGGTAAACTATTCACTCTTGACTTAAAGACCCCTAGGTTGTAGCTGTCAGGTAACACAGACAATGGAAGGGAACTCTGTGTCACAAAAATAAAAGGCTTGTGTTTAAACGCCTACCAGAAAAGAACCTACTTTACTACCAAAAAATTCGAAATACCTGCCAGAATGGATAAATGCTCACCAAATTGTGTTTCGGAAAGTATAGTAGAAACCCACCTAAAATAGGTGGGTTTCCTTTTTTATTCTATGTCATAAAGATATATAAACGCTTTTAAAGTTAATTTCAGACCAAATATTTTATATTATCGCTAAATAAATGTTACTAATATTTTATATCACGACTTTCATTTTAGTCAGTTTTGCTGTGATAAAAAAGCTAACGGTTCATCGTACAATTTTTTTTTAATATCAAATATAATATTGCGTATCCCAAACACATGTCACTTGTTTATTGTTTTATGAATTTGATTAAAATATGATAACATAGCCAAATAAATATTTAACTTTTAATATTACTGCAACAAATGAATAAGGTAACGAAAATGAATCACTAGTAGGAAGATAATAAATTATTTCCAGATAAATCATTATATTTACTATAGGCTCGCGTTTGACTACCATCTCACCTGATGGTAAGCGATGATGTGGTCGACGATGGAGCACGCTTGCCTAGAAGTAGCCTATTTACTCTTGACTTAAAGACCCCTAAGTTGTAGCTATCTGGAAACACAGACTCCGGCAAGGAATTCCACTCCTTGGCTGTACGCATAATAAATGTGTTCTTAAAACATTTTGTGCGTATGGGTGGGATGTTTACCATGTACCGGTGGCGCAATGCCGTACGTCTAGTGGTCCGATGATGGAACGGACTTGGCGGAATTAGATTGTGCAATTCCAGTGCACACTCCCCGAAATGTAAACGATAGAAAACCGACAGGCTAGCAACTCGGCGGCGATGCCCAATGCTTTGGAGCTTCGACTCAACAAGTGCATCATTGCCGATGATCCTCTTGGCTCGCCTCTCAATCAATATTTTTAGGTATACTCACCTAAAAATAGTAAATAAACTCCAATGTTGCGAGAGGACCGATCGACTGAGCCCCGTTTGGCGGGGCTCCTACTTCTGGGTGGTTTAAAAATAAATAACTACGAAGGGGGTGCCCCAAGTCCCAAAGTGACTAAATTATGGCGATCGCTTCGGCAATTAATGACAATTAATGTACGTATGTACTAAAGTGCGTCACGTGCCGAGGGGCGGCTGTGCGGGTTGCGGGGGGGGGGGATAAGTTAAGGGCAACTAATATAATTTTACTTTGACAATAATATATTTTGAATTCAGGTTGGATAATTTGATTACATTAAAGCTAATTAGAACTGTCATTTTCGGTATTAATGTTACTGTTTCAGGGAAACAAGATTTGGTTAGCATTTATCCATTTTGGTAGGCAAAAGGAATATAAATACAACACGTACAATTATTCTGATGAGTGTATATTTTTTTTTTTGGAACTTAAAACGTTGTTCTTTAGGCACCTCGGTACAGAGTGAGTTTATTTTATTTGAAGTTAACATATTTTACTTAGTCTTAGGGTCTAAAAATTATTTTGGTGAGCATTTAAATTGTACCCAAAATAAAATTAGGATATTGAAGTTCTTCCATCTCATGTCTGTTATCCATCATGAGTGGCTATAGAAATATCGAAATGAATGTACACTCGATAAAGTTGGTTGTTGACCTCAAAGTGGACCATATAGTTGTCTTTTTAAATAAAAAGTATTATTATTATAGAATGACGCCACGGTTGGCGCACTGGTTAGGCGATGGTCTGCTGCGCTGCGGGTTCGATTCCCGCACGGAACTATGATTTGTATGACCTATAGATAGTTGTTCCGGGTCGGGCATTTGTGAGTAAGAGTAGCAATCATAACATTGTGCTTCAAACTATTAAAAACTTTGCTTATTTATGTTCGTTAAACTATAGTAAATAAATAAATAAATAATATTCCACAACTATCACACAACGTCGTCTAGTCCCAAGCTAAGCAGAGCTTGTGTTATGAGTACTAGACAACTGATAAACATACTTATATATTTCTAAATACATACATATTATAGAAAAATTACACCCAGACACAGAACAAATGATCGTTCTCATCGCACAAACATTTGTCCTGGATGGGAATCGAACCCACGACCTCCGGCATAGCAGTCGGGCTATTAACCACTAGACCAACAGGCCAGTAAATAGTAACACGCGCGATTATGACCGATTGACTTTATTATATCCTCTAAAATGACGCATAATAATAAAATAATAATAAAGAAACCTCATGGGGAATTCCATTACCGATAACCAGGGTTAATGGGCTTCCTTTATTCCTATATAACCATTACAGTTATCTTTAGCGTAAGTTGCACTGATAGAGTTATTTATACCGCGGTAATAGGCTGAAGATTGCACTATAATTTATAATAATGATGAGTAAATAGCAAGCTAATAGAGATCATATAGCGTTGCACAGTAATCTGATCTGATTCACCACCTTCTGATTTTGCCAATTTAATGATAAAATTATTCTGCGAATGGATCTACTGCTTGATTATGTGTTATCTCTGATAAATCAGTAGTTAAGTGGTTTCCAAGTAATACAGTTTTCAGGGAATAAAATAAAATATAGATAAAGATGTGTTGTCATATTTGACGAGCTCATTGGTGACGACAAACGATGACTACATGCTACTTGAAGTGGTTTCTGACGTAAAACTTTATCATACACTTTAATAAATATAGGGTCATCTTAGTACGCGTATGACAAATGATCCTGCACTATATGGCACCAACAATTTGGATCGAATTAACAGTACAACAGCAACATAATGTCCAGCCGTACCTATTGTGTACGTGTAGGCAACACTGCCATTATCACTGTTGATAGACACCCTTAACTGTTGCCAACTTGAACATTACATACGTTGGCAGTTGTTATCATTTACACAGGTTGCAAAAGGAAGCCGAGGGATTATAAAAAGTACTTCTTTATCTACAAAAGATTATACTCACTGGTAAAATTTGAGCGTACAGTAGTATTATAGGTACATGTCTGCCAAAACCTTCGGAAAATACGTGTCATGTTATGTGTCTGGTCTACACATAAGGTGTTATATAAATATAGCCGGAATTTATTATGCATAAAACAACGCTGCCCCACAGATAGATCATTTGAAATTACTTATTTGTGATGTCCAGTTAAACTTACATGTTTAATAAATTTAATTTTTAAATTAGATAGATTTTGGCAAAAGTGGAAGGAGGTGGCTTTCACAAAAGCGGGACAGAATAGACTAGACCAAAATGCGTGTATTGCCTACCAAATATGGGGACTTTAGCATACTTATCGTATGTTTTCACAACTGTTTCAATGTAACCTTCGCCATTGTAATAAAGCTATAACGTTGACGTGTTTATCGACGCCATTTATGGTCTGTGGTAGATTGCTGGCCCATTTAGATAAGTTTTGGCGGGAGTCATTTGTGACACTGATATAAGATCGGAAAGTTTTGATATAATTATGTACCAGTTTTTATAGAAAAATAATATTTATTTTATTGTAATGACAGTAACTATTGATAGTTGTTTCTATCTACTTCATACGTCAGATACCTACTTCTTGGGATTTATCACAATAAATGCAAAATTACGTCTATTTTGATATTGTATCGTGATATTCCAACAAAAAAATAAAAAGAATAGTATAAATACGCAAACAAAAGTCGAAGGAAACTATAGTGTCAAATTAAATTAAGCTACCTACCTAAACTTATTTTTTTGTTATCCTTATTATGCATCATGTCTGCGGAGTCTTGCTATTTCATTTGACCCTCTATTTAGATATATCTATTTGTGATATTTTATATAGCGGCTGCATTTTGGAAAAGTATTATAGTTGGTTCTGCAGCGAGGGGATAAAGCAGTGTCACGAGCATCACTTTAAATACTGACCGTATTATAAGGCCCCAGAGTTAACGCCCGAGTGTAGCGACGGAATTTAAAATTCATCTCACGTGTGAAGCGAGGGAGTTAATGCAAAAATTCTGCAGTATGCAGTGAGGAATTCAAGCTAATCCAAAGCAAAGACATCTTCTCCGAGGAGCATACTGTGCTTTTCACACCTGCTGCAAGATAATTTTCTGCAAGCCATGAGCACTGGTGGCTGGCAGCCACGAGCGATGCTGGTCGATCCCCGCTGCTAGATGCAGGTCGTATGCTCAATGTTTAGTTGAAGTTCCATATGCAAATCATATTATTGACCAGCGTGTTTAGCGTGGGTTAATAATTACTTACTTATTTTTATGTTCAGTTTGCAAAACATATAGTTTGACAATTTAGAGCAGTTAGGGTAAAAAATATTATATAAACTCAGTTGTCAACGTTCGCTATATCAATATCATGGAATATTTTAGACTTGGCTACTAAACCGATATGAGTGAAGATGACTGTAGTGTATGTGAATTGACACGATACATACACTGTCTCGTGTGCTCATGTACAAGTGCCTACGGGAGAGTCACCAGAGCCGCGGGCGAGTGTGGACGTAGTGTACTGTGTACGCGTGCATTGTCGAGCCAGTGATCCTAACGGGTAGGAGAGGAATAAACCAGACACAACAAGTGGCGACGAGCAAAAGGTAACAAAAAAAAAATAAGAAAAAAAAATACTGTCAGTCTATACATTTTTTGATTTCTGTATCAAAAACTAGAATATTTGATTATTAGAGTGAATATCTACATATTTATTTGATTCCTGAACCAAAACATAAGTATTATATATCCGATTGATGGAATAAATACTTACACATTATATACATATTTAGTTGCTAGATCAAAACATGAGTATTTGATTCCTTAAATGATTTATTTGATGATGCAATTGTAACACTCGCTCAGTTAACGAAAAATAAAATCGGCCAAGTGCGAGTCGGACTCGTGCGCGAGGGGTTCTGTATCGTCCATAGCAAAAGATTGTATGGAAACCCCACTTAAATATTTGTTCAATTCTGTTTTTGGTATTGGTTGTTATGGTGGCAACGGAAGTGCATCATCTGTGAAAGCTGCCTGGCTATCGCGGTTCATGAAATACGGCCTGGTGGCAGACGGACGGACGGACGGACAGCGGAGTCTTAGTAATGGGGTCCCGTTTTACCCTTTGGAAAACGGTTCGTCTTACAGAACCCTAAAAAATGATTAAAATTATTAATTGGACGGAAGTACTCAAGGTCTTATGATATAAAATGTGGTCTTTGTTGACCGGAGGGCCCGCCAAAGTCAGCCGTCGTACCTACGTACATTAATGTAAACAACGACGTATGTATGATGTAAACAAATATAGATGTGTTTATAAAAGGCCACAGAGACATGTGTAGTTAGCCGACGCCAAACTTTTATACATTGTTATTAGACGATACAATGTTGGTTTAAACTCGGACAAGCTTATAAGAAGGGTGAAAGTATCAATCTCCATTAAGAGGGTCCTTTTTCACTCGCCGTCGTCAACGTCGAGCGTGGTTTGAAGGCTTGTTGCTTCACTTAACGCAGTCCAACGCGATGTTTGATGGGGAGGCAACGCAAAAAAAAAGAGAGAGAGATAGCGCCTGAAAGCTCTGTTGGCGTTCGGTGATTCCGTGGGTTGCACGAATGTTTCACAAATCTTGTTCCAGGAAATACGTGTTTTTTTAGCTCATAAAAGTTTTTCAAAAAATTTGACATCATCCGAAAGTCTCGTTTCAGTGTGTAAGGCTTCTATTGATGTACTTTTAATTTTAATATATGAGTACATTATGGAGGGCCAGGGTTCACGTGAAATGGCAAATTTTCAGAGATCTTTACTGGATTGGTTTTACGCTGGTTTATGTTTTGATTTCTGTAGAAGCCTGGACAATATCCACAAGATAGCTATGTATCCAAAATATCTAGAGAAAGATGTGTAATAACATCATAGTCACGAAAGAGCGGTTTTGTGAAAGTGTACCTCGAATAGGACGCTTTTAAATTAAGAAACTTACCTGGCTTTAAGTATCAGCCTCCATTAAATTGGGAAACTTACTTGGCTTTAAGTATCAGCCTCCATTAAATTGGGAAACTTACTTGGCTTTAAGTATCAGCCTCCATTAAATTGGGAAACTTACTTGGCTTTAAGTATCAGCCTCCATTAAATTGGGAAACTTACTTGGCTTTAAGTATCAGCCTCCATTAAATTGGGAAACTTACTTGGCTTTAAGTATCAGCCTCCATTAAATTGGGAAACTTACTTGGCTTTAAGTATCAGCCTCCATTAAATTGGGAAACTTACTTGGCTTTAAGTATCAGCCTCCATTAAATTGGGAAACTTGGCTTTAAGTATCAGCCTCCATTAAATTGGGAAACTTACTTGGCTTTAAGTATCAGCCTCCATTAAATTGGGAAACTTACTTGGCTTTAAGTATCAGCCTCCATTAAATTGGGAAACTTGGCTTTAAGTATAAGCCTCCATTAAATTGGGAAACTTGGCTTTAAGTATCAGCCTCCATTAAATTGGGAAACTTACTTGGCTCTGAGTAGCAGCCTCCATTAAATTGGGAAACTTACTTGGCTTTAAGTATCAACCTCCATTAAATTGGAAAACTTGGCTTTAAGTATAAGCCTCCATTAAATTGGGAAACTTGGCTTTAAGTATCAGCCTCCATTAAATTGGGAAACTTACTTGGCTTTAAGTATCAGCCTCCATTAAATTGGGAAACTTACTTGGCTTTAAGTATCAGCCTCCATTAAATTGGGAAACTTACTTGGCTTTAAGAATCAGCCTCCATTAAATTGGGAAACTTACTTGGTTAAAATTATCAACCCAAGAATTCAACACAATACATAATAAGAAAAAAAAAGAAATAAACCAAAACACAGAATATAAACATACAGGTTGTAAAACTGATAGGAAATTTAGCAGATGCGGTAGCAGTAGACATTAGCATACGATAGTCAATGCCCAGCAAAATCTAAGTCATGCCAAGGCTGTGACAAAATTGAATACTTTTGCAAATATTGTAAATCAGTGAGAGTAGCCATTAAATGGTAGGCCGAATGATAATGAAAAAATTGTATCAGAGAGTTTGAGAAATAATGACAATAAAAAGAAGAAAGTTGAAGTAGATTACGTACTTAATCGGCTGAAATGATGATGATGAATGATGACGTACGTGTGTGTGTGTGTGATGATAATGTAATCGTCAAGTGCACCTTAAATGGAATAAAGACTGATATTGCTGCAAAGTCAATATCATAACCCAAGAAACGTGGGAGACCTTAAATAAGCATATGCTTATGCTAGAAAATCAAGTACTGAAGCTAAACAGAATTCTACTAGCTTATGGCTGTAACATTCCACTTAACATTAAAGGATCATTCGACACCACTATTGGAATAAAAGGGCGGAAGAAACATACCACCATTTATGTCGTTGCAGAAGGTTCACGAGATCTGTTAGGGAAGGACACAGCCATGCGACTGGCACGGAAATTAATGAAATTGGTTATCAGCCATACCATAAGTTAAAGAATGTATTAGTAGAAATACCTATTGACAATACCGTAAAGCCAGTATCTCAGCCATATCGGCGCACACCAATTCCACTTGAAGAAAAGGTAGAAAAACAGATACATGAGCTGTTGGAGGGTGACATAATAGAGGAAGTGCATGGGCCTTAAAGATGGGTGTCCCATATGGTACCAATATTAAAGGAAAATGGCGTCTTGGGATTGTGTATAGATATCCGACGCGCAAACGCAGCTATCGTGAGAGAAAACCATCCACTACCTTGCAAAAAAATTGGTAAAGTAAAAATGATAAAGGTAAATTAATTAGAACTTAACCGGGATTGTAGACACATTACAACATTTATCACATCCAAATGACTATATCAGTACAAGAGATTAATGTTCGGGGTAAGCTGCGCCCCAGAAATCTTCCATAAATTACTAGAAAGAATTTTAGTAAAATGTGACGGAGTTATTAATTTTACTGACGTCATTTTGGTCTTTGGTGACAATGCTGAGTAACACGATTCACGGTTATGGAACGTTCTAGATGTAGGTACTGAAGGACAACAATGATTGCTCAATGGAAAAAAAAGTGCTTAATTAAGGCAGAAGAGATAAACCTTCTAGGACATGTATTGACACCAGATGGCATGAAGCCACTGAGAAAATATATTGGCAATTTCTCAAATTTCAGAGACAAATGACTATAGAGGAACTAAGTTTTTAGGATTGGTCAACTACGTCAATAAATGGATTCCAAATTCTAGGTCAGGGTTTGAAGGTTACATACAATCTTACAATTGTAATATCGCGGACCCTTTGTCTCAGCTGAGTAAATATTTGGATTTGCCACCTAAAGAAAATAACTATGTCTGCCAAATTGTAGAACAGTCAAGTCCACAAACAATATCAATGACTCGATGACAAAATTATTGATGCTTCCAGAATAGAAATGGAAATTAATTATAGGATGGTACGAGCAAGAGTGGAACGAATCTGTTAAAGGCCTTAGATATTTGAAAACGAATTATGTTCTCACGAGAATATTTTGCTAATGAGCAAGAACCGAATTGTAATAGGTACCAAATAATTTACGGAGAAATGTATTACATGAAACCACGGTGGTCACCCAGGGATTGTAGTAATGAAGGGAATATTGAGATCAAGTTTTGTGGCCTAGAATTGATAAGGACGTTGTAAAGGCATGCAAAATCTGAACTTTAGTAGGGCTGCCAAATCCTTCAACGACAATGAAGCGACGCGAGATTCCCTTTAACTCCTTGGATTGACGTTGCGATGAATTTGCTAGGTCCATTACCCAATCAGGATTATCTGCTTGTAATTATCGACTATTATAGTCGCTACATGGAAGTAATATTTTCTAAGTCGGTTACAAGTTACAGATAATAAAATTGTTAAAAGAGATTTCAGTAGACTGAGTTGCCCCGTATCGATTACCGCAGACAATGGCAAATACCTTGTGAGTAATGAGTTTCGACAGTTCTGCAAGAAATGTAACATTACTTTTTTTAGTACAGTTCCGTACCGGCCTCAACGAAACGGGGAAGTCGAGAGACAAATCGCGACATTTTAAAGCGTCTGAGAATCAGCCACATAAAAAAAAAAGACGTTAAGGAAAGTTGTGGGAGTACCTGATCATGCATAATAAGCACACCGCACCCCACGACAGGTCAGTCACCAACCGATCTATTGTCAAACTCCAAAATAGGGATAAAATTCCGTCACTCGACGAAGTGGGAAACTGGAAAATTGATGCAGATGTAAGAGACAGAGACAAGGTTCAGAAAGAAAAAGGGAAGGAGTATGGAAATAGGAAAAGACAGGCTGTTGAGCCTAATTTAAGTGAAGGGGATAAAGTTTACGTCAAAAATATTGAAAAGACAAATAAGCTCAGCTCAAATTTCAACCCGATATCCCACACAGTCGAGCGTTTTAATCACGGAGACGCTACGGTAAGAAACGCTCAAACAGGACAATTGTTGAGAAGGAATATAGTCCATTTAAAGAAAACAGAAGGTGAATGGACATCGGTCCAAGTTCTTTGTTAAATTTATTAACAAGGGAGGGATGTAGTGTATGTGAATTGACACGATACATACACTGTCTCGTGTGCTCATGTACAAGTGCCTACGGGAGAGTCACCAGAGCCGCGGGCGAGTGTGGACGTAGTGTACTGTGTACGCGTGCATTGTCGAGCCAGTGATCCTAACGGGTAGGAGAGGAATAAACCAGACACAACAATGACGATCGAATTTATGTTATATAAACATTAACCTCATTTATTGGACTAAGATATGAAAGTACCATATTTATTTTATACACAAGAACACTAGGTACAACACAGAATATATACAAGAACCGTAGATGAGGTGATTATGGAACCAAGAGTGCCAACTTGTATCAGAATGTACTATTCTGGGTTCGATTTTTGAATAAGGGCTAAGCCGCTAACCAACCTAATATTAATATAATAGAATAAACTGAATATTAAAAGCAAATATGAAAAGTAAAACAGATGTGTGTGAAATACACTGCATTGTGAACCTAAAAGCAGTACAATTAGAGTCTTTTTTTGAATAAATCGGTTGGAAAAAATAAAACAAACAATAAATCCATGGTATAACATAACACATATGTGTTAACAGTTTTATGTTTGCATATTATTCTTAAAAGTATCTTGTTGCTACACTACTAATATAGATAAATAAATAGATTGGGGTTAAGATGTCGATGTGAGATAACTCAAAAGATACTGCACAGCTGTTTTTTATGATGTCATTAACACGATGATCAGCCGAGCAACAATGATTAAATAAGACATCTTAATCTTCAGAGTATCATCAATTCGTCATTATGTTATGCAATGTATGTCTTGTGTTTTGAGTCAAGGACATTACCAATTAGCTTTATGCTAGGTTAAAAGGATATTTCGAAGAATTAAATTCAAACTAGCTGCAAAATACTAAAATGCATTGTATAGTGTTTTTATATGTAGTGAGATAGAGACTCCCGCTTGTGGTATTTCGTGATTTTTCCAACCCTTTTCCGAGCCTCTCGTGATTAATGAATGATCCCTTAAGTATGCTCAAAAACTCAACATTATTTATTTCACAAAACTAATGACAGATGCGTTTTCCAGCATGCAGGGGATTTATTGCAGCATGCAAGCAGGCTTGCAGCGTGCAAGCAGACATGCAGCATGCAAGCAGACATGCAGCATGCAAGCAGGCATACAACATGCAGCAAGCATTGTTTCTGTCACGGCTCTGGCGCTGCGGGGTTTGGGCGGCCCCACGCGAGCTTATCGTCGCAGATGGTTTTACCGCTCACCGCCGCGGCTGAGACTGGCCGGCCTGGCGGGCCTTCAAACCACCTGCTCCTCAGCTCGCAGGCCGCCCCACCCCTCCGCGCCTACGCGGATTTAAATTACACTCTAGGTGTAGGGCAGACAAGACTGCGTGAAGTCGGTTTTGCAGCGATTCGTTTCTGCCACTAAATTTTGTAGCACAACATGTTGACTTTTAGTTTATTCGAAGTATTGAAAATCGGAATATCGTTTTTCGGACCGAGAACCCTTCGAGCATTTGATTCTTCGAACGTATGCAAATCAGAAAACTAACAAATCGCATTTACGACTTTCGGTAAAATAAATTTCGTGATTTTTAATAATAGACATTATAATTCTTAGGTATTATGAAATCCGGACTTTTGAAAATCGGAACATCGAAATTCGGAATAAAATATTTCAAAGTATTTGGGTGTTCCCATAAATGAGATATATACAATAATAAATTACTAACGAAGTTAAGATGGCTGAGGCTTCAATAAATAAAAAAAAACATTGCAAAAACAATGTCACAACAGAGGAAAAAATGCTTATAACTAAACTAATTCCACTTATCTTTCTCCAGGTATTGGGGCAGACCCAAGACCACCGTCACCGGGTGCTGGTGGCCGCCGCCAAGAACATCAAGAACTGGTTCGTCAAGGTGCGCAAGATCAAGGCGATCTACCACACGTTGAACCTGTTCAACTTGGACGTCACCCAGAAGTGTCTGATTGCTGAGTGCTGGGTGCCTGCGCTGGATATGGAGACTATTCAGCTGGCTTTGAGAAGGGGGACTGTGAGTTGATATTTGTAATACGTTATATTTTTATATTAATATTATGAAGGTGAAAGGAAGAAAAACATACCAAGGAAACATACTCCTGATATAAAAAGCAAGACTATTTGCTATTCCAAGACATGGTCTACCTATGCACCAAATTACACCCATATCCGTTCAGCCGTTTTAACGTGAAAAAATAACAAACATACATACTGATTTTTAATATTAGTGTGATAATTATTGACTGTTACGCTCAGATACAGAATCCGAAAGTAGATATTTGAGTAAAAAGGTAAATAATTATAATATCATCATTATAATTTATTATCTCAAAACATCATCAAACATCATGAGCATACGAGAGCAAACGTCACAGCCAGTTCATTTACTGAGCTGCAGTCAAAAGGGGCAAATAGGAACAAAGGGGTGAATAGAAACAGAAATTTTAAGGGGATTTTCTAGTTAATTTTTTTTTAAAAAAAACAGCATTTCAGTACTCCTATTTATTAATTAATTGTAATAAAAATCGATGCTTTAATTCTTTATTGTACGCCATAACAACTTATAAAGTTAAGTCAAATTTGAGTTTTCTTTCAGCAAACCATTGAGTGGTAGAGAGAGATCACAATAGAGGGTAGGATCCAGTGTCCAATTTTAAAATTATACATAACATACCTATATACATAAATACGATATAATAAATTCTTTGAATATATAATAAATGCTTTGTTAGAAATCCATAATATATATACCAAAATGAAAATCCCTTGTTCCTACTCACGCCTACGTCCCTTTTCACACCGTTTGTTGGTAATATTGGCATCGTTTTAACCTTTTATTCATTGTACAGGAGCGCAGCGGCAGTTCGGTGCCGCCTATCTTGAACCGCATGGAGACGCTGGAGGACCCGCCCACGTACAACCGCACCAACAAGTTCACGGCCGCCTTCCAGCACCTTATCTACGCGTACGGAGTCGCCACCTACCGGGAGGTCAACCCAGGTAACATGAGCTTGACAGAATAGAAAAACTATATTGTACATCAAAAGATCCTTTTTGAGATATTTCTTTTTTGGTCCTATGGATGAAATTGTTAAATAAGGAAACTTGATAGCAAACAATTTATTGAGTTCTACAGGTCTCAATAAAAGATTCTTCCAGAAATTTTATCTCAGCCACAACTAGCAAAAATATTGATGTTTGTCTTATTCATTGCATAGAATGCTGGCTGCCGTTATTACTGTATCCGTTATTTGCTTTCCACCGCCATGAGTGGACAACATTATTTTTTAAATACCATACAAGTTATTATACCTACAAACGGGGTGAATAGACATGCAGGGGTTAATAGAAACAAGACTAGGATTAGATTGTACAATTCACTAATAAATTGCAGTAGTTAAATACTGCGACCAAAGTTTAAGTAACGTGAAAATACCCCTTGTTTCTTTTCGCCCCTGCATCCCTATTCACACCCGTTTGATAGTACAGAGGTTATTTCTACATAGTCGTTCATGATTAGAATTATATGTTTTTTATTTTATTTTTTATTTAAATATATATTTTATTATTGAATTATTTATTAATAATATATTTTTTTTATTACAATAAACTTAATAATTAATTTTGGGGGAACTTAGGCTAAAGAAGATGGACGTTCATATCCTACCGAACATTATAAATAGGTACCCAAAGTTATCGTGTTATAATATCTCGTATTTAATCCTGCTTCCCTCCCACCCAGCTCCGTACACGATCATAACGTTCCCGTTCCTGTTCGCGGTGATGTTCGGCGACCTGGGCCACGGCGCGCTCATGGCGGCCTTCGGCTTCTGGATGTGCTACAAGGAGAAGCCGCTGCAGGCCAAGAAGATTGACAGCGAGGTCAGATATAGCTTTGTTTATCAAGTTATTTGCACATTCTTTTCCATAGAGATGTACCCTTTTGAATATGGTATGAAGTTATTCTTTCTTAACAATTTAAAAATATCTGTACACGGATAAATTAAAAAAAAATAATTGCCAAGTGCGAATCGGACTCGCGCACGAAGGGTTCCGTACCATTATCTATAAAAACGGCAAAAAAAATCATGTCTGTTGTATGGGAGCCCCTTTAAATTTTTTTTTCTATTTTTAGTATTTGTTGTTATAGCGGCGACAGAAATACATCATCTGTGAAAATTTCAACTGTCTAACTATCACGATTCATGAGATACGGCCAGATAGACAGACGGATGGATAGCGGAGTTTTAGTAATCCGTTTTACCCTTCGGGTGCGGAACTCTAAAAATGCTCAGGAGTTTGATCATGCATACATTTCGTGGAAAAATTTGTTACATAATAGCGTTCATTAGAATGCTACTTTTTATTAGTGTAAGAAAAGTTCTAAAGAATCGATGTGTTTTATTACAAAATATTTAACACATTATGGTGTAATATTCGAAAAAAATCGACAAAGCCAACATGTACCGTGGATTAACACAATGCTGTAAATTTTGTGGAAAAGTGTTAAACGCTAAACATGATTATATATGTTTAGCTGTTAAGAACTAAATGAATAAACCAATTTCCGGATAAAAAAACGTGTTGTTGTTACTAAATAAAATCAATGTTAAACTCTATCGATTCGTAAAACTTTACTAGCACGAATCACTTTACCGTCCGATTATAATTTAGTGTCTTCAAGGCTAGAGTGAATAGGCTCTTAATAAACTAATGCGATTCATCATCAACGATTGATCAGTGCTTATCATCAGGTGGGATCGCAGTCAAGCACTAGATTATATCAATAAAAAAAAAAGAATTTTCCTATTCGCTCGTTATACTCCAGACTTTTGGCGAATGAATGGGTCACGACACTTCTTCGCTATTTGAAATTTTGAGTACAGATGGCCAGTGTATCTTGAAAAGATTTTGATAGATTTATGGATGATATTCTCGTTCGTTTGACAATATTTATTTTTAGAGTTCCGTACCTCAAAATGAAAAATGGAACCCTGATAGGATCACTTTTTTGACCGGCCGTGAAAAAATCAAACTTCTAAGTAAACGGAAATAAAAAGATACGGCCGTTTATGTCGCAAAAAATGTATATTTCGACACTCTCAAGGGAATCAAAATTCATAGGGTACTTCCCGGTGACTCAGAATCCTGGAATTTGGCATGAAGCAAGGTCTTATTTAGGGGGGGGACGAAAGGTTCTGGATTGGCGACCACGTACCGGAAGACGCAGCGTTGGAAGGCCTCCCACAAGGTGGACCGATGACCTGGTGAGGGTCGCGGGAATCCGATGGATGCGAGACGCACAGGACCGGTCATTGTGGCGACATTTGGGGGAGGCCTATGTCCAACAGTGGACGTCTTTCGGCTGAAATGATGATGATGATGATGAAGGTCTTATAGCACAGGTATAGGAATAAATCTGAAAACAGTTTTATTGTTACGTCACAAAAAAAACTTTTGTGATTCGTATAAATCCTCGACTCCATTCGGGAATTGAACTATTTACATAGGTAAGTTTTTACGGCACCCTCGGTGTGTGAGTCCGACTCGCAATTGGCTAGTTTTTTTTTTAATCAAGATTCATGTATGGTGAGGTTATTTTACAGGGTGCAAGGTAAATCCCAAAGTCCCCGATTCGCACCCCTACTATTTATAATGGATTTTTTTTTCGACGATCATTAATAATCTCTTTATCCCCAACAGATCTGGACCATATTCTTCGGCGGTCGCTACATCATCTTACTCATGGGGCTGTTCTCAATGTATACGGGTCTAATCTACAACGACATCTTTTCCAAGAGTTTGAACATCTTCGGCTCGGCCTGGAGGAACAACTACAATGAGACCACACTCATGACTAACAAGTTGCTACAACTGAACCCTGATTCGATGGATTATGTACAGACTCCGTATCCATTTGGTATTGATCCAGTTTGGCAGGTGAGGGTTCAAAAGTTTACTATTTTTTTTTAGACTCAGGCCCCAGTATACCGAATTCGTACACCTCGGTACCAGCTTTAAACCTTATTTCTATGTAATAAGGTTTAAGTTAGCTGGTATGATGTATACCGTAATACCTAGAATAATTGGCCATATCTTAGGTAATAATTGTAGGATGTTCTTCTTTTTCACCAAAAATCGATCAGTACAAAAAAGTGTGACAGATAAATTAAAATATTATGACCTAATTTAAAGTCCTTGAGTATTATTATTTTTGTACAGCTCGCGGAAGCCAACAAGATCATCTTCATGAACGCGTACAAGATGAAGATCTCCATCATCATCGGCGTGTTCCACATGTTGTTCGGGGTCTGCATGTCGCTTTGGAACCACATGTGAGTTTCCTCCTTTTATATTTATATTATATATTTATTTATAGTAAGGTACTCCGACGACTTATTCACTAATTACATATTACAAAAAAATAGCTTACATATATATCTGTTATTATGGTGAACTTGTTACTTAAAGAAGTACACAGCTTACACATAAATAAAAATTTCATACACTTAATGATAGTGCTTTTAAAATAAACTGATTATCATTTTATGTTACAAATTGATTTTGACAAACTCTATACCTGAGGGTTGAAAGCCGGTACCTTATAAGTAAGCCTCCGCAGTCCGTCTGTCTATCTCCTCAGTCACTCAAGTCATGTTTCTGAACCCTCTCATGAGACGGTTAAAGGATAGAATGGTATGCCCGCCTTTGTACATGAATTGTCAAACTGTACTTAAGAAAAGCGAAAATAACTTTTTTTTTAAAGATATAAGCTAGTGCTTGACTGCGATCCCGCCTGATGGTAAGCAGTAGCTATCTGTTTGTTAACTCACAGCTGGTCTGATTTGTATATAATTATATTTTACGCACAAATCAGATGGGGCTGCGTCAGCGACCACTTCTGCATGTACCTAGTGCAACAATAATTTATAAGCGTAATGCAAATTTTCTGAAAGCCAATCGCAGTTTTATCAAAATTTCTTGTGAACCTCTTTTGCAACAATGCAAGCACAGTTAGGGAGATCTTAGCAAAGCCATTTTTAGGGTTCCGTACCTCAAAAGGGAAAAACGGTACCCTTATAGGATCACTTTGTCGTCCGTCCGTCTATCTGTCTTTCTGTCTGTCTGTAAAGACTCTTTATCTCGAGAACGCGTAGAGGTATCAAGTTGAAATTAAAATCATATACTTAGGTCTGCGGACTCTTGAAGCTGTAAAAAAAAACAAACTTGTAAGTTAACGAGAAAAAAAGATACTTCGGTTTATGTGGCAAAAAACGTACATTTCGACACACTCGAAGAAATCCAAAATCATAGGGTACTTCCTGTTGACCCAGAATCCTGAAATTTGGCATAAAGCAAGGTCATATAGCACAAGTATAGGAATAAATCTGAAAACTGTAAATTTGTTGTTACGTGTCAATTTTATTTTGGCGATTTGGAAAAAAACTTCCTGGACTCCATTCCGGAATTAAACTATTTACATAGGTAACTTTGTATGGAACCCTCAGGGCGCGAGTCCGACTCGCACTTGCCCAGTTTGTTTGTTCAAGAAGCACCTATTTGCACTTGAATCACATATTGTTAATGTTTGTTTAGTATTATTAACAGTTTAAGGTATTGTACCAACTTTGAGCCAGTACACAATACAGGACGTAATAATTTTGTCATTATTTATGTGGAAGCTTGTAATTTAGCAATTTAGTTATTTACTATTGCCATTAGTAACTGAAAAGTTGAAAGGGAATCGTTTATCTTGGTATGGTCATGTGAAGAGGAGGGATGAAGCGCATGTTGCTAACAGAGTTATGAATTTACATGTGGATGGATGGAGAGGGAGAGGGAGGCCAAAGAAAAGATGGATGGATTGTGTGAGAAGTGATATGAAAGAAAAGGGAGTTAGTGATAGCGTGACGAGTGATAGGACAGAATGGAAGAAAAAAACGTGTTGAGCCGACCCTAAATAAAACGGGACAAGGGCAGGAAGATGATGACTATTGCCATTAATATTATTAGTCTGTAAGCTTTCCTAAAATGTGAATAATAAAATAAATCAAACCTATATTCCCGTTGGATAATTCCCGACCTCCGCACAAGCGAAGCCGCGAACAAAAACGAATATTAACGTGAAACCTTTCCCCCAGCTACTTCAAGCGTCGCATCAGCATCTACGTGGAGTTCCTCCCGCAGATCCTGTTCCTGCTGCTGCTGTTCTTCTACATGGTGCTGCTCATGTTTATCAAGTGGACCACCTACGGATCCACGCCGCCCTACTTCGGAAGTGATGACATTAGTGAGTACTTATTTTAAAAGTTTATGAGTACAACCTTGTAGTCTGACGAGGCGACCTACGTGAGCGATTTAACGCAGCGCGGCCGCTTTGTCTTATGTGCTCGCGAAGTCACCGCTTCAGCCGCCATTTATACAAAATAAGTCAACACACCGCAAGAGTTCGGACGAAAATATCAAACCAACTTAACGCGACCGCTTCGCTTCACTTATCGCCGCATCGCACCCACGTGTTGTTGTTCACGTAGTCACCGCAATAGAGTAATAAATGTTTATTACAGTCGCGCCGCATCGCTTCGTGATCGCGTTGAATCGCCTTTTTAGTAAGACACCGCGTAAGTCTATAGTGAATAGGCAAACGTGCTTCACTGTCGACCACGTCGTAGCTTACCATGAGGTGTGATGTTCAAACGTGAGCCCAGTAAAGAAAAAAGACAGCTCGGAGTACTGAGCGCTAAGAGAATAAATTGATTGGGCCGGAATGGCTGGTCATTCAATAGAATTGGCTGAACTGAGAGGGGTTTTTTTTTCGGTGGGAAGATCATCCAATGACTTCCCTGCTCTAGGGCGGAGCGGGAGATAGTGTCAGACTTTTACTGAAAAACCCACTCCTGTTCCTTCGTTGCCTTTCGTACCGGGGCCGAGTCTTTCTTTCAGAATCAGACCCTTGGCCCCAGTAGGCTTCGACCCTGCTGGGCCCCTACAGTTGCTGACATCTTGAGGCGCGCGTGGAACACTTCGCGCCATCGACGACTTGGGCTCGGTCCGGACGGTCGAACGGCGAGTTACCCATAGCTCGCCGTCCGCAAGCTCGCAACTGAGAGGGTTGTATTGACGATTTTAATGATTATAATTCCGTAAATAAATACGTGTTACAATCGCCAATCATATTTTAATCAACATACAACTTGACATTGACTTGCGAAATGCAAAAAACTTAGAAAATTTGAATTTCGCGGGTTACCCTGGAGCATCCATAAGGTGGAAGCTACGGGTTTGAGCGTGAATATTTTCACGATTGATGGCGCTGCATTCAACATTGTTCTTTAGTGTAGTTATAGCATTATTAAGTCAAGGACTACAGGCTTAGCCCCATCAAGGCCATACTGGGACTCATGAAGAAGGTGCACGGAGGGCTAAGGGTTGAGTAGAAGGGAGGGGAATAGCACAAAAGATCCAGAAGGGTCGAAGTGCTCTGGCCTAGGGCCAGCCCCACAACAAGATAAGTCAAGGAAATGGTACCCGCGGAAATCCGACATTCCTCTTTGTTGAACTTAGTTTTATTGCCTTAGAATCCACTGACTCCAATACTCTTGATGAGCCCGCTTTCTAAACACTATAGTTGAAATTAAATGGGCTCACTTGGGCCCTTCGTTTGCACCTTACGCTTAAGAGCTGCCAGAAAGAGAAGTGATTACCTGGAAAAGTTACTGCTGACAGGAAAAGTAGATGGGAAAAGACCCAGATGCGAGGAGGAGTCCGCTACGTTGGTCAGGCCAAATCCGTGCTACACTGGAGACCAGTCTTTGACGTCATCCACATCCCCGAACATAGGTCAACATGGCGAAATATAGTCCACAAGAAATTTGTCGAGATCCCGACCGGAGGAGGAAGACCTGCTAGCGTAGAGAGAGTCCTTATTAAAAATGTATTTTTGTTGTGCAGACATCGTAAAGACGAGTGCGTACTGCGCGCCGTCCATCCTGATCACGTTCATCAACATGATGCTGTTCAAGCACGAGCCGCCGCGCCCGCCGTGCGATGACGTCATGTACGCGGGACAGATGGGCATACAGAAGGTAACGTAGTCTTATATTATTATACAACTTGATTCCGCCATCACCTTTCTGCCATCAGACAACCCGACGGAGTATCCACCCTTACGTTGTTAACACCTCTACGGTCCGGACTAAGCGTTTCGCCTCGTACATCAAAGGATTAAAACAGTTTGCCTGCTGCGGTCTTCCCGTCCCATTATAATTTGGGTGTCTTCAAGGCTAGAGTGAATAGGATCTTATTAAACTACTGCGATTCACTATCAACGATTGCATCTCTGCTTACCGTCAGGTGGGACCGCAGTTAAGCACTAGTCTAGTAGTCTATATAAATTTAAAAAAAAAACAGGTTTTAAAATTGAGAGGAGTTACAATCGGCGAGTTTTACTTACTGCGGCCATCTATAATACCTTGTGATAAAGTATACCCAGCAATTTACTGATAGTTCTGATAGTAGAAACTTTCGGGTCTCTAACAAATCGTAATGTCTGTCAAATATATTATGATGGATGTCGAACCGGTGAAGGAAAACATTGTGAGGAAACCGGCTTGTCTAAGAACTAAATATTCGAAGACATGTGACACACCAACACGCCTTGGGCCCGCGTCGTGGATTACGGCTTCTCCACTCTCCTAGAGAGGATGCCTGAGTCCCAGCAGTAGAAATATTAAAAGGCTGATTATGCATGTACACCATGTAACCATGTCTTAAATTTTATTGTTGTAGAAATTCAGTTTCCTCATGAATTAGTGTTGTGTGATACTCATCATTTCATCATTTAAGCCGAAAGACGTCCACTGTTGAACATAGGCCTCCCCCAAGTGTCGCCATAATGACCGACCCTTGTGTGATACTCATCTAAGTTTTATTTTGTGTGCAGTTCTTCGTGATCTTTGCTCTGTTGTGCGTGCCCGTGATGCTGTTCGGCAAACCTTACTTCATCATGAAGGAGCAGAAGGAGAGGGCTGTAAGTACTACTCAAATTATTGTACTGCTTAAATAATCTTTTATTTTGTTTCTTTTCAATTCTATACAACAAGTAATTGGATTAAGCACAACCAACATCCCAATAAGAAAATTAAATTACAATCATAATTTCAGTATTCAAATTTTATTTCTTAAATGTACTTTACCTGCTTTTTAAGAAATTAGTTATCCTTATTTTGGGCAAATAATATGGGCACCTACGCGCGTGCATGCGAACACGCTAGTGACAACAATCAACATTTGTCAAGAATTTATCAAAATTATTTTAAGATAAAAGAGAATACTTCAGAAATCAGAAACGTTTATTTCAAATAGACCAATTACAGGCACTAAAAAAAAAGAAGCTAAATTGCACGTTCCAAGCGTAGATCTCTATGGAGAAGAACGTGCAAGAAACTCCATGGACACTCTTTTGAATCATATTATGAGTTACATAAAACTTGGTTACATATTTCTTGTCGCTTATAATATGTGAGCACAATGTAGATAAGTAATAATAATTAAAAAAAAAAACTAATTAAAAAATAGAAATTGAATTAAGCCACTGGCAGCTATGAGATGACCAGTCTCAACTGACGGCACCCGTTCACGAGCATGACGCGTGCATCACTTATTTTAAAAATTGCTGAAATCGATTCTGAACATACTACTTTCAGGATGTGCTATTAAGTTACATGTATATTCCAATCTATCTGAATCAATATTTAGTTAACGTTTTTTTGGTATTTGTTTACATCAGACTTGTGTGGTACATGTCCGATGACAAATCCACTTTTTCTCAGTCACATCTACTATTTGTTCCAAATAAGAATAGGAAAGCCAATAACCTCGATCTATCAAATTTTGATTGAAAAGTACGGTTTGCAAAGAAAGCTTATTTGCGTATTCGGTTTTTTTTTTTGCCTTTTATTACTAAGTCTTAGTTAAATCTAGTTGAAGTAAAAACGTTATTGTTTGATTTAAATTAGCTCAATTAGTTAAAATAAAAGCTATATTTTTTTTCTTATCGTCATTATTAGGAACAATTCGCCTTCTTTTTCCATTTGCCACTACTCAGACACTTCACACAGAGACGCAGAGATTAGCAAAATTGAAAAACTGGATTCTGATTGAAAATTTTTTCGTTCACGATTCGTAAATAAATATTATTTAAAACATTTATTGTTTTGCTCACCCTAACCAATTTTTCGTATTGACGGCTATGATGTCACAACATGGCGTAAAAATCGATCCTATTCTTATTTGGAACGCATTGTACAATAATAGATCTTGCGAGGTTTTTCTTTTAAACTTTCGTGGCATGTTTCATGTGGTGCCCCTGTTCAGAATATTAGCCATATGTTGGACTGCTCCAAATGCACACACACCTACACTTTGTGGGACTTAATAAGTGCCACCGATGCTGCAGTGAACATAGCCAGGTGGTTACGAACACTGTAACATCGATGGCCCAGTAGGTACTAGGCTCAAACAATTTAACAAGTTTACTTATCGACTCGAAAAGAAGTGCCATGGTTCTTGATTATATCTTTTTAATATAAATTACAAATATAATATTGTTATCTTTTTATGCTGCTTTCATGGACAGCTTGCGGTAAGCATTAACACTAATTATTTGGTAGACACAAATTGGAGCTTATTTAAAACTAGCTTGTACTCGCGTTCGCGTGACAGGAACATATCCTAGGGCACTCGGCTATATTGCAACCTATTATCGAAATAATTGTTGCTATTGCATCAGTTCTTCTATACATTTCTTATTTCAAACAAACAAACTAGACAAACTAGTGCGCTTCACCATCAACGATGGCATCACTGCTTACCATTAGGTGGGATCGCAGTCAAGCACTAGTTTAAATCAATTAAAAAAAAAAAACAATTTAACTTCTATAAAGTACTTGGTTGTAGTCGAAAATATCCCAGGTATTTTTCTCCACCAGGATATAATATACAATGTCTGGGAGTTTCAGAAGTTTCGCTTTGTCTTCTTCATTGATAACAATATGACATATCAAGAAGATCAAGTCCATCTTCAGTACCTTTCACAAATATAAGCAATATTAATCCCGCCAGCGCCAGGGTCACCAGCCCGTGGAAGGCGCCGCCGAGAACGGGAACGCTGGAGGCGTCGCGCCGCCCGCGCCGCACCACGACGAGGATATCACCGAGGTCTTCATCCACCAGGTGAGTGCACAAGGCTCTGTGGAAAGGGTCCGCAGTTACTATTGTATTGGAGCCTGTCCAACTTAAAAAAAAAATATTAAATGACAATATATCTTTAAGAGCATCCAACCAGAGATACTTTTTCATTATTTTCCATACAATCGGTCTTACGTGATTATAACGTTATTACTCTTCTCATCTCATCTTTCTCTAGATATTTTGGAAACATAGATATTTTGTGGATATTATCTATGTTCCTATTGAAATAAAATCATAAATTTGTGTAAAACTAATCCAATAAAGATCTTTGAAACCTACTATTTAGCGTGAACTTTGGCCTTTCATTATATTCATAAATTAATATAAAGTATAACTATGAAAATCTTACACATTTAATCGAAATTCTGATTTACGTAATTTTCTTCCAAGGTTTTTTTTAATAATAAAAAAAACACGTATTTCTTGGAACAAGTTTTGTGAAATATTCGAGTTTAAGATAGAATTACCGAATGCCAATATAGCGTTCAGGTGTTGTCTCTCTTTTTTCGCGTTACCTTTAGCGAGGGATAGCGTCGGATTATTCAACAAGCTTTGTAAACTTCGTTCAGGTTGACGATAACGGGTCGGGATGTCCGCTATTTAAAACAATTAGAGGAAAATATTTTGACAAAGGCAAGCAATGAAATGTCTGTAGAATCGTAACTCTTTGTAATTGAATTATCCCATTTCAACATGAACTATATCTATGAAACCTCAAAGACTTGTATGTAAAACTGATTTTAGAACGGCTGTTATCAATCAGGTAAACTTAGTTTATGGCCAATGTTTGACTTGATTATCTTGACTATAACCTGAACTATCAGTATAGAGCGTAAAAAGTATGGGAAAAAAACCCACGGCGCACAGAAATTAAATTACGAGGATATATAGATACATTTCTCTAATTTATCATGGTAAGGGCCGCTTTCTTTTGGAACGTGGGAATTTTGAAAAAATAAAGAAAGATAAGATATTCTTTATTTGTTTAAACATTATACACATTATACAGTAGCATGCAAGATTGAGATTTGTTGTTTGAGTCCAGTCATGTTTAGCCGTAAGTGTCGGCATACAAATATTTATAACATTGAAAACTAAAAAAATAATAAATCTTTACACATAAAAATTACCTACTCGAAGTTATTTATATGTTATCATGTCAACATTCAATATTAATTAAAAACAGTAATGTCACAAATACAAGAACAATATCAAAGCTACAAAATATGTGTCAAAATTAGAAGATTGAAAACTTATTCACGTTTGATATTAGCTGCTGCCAGCAGTGTCGTCCACGTAATAGTAGACAATTATGCCAAAGGAACATATTCTCGGGATAAAAAATATCTTATACCATTTTCATGTCCGTCACTGGGTCGAAATACGCCCAATGACCTTTGCCAGTTAGCCTATAAGCGCGTAGCTTCATAGACGCGCCGCGACGGCACGACTCTGCCGCTTCGTCGACAGAGTTTCATAGTTTAGTATATAAGCTTCACGCAGGCGTACACCAAGCGTATAATGACGAATACTTGTCTATGAAGCTACGCGTCCGTGGACAGTAGCCCTTATGGTCCTCCACGCTAACAGCTTCCTGGTTGCAGGCCATCCACACGATCGAGTACGTGCTGGGCTCGGTGTCGCACACGGCGTCGTACCTGCGGCTGTGGGCGCTGTCCCTCGCGCACGCGCAGCTCGCCGAGGTCGCCTGGAACATGTTGCTTAGAAAAGGTAACTAATTATAATAATCTTTATAATCATTCTTCTATTTGTGTGTTTGTCGCCTAACTCCTAAGCGGCTTGACTAATTTAGATGAAATTGTATGTTGTAAGTCTGAGTTAAACCATCCAGGGCCTTGGATGGTTTGAAATGACAATGGGATCCGGTAGGTGGTGTTGCAATCGGGTTCTCAATTTTTTTTTCTGATGAAAAGTCAGTCAATGTCTGTCGGGACCGGCTGGTGTCATGAAAAAATACGAAGACAGAAATCCGCTATTGACTTAAGTGCCACCTCCACGGGCAAGTGTCTCGCAGCGATATTATCGTGCCAGCGCCAATTCAGCGATTGGCATACACGAGAAAAACTTTAACTCACGGCAATTTACTCGCTCATGTGAAGATGGTACCTAAACCAGATCATGATGTCTTCTACAAACATAAGCAAAGAGCATTAAAAAAGAAACTGCAAAAACGAAAACTTGTTATTATTTTTTTTTATTCTTTATTTTTATAAAAAGGAACAGCAAACAGCTACAATATAAAACTTAGGTACTACAGGTATACAAAACATATAAACAATATTGTAGCCCACAGCGCTGCTCACAGATTAACTGTGGGATACTTAAATAAAATCACTAGGATGACTAAATTTAAACTAACTTAACTATCAGGCATGATTAAAAACAAACACAAAGAAAAGTAATAAAACAAACTCAAAAATGTGGAGTGAGAGAGAGAAAATAAAAAATAAAACGTGAAAAACATTTATGAAAGCTCCTTAAGAATTAGACTTTTGAACTTACAAGGTGAACATGCGAAAATATCTATATGTTCAAAAGTCTCATTATAGGCTTCAACCATTCTGCGAACAGGCGAACGAAAACCAGAATTGGACTTGATTGCAGAAGTTGTTATCATCATCTGGCTTTTTCTCAACTTTACTAGAGATGGTTTCCATTTTTCCAGCGTAACAAAATGAAGTAGAATTTATTTTAATGTAACCGACGGCGACAAATGAATAGTCATGTGGTGTACTTATAAAAAACGCGGATTAGACACTTACACTTCAAGATCTCACAATAACCACCTCTTGTGGCTGTGATTGCAAATTTTCTTATATTTTCGATGACCTATCCGTGTACAGTTCATAATTATGTAGCCCTGCAGATTTTTGAAAGCTCATTGCTTGCAGGTCTAATGTCGACGGACTTCCAAGGCGGCATCTTCCTGTACGTGGTGTTCGCGGGCTGGGCGGCCATCTCCGTGTCCATCCTCGTGCTGATGGAGGGGCTCTCCGCCTTCCTGCACACGCTGCGTTTGCACTGGTTAGTATTCTTATGACCTGTGTTATTCCGGGTTCTGTATCTCATAAAAAAAGCTAAAACCTTACAGGATCACTTTGTTTTCCCTCCGTCTGTCTGTCAAGAGCTTTTTCTTAGGTGCGCATAGAGGTATTCAGTAGCGATAACTAGGGTTGTAACGGAGGCCATTTTAGCGGAGGCGGATGCGGAGGCGTATATGAGTTATATGTTGTCAAAGTACAGAACAATTGATATTTTAGTATTTTTATTTTTTATTATTTTTTATTTTAACATGTTTTTAATAAATAACACCATATTTCTCAAAGTACTATACCTAACCTACGAATCTAAGGAATTCTTCAGGTTGATTCCTATCATGTCAAATTGACATACGCCCGGCCCCACCTCGACGGTGTTCCCACCGCACACACGCTGATTCTTGACCATTTCACAATCGCAATACGCGGCCGGATGGCTAAGTTGTCGTCGTCGTCGAGCATTGCTGCTCGTTCGGTATTTTTCTATGATTATAACGTAAAAAATCCGTTATAACTCCGAAAAATTTTGCGGAGGTGGAAGCGAAGATTCGATTTCTTGCTAGAACTTCCGCAGCAACGGAAGCGGAGGCAAAGTTCCGTTACAATCCTAGTGATAATTATCAAATATAGAGATCCCTTAAGGTGGGTCTACGCTAGAGGAGTCGAGCACGAGTGATGAGTGAGAGGAGCTCAAATTGTCGGCTCGTCCTCCACTCATACATGCTCGGCTCCTTTAGAGTCGCTCCACACTACACGAATTTGAGTTCGCCTCGTGCTCCGCTCATGCTCGTCTCGACGAAACGGATTTATTACTCATTCGGAACAAGACATAGTTCACTTAAGAATGAGCTTAACTAAAAATAATCAATATAATATAACATACAGCAATCGAACAATCAGCAAAAATAAAAATCTTCGGCTGTATTCTTTATAACAAATGTAATTTAATTTTTGAGGAAGTCAGATTTAGCTGCATTGCAAGTATCTATCACGTTATTGCAAGGTTTTTGTAGACGTTTTTCTAATTTTGCTATTGTCCGTCAGGGTGGAGTTCCAGAGCAAGTTCTACGCAGGCGAAGGCTATCTGTTCCAGCCGTTCTCGTTCGAGGTCATCCTGGACTCGGCCGGCGCCACCGAGGAGTAACCACGACGCTAGAACCAGTAATACGTACCCAGACAACTGTTTGTAGTAGATGTTATGTCTGTGTGAGAAGGCAGCTTCAATATCTAAATTATTTATTGGTCTTGTTATGATGAATATCATATATTATATTATCTGTATTACAAATATAAGAGTTGCTCTAAAATAAGTGTCCTGTAGTATCGAGCATATATTCAATGCTTTTCTTGTTCCTGTATTAAAAAAATTATAATTGTAATTATAAGCAAGAAAAATACAATATTTTCCCATAAATCGTTTATTTACTACAACATCAAGGGTACAGATTACTAATAAAATCACTTCTTTTGTATTTTCCGAGTTAATATATATTTTTTTATTTAATCCAGTTTTTTTTTTAAGTTATAAAGTGTGAACGGCCACTCTTTGTGTAACCCAGTATAAGATTCAATTGTTGTACTTAAAATAATTTTACGTCGACCTCCGTATTCTGTGAACATTCGATCGATTGATTTTATAATTATCTGCTGTGTTGATAGATTGCAATTTTAAGTTAATAATTTTAATAAATTACTTATGATAAAATACTTTTTTATTCAAAGTATAAGTATAATTATTTATTTATTAATTTGTTTACATAAGAATATCTAGCTGCAGTGTTAAATCTCCATTTTGTGTAACTGTAGCTCCAAAGTGTATGTTAATGTCAGACGCTCTCTGTATTGTTACCGATTGTCATTCCAGTATATTCAATGTTATCTACTTAGTACTTCGCTGAGTGTCAAGTAGCGTGTAGCTTTACGGTGATGATTAAAGGTTTTTAGTAGCATTACATTATTTGTTTCATTTTATATTCCTGAGATATCAAAGTAGATCGAATGTTAGGTAGGCAAACACTTTGTGCTATGTCATTACCATATGAAAATGGAATGTGATAGTTATGGTACAAGTTAGTCGTACTCGGCGCCGATGGTGATGCTGATGTCCCCGGGCAGCACATTCGTCTTGTGATACCAGCGATTCGTATCCACCACCACTAGAATTATAAAAATACCTCGTGACTTGATCATGGCGGTTAAGGTAAAGCTAAACACTGAAACGTGAAAAAAAAATACTCAGACATGTGACATCCACCAACCCGCACTGGACTGCGTGGTGGATTACGGCCCATTAGGGAATGGGCCGTAATCTCTGGGACAGGGGACTCCCAGAGAGGTCTGATTCCCAGCAGTGGGAACATTATAAGGCTGGTTATGCTAGAAACGTGAAACGACTATAATAATATATCTACAAGAATTCGAGATATTTATCAAATTAAACAACTATCGTAACATGACAAGTTCGAATTCCATATTCTTTTTAGCGTACCTAACTCTTTTGTTGTATATAGGTACTTAAGAAACAGCTCAAAAGAAAGGCTATGTTGATATTTGATTTTGGCGCCGTGGGCGGCAATAGATATTTGGAGGTATGCGGAACAGAGTGTAAAGTGATATAAATTTATGGTTTATTTTATATCTATTCTTGTACCTATTATTCGCCTTTTCTTTCTCTTTTATTGCACCTACCACTATTTTTCTCTGCATCACCCTAAGGTTGACTGGTAGAAAATACCTAAGGCATTAAGTCCGCCTCTGTACTTTTGTTCATAGTGTTTAATAAATAAAAAGGGAGGATCTTCCGACTAGACGGGTGTTTTGTTTGGTTCGGGCTGTTGTATGTGTTCAAATCACGCGGAGAACTCTAATTGCGTGATGAAGGATTCCGATTTTTTTAGTTCCTATGAGTAAGAATAAATAAAGATACATACAGATCTCCCCAGGGGAGACCACGAATGTGATCCATCGGCACAGGTACAGGCACTCGGGCGGCGGCGCCAGCTGCCACTGCTTGCGGCCGCGCACCTGCGCCTGCCACGACATGTGCCTCACCGAGTCCACCTGACAATATGGTTTAGAAACTGATTCAGCTATACTTTGAACAAGTACCGATAATATCAGGCGCTCCCGTTATCTTGCACTCGAAAATACCAAAATGTCTATAATATTTGAGAAATTCCCTCAATTCTTTATGGATCGCGTCATCAGACTTGGATGCGATAAAAACGAGACCAATACCTGTGCCAATACGGATTAGTCATTCATTGAAATCTGTTTTTCTATGTCGTTATAAGTGGCGGAGTTAAACATAGAAACAAAAGAAATACAACCGAATTGAGAACCTCGTCCTTTTTTGAAGTCGGTTAAAAACACTATAATTAACGCTGAAAAGACTGATTCGCGTCTATCTCGCCTCAAGTAATTCGGTTGAGCAAAGGCCTCTCTTCCTTTTCAACACACGTTTGTCCTAGCTGGTTGCCATTACGCACGCGGCTAAAGGAGCACCGAAATAATTTTTGAGATTATTTTTTCTAACATATTTCTTGCATTTCGATCCATATTGGGTTCGGAAAAGGTTGGGCGGCTAGATTGTTTCATGAATGTCGATGTCATACTTACGTGCATATGAGCACCCTGCCCTGGTCCGCCCATAAAGATCCAATCCACCATGTCGCTCTCAGCAGTCCTTGGCAGGAAGTAGGGCCTGTCGTAGTAACTCCTCAGCTTTCTAGTCTCCTGGTCGTAGCAGGTACTCCAGCCAACATACCAGGGTTGGCCAGACAGGTTAGCGCGTGCTTCTTCCATATTGAACACTTCTTGGAGAGAGTTCAGGCCCGATTTGTACGCGAAATAAAAGCAGTCGTTGATTTGTTTGCCCATTTTACCGTCGTTGTAAAATTTGGCAAAGAAATTGAAGTCGAACTCCTGCGGAATTGAGATTTGCGACATTCAATAAATTACCAATAAGCATTTTTCTTTGGATTTCTTTAAAAGGGCTATCGTGTTACTCAATTTATACTGGGTTGTGGAGGTTGAATAAGCAGTCTCTCCATGTGAAATACTGGTATTCAGCTGCTTCTGGTTTGACTCAAAACTCACCCCTAGGCTAGGATAAAAGGCTGGGTAAAATTTTTCTTTAGACGCTGGGCAGAAGGAAAATCGAATTTACGTATTGGGTTCACACCTATGGTGTCAAAGTTGTTTGGAACAGGGACACCGACTCCATGGGTGCTCGGGCGCCCATGAGAAATAAACAGTGGGTGCTGAGCACCCCTGAGAATAGACATCAAGAAACATATCAGTAATCGCCTTTTAGGGATGGGCGTTTTTTCATTACCTGACGACCCATTTAGCGCAGTGGGTTCGATTCCCGCACCAACACAAATGTTTGTTGATGAAACAGATATTTGTGTTGGGTCTGGGTGTTTGTGGTACCTTCGTTGTTCCTGGTTTCCATAGTAAAAGGGAAACCTTAGTTTGGGACCAGGACAATATAGGTATGTGATGTCTCAATTTATTATTTATTAACGGATGCCAATTACTGATATCAAAATGTCGATCAGTGTGCATTTCTCTTCACACACTTCACCACTTTTTCGAGTCATCAAATGAGCTTGAGCACCCATGAGGTTTTCTAAAAGCCGGCGCCCCTGGTATGGAAGACACTGTTGCAGCCTGCAAATATACATAAAATACGGAAAAACCTATTTGATGAAAACCTAGTCCTATCCTTTGCTGAGCCTCACTGGGCCTTGTAATCACGGATCAACATAGATACTAAGATGGGAATCCTACACCGCTTCATTGGTAACGTTTGATTCTTATCATAAATCCAAATTATTTAAAAACTATCCACGTACCCTGAGCGCCTTCCATCCGTGCGTGGCATCGGTAACAATGACTGGTGTTGTGCTGTACGCGTATTGATCTTCAAACTCTTCGGCAGAGACATTTGCTAGACGCACCACGTCATCGACTCCCATGCACATGGAACAGTCTTCTGGCGGACGAAACACCGATTTGGAGAACGACGGGAGTTCCAAAATGCAGTTCTGGAAGGTGCGGAAGTTTTATCAAATATGTATAGGTAGGTATGGGAAGACTGGGAAGGAAGTGACTATTGTGAAGGTAAAAAAAATTCTTGACACTTATATGAGTAGGTACATCTATATGGGAGTATACTTTGTAGAAGTCATGTTATAATTTGTAATTTATTGTGCGTCTATTCGGGGAGAATAAACATGTTTCCTTTCTTTTTTTCTTTCATGCCGCGCCGATCTCAATTAAATTGTAATCAAGACATGAGAAGATGATGATGACTGACAGGATACATGGGACGGAGGGGTTCAAGAAAATAAAACAAAAATATGCTAAAACTGACTTTTATATTTAGGTATATGTAAAAATTCAAAATACCCATATTAATAAAATATTGTTTGTCGGGCTTAAATTAAATTTTGAATATTTCGGGGGCGGGGGGGGGGGGGGGTTGAACCCCAATAACCGAGACCTCTGTCTACGCCCGTGACAGGGTATATTCTTGACCCTTCTGAATACGCCTCGTATATACTTACGCCACTTTCCCATGAGAGTAAGCAGTAACTAAATCGGAATGCTACCTCTACCTTCCACGATCCTTACACATTCTTCCTCTCTCTTTCATTCAGCTTTAGTAATAATAGCACGATATTTTAATAACTTACCCTGCTTCCCAGTAGTTCCACGTAAACCCATCGTGCACTGATCAGACAAACGAAAATAAGAGCAGCAGTCCACATAACATAACCAGCGGGTTTTTTAGCAAAAAATTTCGTTTCACTGTTTCTAGGAATATCAAGGCGCGAAATATACGAGTTACTAAGCTTCAAACTGTCAATCTTGTTGATAATTTTCATTACTTTCAATTCCGCTGTTTTGTATGTTTTGGCACAAGTTTTAGAGCGAATGGCATGGTTCATTGTGATGTGTTGAACGTTCCGGGACAGAATGAAAGGGTTTTGTCGCCATACAACTGTTTTTATAGGGTTGGAGATTACTTAGAGCTTGAGCGATATACCTAATCGGATTTATAGAGAGTTCCTAAAATAGAACGTTTATTACGTATCTACCTATCTAGAAATTCTACTGAGTTGTTATAAACAGAAAGTTCATGTCTGTCTGCGCTCATATAGATTGCTAGCGCCTACACAGTTCAGCTCCCCTAGCCAAGTTACAACCGTTTCGTTTCGATTCTCTTTTTGTTGATCGCCTCGAGTCGGCCACACCTCCTATTCCTTTGTTCTGATCACGTGACTGAGCGTTGAGATGACGTCAGAACAAAGGAATCAGAGGCGTGGCCGACTCGAGGCGATCAACGAAAAGAGAATCGAAACGAAACGGTTGTAACTTGGCTAGGGGGGTTGAAGTGCACCATACGCAAGGCAAAGCAGGGACATAGGACTGGGTTTTAGTCAGTAGAAGTCTGACACGCCCGCGCTCCACCCTAGAGCGAGACTACTTATAGCTATTTCATTATCTACTAGTACTGCAAATTTAAAAGAATGGTTAGATTTAATAGTCACCTAAGCATCTAAGTAGGTACCTAATTCAAGATAGGAAAGATCAAGTTTAATGATAACTCATCCTTATAGTCATCATCATCATCTTCCTGCCCTTGTCCCGTTTTATTTGGGATCGGCGCAACACGTTGTTTTCTTCCATTCTGTCCTGTCACTCGTCACGCTATCACTAACTCCCTTTTCTTTCATATCACTTCTCACATAACCCATCCATCTTTTCTTTGGCCTTCCTCTCCCTCTCCATCCATCTACATGTAAACTCATAACTCTTTCAGTAACATGCGTTTCATCCCTTCTCTTCACATAACCATACCAAGACAAACGATTCCCTTTCAATTTTTCAGTCACTGGCGCCACTTTCAAAATTCCCTGAAATCATCCATAATTATAGTACCTACCTATATAATTATAAAACAAAGTCCCCCACCGCGTCGGTCTGTCTGTATGAACGAGATAAACTTAAAAATTCCTGAACAGATTTTCATACAGTTTTCGTCAGACGGAGTGATTCTCGAGGTTTATAAATAATACGTGTATGTTAAACTAGAGAAAACCAGAGAATTTCAAAGATTTGTAACTGTAGGTACCCGTGCGAAGCTAGGACAGGTCGCTAGTGTGAAATAATAGTACATTTTGATGCAAGTGCAGGAAGTTTATCATAGCCTGAGCCGTAGGCGAGCGTGTTATGCAGCCGAGGGCTGCAGTGACAAAGCACGTGTATCAAACGACTTTCTTCAATATACTTGTGAAGTAATGAATAAACGGGGGTTGACCGGCGACTCGTGGGGGTCTTGTACTTGTAATTTGTAATCATCATCTTCCTGCCCTTGTCCCGTGTTATTTGGGGTCGGCGCAACACGTTTTTTTCTTCCATTCTGCCCTGTCACTCGTCATACTATCACTAACTTCCTTTTCTTTCATATCACTCTTCACACAATCCACCCATCTTTTCTTTAGTCTCCCTCTCCCTCTCCATCCACCCACATGTAAACTCATACTAATAAATAATACTAATAAAATTGTGGCGGGGAAGAGCACGCGCTATTTCTGCACTAGTACGGAAAACAGTCTATTGCGTGCTTATAGGCGGTGGGATTAGAGCGGGTTTTCGAGTAAGTGTATTGAAAAAGAGTTTTCGTATGAGCCACTCTATGTGTGTCCCCTTGTATAGGATAAGTAATGCTTTGTGGGTGCAATAGGTATGAAATTGGAATTCATTATCTGCCGCGGAGCAGCAACTGTGTCCTCGTTACACGCCTCATGCTTGCGGTGACACCCTGGCGATTTAACTTTTTTATCACTACTTACTCCTTTGTGAATGATCATCTCAATAATTTTCGCGCATAGAAAAAAAAATTGTTTTTTTATTGTTCCGTACTCAAAGGGTAAGACGGGACTTATTACTAAGACTCCGCCGTCCGACCGTCAGTCTGTCTGTCACCAGGCTGTATCTCATGAACCGTGACAGTTGAAATTTTCACAGATGATGTATTTCTATTGCCGCTAAAACAACAAATACTAAAAGCAGAATAAAATAAATATTTAAGTGAGACTCCCATACAACAACAAATGTTTTTTTTTTTTTTTTTTTGCCGTTTTTTGCTATTAACAGTACGGAACCCTTCGTGCGAGTTAAGGAACCCCAATCCACTAACATAAGCTTCGTCAGCAAATAAGTATTTATTTTATATTAGATGTATTTCTCTCAGTAGCATAGCATAGTCGGCCTTATAATGTTCCCACTATTGGGACTCAGGCCTCCTCTCTAGGAGAGGGAATGGGCCATAATCCAGCACGCGGGCCCAGTGCGGGTTGGTGGATGTCACATGTCTTCGAATTTTTGGTTCTAGGACATGCCGGTTTCCTCACGATGTTTTCCTTCACCGTTTTAAGAGCAGTGGTGATGAAATAAATTACACAAAGTAATGCGCCTGACTGAGTTTGAACCCGCGACCTACAACTCGTAAGTCGGGGCCGTTACCACTCGGCCACCACTGCTCTTCAGTCGGGGCCGTTACCGTTTCTCTCAGTATTTTCCGTAAAATGATTAGCATTAAGATTTATCTGGGACGTGCGTCATAATCGATCACGTCAATCATTGTACCACGCTAGCAATTAAGTTAGTTAGTATATAAGATCAAAATCTTGTAAGAGAATTAATTACTCTGTAGCTGTAACTCTGCCCAAATAAAGTATTTTTCCAATACTCTTGTTGTCGCTCACTTAATTTGCGCGAGTCCGATTCGCACTTGGCTGGTTTTGTTTTTGTATCGTGGTGGCATGGTTTTTTTTATACAAAAAGAAACTCATATTGCACAAAAGACATTGGCGAAATTAGCCTCGCGACCGTGGGTTTTATAGAGCCGTGTGCTGCAGTGACAAATTTCCACGTGTATCAAATGAGATTTTTCAATAAACTTGCGAAGAAATGAATAAATGGGGGCTGCCCGGTGACTCGTGGAGGCTGCGCGGCACCCAGCCTGATACGATACACGTACATACACACGCAATAAATTGTGGCGGGGGCGAGCTGGCACACTTTTCCGAACTAGTGCGTAAAACAGTAATTGCGTGCTTAAAAGTGGTAGGGCTAGAAGCGGGTTTTCGAGTAAATGTGTAGAAAAATATGTTTTTTTTGACAATTTATTAAGTATATTTATTGTAACAGGCTGGACGCCAAGCAGTCCTCACTAGACGGTGGGCAGCCCCCGTTTATGTAGGTATTTCTTCGTAAGTGTATTGAGAAGCGTCATTTGATACACGTGGGCATTTGTCATAGCAATCTTTCGCCTCCATAACGACCAAAGAAAGACCAACCAAACCAAACCAAAACCGAGCCAAAGGTGGGGGTCAAATCTACTATATAAAAATAAGTCGGGTTTTCCTTCCTGACGCTATAACTCCAGAACGCACGAACCGATTTCCACGGTTTTGCATTCGTTGGAAAGGTCTCGGGCTCCGTGAGGTTTAAAGCAAAGAAAATTAGGGTAGAGTAGGGTAGAGTAGGGTAGAGTAGGGTAGAGTAGGGTAGAGTAGGGTAGAGTAGGGTAGAGTAGGGTAGAGTAGGGTAGAGTAGGGTAGTGTAGGGTAGAGTAGGGTAAAGTAGGGTAGAGTAGGGTAGAGTAGGATAGAGTAGGGTAGAGTGGGGTAGAGTAGGGTAGAGTAGGGTAGAGTAGGGTAGAGTAAGGTAGAGTAGGATAGAGTTGGGTAGAGTAGGATAGGCGGTACGAAGTTCGCCGGGTCAGCTAGTATTATATAATTATTTAAAATTAATTATGCTGGTTCTGACGATTGAAGTTAAGACCTTACAAGACAAAATTAAGCTGGCGGAAGATCAGAAAAGAAAAAAACAAAGTTATTTTCTTTGGTATGAAAGAGGAACCAAGCAACGAGTCCCCAATAGAATCTATCATAAAACTGCTTGGAAAAAATATGAATATCCATATCAACCCACAAGAAATAAACAATGCCTATAGATTAGGAGCAAAGAATGACAGAAAATCATGTCCAATCCTTGTATCTTTTACTACAAACTGGAGAAGAAACGAAATACTCAAAAATAAAAAGAAATTGAACTCAGAAGTTTACATCAAGGAAGATTTAGCAAAGAAACCTTGGAGAAGAGGAAAGAGCTTCTGCCTCAACTAAAGGAAGAATGGGCAAAAGGCAGGAATTGTTATTTTGTCAAAGATAAAAAACTTTTTAGAAAAAAAAAATAACCGACTTCACTAAAAAAAACACTAAAAGGATCAAAATAACTTTAATTTCGGATGTCGGTGTTTCTCGGTATTGTTTGTTTCTTATTTAACACCGACTTCCGAAATTAAAGTTATTTTGATCCTTTTAGTGTTTTTTTTAGTGAAGTCGGTTATTTTTTTTTTCTAAAAAGTTTTTATTTCACACTTTTTAGTTGCGATACACTTATAAACAGAGTGCCTATTTCTAATGACAATTCCAATTAACCCAAATACTGCTAGGTTACATTGTTTTATTATAAAGTTGCTGTGCCTACCTTCCTCCTTCCGGCTCCATCATCAGATCAGTTCGATAGTACCTTATAGCCAAAGAGCATCTCACGACAATTCTAATAAGCCCAAACACGGCTAGGATACATTGATTAATTACGGAGTTCCTGTGCCTACCTTCCGGCTCCATCATCAGATCAGTTCGATAGTACCTTATAGCCAAAGTGCATCTCATGACAATTCTAATGAGTCCAAACACGGCTAGGTTACATTGATTAATTACGGAGTTCCAGTGCCTACCTTCCGGCTCCATCATCATCATCAGATCACTTCGATGATACCATTTTCAACGTAACTATTCAGAATCATTCATTTATTTGTATTGTCATAGTCGCTTAACTATATCTTCAATGTGATATCTATTTGAGTATGAAGTTCCGTTGACCATTTCTGGTCTTCTTCATCTTTGATGAAAATACTAAAATTACCATAGGGTTGCCTATAATTTTTGAGGAGTTCCCTCGATTCCTCATGGATTCCATCATCAGAACTGGATTTTAAAAAAAATGGGACCAATCTGGAAGCATATCCTATAAAGGGAAAAAAAAATTTTGCAAATCGGTCCATAAACGACGGAGTTCTGAGGTAACACACATAAAAAAAAAAAAAAATGATGATAAAAAAAAAAAAAAAAAAAAAATACAACCGAATTGATAACCTCCTCCTTTTTTTTGAAGTCGGTTAAAAATTGTTACTAAAGAGCCGAAAGAAGACAAAAGAGACAAAAGGAAAAGAGACCGCACCGACTCGCCAAACAAATCACCAAACAACCAATCCTCGTCGGTTCCAAAGAAGATCAATAACACTAACATTCTAGATTACATGGCACGAGGCAGATCTGCGTCACTGTCACTACCCACAACTGCAAAAAACGACCAATAGACACCGACAACAGGAAACCGAAAACAAACAGCAAAAATGTTTTACCCAACGAAACAGCCTTCATACTCACCCCAAGACGGCTGGTCACCGCGGGGAAAGACGACCACTACCCTCCAAATACTACCCCTCTACTTCAAAAGAATATTTTGGAAACTAAAAAACAGCAAAATACCAAATACATGCAGCATACAATATACATAGCAACATTCAACACACTCTCTCTAAGAACTGAAGAAAGTCTACAAGAACTTTTACATTCTTTACGAGATATAAAGTGGGACATTATCGGTCTGAGCGAAGTAAGAAGATATAGTGAAGCTATTGAGGAACACGGCCACTTCATATTGTATCACAAAGTCGAAACACCAGGAAGACATGGAGTAGGATTCTTGATAAAGAAAACACTAAAAACCTTTATTTCTGAAATAATTGGTATATCAGAAAGAATTGCCATATTGAACATAAAGTTACCTCCGAGCGAAGAAATATGGTCTATAGTGCAAATATACTCGCCAACCGAGCAATCTACTCTTTTAGAAATCGATTCATTCTACTCGTCTCTTAATGATGCTGTAAAAGAACACGCACATAAAAATTGTATTGTAATGGGTGACTTTAATGCACAAATCGGAACACGAAGGAACGGAGAAGATATCGTTCTGGGTCCCTACAGTAGCGGCAAAAGAACAAGAAACGGACAAAAACTAATGGAAATAGCGTTTGAAAACCACATGACTATATTAAACAGTCAATTCAAAAAGAAAGCTTCTAGAAGATGGACATGGATATCGCCAGATGGCCGCCACAGAAATGAAATAGACCACTTTCTGACGAACAGACCCAAATCGTTCGATGACTGTGGTACCATCGCAAACCTCAATTTCAATAGTAACCATAGAATGCTTAGAGCATGTCTGAACACATCATCTGCCCTAAAACCAAGTCGACCTTTCAAAGTAAAAACAACAAACTCATATAACAACGCAGTAACAAACACCACAAAAGAGAATCTCTTGAGCATTTAACCACCCAACAGAAATACAACATAATACACGAAATACTAACAGCAAGACCTAAAACCAGTACGGGAAGCAAATCAAAGGATAGAGGATACATATCGGAAAAATCTAACAAACTCCTGGAAGAAAGATCAAAATTAATTAAAATAGTAAATAAAACGAAAACTATCAGAGAACAAATAGCAAAACTGAGCAAAGAAATAAAAATGCAAGTAAGAAAAGATAGAGAACATTTTAGACTCAATACTTTCGAAACAAACATTAAAAGGACTGGTGGTATAAAAAAGGCCCTCAAAATCTTATCCGATAAAACTAACTGGATACCTAATGTGAAAGACCGCGACTGCAAAACAAAGACCAAAAGATCAGATATACTATCAATAGCCACAAACTTCTACAAACACCTATATTCCAGCAATAGCCAAATAAGAAACACCGACTTGAGCAACAACGATAGTGTACCACCTATATTAGACGAAGAAGTACACAAGGCTATTAAAACACAGAAGAACGATAAAGCCCCTGGTCCCGACGGGATCAACAACGAATTACTTCTAGACTGCAGAAACAACATTGCACCGCTACTAAAACATATTTTCAACGAAATATTAGATACCGAAAAGATTCTGTCACAGTGGACTGAATCAACGATTATCCTGCTTCACAAAAAGGGTGACAAGTCCGAAATAAATAACTATAGACCCATCAGCCTAATGTCTAATATTTATAAAATCTTTGCCAAAATAATTTTAGGCCGAATAACTAGAAATCTAGACGACAATCAACCCAGGGAGCAGGCCGGTTTTAGGGCAGGTTTTTCGACACTAGACCACATACATGCTGTAAGACAAATTTTTGAAAAGAACAAGGAGTTTAATGTCCCCTTCCACTGCTGCTTTGTAGACTACAACAAGGCATTTGACTCAATTGAACATGAAAACACCTGGCATTGTCTAAAGAACCAAGGAGTCGAACAAAAGTACATTAGGATTATAAAAAAACGTATACACTAACAGTACGGCCAAAATAAAATTAGAAAAAGAAGGAAAAGAAATAAAAATAAACAGAGGTGTAAGACAAGGAGATCCGCTATCACCTAAACTATTTACAGCTGTCTTAGAAGAAATCTTCCGGAAATTAAATTGGGATCAGTATGGCCTAAATATAAACGGGGAAAAACTATCCCACTTACGGTTCGCTGACGATATTATATTATTCGCCGAAACAAAAGAGCATCTACAAAGCATGCTTATAGACCTGGAAAGAGAAAGCCGCATGGTAGGCCTAACGATGAACACCACCAAAACCAAAGCACTAACAAATCCATCTGAACATCCTATCATCATAAATGGCGAACCAATTGAGTACGTGAAAGAATATACTTATCTAGGCCAACAAATCTCAACTACTGACATAATGTCAAAGGAAATAGATACTAGGATTGGGAACGCATGGAAGTGTTACTGGCGGTTAAAAGAAATTATGAAGAACAAAGAACTTAAAGTGTCCATCAAATCAAAGCTATATAACACCTGTGTGCTACCTGTTCTAACATATGGCTGCCAAACCTGGGCTCTCACCAAAGCACAAAACAAAAAATTAGAATCTTGTCAGACAGCAATGGAGAGAAGCATGCTAAATATGAGGAAATCTGACAGAGTTCATAACGAAACTATCAGGAAACTCACAAAAATAGAAAACGTTACAACTAAAATAAGGAAACTTAAGTGGCAATGGACAGGTCATATAATAAGAGGTATTGAGAAGTGGAACAAAAGCATAGTGATCTGGTACCCAAGAAATAGAAAAAGAAAGCGGGGCAGACAGTTTCGAAGATGGGAAGACGAGATAAAGGCAATAGCGGGGAAAACATGGACTAGAAAAGCGATAAACAGAATAGAGTGGAAAGAAATGGAGGAGGCCTTTGCCAAGATTGGGCAAACAGACAAAGTTGGAGGTGTCATCGACTCAGCAGAGTAGTTATAAGTTTATTTTATGTTAACATATTTTGTCTGAATAAAGGCTTATATTATTATTTTATTATTATTATTATTTCTTTATTCATTATTGTAACATATAAATTATATTTTTAAATATTTCAATAAAAAAAATAATAAAAAACATTTAAAAATATAAAAAACAGTGTCCCACCGGTATCGGGAACAGGGTCCAAGCTACCGGCGGTCAGGGCTCCAGAGAAAGGAACCTCCTGACAATACGAGCCGTGTCCAGGAGTACCGCTTTCTGGATCAAGCCCTTGATCCAGCCGCCTAACGCGAGCCTCCTAAGGTGTTGGTCGAGGCTCTTGGCTATTAAGCCATTGGCTGACACGACTATCGGTACAATGATCGCCGAGTCTACATCCCACATGTCGACAACCTCGCGAGCCAAATCAATATACTTGATTTGTTTGTCTTTCTCGGCTTTCACGAGGTTCTCGTCATGCGGAACGGATATGTCAACAATCATTGTACGCCTCTCTCTTCGGTCCACCACCACTATATCAGGCTTATTGGCTACAATAGTCCTGTCAGTGATGATGGACCGGTCCCAGTACAGCGTGATATCGCCATTATCGAGAACTGGGTCGGGCACATACCTGTAGTATGGCACCTCCGATTCCACAAGAGAGTAATTCAGAGCAAGTTGCTGATGGATAATCCTGGCTACAAGGTTGTGTCTATGCAAGTATTCCCCGTTAGCTAGACGAGAACAACCAGAGATAATGTGGCGGATTGATTCACCCGGTCGGTGACATGCCCGACAGATGTCAACCGTGCCGTCCTTCACAATAAATCTCCGGTAGTTATTCGTTATGATAACTTCGTCCATAATTGCACAGACAAAACCTTCGGTTTCCCCAAAGAGGTCACCGACGCGCAGCCAGGCTACGAACGCTAGTTGATCTACATCGGGCCCATGAAGGGCCCGGAAAAAGCGTCCGTGGAGTTCCTTACTCTGCCATACTTCCCTGCGATCGTTAGTGTCAAGCACTACAGGTTTGCGCCAGCTCTCGTTAGCCAAGGAGAGCGGGGTGAGTCCCTTGTCCACTGCCACTACATCACGATGCATACCCACGTCGGCGGTTAGGAAATATTCCCTGAGACTGCATACCTCGCGATTGTGCAGGGTCTTAGCATTTAAAAAGCCTCGACCCCCACACTTCCGCGGGATATACAGTCTCATGACCGACGATCGTGGGTGATGCATTCGGTATGCAGTCAGCAGTGTACGGACCCGCCTATCCAGGGCATCAAGTTCCGTTTGAGTCCATTTGAGCACGCCGAAAGAGTACATCAATACCGGCATGACCCAACCGTTGAAGGCGCGCACCTTGTTTCCGCCTGAAAGAAGGCTATTGAATACCTTCTTCAGGCGTCCAAAGAAACGCTCCCTCAACGTTTGCTTCATGTCAGTAGCATTGATGCCTAACGCTTCCGACATACCCAAATACTTATAGGTTTCGGTTGGAGAGAGAGATCTCAAGTTTATGGAATCCGAGAGTTGGGTACCCACGGATTCCACAATCTCCCCTCTCTTTACATGCATGACTGCACATTTATCCACACCAAACTCCATCCTGATGGCACTACTGAAGGTTTCAGTTACCTTCAGTAGCTCCATCAGTTGCAGATTGTTGGGGGCAAAAAGTTTCAAGTCATCCATGTAGAGGAGGTGAGATATAACCTGACCACCTCTCTTCAACCGATAGCCTAGGCCTGAATTCTCCAGCAGTGTGCTTAGAGGATTCAAGGCCAGGCAGAACCAAAGCGGACTCAAACTGTCACCCTGGAATATACCTCGCTCGATCCTTACCGGTTCGCTGTTCCTCTGGATATGTCGACATCCTGGATAGCGAAGGACCGTCCTCCATTGCCTCATACATGACATCAAGAAGGTGCGTAATGTTGCATCAATTTTGTATAATTCTAGCACCCTCATGAGCCATGTATGAGGAACTGAGTCGTAGGCCTTCTTATAGTCTATCCAACATGTCGACAGATCCTTTCGGGAACGCCAAACCTGTTGGCTAATGGCCATATCGATGAGGAGTAGCTCCTTAGTACCGCGGGACCAATTCCTACATCCATTTTGAGAGGCAGACATGATAGCGTTATTATCTACATGGTGGTTAATCTTTGTTCTCAAAATGGATGTAAGAACCTTATAGACTGTCGGCAGACACGTAATCGGTCGATAGTTTTTGGGTTCCGCGGTGCTACCAGATTTGTGGAGCAGGTGGGTAACTCCTGTTGTAAGAAACTCGGGTAGCGAGCCAGACTCCAAGGCGGTCTGATACTGAGATGCCAAACGAGCGTGCGATCTTTGAAGCCACTTTATCCAAAAGTTGTGCAGTCCGTCCGGCCCTGGAGATTTCCAATTAGGCAACGGACGAACTGCACGGGCCACATCTTGGGGGCTGATTGTAATTGCCCCCATTTCTGGAATCGGTTCGCACGCTCGTTCAACCTCTCGAGTCCAACCACCTTCAGTATGACTGACAGGCACCGACCAGATGTTACGCCAGAACGAACTCATGACGTCATCATCCGGAAGGCGCGTGTCAGCCACACCTTGGTCCGGCTGCTCCCAAGCCCTATATACCCACCTTTCATTACTTCGGAATGTGCGATTCTGGGTGTACCGCTCAACCCGCCGCTTATACCTCCGGATACGGTTTGCCCATGCATACACCTTCTGCTTCAGGAAGTCGATGCGCTCTGTGACACAGGACATATAGTCTCGGGGGCTGATGTCAGTCCCCGAAAACGCCCGTCTCACAAAGCGCATCACTCGTGGGCGAGTGTTGCCCTCCCTGAAGCAGATTAGTTTGCCGATGAGTGCTCTGGCCCCACCAATACGACGCTCGATCCTACACTGCCAGGCCGGCACAGCTGGTTTTGGTCGTGTAGCTACGTCACTGTTTGGAAATTTGACGTGAGCTACACGACATGCCGCTACAGCCGCGCAGTACATTATCGAGTGTGTATCAGTGAGATCTTCACAGTCATCAAAATAGTTTGATAACTGCGAATCCAGAGCAGCCACCAGCGCCTTATTCTTATTACACATGGGCAAACGAGGTAACCGCGGCCTGAGTTTAAGCGGCATGTTGCGATACTCCCGAATAGCACACTCCAAAGCACTCCTCAATTCGTTGCTACACTGGGTACTTACATGTGTAACCATGTCAGTGCTCTCCTCGTCAGCGTGGTTGGGAAGATGGTTGGACGGTGATACCTGTGAAGGTGCCACCGTCTGCGACGAAGAGGCAATGGCATGGCTACCCATTTCCGTTCGGAGGCGATCAAGTACAGTATCGTCCAACATATGATTACGCTGGATGACCCGCACCTGATCCGACAGTCGTTGGGCCGAAACGTTGACGGCTGGCTCAAGCACCTGAAACAAAGAGAGCATCCGAACACGGTACGCGGTCAGGTTGTTTCCTCCCTCTGTAGCCCCATAGTATGAGCGCATGACGTTTTCATTGATAGATCTCGTCCATCGCATGCACTGCACACTTCCGCCGGGAGCTGGGACCCTATCAGAAGCCGGTGGGCCTCGAGGTCCTAAGCCGCTCGGCGGCCGGCGTCTTCCCCGTCGACGCGCAGGTGGTGGAGTCGTCGGCGGAGAGAAGTACTCGTCGCTAGAGCTCGACGCAACTGCCGCGGCCGACGTCACAGCACTCACGATGGGGCTGGGTTCCGGCGGCGGCGAGGCGGAGCTGAGCGACGAGTCCGGAGGTGGTGGGCGTGCTCTTCGAGCTGCGGCTCTTATTATTATTATTATTATGCTGGTTCTGGTAATGACAGTAGATGGCGTTATCCTTTGACAGTTAAACTACGTTCTCGAATTTTAGACGGACGAGACGTAACCGTTTTGGCGACGACGAAAACGGTTGCAGAAAACGGTCGTCGTCGCAACTGGTTTGAAGACGAAACTATCGTCAACGATAGTTTCACTCAAATGAAGTAGTTGCAGAAAACATTCGTTGTCGCAACTACATAGTTTGAGGACGGTAATGAAATCTATACTCGTCGCGTCGTTGTTTCAAAACCAGTTATTGCAATGAAAAATGAACTTTATGGCTATGGATAAAGTGTGCAGCTGAGTCTGCATTTCGTGTCTCGACTTCGAGTTGAGTGAATTAGCCCATTGAAATATGGTGCACGGAGTAGCCCTTGTGGCAATGAATACGGCGTTCGCGGTTCGCCGTCCGGTAAGGCCGACTAGCAGTTTATAGTCATAAACTTTGATAAAATTCATTTTTCATTGCAATAACTGGTTTTGAAACGACGACGCGACGAGTGTAATAGTTGAAGCAATGGATTCTCGACCTAATTTTCTTAACAGTAAGATAACATTTCGCATACAGTAATTCGAAGACTGGTTTGAGCACCGAAGACTGTTTGTTCGCAGGATGGAAAACGGTTGTTACGTTGCAGAACAAAAAACGGTCTTTGAAAATTTTCGTCGTTGAAACGCCCACCGCTACATTCGTTGACTATTAGGCGGTACGAACTTCGCTGGGACAGCTACAAAATTATAAAATATCCTTTTATTAAATAGGTACAAAATATCATAATATTTTCTGAGCTAACTTTCATTATTTTGTTTTATCGAACCATTTTGTTTTAACCGATTTTCGGGTTTTTTTTTCTTTTTTTGGCAATTGAGCCGATTGCGACTATTCTGCCAGTGTCACGTTGGGACTGCGGCCCAGTGAGAGCAACCGTCGAACTTTGTACTTCGTGGTAGGTGTTAGTTTAACTGAAAAGACGAACACAAGGGTTAGTATAAAACATATAATCTACATACCAATTTTATATACAACACGGATTAATACTACAGGATATAATTTAAATACATTAGGCACCAATCAGAACTTTAGGTCATTTTCTTTCAAAAATGTAGCCAGGAAGTTAATTAGTTTGGGGGAGAAGTGGGAAAGAAGGGAGTGGAAGGTGGTTGGGAGGGGAATGTTACATTTGGGAAGTTTACGATAGAGGTCAAAAGATTTATTATTTAAGGAGCAGGAGAAGAAAATATGGTCCAAAGTACCCTCCGCTAGACCACACTCACACAGAGAACTATTTCGGACATGGATCTTATTCAGGAATACTGAGCTAAGTACAACAATGTCCGAGTCTCAGTCTACAGAGCGACAAAACAGTTCTCTTCGACAGTTTAGGGCATTTAAAGAACCAAGGCCTACGTTGAATTTCGGGCTGTATAGCTGCATAGTAGGTGCCCTTGGTTTTGGAGGTCGTCTTCCATGTTTCAGTCCACGAGTTAAATAACTTGGGTTTGGTACCATTCCGCAAATCGTAGCTATGAACCAAATCCGCCCCTAAGGCTACCCACTGATCCCACGTAGTGCTTTCGATCAACCGGATTCGATGTGGCATACTTTGCTAACGAATCAGCGCACTCATTGCCAACAATTCCCGAGTGACCGGGGATCCAGGTTATCTCGATGTCCAAGCCGTTTTGGGAACAATCAAATAGCAAGTTCTTAATATCTACAATTATTTGACTATGGATTTTACTATAAAGTTGATTTTGTTTTAAGGCCTGAATACTACTAAGTGAATCTGAAAAAATTACTGATCTTGCTATTTGATGTGATTTAATATAGTGTATGGCTTCTAGAATACCAATGCACTCTCCTGTAAACACTGACGCTTCTGGTGGGCATTGAAAAAGCAGAGCAATTCTAGAATTTGATTTTCGGGTTCTCACAGTTCGCAGCTGTTTTGACTTGTCATGGTTGTCATTGTCAATAAAAATGTCACGTCTTAATGACAAGTACATAAAATAATGTCAAAACCACGTCAAAACAAACGAAACTGTTTTGGGAAGAACATTTGTGATTCGCTTTATATTTTTAAAGAAAAAAGGTACTCTGTGTTTAAAGAGTAAAAGTGTATTGAACCATGGCTGCTATATTGGGCGGAGGGCTAGGAGGCCTCTCTACAGGTTACTATTTACTTAAAAATAATTTGAATAGCAACAACAAATTAAATCTGTTTCTCTTAGAAGCGACAAACTACTGCGGCGGGTGGATCAAATCTATTCGCACGAAGGACTACATATTTGAACAAGGGCCCCGAACTATCAGGCCCAAGGGCTTACCCGGGTTGAACACCCTAAATATGATGCAGGATCTCGGTCTCAGCGAGCACATCGCGCCCATCACACCTGACCATCCCGCTGCCAAGAACAGAATGATTTACGTGCGCAATAACCTACACATCTTACCTTCAACTTTCACAAGTGTCTTCAAGAAGAATCAGCCATTCTCTAAACCTCTCATTTATGCTTTATTCAATGATATAAAATCACCTTACAAAGAATTACAGGATGATTCAATTTACAACTTTGTTGAAAGACGTTTTGGTAAAGAAATAGCAGACTATGCGATATCCCCGATGATATGTGGGATTTGTGCAGGTGACGCAAAGGAAATATCTGTCAAGTTTCTTATGAAAACATTATTTGAGTATGAGCAAACCCATGGTGGAGTTGTAAAAGGGTTGATGAAGTCTATGTTTCAATCAACATCTGATTCCGATATGGATCTCAGTGAGTTAGCTAAACGGTCACAAGAAGAGAAATGGAATGTGTACACAATCAAAGGTGGCCTAGAAACGTTTCCTGATACTTTACAAAACTATCTAATTGAAAATAATGTAAATGTTAATCTGAACACAAAAGTTGAAGAATTAGAGTTTATAGATTCAAGTTCTGTAGCGTTGAGAAATTCTGATGGATACAGTTTAACGGCCAATCATATCTACTCATCACTGCCAGCCTATGCTCTTGCTAAATTAGTGGAGAACCAACATCCAGAGCTAGCTAAAGATTTAAATGAAATTCCATTTGTAACTGTTGGAATAGTAAACTTGTATTTTGATATTGTAGAACCACTTATTGAACCTGCATTTGGGTTTCTAGTGCCACCAATAGAGAACTCTCCTATACTTGGAGTAGTTTTTGACTCTTGTTGTATACCAGACCAAAAAGGAACTGTTTTAACTGTAATGCTCGGAGGCAAGTGGTTTAAAGAGAGGTTTGGGGAAGATGTCTCTGAGGATACGTTATTAGGAATAGCTATGCGTGAGGTAGGGACGATATTGAACATAAAAGTTAAACCTACTGCATCTAATGTGAATATTTTGAAAAAATGTATACCTCAGTATGTAATAGGACACTATGAAAGAGTTGATAAGATTCGGGAGTACATAGCAGCAAACAATTTGCCGATATCTCTAGTGGGCTGCAGTTATGATGGTGTTGGTATGAATGATGTCATCTACTCGGCTAAGAAACAAGTAGAAGGTAGTCCTTGCAGAGGATAAGTATTTATTTACACAAAAGACATCATTCGTTTTGGGCTAAATTATGAAAGTGCAGGTCATTAAAAATATAGCAAAGTTAAAAACAAACTACAAACACATTTATTTTTGCAAAAATGGTTGAAGCTCTTCCTGAGTATTATTTCACCACTTAAATTGGGAATTATTGCTGGTTTGTTACACAAAATCTATATGGAAGAATGAGGGCGAATTATATTTGCTAGTCGTAGTGTTCTACTAATGCGGCTATTTTAGTGCATTAATAAAAATTAGCAATATCTTCCCTGAATTTGTTGCATAACCGAAGAAAAATTTCAAATATTATGTAAAAGTGTGAAAAAAAGAAAACACATTTTTGTTCTTTGGTGCTTTCATAATTAAACCCAGAATACTGAATGATCAACTTTAACATAAGAAAGAAAGTATATTATTACAGTTTCCACAATATAGAGCATTTATTTTATATGTTTTTGGTAATAAATGGATATAATGAAATTGTTTTTGTGAATTTTTAACCTACAAATTCTTTTTTTTCCCAGTCAGAAATATCCCAAATATGTTTACATGATCTTTTTATTTCTGCAGTGAGCTTACTGGATTATTAGCACTGCTGAGGTAGGATAGTACTACCTGTAGTAGTTAGGGAAAAATGAAAATAGTTTGAAATATTTGTGTTCAAAATATTTTATTTCAGCTAAACATATCTGCTCAAGTTATGATTCACTCGCAGTAGAATGTTATATAAAATGTGCAAACGTTCAAAAGCTATAACGGTATACACACAGTTATTTGTTAGTGAGAACATCTTAACCTAATATAATATCTTACTTTATATATTTTTATAGCGTATAAAAAAATAAATAACTAACTAAAATCTCCAAACACTTGGAATTTAATGAACAATTTCATTTAGTTTGTAAAAGCAAACTTTAGGCACATGTTATTGTGTATCTAGCTGCTCTATGGATAAATGTAAAATATTCGATATTATATATTTCTTAGTGACTATCCAGTTTCTAAATCGAAAATAATCGCAAAAGTAATGTGATAAATTGTAAAATGAATCAGCTGGGGCACGCCACAATTATGGCGGTAACGGTCCCCTCTTTGAGGAGTGGCTGGAAAGACCTCACGGCGTTCCTCACCTTCCGCATGACGCAGGTTCTCACCGGACATGGTAAGTTCGGGAGGTTCCTGCACCGGATTAGTGCGGAAGAAACGCCCGGGTGTCGCCACTGTGTGGACCGCCCGGAGGACACGGTGGAGGTGTGCCCCGCTTAGGCAGACCAACGCCGAGTGGGTTTTTTAGTCAGTAAGTCTGACACTATCTCCGGGAGCTCCGCTCAAGAGCGCGATTTGTCATTATTATTATTATTTATTTATTACTTTATTGCACCTTAACTCGTCATTAGATGATTTTTCCACCTAAAAAAAAAATGAATCGGCTGTGGATTGTTAGAGTGAGCCATCGCTCCCCTGGAACATAAAGGGCAACTGAAGCAACACAAGTGGAACTTAGTCGGTAAAAATCTGTAGTATGACGCCACATAGGAACTGAACTAAAACATTCTGCATCGCTTTATCAGGGTTCTCCGCGCGATTTGAAAATATACAACATTCCGAAATCAACTATCGGGCAGTTGCCCCGGACCAGACATAACACTCATCTGGGCCTCAAGTCTGCTATTACAATAGTGTCAGAATGGTCTATCATTGATTTCACAATTGTTGATTTTGAAGTTTGGTAATCTATATACATATATAGGGTGACTGGTAACTAGTGTACGATAGCTGATATTTTTTTTTTCGATTTCGGCTTTGCTCCCATAATAAAAATTGTTTGTTATCATGAGCACAATCACGTGTTTAGGTATCGTACACTAATTGCCAGTCACCCTATATAAAAGGGGAAACTGACTAACTGACATATCAACGCACAGCTGAAACAACAAGGCCTAGGAGCCTGAAATTTCCACCGTATGCTCCACCATGTCCTCCGGGCGGGCCACACAGTGGCGACACCCGGGCGTCGCTTCCGCACGAATCCGGTGCAGGAACTTCCCGAACTTCCCGTGTTCGGTGAGAACCTGCGTCATGCGGAAGGTGAGGACGCCGTGAGGTCTTCCAACCACGCCTTAAAGAGGGGACTTACACCCAGAGCGGGAAAAGAAATTTGCTGTTTTCCACCACTTGGAAAAAAAAAACAACTGTTACTGCTAGTCTACCAATTATTGCAGTTTACGCACGCTTGGCAATTGGCCACATTAGCTTTGCGATAATTTTTATTTTAGAAACTGGGAGTTAGTATTCGCTATGTAATCTTTAAGTACTATCTTAGTGCTGGAAATATTATATAAAGTAACTTTTTATGTCATGTTCACTCTTAACTTGAATATAATTGATGCTACGAATTTTATTAACATTTGGAAGCCATACCTTGCTACACTACATCACAAGCAGATAAGTATATTTTCACGTTGATTATTCAAATGGAATTTTGACTTACAACTTTTAGAAATATTTCGTAAAAATGAATTTACATAATGATAAACTCTGCGGTTTTGAGTTGACGTATTGGGGTCACCAATATCAATTAGTTTTTTTTATTTGTTTTATTTTACAATGATCATAAATATTGTTTCTAGATTATTTGTTCATTTTCACGAAGTTTACATAACTTGACTTAGCAACATAGACTTTCTTTTATTTTATTATTATCAAAGTGAATTGTGGCTTTTAGAAACTTATCAATTAAAGCATAAAATATACAAACATACATTGTTTACTTAACAAAAATAATTCGATAGTTATAACTCGAGCCTGTTTTTAACCAAATACGAAACAATGTTCAGTTCAGTAAATACAATATAGAACTTAAAATAAGGATTAAAAAAACCTCACAGAACATAGAAAAATAATACTAATAATGTGTGATTAAATTATTTTTCTATGTTCCTTATGATGCAACTTCCGTTATATTTATAAAAAATAACATTTTAAACACATTGGAAAACCCGCTCATACCTCTACCGCTTTTGCCTCCATTAGTGCTGAAAAGTGCGGCGGCCACTATTATACATATTTACTGTTTAAGTCTGCAGGCGCGACAGAAAAGATTCAGGGACTCATTTCTCACATTCATTTGTTAGTAAATATTGTTTTTATGAAGTTTTACTAGTTATTTTCGAGTGTGTTAAAAATGACATTTGATACACGCGGCTAATTGTCATTGTAGTTTTTCGGTTCCAAAATGGCATCGCCCTCGGACACGGTCGCACGTGTTTGACTTGTATACTCGACTGCAATGACAAACTTTGCGCGCTTGCAAAATGCTATTTTAAATTCTATTATTTCATATAAATACATTTTTGTCCAAACTTTCGGGAGCACAGGTCATGTTATGTGAGTGACACATAAATAAAAAAAAAGTGTGGCACTCGGGGACTGCCGTGGTAAAGCTATTGCATAGCATTTTGTATCAACTTATGCAATTATAATTATTTATTTATTTTATTTATGCAGTATTTCTTTTTCTTTGATATTAATTCAAGTTACACTTTTTGAGCGTGGTGACCGATAAGAAAACAATTTTTTTTCTTTCTTGTTTACTTTATAAATTGCTACAAGTGTATGTTCAGTTGTTATCATAGAACATTACTATAATCTAATACAATACAAAAAGACTATTTTGTTTGACCGAGATTTGAATTCGAGGCACGATGATAACATAGGTAGAACGCTGTACCAATGCGCCACACAGGTCGTTAACGACTTTTCTAAAATAGGTGTTCGGTCTCTGTTGGCCACAAGCCACACCTCCGTGCCCGTCGGAGTGGGGAGCGTGAGGTATATTTTTCGTTACGGAATTTCTGGATTCGGTCCCCGCGCTCAAGGCCTGCGATAGAAGCTATGCAATAGCTTAAAAAATCCTTCTCATTTATAAATAAAAATGTTACCTCATGTTATAAAGTCACTTACTTGAAATATAACTAGAACATAGCGTAAAGCACTTTCATTTTCGATACATACATATTTCCGCGTAAAAATATGGACTAGTTGGAGCTGACCGTGCCCAGGTCCAAGATGACGGTGGTGTAGAGCGTGTGGTCCCGGGACTGCGCGGCGGCGGCGGCGGGCGGCACGGTGTTGCGGTACGAGTACTGCAGCGCCAGCCGGGCCGCCGCCGCCGCGCCGCGCGCCGCGCCGGGCTCCGTCTGCACCCACAGGCGGAGCGCCAGCTTGTTTGATTTACGCCACATTATTATGCTGGAACAAAGTTAAGGAAATACAGTTTCTGTCTAAGAATACGTTGCGTGATTTATAGTTACTGACTTTTTTTAATTAATGTGATGACATTAAAAAAACTGGGAATATAAACGTGGCTAGACGCGTAGCACCTATAACCAATGTGCACGTATGGCCAGATGTATGAAAGAAAAAATAAAGTAAAAAACTAAAACCCGACTACGACTGTTTCATACTTTTTCAGCGTCGTTTTTTTTTTGTCGTAGTCGGGTTTTAGTTTTTTACTTTATTTTTATTTAAACAATTTTAGTGTTAAACTTAACACATGACTTTTTGTCCACTAGAAGGCGTCACTTTAAATTTGAACAATATTTTCGAAATTTACAAATGTAGCCCTTTCAAATGATACCAAACACGGCGTATTTATCTCCATTTTTATTTTTTAACACATACTTTTTGTCCGCTAGAGGGCGCCATGTCGACTTTTGTGACACGTCAAGTAGCCTATGTTCAGCGGACAATGAAGACGGTTCTAACGATACCTCATATGTCGAGTTCCGATTGGTAGATTAGGAGCTATGAGGGAACAGATGAACATACTCACATACATACATAGCCTGTCAAAATCATAACCCTCCGTAGTCGGGTAAAAATGAAACAAAAAGAATGAATGGAGAGGGGAAGCCAAACATTTTTTTTAAACATTGCCTCATAAGGAATTACTCCTGTATCATATTCACAAACATGTAAACGCACATATAAAAGACACCCAGACGTGGAACATCTACTTGTAAGTACTTCTTCACGATGGAACGTGCGGTGACAGGTGCGGTCGCAAAGACGTGGCGAGTTCGTGTTCACATTAGCCGCTAGGCGTTCGTGCGGGTGTGACGTTAACAGCACTAGCCTGAACAGCACTAATAAATTCTTCTGTATTGAAAGACATAATGAAAACATGAAAACTTGCTACCGTGTCTAGCGAAAAGTTCATACTGTTTGAACTTACTGAAGTCGCGGCTGGATCGCGCGCTCCGCCGCTACTTCGACGTGAACACACAAACACCTCAAGCGTTTGATACAGCCGCGAGCGCGCCGCGTGCGCCAGTCGCTAGCGTTTCGTATGTGAACACTTCGATATTACGCCCTAAGTTCGATACTTCGTGACCGCGCCCGCGAATCAACGTGAATGAATACTAAGCCATACACATATTAGTACCGTGCGGGAATCGAACCCGCAACACGCAGCATAAAATGTACTGCGTGCACCTACCCAGCCTATGAAATGCTGAAGTGTTCTTAAAAATGTACGTCAGTGTTCAGAAGAATATAATAGTTACCGGTCCTTTTTCCTGATCACGTACTCCTTTGTGTCTACCATAGTTTTTATAGATACTTCTAAAATGTTAATTTATATTTTATGAATTATCTAAATACCTATTATGAAAATTTTAGGTTGACACTTCCTACACCGTGAGTACAGAGCCAGAATTCACAACTCTTTACTTTATTTATCAAGTCACTTTTCGTGTGTCTATTTATCCGCTAACACCTCCAAAACCACGCAACGGATTTCGATGCGGTTTTCACTAATATAAAGAGCAATAAACGAGGATGGTTTATGCATATAATCTACACCCGAAGCCAGGGCGGGGCACTAATGAAAAATATTTTAAAACTATTAAGAGTGCGGTTAGGTTTGATCACATTCACGATTCAGGAGTGTCTAAGTCTCTTCAAACGCAGTCGAGTCTCTTATTGAAGGCCTACACGCGAGGCCCATAAATACGTAGCTTGTTTAAAATTAATTACACTGCGGTGACTTTTAATGTTACACTGTGATTTGTTATAATGTCTACAGTTTTTGAGTATTTTATTACAGTTAAAAGTTGCGTGTTCTTGTTTATTTTATTATTTCTCATGTTTACTATGCTTTCTTTTTTGGTGGAAATCATCAAATACCTTCTCCCGTTTTGGGTGAATCATCATTCATACTTGTTCCTCCATTTTCGAATAATTCCGCAGATTTTTACTATACCCAAGAACATACGGCGGATTTTGGGGTCAATGGTTTCGAATAGTGGCAGAGTTTTGAAATATTTTTTTTTAGGAGACCTTCATAGTATTAGCAATGGATGAATCCTGATGAGTATGGTAATTTAAACTGGCGAGAACAAGATGTGATCTTTTACGCAGTTTGCCAGATATTTAATTTATAATCAGCCTTATATAAAACTTAACTTTAAGTCTTTAGCCTTTTTTTTAAGCTTTTTTAAAATAATTTTGTCGGCACTAAGACACTATGGGTATTGATGCCTGAGAATAAACATTTTTTAAAAATATTGTTTCCATTGCTAGTACTTAGGCATCCACTCTATAAGGGCCAACGCTGCCTTAAACGGGTGCCCGCGCTCAACTTTAACGGTGTGCATGTAGTCGTGTCGATGGAGAACTTTAATGTGTTATTATCCAGCGGCACAGAAGCGGGGTGCGGCTGCCCGCGGCGGAGCACTGCCGTATGGGACCGCGCGGGCGCCCGCGTAACGTTCGGTCTAAGACGAAACTAACTAAAGGAAGGATATATAAGTTGATCTTGTATAATTATTGTATAGTTATATACTCATTAGTATCGTGCTGAGCGTCGTCGTCGTACTCGGCGGCGTCGTCGCGCTGCGCCAGCGTGAGCGTCACGTCGGGCGGCGTCACGTGGCTCGTCGCTTCGTACACGGCCACCCGCTCGATGGCTTTGAATGATGTCGTGTCCTGGGGAAACAGAGCGTATGGTTTTATGATATTGCATATCTTAATTCTACCAGACGTACGGCGATGCGGCACCGGGACATGGTGGACGTCCCACCCATACGCACAAAACATTTTGGACCACATTAATTGTTCGTACAGCTAAAGAGTGGAATTCTCTGCTGGGTTCTGCGTTTCTTGATAGCTATAACCTGCTAAACGTGCTCCACCGTGGACCACATCATCTGTTACCATCAAGTGAGATAGTGGTCAACTGCGAGCCTGATCCTCCAGCTTCGGCACGTCTCCAGTATAACTAGCTTCTGCCAGCGGCTTGGCCCGCGTAAAAGTAGGTTTTTCTATACAAACTTTGTCCCCCATTTCATCCCTTTAGGAGGTGAATTTTGGAAAACCCTCTCTTAGTGCTCGCCTACGTCATAAAAGAAAACCTTGTACAAAATTTCATGCTCCTAAGCCCTGTGGTTGGTTTAAGCTGTGCGTTGATATGTCAGTCAGTCAGTTTCTCCTTTTATATAAATAGATAAGCTTTATCATGAGAGCTGATAAATAAGTATACAAAAAAAAACGCACCTTGTCTAAGTTCAGCGACCTTTCCAGCGACTTCTCAATGCTCTTGGGTTCGTCCCTGTCCTCCTGCGGCGGCACGTCCTCGGGCCGCATCAGACGCAGCGTCATCTCGTGCCCGGTGGGGTTGCTGAGCTTCAGCAGCAGGGCTGACGTCGCTCCCGGCTTCACCGGCTCGTGCGAGATTATCTTTATTTCGGGGACGTGGTAGCTGTGGATAAGTGTTTCATTACAGGTTTTTGTCCATTCAATGTAAGATTCACAATCATACACAAAACTTTAACATCCCATAAACCGTATTTTAAGGGTAGTTTAGGTAGGGTGTCAGCAAAACGGTAGGGGCCCAGCAGAGCCGAAGCATACTGGGCCATGGGTTGGCTTCCGAAAGGGAAATCCCGGATTCTGGAACGCAAGGCAAAAAAGGAACATAGATGTGGTTTTAGTCATTAAAAGTCTAGCACACCCTCCTGCTCCGCCCTAGAGCGGGAGAAGTGGATGATAACCTTAAAAAACGGTTGTTTTAAAATCTAAAAATGTCAGTCTTTATTACTAAGTAAACTAACCAAAAGGAGTATGCGAGAGTCGTAGCACGTAGCGTTCCGCAGTTTCAAAACCATCCCCCATGGGAAAAAGGCGTGAATTTATGCATGTATAGTGTTGTTTTACTTTATGAGTAAAGAAGAAATCAAAACATATTGGTACATACTTAGAATAGTTTGAGGCTTTAACGTAAAATTTAGAAGTGAGATGAGTCAAGAGTGAATAGGTTAGTGAATAGGTTTTCTAGGCAAGTTCGTCGATCACAACATCATCGCTTAGTATCAGGTGAGATAGTGGACAAACGTGAGCTTAATATTTATAATTTACAAAAACGTTAACGAAAATATTGTCTAAATAGAAATCTCAGATAGAAATACAGATCAGTCATATAGAGTGCATTATTTAAAACGAAATCGCTGTGTGTTGAACGCAGAGAACCCAATAACTTTCATATTGGTGATCAAATACAAATATCGAATAAAATGCTGCAGATCTAGTAACTGACAATTCTTTTAGGAAGAAGAAATGTGTTAGCCTACAACTTCGGTCAATAAAACGTCCGGTTTCAACACGAGGACAATGAAGTGTATTTAGTTCAACAAGATTATATAACTTACTAGGCCAGCAGCTCGATCTTGAACTTGATGGAGCCGGGGTTGTACTCGGGCTTGGTGAGGTTGTGGTCGCAGGCGCGGCAGCGCTGGCTGCGCTTGACGCTCAGCAGCTTGGCGAGCGGGTGCAGGCGCGACACCGACACCGGCTGCCACTCCGGGGACGCCAGGCGTTGGGGCATGCTCGTTACTAAACAAGATATAACTTACTAGGCCAGCAGCTCGATCTTGAACTTGATGGAGCCGGGGTTGTACTCGGGCTTGGTGAGGTTGTGGTCGCAGGCGCGGCAGCGCTGGCTGCGCTTGACGCTCAGCAGCTTGGCGAGCGGGTGCAGGCGCGACACCGACACCGGCTGCCACTCCGGGGACGCCAGGCGTTGGGGCATGCTCGTTACTAAACAAGATATAACTTACTAGGCCAGCAGCTCGATCTTGAACTTGATGGAGCCGGGGTTGTACTCGGGCTTGGTGAGGTTGTGGTCGCAGGCGCGGCAGCGCTGGCTGCGCTTGACGCTCAGCAGCTTGGCGAGCGGGTGCAGGCGCGACACCGACACCGGCTGCCACTCCGGGGACGCCAGGCGTTGGGGCATGCTCGTTACTAAGCAAAAACAAATACTTTTAGGCTGGGTTCGAGTGCACAGGCAGTGACTGGGATAGTCTCACCATAACATCGCGATAGGCGCCCGCCATATGTGCTTTGGCAAACATTCTTAGGAGCAATTCATTTATTACGCAAGACGATTTTTAATAGTTTTAGTTATTTTTTCTTATTTAGGGGGGGGGGGGGAGGATTTGTGATCTTACGTAAGAACTATCAAGACTCCCTTCCAGCCCCTTGTAAGAAAAAATAAGATTTGGTCTTCCCCCCTTCCCCCTAAATCGTCTTCTGTAATAAATAAATGTCATCTTATGCACTGTAGTAACGTGGAAGCTTTAACAACATCCTGAAGGTAATATTATACTGAACTGTCGAAGGTGTTGATGCCCTATGCGTTATCATATCGAACCCACAAAGTGCAACTGTACATCGGTGCAAGGGCGCAAGCTTCTCACCTTGGCAGCCTAAGACATCCTCAAGGTGAAATTATTGGTCAAATTATTATTGAAAGCATGTTGACCTGCTTGCTTTCAAGAATTTACCAATCACACTTATGTGGTGAATTGAGATGTTACTGTCGCCCGCTCGATGTAACTCTGTTATTATCAATGCTGAATATCGAGGTGATATTTATATCTGTTGCTCTCGGTACGAACAGAACTGAAGAATCAGAACATGGTATAATTTGTATGGCGTCTGTCAAAGTTCTAAAGGAAAAATACTGATCGACCAGATAGAATTCCTGCAGCAAGAAATAAATAAAGCAATACTAACTCTGATTCAAGTTAACTTCCTTGGTGAAGATATCGTCGGGCAGTTCTTCCACCTCCTCGCTAGCCTGGGAGGGCACGAAGCTAGCGATGGCGGAGGAGGAGCTCTCGCTCGAAGGCAGCCCGGCGATGTTGCGCGCCATCGCGCCTGTCAGCCCCGTTTTGTCCTAGATAGTGGTAAAGGAAATAAGAATAATAATAAATATATACTTAGATACAAAAATACGAATAAAGATTGATATTGTGAAAAAAAAAAACGAATACAGCAAATCAAGAGTGTGATGATTCTACCAACTTCTTGAGAATGTGTTCTCTAATTATTGAAAAGAAGGTATTATTAAAGTTCAATGGTACTTACTTCATTGACTTATTTATTTATTAAAACTTCATGCAACACAAAAGTACAAAGGCGGACTTAATGCCGTAGGCATTCTTTACCAGTCAACCTAGGGTGGTGAAGAGAAAATGTGGCAGGTGCATAAAAATACAAAATAAACATACATATATAATTTACTTGACTATTTCATCTTAATTATGAGAACATAGCTTCTTTTATTTTACTGGATTTATGCAAATTTAATTAAGAATAGAATCAAAATTTAGATTAGCCTCTGCTAGCATGATGTTACATTATGAATGCATTGTCATGGAAAGAATTGGTTTTGGTTAAAAGGTCTTCGCTTTCTAGCTTCAGAATAGTCCAGCATCAGAGCAGCAGCTCCAGAGTAGTATCTCTCGCTAGAAGGTAGATCGGCGATGTTGTAGGCCATCGCGCCTGTGAGGTCCGTATAACCGTATTGATTGTCCCAGACATCGTTAAATTTGCATTTTAATCGTCTTTAGGGTTTACAAAAAGGGTTTGTGATAAATGGGTGAATGTAAATTCTATGGCATTTCAATTACTTTCATTTGAATTCTTCAGATAAAGATCTAAATATTTTTAATGAGTTATGAATAGGGACAGTTTTTGCTTACTGCTTACAATACTTGTTTTTTATATCAACATCAATGTGTATTGTGTATTGCTATAAAAAACCGAATGTCTCTAATTCTCTATGTGCGGACTGGATTGATGGGGGACTGTCTTCACATTATATCTAATAGTATGTTGTTACTGGTTGATTTAATTAACCTTTTGACGTGCGTAATTAGAGACACAATAGTAAGACAATGGCTTGCGGGCGCCGGCTACCGCCTGAGCGTTAATGAATTAAAGTAATGTCACTCTAAAGAAAGCTTTTTGCTCACACACCGTTGCCACGAATTTGCTGCTTCGGAGCAAGTTCGCTTCGTGTTCTGAGCCTTTATTAAATTTGAATCGACCTGTAACATCATGCTACATCCAAAATAATTTAGTACAGAGGCTATTCAAAATGACTTTTGTTACTTGATGAAATAAGTGCATGTATACAGGTATACAGTGAGAGTAACATATTATCTTCTGCTATTAACCTTCTTCCTCTCCCATTTGGTTTTCTCTTGCTCAACTACCACATGGCAATCACTTTATAGTAGTTGAGCAGCTGATTGACACAAGTTGCCTACGGGTTTGTACGCTCTGGCGACTTCCTGATGCTAAATAATAATTTCGTTTATTACACTTACAGTGAGAGTGATGTATTTCCCTCTGATGTTGAACTTCTTCCTCTCCCTTTCAATCTTCTCTTGTTTCTCCTGCATGGCAATCGCCTTGTAATAATCAAGCAACTGGTTGACGCGCGCTGCATGTGGGTTAGTACGTTCTGGCCAACCTCCTGACGCTAAACAATATTTTTTTTCGTTAATTGGATTTAGTAAGATAATACCTATGGAAAATACAACTATAGCATTCACTTTAGAATATAAAGTATTGTTCGTGTCAATAAACTCAGTTTAAATCTTGTCTGCCCAGTACCTTGGCAGCCTGTACAGCTTTGTCATTGGTTCCATACAAATTCTGGAAGGTGCAGATGTCGCAAGAAGAGCAGCATAGCAGAATTTAAATAAGACGAAATTTAATTAAAAAAATTTAATTAAAACAAAAGAATTTGTAGCGACATCTATGGCGTCACATAGGAACTAATCCTGCATCGCGCAATCAAAGTTCTCCGCGCGATTAGAACATATAGAACAGCCCGAAATCATCTATCGGGCAGTAGCCCGCCAGACATAACATCCCGTCTGGTTGGAGGATCCTCCCTTTTCAACGGAGGTTTGCGGGACTTTACTCTCTGTTCCGCATACCTCCACACTGGTGACCCTCGACAAAAAACGTCAGCGCAGCCTTCGTGCAGCTACTACTTCGTGACGTCATCATCACTTCCTCAAGCTTTCGAGCAGCGAGCCATACAGCCAGCACCCACGGCTTTAAAGGGTATCCTGACCACCAGCATGCCTACCTGGTCATACCTGGTCATCACCTTCAGCCTCATCAGCGACCTTGGCGAAGCACACTGCACCTTCGGCCAGTCATACGAAGAGCTACGAAGAACCTCTCCTGGTCGACGCCAGCAGTCAAGCCGTACGTCGCACAGCACCGCTCCGACTCACTGGAGCCAGCAGCACTACTCCGACTCACTGGAGCCTGCAGCATCATCCCGACTCACTGGGACATCATCACCCCGACTCACTGGGGCATCATCCCGACTCACTGGGACATCATCACCCCGACTCACTGGGGCATCATCCCGACTCACTGGGATAGCAACACCCCGACTCACTGGGGCATCACCGCAGACAGTTCCGACTCACCGAGAACTATGCGGCATTCGGTTCCGACCCACTGGAACCATCCTACCACTGGCCTGGCACGCATCAAGAAGCATCAAGAACCATCGATCTCCGATCTCCGGAGGGGAGTGATGTAGCGACATCTATGGCGTCACATAGGAACTAATCCTGCATCGCGCAATCAAAGTTCTCCGCGCGATTAGAACATATAGAACAGCCCGAAATCATCTATCGGGCAGTAGCCCGCCAGACATAACATCCCGTCTGGTTGGAGGATCCTCCCTTTTCAACGGAGGTTTGCGGGACTTTACTCTCTGTTCCGCATACCTCCACAAAATTAATGATAATACATTTTATTATTATTAACTGAGGTTTGCCAACGAGCAAGAACGAGTTCGAAACACTACATTGCGCTCCTAAACCTAATTGTTGATGTGGCTCAAAAGACTGCTCAGCCGAAATAGAATTGGGCAGGATATGTCTGCTGCATGCCAGACAAACTGTGGGCGAAAGTAGCACAAAGTTGTGCCCTGAAACAGTGCGACGGGATCGCGGCAGACCATGAAGGAGACGCCGCGACGAACGAGATAACATAAAAAGATGCTTTAAATACATACTTTTTAGCATTAAATCTCTAGAAATAAATTAAAAACTACTGTAGTGGTCCTTTGTGAAAAAAAAAAACATATTTTGTATGGAAAGAGCAGTAACTTATCATTAGAATATAATTCAATTCAAAATATTTTTATTTCACATAGGCCTACATGGGCACTTATAAAACGTCAGGAGCTAGTGCACGGTTCCAAATTGGTCATAATGCATCAGTCACAATAGAAAATCTATTGCAGCTAGTCATATAATTATTCTTTACCTCTTAAATGTTGCTTGATACTGCTTATGTTCATAAAAGAAAACGCAAGTGTCAAGTGAACACTGTAGGTTCAAAACATTCTAGGCAGCATGTTACATCATCACTTTCCATCAGGTGAGATAGTGGTCTAGCGCAGGTCTCTTTCTTAAACCCGAGGGGTTAAAAAAATCATGCACTACTCAGAGTGCAACAGTTATTGAATACAACTTATGTATATAGCTGTTATTGAACAAAACAAGTCTACTCACCCACAGGCTGATCTGGAATCCCAACATCCCTGGATGTCCACCGACAATTAAAGCAAGACAAGTAGTACATCTTCTTAGGCTGCTTGCTCTCTACCTTGGCATCTCCAGCCGCTGCCGGGTCCTGCAGCACTTGCCGAGGCTGGGCCATGGTGGCCCGTGTGGACAGGGTGTGGAAGCAGCTGGGGCAGTCAAAGCAACTGCTACAGCGGTTCTTCTTGAGACGTGCCTCAGATGATGGCATGTTCTCAAGGCAGTTTGCACAGTAGTGGGAGTCAACCTGTCATAAACAATGGTAAGGATAGCTGTTTGGAATATTTCAAATAAAACAAAAGTAAAAATTAATTACAGCTGGAGTTTGGTAGTTTCCGCCTACTAGCACTATCAAGTGAAAAAGGTGTATATTATGTATGCTTAATTATTTAAACTTTGTTTTTTTAATGTGAGCTTCAGTTATTAATTTGATAACTATTTACACTAAACTGACTACTGAAACTATTATAGAATAACCATTCTATAATAGTTTTAAATTATTTATCAATATGTTTAGTGTAATCAAGCTTAGCTTACACAATATTTACAGGTGTAACAAGACAATGTTTGCCAGCATGTTACAAAGAGTCAAGCTGGTTTAATGATTCTGCTATTTCTAATATGAGTGGGATGTTTGTGAAGGGCAAACAATAAAATTTTGTTTTAGCCATAAGAGCCAAGATGACATCTGGCGTTTGTCTGAACATCAACATGAAAAGTTACTGATTAAATATTGTTACAAAAATCATAATAAACGATTGCTCTAGTAAAAAAAAGAAAAGGTGTGTCAAGTTGAAGAATTTTAGAATAATTTAACTACTCTCACTGTTAAAACTAAAATGTTATGTTAAATCACAATAACCCAGATCATAGAATATAATTATAATAAATTTTTGTAGTTTTGTTATGTATGTATGCAGTAAAAATACATCAAAGTGGGTTACCTCATGACAAATGCAAAAACCGCAACGTATTTTCAAGCAATGTCGGCAGAAATAAAGACTCGTTATAGGTTTGAGTTGTCCACAAGAACAAATATACTTCACATAATCTGACTGTGTTAAATAAGCCATGTTATACGATTATTTTAGCTAAGAAAACTCGGAAAACCTATGCAAATACAAATAAGACTTCAAATGTCAGTGATTCATTGACAACTTGACAATGACAGTTGACATCATTGCTTACAGTTCAGAAACTTTAACACAAAGAAAAGTTTTAAAACCGAGTTACATTTTTCTAATAAAAAAATATATAAGTTTTTTTTATCAACCATTAACTTAATAAATACTAATCTTTTTAAGGTCACTCAGTATTTTAAAACGCATATAATCTTGTGAAGGTTTGCACCAGTTGGTTGCTATAGTAAGTTATAAACTATACTTATTACTCGATTGTAAATGATATAAAATGGACCAAAGGTGTGGTTAATAATGAAAAGAATATCACCAATTCGTTTACATAACACATCATTATGGTGCCCAATATAAAACGTTATAGGGTTCGTCATTCTTTGTAAAAGGCTATTCTTGCTTTGGGTTGGGTGGACATTGAATGAAAAAGGTCATTGAGTGTATTTTTAAGCTACGCCGCAGTTTCTCGTTGATGAGAGAGCAACAAGCTCCTCCTCTAGCCAACTGTTTATGAAACTATGTTATTCATAACAGGGGTCTCCCTGTGTTTTTTATATGTTCACCTACATACACACACACACACACACAAATTCATGAATACACACAGCGAAAGTTTCTCTTTTGAAATTCTGGTCCTATTGTTGACACCCACAACACCTATTCCATCTGTTGTTAGGTGGGTACTTACTAGTTCAAGGCAGTGCCGTAATAACCTAACATTAATATTATATTCAGCCTATGCTGTCACTAGTGCTGTTAATACTGGGCAAATTTTTCCCAAGGAAGATAATTATTTAAGTCGTTCCCCCATCTGCCGTGATCCCGTCTCGCGATTTTATGGCACCGATTTTGTGCTCACTGTTCACAATCGGCATGTGGAGACATGTTTAGTCCTACAACCTGGCTGGCTAGGCAACCGTTTGACCCACGTCAACAATTTGTAATTTGGAGTGCTGTATACCTAATGTTTCGAATGCGATCCGTTAGTTTAACACCAACTATAGGTTCGCGCGCTCCTTGGCACGTCGGCAAACCTTGAGTTTGAACTTTGGATGTTGATCAAAGACCAAATCTGCGTACCATAGGTCAAAATGGGGAGAATACATACGTCCATTAGCTTACGCTTAAGTAACATGGGCATGTTCTTGGATTTACTGTATAGATACTAAGTGAGCGGTCCTTGTAGAACTGTCGGTCTTCGACGTGTTCATCTTTATCCTAGGTACTTCAAGGGTACTCCCTTTCTTCACCTAAAATTGTTTGTCCGAAAATCATTATCGATAACACGTTTGCTATAAACATCAATAACCATAATGTTCAAAATCCCGAAATTTTATTTAACATAATTATCTTTAGTTCTAAAAGTATTTTGTCATAATATCGAGTATTATAATAATTGAATCTCCTAATTTTACATGACCTAAAGTCATATGTCCTAAGTTTTGTGTTGAATAATGTGTATATTATTCCGAATGTTCATTTATAATATTTTTTTAGTCATAAATCATTTGCTAAAAATTAGATTTTAGTGACAGAAACGAATCGCTGTAAATCCGCCACCACGCAGTCTTGTCTGCCCTACCCCTAGAGTGTAATTTAAAATCGCGTAGGCGCGGAGGGGCGAGGCGGCCCGCGAGTTGCGGAGCAGGTGGTTGTAACACCCGCCGCCGCGGCTGAGGTTGGCCGAAGCAAGCCGAAGCTGCGGTGGTGAGCGTTAAACCCATCTGCGACGATAAACTCGCGTGGGATCGCCGGAACCCCGCAGCCGTGACAGAAACCATGCCTGCTGCATGTTGCATGCTTGCTTGCATGCTGCGTGCTTGCTTGCATGCTGCATGCTTGCTTGCGTGCTGCATGCTTGCTTGCATGCTGCTTGCTTGCATGCTGCTGACTTATAAGTTTTATTAAAAACATAGTTTTATGTCTATAGTTTTATGTCTTTTGTGTATTATTGATTGTAATATTTATGAAAAACGGATTTAGGACATATTATATTTAGGGATTTCAATTTTATGGCATGTGATATTATGTGATTTTAAGTTCGGGTAAGTTATCATTCGGACAAATGATGATTAGGACAAAAAAAGTTATGGCACTTTAAATTATGGATAAAAAATTTAGGTGACACAATAGAGAACCTACTTCAAGACATGCGCGTCGCTAACGTCTTGTAAGTAACATTAGCAAGATTGGTCAATCTCGCTTCGCCAATGGTAATACCTTTCTCTTCCCATTGTGTTTCAGCATCTTAAAAGATATCTTGTGACATCCACCAATCCGCGCTGGGCCCGAATGAATATTTGATATGAAGCAGGCAGGTTTAAGGCTGAAGTGGTGTCTCGAAAAAATAGTATCGCAGCCCACGTTCAACCTACATATGTCAAGTGGTTTTCAAACAAAATGAATGCGTGGATTCTTCACACGCAAGGCCGTGGCGCGAATGTTAACTGAAGGAGCCAGGGACGGCGTTAGGACGGGTGTTAGTAAGGCGCCAGTTGCACCACGCTGCCGCCGTAAGAAATGTAGCCAGGTTGGTGGGGTTCTCCTTTAGGTAGGTACTAAAAAGATTACCTAATGAGTGCTGCTGAACTAGTCAATCGCTATCGATTGACTAGTTCAGCAGCACTCATCTTGTATGATTTCAAACTTGGTGATGGCTATAAAGTGGGCCCCACTCCTGTCACTTAAATCGCCTCAAGTTTTAAGTAGCCCGAACCTATACCTTATTCTTTGTTTTTTCAGACCATACCCAATCATCTGCCTCGTTCGTCTTGCTGTGGCGGCAGGGTTCGAATCAAAGGTGGAGACTCTCTCTATCTCTCTGTAGCCGCCCGTAGTGGAAGTCAGGACAGAAGATGCCAGTAGTCTCGTCCCATATAGCATAAGGCTTACATAACTGGTGAAATGGAGGTGTCTTCCTATCAGGTAGTTGGTACTTCTGTAGTTCCTTTCAATTGGGGGGTTGCTTGATGATTTATGATACCTATAAACACATAATTATGTTAGAAAGAAAGTATTTATTCAGAATGGCAGCGGCACTCATAAAATCATAAATCAACAAGTAACAGAAAGAAAAAAGACAACAGAAATACAAAACTGATCAAAGCAAACATAACATAAAATCATAACACACATTATAATTATGTAATCGTTCGGTAAAATGCCATATATGTCACCACACGATTGATTCGCTAATTATGTAATTGGATGCTAGTAGTGTTTTGACATAATCTCGTAATTTGATTTTTGTTTAAATTAATTAATTTGTAGATTTCAAAGTCAGTTTGTGGCTTATGAAATGTGAAACGTGTATTTTTTTAGCTTCGCATAGTTTTTGCATTCAGTCTGTGTTAAGTTTAGAAAGTATTTAGTTTATAGTTATAGCATATAGTCACAGTTTAGCAGTATTATATCGCAGTATTGAGTCAGCCATCTTAATAAGCTTCATTATGAGGCATTCAATAACTGATCCACTACTAATTCTGTGGAATTGATTCTACATAGTTAGGTATTCAGTGGCGGCCTTAAACGGAGATTTTCTAAAATAGTACTTCCAACTCGAAATTCATGTAGTACCTTTTTTTCTAAAAATAATTTCTCATACCTATCATAAGAAATACCCAGTTTAGATTCACATACTTTTCAAAAAGGATATGAGGCTCAGAAAGATAGGGCCGCCTTAACCATTACGAGTCCCTGGGCCTGCCGCCCAATGGTTAAGTCGGCCCCTGTACAATTTATTCAGTTAGACTCTCCAGTGGTTTTACATCACGGTACGCACTAGGAATCAATATATAATTATGCTTTAATTACAGTCACTGAGTCTTTGTCAACAGTCACTGAGATTCACTCGAAACTATTCCGCTCATAAACTCTTATCTCTCCTCTACTAGCTCTACTTTATCAATCCTGAAACTGTTTTTAGTCTTGCAAGATAATTATTATACAGTGTTCAGTGTTTATTTAATACTTGACACGACGTCATAGGCTGTGTCTTAGGCAAGCTCCGATATCTACTTAGCCTATTTTTTCGTGCATAGATCAGCGTAACTAAATCATGATTGATATTAATTTTATTTCAACAGCCTAGTTCGTAGAGGCTCTTACAGTGATAGTTCGCTTCTGACCTTGGAGATTACGGATTTAATTTCCAGGTCGAACACGAAAAAAAAAAACCTGCGTAATACTATAGGCCAGATGCTTACTAGCACGGCCGGCCAAGGATTATTACAATTATGCATAAATTATAAAAAAAAACTACTAGAGTAAAAGGTATCTATAGAGCAAAAAAATCTTAAATGATTAGCCCATATTAGAACGTTCTAATTTTAAATTTTATTTTTATTTGCGGCCACCGCTTTATACCTACTGTACGTCCCTGTGCAAACTCTTTAGGTCTTTTAAGGTATGCCAGTAGGAACCCCGTCCAGCTTGGCAGCTGCTTTCTAATGGCGTAATGTATTGCGAAACTGATCGATGGAACACTTATGTCATGTATTAATTACTGCTAACACCGTTGTTTGTGATTAAATGCCCTTTTTCCGAATCGGAATCCGGTTGGACTGCTGCAAAAGAAATTAACTGTGGGACCGTATTTTTTCTTGTAATAATTTAGTTCATGTTGATGACAGCTTTATGGCTATAAATTAATTAGTTTCAAGCTTGGAAATTATTAGTTTCATACCTTTCTACTTACTTGATAACCTCTTTAGAATTTAGTCCGAATAGCTGGCTGTCTTGACTGTAAAGTCTAGAAGTTATGGAGCCTCCTTGTTCGTACAACCCGTGTCCAGAAGCGGCTTGTGTGATATGCTGTCGATGAATGAGGATGTTGGCTAAGGGCCGACGTTCATAACTTTTACATTCCCTTTATTGGGTTCTTATTACGAGTATTATGTAGACGCCTATAAATTCAGTATACGAGTTTCGAATGCATTAACTATATGCATTCAATATCACCCGTGAATACATATCTATCTACGATCAGTCTGTAGGTGACCCTCAGAAATGTGCCCTAACAGGCGTTGTACAGAGGGGTTTCAGGAGGTCACGGGGCCCTCTTCCATGTACTGATGATGGTCACCGGGGTGGTTTTAGTGAGGTAAGAATCTCACACTCCCTGGTCATTCCCCCAAAAGTCTCGTTTCCCCCCTAAAACAAAAAATAATTACCTATATGACAAGATACTCCTCATAGTATCCTGGTGATGGCAATATTGTTAAAGACAATTGCTTACTATGCTTGACGATGATATTACCATATTCACTAGGTTTGGTAATCATATTAAATCTAGAACTTCTCTTGAATAAATAATGTATTAAAGTGGAGTGTTTGAGTATGTGTTAGAGGCCGTACGTTAACTAAGTTTAGTGACATAACATTGTTGACATTACTACAATCCGTTATGTCCTCGACATGACCCGACCAAGCTAGAACGGTACACTGTGCATAACTTAAATTTAAAAGTTGCGTAAGAGTTATATTGTTTTTTCCTGTTATGAAATATTTTGTACTATCTAGAATTTTTTTTCAATAACTTTTTTTTTGTACCCAGCTGATAGAAGATAGCTGACTGATTTGGTGCCATGAGACACATGGTACCGAATAAGTCAGCTATCGCGTTCAACAGGACTCCAGCTCCAGGACAAAGATGCATAAATATATAAATAATAAATGTTTTTATTGGAACATAACAATTTTTACAATATATGTATAGTGCTCGTTAACAGTTACATTAGTTTAAAATAAAACTGTGTCGCAGCCATTAGCGCCCACCTTCTAGAGGATAGACTTCGGAGTTTCAGATTAATTTATGGAAGTTATATCCAAAAAAAGACAACAAACAATGATAATATCTTAATAGTTTAACAACCATTAGCATAGCATAGCATAGTCGGCCTTATAATGTTCCCACTGTTGGGACTCAGGCCTCCTCTCTAGGAGAGGGAATGGGCCGTAATCCACCACGCGGGCCCAGTGGGTTTAACAACCATTATGACAACAAAACAGCATAAGAATTAGTAAAATTCCAGTTCTTCTATCATGGTATGTGGTATGTGTATGTGGTATCGATAAGGGTGTGTTTGTAAATGTGTGTGGTGTCTGAATGCGTGTGGTGTGGGTGTTATTACAGTGTGCATGTGTGTGTTGTCTGATGCATGCCTCTAAGACCCGTCAGAAATATTGACGGGGCCCGACAGGGTTGCGGGATTCCTCAAAGAGTTATCATGGTCCTGGAATGTAACGGGGAATTGAAGTAATACAGGTGGGACACAAATTTTTGTAAGTAAAAGTCTTAGACTTTTTCTAGGTCAACCCAGAGCAGGAGGAGTCATTTTTAACTGGCCTGTTGGTCTAGTGGTTAGTGGCCCTGACTGCTATGCCGGAGGTTGTGGGTTCGATTCCCATCCAGGACAAATGTTTGTGTGATGAGCACGATCATCTGTTCTGTGTCTGGGTGTAATTTATCTATAAGATGTATGTATTTAGAAATACATATATATAAGTATGTCTATCAGTTGTCTAGTACCTACTCATAACACAACCTCTGCTTAGCTTGATGATTTCCCGTTGGAAAAAAAGCTAAGTTGCATCTTTTATAATATTAGTAAATATTTTATTCTGCCTATACGAAATCATCAGGATGGATTATCATCATACTCACTGCAGACTGCTGATTAAATATGCCGTGGTACATCCTCCGACTCTGTTTCTCCAATTTTTACCCGACTGCGCGACGCAAAGGAGGGTAATGTGTTTATCAGTCTATGTATGTATGTATGTATGTATGTATGTATGTATGTTTGTTTCTATGTGGCGTTCTAGAGACCAAATGCGTAGGCCGATTTTGATAATTCTTACGTCAATCGATTCGTCTTAACCTTGCGAGTGTCACTAAAGACATGACAGTAATCAAAATTTACCACAGCTACAACCAGACGCCATATTGTCAAAATGAAAAAAAAAAAGTCGATGAACTATGTCAAGTGGGGTGTCGTTGAATAGGTATTTTAAAATCATCTTTAGGTTCCTTTTATCATTTTTCATTTTAAATAATAGTTTAGGACATATAACGATTTAAAGTTGTTTAACAAAACAATCACTCTCGCGAATTTTCTTACTTATTGATTTAAGTTTTCATTTCAAGTATAAACGATACACAAATAAAAAAAACAGTGAAAAAGCATGAAGAACAAATATTTTTGGTAAAAAAAAGTTTACCACCAAACTCGATAGATGGCGTTGTTCATTTGATGCACGTTTGTAAATCAAATCATTCGAGTTTTCCCATCTACTAGACAGGTCGATGAACATAAGCAAAAGATGACAACTATATTGGCAAAAACTACTAGGTTGTATAAATTACATGCAGATCGAAAACATATGGTTAAAAACCGAAAGATGTAGGTATATGTTTCTGATGATCCTAACAAAACTGGAGGAATCGTTAAATATTTAACAATCGGTTTAGGATCACGAGTTATGTTACGAAGAAATTTGAATGTTACCCATGGTCTTGTTAACGGAGCAATGGGTGTTATAAGGACAATTGAGTGGCCAGCTCTTCGGAGGGACCAATTGGAACCCGGAGAATTGCCACAAGCTGTTTATATAGAATTTGACGACAAAGCAATTAAAAACAATGTTCCTGGAGTAGGAGTCAGAATCGAACCATCGACGACAGAATTCGATGCACTTCGCGGACAGGGTAAAATAGAGCGAAAAATTTTGCCAGTAGTATTGTGATAGTATATTAGATATTGTGCTGGGGTGTAACTGTACACAAGCTCCAAGGAACTACTTTGGACTTTTGGACCGAGCTGTGGTTGACTTAAGTTCACGCATTTTTGCTAAAGGTCAAGCATATTATTATGTAGCTTTGATCCGAGTTAGGTGAGGGACTAATCATCAGTAGTTTAGACCACCGCAAGTTACTTAATAATCCCCACGATATTAACTCCCTCAATGAAATGACAAGTTTGCGAAATTTACCATCTTATAACGAAGTCAATGAATCGTAACTAAAAAGTATAAAATAAAATAAAAATATTTAAAGAAAAACAAAAAACCCGACTGCATCGAAACTAATTTTAAAAAATACGTAAAAAATTAACTTAAATAAAAACTAAAAAGAAACAAACAAGCCCAGTAGTTTAGAATTCTGTTATGTAATACTAAATAACTACACAATTTAAATAGTTTTATAATCGATACACACATAAAACAAATCATACATTTAATGCAGAACAGAACGACTCACAGTCGGGGCCCCGGGGATTTGATTGGTAAAATTTGAATGGGCCCCGACTGTGAGTCGGTCTGTTCTGCATTAAAATGTATGATTTGTTTTATGTGTGTATCGATTATAAAACTATTTAAATTGTGTAGTTATTTAGTATTACATAACAGAATTCTAAACTACTGGGCTTGTTTGTTTCTTTTTAGTTTTTATTTAAGTTAATTTTTTACGTATTTTTTAAAATTAGTTTCGATGCAGTCGGGTTTTTTGTTTTTCTTTAAATATTTTTATTTTTACCAAAGGCAACTTTACAGTTACTTTATCTTATCCCTTTCAGACTTCCTTTGAATTTTGACTCTTATAGTAACTCAAAGTCTCCTTTTTGGAAAAATTGGAACACAGTCTACTTTTGACTTTTGCCAAATATTTGTACACCCGAATCACGTGCAAAGATCAGCACGTGCTGAGACTGTGAAAAAGTAGCCATGATCACGACACAGGGAATGTGCGACTTACCTAATGAGAAATCCTTGTCATTCAGCGCTGCATGCTGGTACACTCGCCTTTTTCGTAGTAATTAGTTACGACAGTAATATTTATTACCTACCAGCCGTCTTTAAACATTTTAGCAGGTTTCGATTTTTTATTTATTTTTTTATTAATGATAGGCTCGCGTTTGACCACCATCTCACCTGATGGTAAGCGATGATGTGGTCGACGATGGAGCACGCTTGCCTAGAAGTAGCCTATTCACTCTTGACTTAAAGACCCCTAAGTTGTAGCTATCAGGAAACACAGACTCCGGCAAGGAATTCCACTCCTAAATATATAAATATTGGAAGAGATACTATTCCCCTTTTTACCCGACTGCGCGATGCAAAGGAGGGTAATGTGTTTATCAGTCTATGTATGTATGTATGTATGTATGTATGTATGTATGTATGTATGTATGTATGTATGTTTGTTTCTATGTGGCGTTCTAGAGACCAAATGCGTAGGCCGATTTTGATAATTCTTACGTCAATCGATTCGTCTTAACCTTGCGAGTGTCACTAAAGACATGACATATATGTATCGATGAACTATGTCAAGTGGGGTGTCGTTGAATAGGTATTTTAAAATCATCTTTAGGTTCCTTTTATCATTTTTCATTTTAAATAATAGTTTAGGATATATAACGATTTAAAGTTGTTAAACAAAACAATCATTCTCACTAATTTTCTTACTTATTAATTTAAGTTTTCATTTCAAGTATAAACGATACACAAATAAAAAAAACAGTGAAAAAGCATGAAGAACAAATATTTTTGGTAAAAAAACAGTTTACCACCAAACTCGATAGATGGCGTTGTTCATTTGATGCACGTTTGTAAATCAAATCATTCGAGTTTTCCCATCTACTAGACAGGTCGATGAACATAAGCAAAAGATGACAACTATATTGGCAAAAACTACTAGGTTGTATAAATTACATGCAGATCGAAAACATATGGTCAAAAACCGAAAAATGTAGGTATATGTTTCTAATGATCCTAACAAAACTGGAGGAATCGTTAAATATTTAACAATCGGTTTAGGATCACGAGTTATGTTACGAAGAAATTTGAATGTTACCCATGGTCTTGTTAACGGAGCAATGGGTGTTATAAGGACAATTGAGTGGCCAGCTCTTCGGAGGGACCAATTGGAACCCGGAGAATTGTCACAAGCTGTTTATATAGAATTTGACGACAAAGCAATTAAAAACAATGTTCCTGGAGTAGGAGTCAGAATCGAACCATCGACGACAGAATTCGATGCACTTCGCGGACAGGACAGGGTAAAATAGAGCGAAAAATGTTGCCATTGATATTGTGCTGGGGTGTAACTGTACACAAGCTCCAAGGAACTACTTTGGACTTTTGGACCGAGCTGTGGTTGACTTAAGTTCACGCATTTTTGCTAAAGGTCAAGCATGTAGCTTTGAGTCGAGTTAGGTCTCTAGAGGGACTAATCATCAGTAGTTTAGACCACCGCAAGTTACTTAATAATCCCCATGATATTAACTCCCTCAATGAAATGACTAGATTGCGAAATTTACCATCTTATAACGAAGTCAATAATTCGTAACTAAAAAGTATAAAATAAAATAAAAATATTTAAAGAAAAACAAAAAACCCGACCGCGTCGAAACTAATTTTAAAAAATACGTAAAAAATTAACTTAAATAAAAACCAAAAAGAAACAAACAAGCCCAGTAGTTTAGAATTCTGTTATGTAATACTAAATAACTACACAATTGAAATAGTTTTATAATCGATACACACATAAAACAAATCATACATTCTAATGCAGAACAGACCGACTCACAGTCGGGGCCCATTCAAATTTTACCAATCAAATCTTCCCAAGAGGCCCCGACTGTGGGTCGTTCTGTTCTGCATTAGAATGTATGATTTGTTTTCTTTTTGTATTGTTTTTTTCGAAATGTTTTTTATTTTATTTGTTTATTTCAATAGAGCATATGATAATTTATTACCTTTTGTATTTGGAAACAATAGCATTGTATAATGTAGAAGCACTTTGTTTTTCTAGTTTTGTGAATGTGAAGTACCATGGAGCATTTTTATTAGGTTACAACTTGTTTGACATTACGAGCATGGCAGTTGAGAGTTTGTCATGCTCACTCAAATGTCTCGCTGATGGTGGCACGTGTTATTGGGTCATTCAGTTCCCTTCAAAATGGTTGAGCTGAGTGGGGCTGATGCACGCGTCATGCTCGTGAACGGGTGCCGTCAGTTGAGACTAGTCATCTCTTAGCTGCCAGTGACTTAATTCAATTACTATTTTTTTAAATTAGTTTTTTTTTATTTTTTATTTTAATTATTATTACTTATCTACATTGTACTCACATATTAGAAGCGACAAGAAATATGTAACCAAGATTTATGTAACTCATAATATGATTTAAAAGAGTGTCCATGGAGTTTCTTGCACGTTCTTCTCCATAGAGATCTACGCTTTGGAACGTGCAATTTAGCTTCACTAGTATTTTTTTTTTGACTGACCGACATTTTGACAATTCAAAAGTGCCTGTAATTGTTCTATTTGAAATAAACGTTTCTGATTTCTGATTTCTGAAATGTGTTCTCAAAACGTTTTGTGCGTATGGGTGGGATGTCTACCATTTACCAGTGGCGCAACGCCGTTCGTCTAGTGGTCCGATGATGGAACGGACTTGGCGGAATTAGATTGTGCAATTCCAGTGCACACTCCCCGAAATGTAAACGATAGAAAACCGACAGGCTAGCAACTCGGCGGCGATGCCCAAGGCTTTGGAGCTTCGACTCAACAAGTGCATCATTGCCGATGATCTCTCTTGGCTCGCCTCTCAATCGACTCTAGCGCATCAAGCTGGTATTTGGCAGACCCGTCCCAAAGATGAGAGCAGTACTCCATACACGATCGAACTTGCGCTTGATAAAGTTTTAGCAGCTAGCTAGCTTAGATTTCTAGAATAAACAAAGTATCTCTTATAAAGATTTGAAATATTTATTTATTTATTTCTGTACTGTACAACTACCACGTGTCGTTTTTTTAAACCAAAGGTTGATTGGAAGAGAATATGCCTTGGTTTTTTATTTATTATTAGTGAATAATCTTTTTTTATTTATTAGTAGATGATCTACTGCAGCAAGAACAATGTTGCCGAGAGGACCGACCCCTGAGGAAGCCCGTTAATGAACTAATATAGGTACAATTGACCGGATGAGCAGCTATCAATGACCATGAAGATGGATGGACCCCTTAAGAAGTTTGCAATCCAATCACACAGACTAGTGGATAAATCGAAGGAAGGAAACTTGCGAATTAAGTTGTCGTGTCAGACCCTGTCGAAAGCCTTCGAGATAACGAGAGAGACGGCAAGCACTTTTTCATGCTTCTCGACGGCTTCAATCAAGAAGTGTTAGGTTACACTAGAAGACCCCGAGTTGACCGATTTTGGCAGGAGCCGTATTGGACGTTGATGTGCCTGTAGTTTGCCGGATCAGCCTGTACCCAGGCAAAGTAACCGCGCTCGACGAGACTTTAGTCGCAATAATCAAGTAAGCTGCTACAACATACCAAAAAAATCGCAAGCTAGCTCAATCTGTAACACCAAACCCGCCAGGTGTCTCTAGGGCTGGGATCGGGCGGAGAGTAGACGGACACGAACTCCACCAGACACTGGACGGCTGGCTATTAAGCTAAAAAGTCCCAAGTAAACACAGAAACAATCAAGATACGTGAGGAATAGTATATTCTTAGTAACAGAGGTATTTCAATGCAAAAGTTTCAGGAACTCAGTGTAATTATCAATAGAGATTCCTCACATATCCAGGGTCCACTTAACCAGATTTTCATGTATTTTTTTTTCTTCTACCTCTAACTACGCCTCCGACTCCAACTCCGGTTCCGAAAAAACCAGCTCCTTAGCATCCCTAATAAGTAGGTACCCAACTAACCCACCCATACATGCTAGCCTTTTTGGGGCCAAGTCAAAGAGTATGTAAAGCTAACGCTTTAGCCAAGTCGTTGGTTGGTAAGTGGGTATCTATAGGCGCCGTGTTATGTAATGTTTTTATTATTTAATTGTGTTGACAAGCAACCGTTTTATTGTTTTTTGTAAAAGTGTCTTCCTCATTAACTGTGAGAATGTTTACTTACAAATCTGTCGGTTAAATTCAATGTGATTGAGTAACAATATTTTATCTAACGTGGCGGAAATGATTACCATACGCATTAGAGTTTGCTAAAAACCTCAAAACGTATGGTTTCGTCATATTATGTCAATAATCCTAGCGATGATCGTTATTAGCTAGGTAAAGATATTTTTTTTGTAAGTACATACCTACTTTCTAATGTTAGTTTTCTAAAATATAGTTAAACACAGGAAATTGAGGTTTATTTTCTTCTATACATTATTAGTTTTGGTTTTTGAATTTCCTACGTAATAAATTGGCATTTTATATATGCTGATTTGAATCGTAGACGATTTCAAAATATCTGACTTATAGCTTGCAAAATTTCTTATCTTTCGAATCTATTATACGGACATAATGTAAAAACCCAAAAGTAAGGAAACCTTGTGGCAAACCTGCGCAACCAGAGGTTAACCACCGAGAGATGATTCAAATTCTAATACTTAGTCACTAGGTTGGGGCTTTGTACAGCTATGACTCAATGGACACATCTAAAGACGGCTGTCGTCGTTACAAATGTAGTAAACGGATAAGGATAAAAGTTTCATGGCCATATTTTGAAACCCAAATTTCTAAAACGTTATAAATGTTAATTTTTAGTAATAAATTGAATGACTCAAATGATATATACGAAAGATTAGGTACTATTTATATATCTTATATATAAAATTCTCGTGTCACGGTGTTCGAACTTGAACTCCTCCGAAACGGCTCGACCGATTCTCATGAAATTTTGTGAGCATATTGAGTAGGTCTGAGAATCGGCCAACATATATTTTTTTTTTTTTTTCTATATTTTTTTTTTTTTTTATTTATATGGCAGAACAACGTTTGCCGGCTCAGCTAGTATATATATATATGTTTTGGTGTCCGGTTTGGCAACTCCTCAACGTTAACATTGTCGATATTATATCATCTTTAATGTGTATTAACGATGATTAATATGATTATAAACCTTTTTCTCATTAGGCATCAAAATAAATATTTTTTTACCGAGGTGGTGTCAAAACGACCTGTACAAAATCGAAAGGTTCAGTCACGGCTTGCCGTTAGAGGTCAGACGGTACCATGACTACCATCGTTCCTGGATAGGCTAACTAAATCATCATCATCATCATTCCATGCTATGTCATCTGTTCTGCGAGTAATATGCTCGCTCACTGCCAGTGCGATGTGGGGGGAAGGACGGGTTAAGTAAACAACGTGATGTGTACTACCTACTCCATGAGTCAACTCGATCATCCTCGTTTAATTAGTGACATATTTTTTTTTTTTTTTTTTTTTTTTATTATTGATAGGCTCGCGTTTGACCACCATCTCACCTGATGGTAAGCGATGATGTGGCCGACGATGGAGCACGCTTGCCTAGAAGTAACCTATTCACTCTTGACTTAAAGACCCCTAGGTTGTAGCTATCAGGGAACACAGACTCGGGCAGGGAATTCCACTCCTTAGCTGTACGCATTATGAATGTGTTCCCAAAACGCTTTGTACGTATGGGTGGGATGTCCACCATGTACCGATGGCGCAACGCCGTACGTCTAGTGGTCCGATGATGGAACGGACTTGGTGGAATTAAATTGTGCAATTCCAACGCACACTCCCCGAAGTGTAAACGATAGAAAACCGACAGGCCAGCAACTCGGCGTCGATGCTCAAGGCTTTGGAGTTTTGATTCGACAAGTGCATCATCACCGATGATTCTCTTGGCTCGCTTCTCAATCGACTCCAGAGCATCAAGCTGGTATTTGGCAGACCCATCCCAAAGATGAGAGCAGTATTCCATACACGATCGAACTTGCGCTTGATAAAGTTTGAGCAGCTGTTCCGGCGTGAAGTACCGTCTCACCTTGGCCAAGATCCCCAATTTTCTGGCAGCCTGTTGAGCTTTAGCCTCGATGAAAGAGCCCAAATTGAGGGTAGATGACAACGTTACCCCAAGAAGCTCAAGGTCACTGGTTATCGGCACGGTTACACCCCGGTATATATACATATACATAGTTCGACAATATGCTTACAAAACTACGAACACGTCTTATCTATCTTAACTTAAACTATATGCTATACGTGATGTGCTGATGAACGTGACTTCACACCACACCAGTTAAGTTTGGTGATTATTCGGGCTACGTCGGTAACCTTGGTTCTCCTGCTGATATCTTCATTCCTGATGCTATCACACAAGGAAACTCTGAGCTTAACCCTTTGCGTGACTTTAAGCTTTCTGATGAGGCCCATTGAGAGCGACTACGTTTCGGAGCTATAAAATATGTCATCACTGGCAACACGCACTGGTCATAGAGTTTCGTCTTGAGACACTGTGGTATGTAAACGGAACGAAAGGAACGTGGTTTTTGTGTAACTAAATATTGAACTGAAATTCTCTTCCAAAAAAATCATGCCTTAACCGTCCAAGACTAACACGGAAAGCTCCTTTTTCCGATAGACCTATTTATATCAGGAAACCATAGACATGAGTGGAGTAGTATAGAATTACAGACTGGCTACTTTGCTTAGGGCTCAAGTAATCCATGATTATGTTTGAATTTCGAACTCGTTTTTGCAGCCAGTGTTACTTACTATTTTACACCTAATCATACGACATTCTTCGTAATGCTATAGTGCGTATAATGGATAATGTTACGATGCGATCATTTCTAAACTAGGTAGGCTGTCTACCTAAAAATTCTTTTAGTATTGTTCCCTCTACCTTCCCTTAGTTCTTTTCTTTTTTCGCTTCTTTCCTTCCTTCTATGAAATTATGTAACATATTTTATAATAGATGGTTACCTATAGCATAACAAAAGAAGTTGAAAAGTTCTTATATTTCATGAAGGTGAACTGACCAAATCATTTAAATATTTTTTTCTTATGGTAGGGACTAATTTTTTAAATTTCCTTTATAGATAGGAAAATTACTAGCTTTAAGTAAAATTTTGTATTCTCTCAAAATCGACTTTACTGTTGTCTACAAGCTACGGCAAAAAAATACCATAGAGAAAATTAAAAACAGAATGGACCAGAAACAAAAGACGATTTTAATTAATTTTCTACTTTTAATTTACGTAAAACAAATTAATGAAGAGTAGAGCTAAAATTTTATAAGACATTAATATTATCATTGAGGAAAGTAATGATGGGGATATTATTCACATAGTTTTAGTTACATTTTAATTTCCGCTCTCTATTCCCACTGGTAGGTACTTGCAAATTTCATTGGCAGCCATTTTTAAAGCCGTGGGACCGGAAAGCCTATTCGTTGTTATATAATTAATAATTACAATTTTATGGCTCTGTACGTTTACTTTGTCTAATTAATTGTGGTAAGTACAAAACGTGATGCTTGTCCTAATTTATGAAATGCGTGGTAAATTAATTTTGCTACTAGAAACATATTTAAAGAATTGTCATATGTAAAGTTGACTTTTCAGACACTGCATGATTGCATGGTTTCAAAACTAAAATAAAAATGCCCGTAATGTAGGGAGCCTTTATTTTGAGATGGGAAAACAAAAAATAACTTTTCGCACTTTGGATGAAGTGAGAAGGCGTGTTAGATTTTTAATGATTGAAGCCACGATAACTCTTGAATATTCCCGAAACCCCAAGAGTTATCAGACCTAGTGGCTGCAGAAATTGCTAAAGCTTAATCTGGTATAGATTACGCATACAGCTTTCAGCCCCCCTGGCCAAGTTACAACCGTTTTGTTTCGATTCTCTTTTCGTTGATCTCCTCGAGTCGGCCACGTCTCCTATTCCTTTGTTCTGAACACGTGAGTGAGGGTTGAGATGACGTCAGAAAAAAGGGATCGGAGGCGTGGCCGACTCGAGGCGATCGACGAAAAGAGAATCGAAACGAAACGGTTGTAACTTGGCTAGGGGGGCAGTTCTCCCTTAAGCACTCAAGGCAGACATTTTGCCATGTTGGCTAATCTGATCGAGATGTAGGCTAGATTGCTAATATTTTTCTCGGTTAACTTACTACATGCATACTGCATATTGAACGTTTACCTTATCTAGTTACACGGCAGTGTGTCCGCCAAGTTCGTGAAGCACTGCCGTGGGTATAACCCTCGTTCTTGACACGAACCTTTTTGGCCCACTTTCGACCCCTCATAACTTAAAATCGGTTCTGACGTTTCGTTCCTCAACACTACATATATTGGGATTTTACGTATCTAGTAAGATGATGAGCTGTAGATAGGAACAATAAGATGGTCTTATTTCTCCTACAGCTCAAACAGTAAAAAAATGTTCTTTATCATTCTCGAGACAATGACAACTGAAAATGTTTGCTACTGACTCACTCACCTACTCTAACTACTAACAAAATAATGGATCGTGTATCTGAGTTAAATAAATAAAAATAATATTATCAGTTAGTATAAAAAACAAACTTATTAATGCGGCTAATTTAGAAAATTATGTAAGGTATTGGTGAATAAGATAACTTTGTATTGTTATTATTGAGCTATTTTGTTCTAAATATCCGAGAATGTGTTTGTGAACGTACTTTATTGTGTGTGGTGTTGACTCAGACTATAAGCCCGGAGTCGACCTGGACGCGGACTTCAACTTCGAAACATGTATGACATATGTATACTAGAATTTCAAATATTCGTGCTCTTGACTCAAATATTATTATTATAACGCGTTCAAATCCTGCCAGATTTGAACGCGTTAAAATAAAAATAATAAATCATTTATTTTCAGGCATCTTGTCCCACAGACTAACATATATATAAAGTAAATTAAATACAATTTATTAAAATAATAAGACTTATGGTGTTAGTAACACTTCACCGCACTTGTTCACTTTGTGCTGTTCTGTGGCACTTGTCCGCGGAAGCGACGGAACACCACGCCATGCGGCCAAAAGTCTTCCTTCAACATGAGGCAGAAAAGTGTTCGGGACTCGCACCACGAACGCCTTGAAATTGACGTTAAGGTGCGACTCCAGCAGCGGTACCCTCAGTGCGAACTTCGTCTTATGGCGCACGTACTCCACGATGTCTTCCACCCTTGTGGTGGGATGAAGGCGGGAGATGTACACGGGAGTGTTCGGCTGAGCAGCACGCAGAACTACGCTAGGAGTTGCAGGTGCTATGCCGCAGCGATTCTTATTGGTTTGCGTTCGACGCTTCCTCCTTTGCACCATAACAAAACCATCACTAACAACGACTTGTTCTCTGTTCTTTGCCTTGTCAGGCACAGGTTTCAGGTTGGTTGGCATTAAGGGCACAACAAGTCGGATTGAAATCAACATTGATAAACACGTGTAGGCAATTTTACCAAATACCTAAATTCTTTCGAGGTAAACGTAGAAATAATACTTAATAACAATAATTATAGAAAGCACAGAAATTAAACAAAATAAAGGGAAGGTATGATTCTAACAAAAACATAAATGTGAAAGAAAGCCAAATTCTTTATCATGCACAACGTTCGTCAGTTGTTTTAAAGGAAAATTGTTATAGACAACTTAGCAAGTTGATATTTTCCTTAAAAATATTTCCCTATCTTTTACTACCTGAAACTGGCACAAAGATACAACTAGTGCCACACTACAAAAAAAAAAAAACTTAGCAAGTAAGGAAATCATCATGCACAGCCCGACTTCACCCACTGCTGAAAATAGGCCTCTTTTTCTTTTGTCAACCTCCCCTTTTCTCTGCCAGTCTCATCCAGGTTTTACCCACGACGGCAACAATGTCGTCGCCCGTCTCGCCGCCAGACAATCAACATTATTTTCCGGTTCCAATCCTTTGATACCACTCAGTCACTGCCCTGTTCCACCTATCATTTAGTTGGCAGATACTTAAATAAATTGTACTGAAACTCAATTATTAAAGTTGGTCGAAAAACTCGCCAAGTCCCGCTATTGAGTGGCTAAGAATATAACAATTTTTATTTTAAAGCAACAGAAGAACGTTGTCCATGATATTATTGACTTGGCTCTATCTTCATATTTATTTTTTGTTGGGATCAGGTCTACCTATTTTGAACTAACAAAACAACTGCTGTAATTAACTCTGTTCATTTTTAATAGATAATAACACACAAACAACTATCTATTTTAAATTAGTACTTCGCTTCTCTTTCTAGTCTTAAGAGTTTATTTTATTTGTGCACTGTTGAAAGTGAAAATAACATAACAACCACATTATGAACTTGTTTGCTCTTTAGTATGACGCGAACACACAGCGTATGCCAGAAGTGACACAGTGGACGGTGGTAAAATGTCAACGCTCTTAGATTGTACTAGAAACAGGTTGCCACCCCCGTCACCAACTCCACATTAGTCAATCCTTGTGATATCCTCCACGGAGCCTTCTAGGGGACAAGTTCTAAGGTCGGCCTCACGCTAATCTATTGTGCAATATGAGGCGCGCGGTGCGCCGCCGCGCATGCGCCCACATTTTCCCGCCAAACTCCGCACGCGTCCAGACGCGTACGAAAAACAAAATTTGAAAAAAAAAAACCTAATGTTAAAATTTTTATTTATGGTAGCAAAATTCAAAAATGGAATTATAGCAAAATATCAAATTTTTGTTTTTGTTAAATTAAATAATAGTTTACATTAAAATTAAAATGGAAGAATAGTTGTAACTAATTGGTTGTAGGATAATAATCACATGTGGTGACAGTGTAGTGCGGTGATGAGTGGTACGTGATGTGACCACGATGTGGTTGGCCGTGGTTCATCTGCTGCTGGTGAGCGAAGTCTTCGCGTTCAACATCAGTAACCTGATCGCGCCGTTCAGCGACGTCGTAAGTACTTACCTAGATTATGAGTATACTTTCATACATTTTACGACGGAACTTTAATACAATTGTGGCTTTATTGCGGCTCTTTAGAAATATCTACATAATATTTACGAGCAATAACCCCCGTCAATTAAGAGGAATAGTGACATTATCACAGGTTGCATCTTCACACTTGAGCGCAATTAGACACAATTAATTTTAATTTTGTGTTACGGTTTGCCTACTTTTCAACTAGTGCCTCTAACTTACAGTTACGAATTTTGGTAGATAAGTAAATATTTTTCTTTGACGAGTAACTCAATCAAAATCTCTACAAACTGCCTAATGCCATAGTATATTTTTTAAGAATTTTCAATAATTTTTAACGTATTTTATACGTATTTTTGCGAATCGTAAAATTACATAACAGTCCCAAGTCTAAACACGAAAGCAAAAAATGTTTTTGAAATATTTAAAAGCTCATGTTTTGTACGGTATTATGAGCTTTAATTGTAAAGCCATCAGAAAACCTTTGGCGGTTAGCTTTTAAGCTGTCATGGGATGAAATCAATATGAAATGCTCATTGCTTAACACTAATATTATAAATTCGAAACTTTGTATGAATGTGTGTATGTTTGTTAAAACGTTCTTACGACTGAACGATTGGCATACGGGTAGACTATAATCTGGAATAGGACATAAGACATTTTTTATCTAGGGAGAATTTTCCCGTTGAATAATTTACTATATTCACGCCGGCGAAACCGCTAGCAGAATTTAAATACCAAGATGCATAAAGATCTTTGCTTCTTTGCACCTTTTTACTTATTATTAGTGTAATAAAAAAAAAAAACTTTGGGCTAGGAACTATCTATATTGATTATTATCAAAGTAACATCAATGCTACTGTTGTATAGCATCAAACGCTTACTTGAAGCTTTTAGCAATATCCTTGTGATAACTTTTGCTTTTCTATCAGTTTCAGTGATAACAATATCATAGGTGATCATTTCTATCAATAAGGCACACGACGACGCCGGAAAACCATAAACATACGATAAAACTTTAAATATAACCTAACTAGTAAGTAATTGCTTTACGTTTAGTTAGAACCCAAGTTATCGACTGTTTATGAAATCGTCGCCATTAAAAGCGACGAGGCTTTAGTGAAATTAATTGCTAGACGTGTAGGCGTCGAAAATGTTTCTTAACCAATGTGCTGAGATTCACTAACAAATTTTTAGTTGTCGTAATTTTCAATGTTTAAGAACATTCACTGTAATTTATTTTACACTTTGATGCCTTTCGTCAGCCATAACCTCGACATTTAAACTCTTCCTCTAATTAGTATTTAGATGTCACAATTAAGCAATTTGCAGAAACATTAAGGCGAAAACCGGTACCAAAAATAGCTAAATTTGGCAATCTATGTTTGACGTACCTACATATTAAATTATGTATATTGATCAACGACTATGTGGTAACTTCGCAAAAGTGTAGTTTAGCAAATAATTATACGGGTAAAGATAATAAATTTAAATTTTATGGCCACGCCGACAATGGACGACGTAACTTTTACTGTCCTACGCTACGACGTCCGCTGACCATCTTACGACACTATCGTAGGGCTTGTTTAGGGTTGCTTGACTCTTCTTTACAAAAAAGCTAAAAATCATAGACAATTTGGCCCATATCACCCTCACAAAAGCAGAGATCCATAACAGAACTTCCGTGCTTTGGCAAAAGAGAAAGCTGATATATTATCCTTGAATTGAATCCTTCTATAACATCTTGCCCAACATTAGAATGTAAAACTCATAAAACAATATAACCCAGTAATTTAGAAATAGCTTATGAACGGTGAGTGTGAGCAAAGGTTAAGTTTAAGTCATGGTCATTGATCTAGGAGCTTCGACTATAATCTTTGCGAAATAAGTTTATTGCAATATTGTTCAAGTGAAGACTATCAACTGTAGATCATCAAAGATCTTTTAACCAAAATGCAAAGAAGAATTGGTGTAGTCAAGGCAAACAGCAGAAAGTGAAGTAGCAGAAGATTGAAACGATATTTTAGACGCTTTAACAATGAGATTTGTTCACGTGTAAGGCTACTATAATATTTCAGCATGAACTGTTACCCATGCAGCTATCAAAGCTCAAACAGTTTTAATAAAGAAAGTAATAGGGCTGATACAGATAAGTAACGCAACACAGTAGTAGGCTCAATGCAGGTCCAACAGCTAACAGTCTCATTCGAGTTAGGCCGGCCGCTCGACCTACATTCTAACGTCCGTATTGGATGCTTTATCTAATGTAAACTGGTCGCACATTACGTTATCGAGCCGTGGATTAAACGAATGTTATAGGTCAATCTTTATATCAAGATGAAGAGGCGTTTAAGTAAGTATTCTGAAAGCTATAAGAAATAAGGTTTGTGCTTGATGCAACCAGAAGAGCATGAGTTTACGACGTAAACACTGAGGGGAAGGATAGAACTTTAAAATTACTTCCTCATAAAAATCTGAGGACATTGATGATGTTCAATGAAACAACTTGGTAGTGGATATTGATAGCACAGAAAATCTCTAACATACAAATATGAATACGCGGATACCAACTTTGACCGGCGTTAATTTCATAGATGAGAGCACCTAGCAGCAATAAAAATAATAATAATAATTCATTTATTTGCCTGAAACATGGTAATGATTCCATTTAAGCCCGTACCATACTTGATAATAATCTATACATAAATGATTGATCTTCTTTGATACTAATCACCTTTTACTCCTATAATTAGCAATCATAACGTACTCGTAATTCCCTGTGGAGTTCATAACTGCCTATTACAATTTTATTACTCAATTAAAGAAATAAGTTCCATCTTCAATATTTCCAAACAGTGAATAACCGGTAAAAAGGGGAAGTCTCAAAATAGATATCTATAATAGATCAACTTTAATAAGACCAACAAACCAGCTTTTTTCGTAATTTTAACCGGGTATCAATAAAAATGCCGAGGGCTTGCGTAAGTACTGCGTAAAAGTTACGGAGCATTAGATATACTTAGCAACATTTTGTCTGTCTGTCTTGCTGTTTGTTGCTGATAATATAATTGATGATAACCCTAGAGTTGTTTTGTAAAGTGGTGTGACAAGTTACCAATATGATTTTGAGGAAGTCTTAACTCACAAGTTTTTACCATTCATGCCAAGTTTCTACAGCCTAACTACAAAGTCTTAATTTTATTCATATTTGAAATAAAGATCTGATACTGGTTTATCTGCTGGTTTTCTAAGTACTATTTTATAAATATTGTGGTCATTAATTATTGTTTCCACAAAAGCTATAAATCAAGTCTTGAAGTAACAATACTGGATCGTTTATAATTTTCGTTTACTGACTATTAAATGTTCTGTAATGCATTTCATATGCCTGAATTTGTTATATGACTATAAGTTTTCCTATTGGCACGGAGATCGGAATGGTAAATAGAAGCTTCAGTCATAAGCACCTACTTGACATGCTTACGATGCTTTCACCTGTGTGGTCTTAGATACAGGAAAAAATATAGGTAAGTACTCGTATGTAAGAGAGATTTATTATTGTTTATGTTGATGCAGGGTTTCTATAATGATGTGTTAGGTTGAACCAAAGTATCATTAACCAGACTTGTGAACGCTAGAACGGACTGGCTAAATATAAAATTGACTCATTAAATCCTATACGTTAAATACATGATTCTAGGCAATAATAACTGATGACTGTACCACTCCATCATTTTATTCAATCCAAATTAAACACGTCAGAAGAACAGTATTTGAGATACAATCACGCAGATAAAAGAAAAATCCAAAAAAAAAAGCGATACAATCAGCGGGCACAGCCGCGGCGCTCAGCATCTCTATCACTTATCTAAACTCGTATCTTATGCTAATCCGGGCCGTGTCGAAAGCCATCTGTGGCCAATAAAACATCTTATTCTCACGAGTAATGATTGTTTTCACAAGCCCATGCCCTTTCAACCGCTAATTCTTGATTGACTGAATGTTCTTTGACATTTTCCATGCAATTTGTATTAATAAGTAGCAGTATAACAAACAAACGGCCATCATGATTGAACTTTCCGAATATTATTTTAAACTCTATAGGTTTGTTATGTAAGTTTGGAATTCGATATTTTTGTCTTGTCAATCGTCAGGTGTATCCTATTTGTTACATGGTTACGGTTGTGGCTGTGTGATTGGAAATCCCATGCAATTGGGTCATTAGTTCTCATGACTGGTTTGCAAGTCTTAAGTGATTAAGTAGATGGCTTATTTTATACATTTTATGTGATTCCAAGCGTGTGAATAACGTGTTAGCTTACGTTACGTTGTAAGTTATTAGCATTTGACTTATCTTGTAATCTTTTGTGTTACGTCTTCACAATTGAACATGCATTGTTATTAAAATAATACTATTGTAATTGTATGTTTACTGTCGTTTTAAAACTGTGAAGCAACCAGCTTGAATTTAATTGATTCAGCAAAATTATTAAAGATTCTTATCTGTTAATTCAATGTACGCAATTTGCTGTAACATATCGCCACTTTTCTATCCATATCAGATTTGATAAAATTCTTGTCGCCGTTTCTGAATTGTATTCTACTGTTTATGATTTCATTTTATTCAAAAGTTATCGCAAGCTAGTTAAGTCGACCAGTTTAAGTCAGTGTGAGGGCCGAGGTTCAAGGCTAGAAGAATGTTAAGTTTAAGGACGGAGTGTCATTTGCTTCAGCTTTGCATTTTCTTTGCATTAAGCGCATCTTAATACTCTTCTGTAATGTGATTTGGTTTCTAAATCGGTAGCTATTTTACTGTTATGAATGTCATTCATTATGCTTTCTGGTTAGCGTAGCTTTCAGCCTGCTAAAAATACCAATATTAAAGACAGATTTTGTATTCACAGTTGCTTTTATATAACTCCTTGTTTTATGGAGAACCTACTCTGTAGTTGTTAATATCTCAAATGCTTGAGAACTCAGATGCAAATGTTATATCAGTTTAACTGGAGCATTTGAATTAACGTCATGCTATGCTCGATTAAAGAAACGTGTTCCAGTGTGTAAACTGTAATCCAACCAGTTTTGAACTTAACCATAGATAAAGTTTGAGGCGCAATCTATCGACATGTTTAAAATGTGTTGCCTAATTTGTTTGTACCTAGGTGCTTTCATTTGCATTCATCATAAAATCACACCAGGTTTAAGCCATAGATGATCATTTATCTATCGGTTCGTTTTATTCCTTTTTTACTTGCTACAATTGCTACATTTCCTTATCCATTACAAACTTTATATAGCCAACTTGGTACAAAGACCAACTGCAACTAAGTGGAAACCACTTGATACTTTTTACGCCTTCATTTATTAGATGATACATTAAGATTGAGATTACAGACACCTGTCCAAAATTGTTTTTTATCACTTTATTGGCAATTGACCTTCAAACTTCAAATGCGAATGCAAAAATATAAACTAGTTTGTGTAGAAATATCCGCAGCACATATTTTAGATATATATTATGGTTAGGAAACAGTTCAGTGCGCTTCCTTTCCCCTATCACTGCCCAAGGTCAGCTGCAGGCTAAATTAATTTCGTCATCTCGTCACTCCTTCATTTACATATTACGTGCACAGTTTTTGCTGGCGACTGAGTGTCTAGCAACTTTTGTCTGATGCATGCACGCATCAGTAATTAAGAGCAATTATGAAATATTAAAAGATATTTTAAGCACTGAATATTTTAGGCCTCTTTATAGGTGTTCGTTCATCCATAAATATTTATAAGCGGCGTTTTAGATTGTTACATAGATTACATTTTTTGCTAGTTTTATTAAGAAACAAATTAACCAATGTCCAAGTTTTACATGTTTATGCTTAGAGCCAAGGATTAATAATGACTTTTAAAGCAAATAGGAAGATATGTAGTTGTACAGTACTCGACGAAGCAATTGTAGACAGAAACGCCACTGGCAAGATTCTCAATACAAATGCGGAAGCATGGATGCTGAGTTAAACTTTGGTAATAAGGATACAATAGGGCAGGTTGATCGATTGCAGCAGTGTCCTCCATCACCGAAACAATAAATTGCGTTACAATTTGAGCTATATAAGTAGGAATGCCGAATGTGTGAAAGAGCAAACATCCGTATTTGCCAAACAATGTTAATTAAGTTCACGGAGCTTTACCAACTCTATCTGCGGTATTGCAAGACATACTGCGGTTTCTAGGATGTAACCTACATCGCGAAACACAAAACAAGCCGTGTCCTCGTTGCCAGATTCAATTTTTGACAATAAACAGATGGAACACGTCTTTATTACGACAATATACGTGACTACACCACACTTCACCGCAGTTAAGTGAGTGTCCACCGATTACACGTTATAGTCGTGATTATGTTAGGCAGGTGTACGATACTGTCTTTCAAGCACTTTAGTTGTAATGTATTCTAAAACACTAGTTTTATGTATAATTTTAAATAAAATGTACGCATTGAGCTTAACTCCTCTAAAAAGCCTCCATTAGTGCTTTCAAAAGATTTTCTGAAGTGAAACCAATGAAATTAGATGTCAACAGATTGCTAAGCTAGGCTTACTATCTACCACCTCCTACGTGCGTTCATCACAGGCGAATTAGCTTTTGGGTTTTGCAGGGTTGGTGATAGGACCTTCCCGTCTGGACCTGTGGCCTGTTGGCGTGCATATGACGATTTTTATTCATTCTCTGAAGTCGTTATTATATACTCGTAATAGACCCTTCTACATTTCCTGTCTTCTTTGATCACCTGTTTTAATACTGTTAAGTTAATACTTTTAAATCAATACAATAAAAACAAGTTTAAAATAAATAATTTTTCATTCTTGTCGAACTAAGACGTCTATATTACGAAGATTGCTGTTTTCTTCCTGGCTCGGGGTTAAAGTTATGATCTTTAACCATTAACCTAGCAGACACCGCAACTATTACGATAAAGGTGGTTAGCCTATTGCCAACACACCACCGTCACCTCGCCCTCACGAACGCTTTCACGGGGTGACGAATTGTTTAACATCTTCATTAATGCAAGTATATGTTAGTAGTTTTCGTTATTCACGACGCTGATGTTTTGTGTGACCTGTATTTATTTTAAACTATAAATTAATAGTGATATCTTCTAAATTGGTATTTTATATTTCATCATCTATTCCATTAGGTTAATATGATAGAGAAGCATCTCATGTATGACCTACTAACTTTGAACTTTCTCTTCTAGTTGTAGTATCAATATTTAGTAGTAAATTCTTTCATGGACTGGTTTTAATATATGTGTCTTACTATTTCAGGCCATCAATGTGTAACTAACTGATTTGTAGATTTATGCACCGTTACCTACTTAAATAGTAATTGGTTATCGACACAGATCCACAGTTCTTCTTACGTTTGTGCAAATATTTGACCAGTTACATAAAACATTTGCTAATATGTACATGCCAATGTCGTTTCCGTTCTTGTTTTGTTGTAATAACTTTTTAATGGAACTCAATCCCACGGGGTTATTGACCAGCAAATTATGTACCTACTTAAAAAGGTAAATTTTTTAAGTGCATATATGCTACTTGCTCTGTGTCTGTCTTACAGATTTTTTTAAAAATAATTTTTGACAATCTAGTGTCATGCTAGTGAAAACTTCGATCTTACCATATCACCGTAACACAATTATGATTGTGCACAATGTATAACGATCACTTTGCGAGTACACTAATCTAGTAACTAAGATCTCGATTCGACATTCACTAAACACTTGTCGCTTGTCTAGATTCACGTTATAAATCCACCTGCATTCTCTCATTTGTATAAGGAAGTACGAGGAGAAGAACAAATCACGACGAAGCTCCAGTTCTCCACTGTCACTGCTGATCAAGTAACTGATTCTGTATAGTCGTGACCGGTATCGTGATTTACAAACATACAGACTCTGTGCGAACATCTCGCTCATTGATTGATGCTAAATCTTTCCTACATGATGAAATACAATTCAAATCACCGGCTGAGTAACTGTTGCGAGACACGTGAAATTAATAAATGTTTTAGCATTTTCCCAATCACATATTTCTCACGGATTACCTATACTCTATGACTATCGAGTATTGCAATCGTGTGAAACTGGCGTATTGGTTAACGACGAAACAACAATTGTTCACAAAACTAACAGTCGTTTTTAATACACGTGAGATATTCCTGTGTGAACTATTCTAACGTATAAATATATTGGTGAACTATATTGTTGCGTGATTTTGATTGTTCGGGGCATTCGCGAAAATTGTGGAGTCTCACCGACTAAATGTTTTATGGTAGGCAACAGTTTAGTAGGCAATAGCGGTTATTCTATAGAAATAGTTGAGTGACTTTGACGACTAGTGTGGGAATTTAAACGTTTTGCGATATGTGGGACAGTTTGCAATCTGGGACAGTTGGCCGCATTACTTTGTTTCAACAACCGAATAAAAAGATGGTCATAGAATTTTATAACATTATCTCAGAACAATATTTAACATGTAGTTGTGGACTCGTCGATCATTGTACTGTACCTACCGATAGTCGAGTCAACCAATGGCTAGCCACGAGCCTATACCAACACCTTAGGAGGCTCGCGTTAGGCAACTGTATCAAGGGAATATTTCAGAAAGCGGTACTCCTGGACACAGCTCGTCGATTATGGTAGGAGGTTCCTTTCTCTGGAGCCCGCCGGTAGCTTGGACCCTGTTCCTTACCCGTGGAATTATATTTTTAAATGTTTTTACTTTGTGTTGTAATATTTTAAAATTAAATTATATGTAAATACCTAGGTATTAATTTTACACATATTTTTTTAATAATTGTGTTATTTAAATTTTTTGTTTGCCCATGGTTAAAATATGTGGACTAAAGTTTACTGTTCTTCCTTTAATCACATAGATCATCTTCATCCACATGACTGACGTTATTAGTATTGGCTATTTACATTTAAAAATACTAACTATAATTACAATAAAATAATATAAATAATAATAAAAACCCTAATCAAATTACAACTAACTAAAACTAAAATATGGCGTCAAAAAACTCTTCCACATCGCTGTCGACTGGTAATGTGCCCAAAAGACTGGCGGCATTGCCACGCTGTATGGCAATGCTTATCCTCTGTCCGAGGTAAAAGCCAGCCCTTGGGTCACGCGAAGTGTCAACTAGACGTTTTGACAGATCTTTATACAACTTGTGAGCACTCGGACCCCACGAACCGAGAGTTTCAACCCCAAACGATTCGAAAATATAACTTCCAACAAGGTTATTATATTTTCGCCGCTTGAGGTTCTCCGCAGCCGCAGCGGCAGCACCAGCACAACACGACGAGTTAGGAAGATGGGAAGGCGCAAGAGTATCGACACAAGTAGCGTCCCATACTAAAGGCCTACCCATCTTCCATGGGAATAACGACATACCGTCCGGTCTCTTGCCATCGTCGCGTGCCAGGCCATGGGGTTCCAATACGGCTGGAACGCCGACGGAGACAAGAGCACGTCTGATGATGTCGTTGATATTCGCGTGTCGTGCTATGCGACCCGTACTTCGGCTGCATGACAGACCGTGGTGTCCGAGGCTGTTCACGACTTCGCCACAGTGGCAGCGATGAGGAGAACAACAGGGAGCGCCTAGACGTAAGGAAGCAGCGAGGCGGAAAGTATTATCATCGAGCAAGGTGCCTATGTTCGACGATGGTAGTGCGTGAAGCCAGAGACCCGACTCTCCCACAGCCAGCAGGCGCGCACGCTCCGCAGGAGCTGTAGATGTTTCAATCAAGTTTTTTTGAACTACTTTGCAGAGCGGCTCATCCCACCGTCTTTGGGAAGATGGTTCATCGGGCGGATTAGAATTCGGGCAAGCGAGTCTCCAGGTATCTATAGCCTCGACGAAGCACGGCACATTGAAATCAATCAGTGAGGGAGATAGGATATTCCTGATTAAATTCTCAGTGCCGTGAACCGAGGATATAAAGGCTGGTAAACTAATACTAGTAATTTTGCGGACGCCGGGGCCACCCATACGGATAGGAAGGGAAGCTTGAGCCCAAGCTCGGTCATCCATGGGCTCGTTTAAAATTAACGTAAGAGTATGCCGGATAATTTGTTCCATTTTTTCCAAAAGATGGGGGTGTTTCCATAAATGAGAAGCGCGAAGGAAATATGTTAATTTAGGACCGAAACAGCAGAAACGAATTATGGTGATGGCCGAATGCATGTTAATTTGTAGTAATCTTTCCGAAATATCATTAAAATTTTGAATTTTTTCCTCAACAAAATTGGGAAAGGAATCCTCGAAAATAGGAGATCCAAGGAGACGAAGAGAGCTTTTTTCAATCATTTTAATTTCTGGGGCTATTGTGTTAAATTTGGAAAGAGTCAGTTGTCTGTCGGTACTGTCGGATAAGAAAAGTTCACATTTTGAAAGGTTCAGATCAAGTCCTATTGACTGAAGTTGATTTTTTAGGAAGATTAAATCATTTAAAACTGTGTCTGCATCGCCTCCTAGGGTTCCGTCGTCGAGATACCAAACGTTGAATTTGGAATTTAACTGTCGAATAATTGGGTGAATAGCTAAACTGAAGATCACTGGCCCGAGGGGATCACCTTGTTGTCAGCCAACAGCGGATTCCAAAAGGTTGTCCCGATATAGTAATTTAGATGATTGTCTATAACATTGCCAAAGAAAACTAAAAATTTGGGGTACTTCTTTTTTAGATTCTGTCAGCAAGGTGTCCCTATTAACCGAATTGAAGGCATTTTTTATGTCAACCTTCAGGATGACCCCTGCTAAATTAGAATTTAGGTAGGTCGACAAGGCATGTACGGCAGCCTCGCAGCCCCCTTTTGAGCCGAAACCTAGCTGCAGGGGCTGAAATTTTTTCGAAACAGCCTCACCATAAAATTTACAGCAAATCTTGGCTGCCATACGGTAGGTAGTGCCCACGGCAATCGGACGGATGCCGCCATCTCTCTTGCGTAGGGCACATAAATTGGCCCCGTACAGAGTGTCGATGACGGCCTCGTTCACCTTGCCTGAGAGCATTAGATTAACCAGAGCCGTAAGCTCTTTCAAGAGCAACTCACCAGCTTCCCCGGCGCCTGAGCAAATAAGGTCCTTCAGGCGTTGAGGACTCAGGCCGTCGAGGCCGCCGGCAGAGCCGCTCCGGAAAGAGCAAACGGCTGAGACTACCTCTCGACCTGTAACGGTGAGGGTATGAATGTCGGGATCGGGAGGGTCAGGATAGGAAAGGCCATCCGCTGGGGCAGGGTGTTTGCTCTCCAGAGCTATAAGAGTGTCTGTAGAATACGGAGCCATCACATCACTACTGAAAAGAATTCTGGCTGCTCCGCTAATGTCACCTTCCCCTAATTTAGATTCGACCAGATATGATATACCTCTTATAACTTTGAGTCTGTGTCAATAATAATTTTGAATCCAAATTAAAGGCCGAAATATTACAATTTTCTTTAATTTGTGTGGTTAAAATCTTTTTAGCTGCCAAATTCTTTTCAACATGACTGACTCATCTAATATTTTTTATATAAATTTTTCAGTCTAAGCCTCATCGGTAAACAAACCTCATTGTACTTCATTAACGTTGATTGGTAACATCTTCATTATAACAATATTAAAAACTTCCGTATAATGGATGCGTGTGATTTTCTTACAATGCCGTTTCTTGAATGCATGTTGCATGTTTAGAACGAATAAAGATTTAATTGAAAATCTGAACTTGAGACGAAAACAGTTTCATTCAGTGAACCGTTTGTATGAGTAAACTATCCAGTTTCGTTTATTGATCAGTTTTAGTGGCTTTGAAAATGGTACTGTATTTAAAATTAAAATAATCCCCATTGTAATGTATTTAATTGTAAATCCATTCATTCACTGCGTCGCCTGTACCTATAGCTCAGTTTAACAGGGATGTAGCACTAGCAACCGCCCGCGGCTCTCCTCTGTAGCCCAATATTGGCTATTTGGGTCTATAAGTGTAGAGCAAAAAAAGTCATAAACTGTTGTCCACAGTCTTAAAAAGAAATTAAAAATGTGTTTTAGTAAGTTGCTTGTCCAGTGAGTTATAAATAAACTCTAATTTCTTTTATTTTAAATTCTTGTAAACAAGTGACCCATAACGAATATATGATAATTCTATTGCTTAAATTTTCTAGCTTACGTCGCTCGTTCGTACATTTTCTTACACCGTGAAAACTTAACTTATCTTAGTCCCGAAACTCTCCTCAACGAAAACTTAGTCTATCTAGAGTTACCAGATGTGTAATTGAAAAGACTGATCCAGATTTCTATGTAAACGTCGTTACGTTTTAGCCACATGCGCGTGCGATATAATATTATGTACAAATGTGCTTATTATGGTTATCTATCACAAGTTCGAAAAATATTTAACTTAATTTTATTTCACCTAAAACTTATCGTTTCGTTTCAAATATTATCGTTTTATTTTTTTTATCTTTTCGTAGTCACGTCTGCAATTACTGTATCAGTTGACCTATTAGCAATTCGATTTTTTTCGTCGTCGCGCCTACTCGGGCTTGAATTACACTCTAGGGCTAGGGCAGACAAGACAGTGTGAAGTCGGTTTTGCAGCGATTCGTTTCTGTCACAAAATTTTGTAGCACTTGAATTTTTATGACACTATTTTAATTTAATATTGAAAATGCTACCAAGTAACCGTCTATATATTTGTGACCGAAATTCCGTTAAAGGTTGGTGTTTCGGTGTGGTGAAAATATGGCAAATAAATCATTTGCCAAATGGAAAAGTTCAAAAGAGGCTACGGCCAATTGCATAAAGTTATTTTGTAAATCGGCGAAATATAGTTCGGTAAAATAATACCTGTGACACATGATACTTCGTGTGAGGGTTCCGAACCGAATTGAGTTACAAAGATTTTTCCGAATAGCAAAACGTTTTTTTTTTGTGACGTAACTACAAATTTACTGTTTTCAGTTTTTTTTCCTATTCTTGTGCTATTATGACCTTGCTTCATGTCAAATTTCAAGATTCTAAGCCAACGGGAAGTACCCTATGAATTTTGATTCCCTTGAGAGTGTCGAAATATACGTTTTTTGCAACATAAACGGCCGTATCTTTTTTGTTCGTTAACTCAGAAGTTTGATTTTTTCACAGCTTCAAGGGACCGCAGACCTATAAGTATATCGTTTTAATTTCAACTCGATACCTCCACACGTTCCCGAGATAACGGTTCTTGACAGACAGACAGACAGACAGATAGACGGACAATAAAGTGATCCTATAAGGGTTCCGTTTTTTCCGTTTGAGGTACGGAACCCTAAAAAAATTTGAAAAGTGATCGGTTCCCGCTTATTACATTATAAAAAAAACCTGTAAGTATAAAACAATACCGGTGTCCTGAGAGGCCCGTATTTGGCGTGCGCACGTGTTTTTCTGCCAGAATCGGGACCTATCCATGTCCCGCATTTCCTTTTGTGCTAGCAAGGCCTATTTTGTAAATAACAACAATACCTATCCCATTTATTCTTGGCGGCAGTCGGGTAAAAAATAGTTTGAAGTCCCTTGGGGCTTTTTCGGTGGGAAAATCATCCAATGACATCCCCTGCTCTTGGGCGGAGCGTGAGATAGTGTCAGACTTTTACTGAATAAAAACCCACTCCTGTTCCTTCTTTGCCTTCGTTCTAGGGCCCCGGGGTTCTCTTTCGCATCACCCATGGCCCCAGTAGGCTGCGACCTGCGACCCTGCTGGGCCCCTACGGTTTTGCTGACATCTCATTGAAGCGCGCGTGGATACGCGCCGTCGACAACTTGGGCTCGGTCCGGAAGGTTACCGGACGGTCGGACGGCGAGCTACCCATTGCTCGCTGTCCGCAAGCCAGCGCCTACGGTGGCTGGAATTGCTGGAAATCGGGATCGGTATCCCGGCGGATGGGGCGTGTGGGCCGTTCTTTCGCGCGTGCAGCCGCCTCCTTTGCTAGCATTACTGCTTCGCAAAAGGAGGCAACCGCCTGCCACTCCTCCTCGCTCCGTACCATGGCCTGTACCAAGGGCCGGTGTGAGAGATCACTGCCGCCGATCGCCCCCACGAGGACACGGCGGTGCTCTGCCCAGGCGGGCACACCTCTACCGTGAGCTCCACCGTGTCCTCCGGGCAGTCCACACAATGGTGACACCCAGGCCTTTTTTCCGCACGAATCCGGTGCAGGAACCTCCCGAACTTACCATGTCCGGTGAGGACCTGCGTCATGCGGAAGGTAAGGACGCCATGTTGTCTTTCCAGCCACTCCTCAAAGAGGGGACTAATAAAGAAAAGGAAAATTAAAAGAGGCGCCATAATTGTGGCGTGCCCAAGTCCCTTTGGGGCTAGCTCCGTCTCTGTTTTTTTTAATTCTTGTTCTTTTGTTTTACCTCCAGCTAAATAAATCTGTAAATCTGGTGTTGATAATATTGGTACTGCTTTTCCACTTACAAGTATCCTGTAACCAACAAGATACGACTCAATAAAGTCTGCATCTCTGTCTGTCTGGTAATATAATCAATCCGTTTTGAATTTAAATCATTACGAACTTCCCGGAAACCTTTTACAAAAGGATGGAAGCTCAACAAAACACAATAAGTAATCAAATGTCAAGATTAACCACATTTCTGACATTTAATTAAATATTATTAATATTAATGAGCCGGCACCGCATGTGTCTATCTATCTACTGACTACCGACGATTATTAATCATGGTATGTACTTCGTAATACATAAACAGAATCCGCCCGTAATGAGAGCGAGGAATTCTACACATTTTAGGTCGGAACATATCTCGTTTGTTTTTTTTCAATTACCTACTGCCATAAATTAATGCAATTGCACATATGATTAAATGAATGTTACATAAGCATAACTCCGACACATTAGTTGTTTAATTATGAAAGATAATGATTAGTATCTCCTTGAACAAGACCATGAATTATATGTAGGCAAAACACAATGTCAAGAACCACATTAGTTTGCCCTGCTTTTTTGCTTAATTCCAATTTCTGCACTTATAATCTGATTTTGACTGGCCTGTTGGTCTAGTGGTTAGTGGCCCTGACTGCTATGCCGGAGGTCTTGGATTCGATTCCCATCCAGGACAAATGTTTGTGTGATGAGCACAATCATTTGTTCTGTGTCTGGGTGTAATTTATCTATAATATGTATGTATTTAGAAATATATAAGTATGTTTATCAGTTGTCTAGTACTCATAACCACAGTCTCTGCTTAGCTAGACTAGACGGCGTTGTATGACAGTTGTAAAAAAAAAAAATCGTCGAAGAGTAGCGTCATACCAGGCATAGGTACCTATTAAAGAAAATAGTCTGTTGAACTTTGTAAGCGTTCTAGAATTTCTTGTCTATAATATATCCAAGTCAATTTAAGCCTTGAACTGTCTCTAAATATTACAATTTACATTCATGTAGATTTCAAGCTTTCTCTATTACGCAAACATTTGATCAATATCCTCTACATTGGGTGTAAAGTATCTTCTTAGCTGACTAAAAGGCTAGAAGGTCAATAGGACATCGTACTATTTCTTTGTAGTAAGGATTATGTAACGGACACGTAATTGAAATATTTTCTAGTCGACAGGTACGCATTTAATTGCATTGGTTGACTTATTGAGTATAGGGTTACCAATGGTGCTATTGTGGCGGCTGTACCACGTCTAGCGGAGAATGTAGGTTAATATTTAGTTTGGTAGAAAATAAGCTTGAACTTGGTTGATGATCATTATAACTATAGATATAATAATAATAATAAGCCTATTTATTTCTTGTTTTTACATTGTTGTTAGTTACAATATTACGGTAAAACATACATAGGTTTGCTTAGTAAGTTAGCTTAGATTATGTTAGTAAATTAAGAAGTTATGTTTTAAATATTTATAAATTAACAGGAACCCCGGTTTGGGTATAGGCCTCCTCCAAAGATGCCCATTTTTCTCGATCTTGTGCTATAGAGAACCAGTTTTGGCCAGCTGATCTTTTCAGAACTATAGATATACTAATATAATAATACTAAAGAGTTTGCTTGTTGATTTGAACGCGCTAATTTCAGGAATTATTGGCCAGAATCGAAAAATATAGTGTCACATAGCTCATTTATCGACGAAGCCTGTAGGCTATATAACATCACGCTACGAGGCTACGACCGACGGGGTGGAGTAGTAACCAAAAGACGCGGATGAAACTGCGGGGACGGGGAGAGCTAGTATTAACACAGCAATTTTAGATCGGGCCTACAAACTAAACTACAACGTAAAAGAGGTGGTAGAAATCAGACTTTAAAATAAACAATAAAGTTTACAAGCAAATAATAACTAACTACCTATAATAGATTTTGTAACTTTGATAGAGCTCTCAATTAATGTAGTAAGTAACATGTTTCATACCCAAATGATTAGTTAAAATGGTACGGATCGACTCGCGAGATACAGAAAGTTCGGCGGCTATCTCTCTCAAAGTAGAATGAGGATTTTCAGTCACTATTTCCTTAACTTTTGCGATGTTAACTTCAGTTGAAGACGTTGATGGCCTACCAGAGCGAGGCAAATCTTCCATCACATCTCGACCGCTTTTGAACGCTTCGAGTACCACTCATAAGCACGTGTTTTTGATAAATTCGATTCACCGTAAGCCTTCTGTAACATTTTCAGTGACTCCGAACACGAAATTCCATTGGCGATGCAAAATTTAAGACAAACTCTTTGTTCGATGTTTTTGTCCATTAAGAAATTCGCAATACACACTAGATATGATATAACTAAAAACAGCACTGTATTTAATATAAATACCAGATGCAACTCAAACTCCGCGCCAAAATGGAAAACAGTTGTGCCAATCTACCAACAACAACAAAAAACAAAAATTTGAATTTGGAACCATAAACAAATCATCCATTCCCGATACTTTTCTGAATGAATGTATATCAAGCAATCCTGTGACACACGGCTGAGCTATCTCTCATCAAGCAAACGATTTGCCTACATTACCACAAGACATGTCAGGTCTATTGACCCACTAAATTCGGCCTACGGATGTCTGCACGCGGGCGTTTTAAACGCTGCGTTCTTTATTCAAAGCATGATTATATACTTACATAAATGTGTATTGTTTAAGGCCTCTTGACTCATAGGCCGTCGGCATAATATTATGATAAGTTCAAATACTTTCACTTAAATGCGATATTTATCTTATAAACACGATAGCCACATTCATGATAGTGCAATTAAGTGAAAACTTTATGTTTCTAACGTGCCCACTAACAGGTGTCTTAGTATTCATTAGCTAAAGGTTATGTAACAATAATTTTATAAGTACCTAATTAATTTAAATACAAGCCACCATCCAGCACGCAGCGTCTTCAACAAAATTGTCGGTCTGCTCGCGTCCCATTGCGTGCGCGCATCTAAAAGCGACGCTTGATAGCCGCACGCTTTCTCATTACACGCCAAATGAATCTCAATCAGTTTGCGCATGAGTTTAAACACCACCAGTGACAATTATTTGAGTGTATGTGTATGAATTAAATGACACCTAAAAAGGCACTCAGTAATTGTTTTTTGAACGGAATTGTATGTTTGAAGTCCAGTCAGGCATGAAGTAGATTAGATTGAATAAATTGAGCGTTAGTTTAAAGTGAATATAATGAATCTGCCACAGATGTTTCAAGTTTGTTAATTCTGTGCAAGTATGTTAGCCTTGATTGAAGTGGAGTTGTAAATTCGTGACTGTTTCAACACATATCCCTATTGTAGGCTTGTAGCTGAGGAGCTTACATGAGCTTAATATGCAACTAGGTTTGACACAATAAGTAGTTAGTGAATTCAGCGGTCTATACAAACTGACACACACAACTTGATAAATGAGGCTGATAGGCTGTATCTACATACATCTGTAACACTGATCAAGTCACTCGAGTGTAATATGTGCATTAACACTGATGCTATCTATACAAAGAAGTTTACTTTTTAATGCAATAAGGAACAACATGATCAGAAATCAGTGTCAACGACTTTTAGTTATCATGCAAGCTCTACTATCTCAAGCATAACCAAAATCTGCCAAGTGTTGGCAAAAGGGAGTAAGTGTCCATGCTATTCTTCACCTTCAAAATGTGGCACACTTCCTCGTAGCATAGCGCATAATAAAGAGAATTGGCAAATACATTGAGTGCCTTCACGAGCGCGGGGTAAAAAGCTCAGCATTTATGTAAACACTCGGCGTTGGAGTCATCTCACGTACATCTTAAATAATAGTTCGCCGCAATACTATCATGGAAACACACATATGCGTGTCCCACATTATTTACACGCTTTTGTTATTTATTGCTGATATTGATATGTGCTTCGTTACGTATATCTGTGGCGTCAGTTGTCTTTTTTATTATTGATAGGTCTTGCGCTTGACTACTGTCTCACTTGGTGGTAAGCGATGATGTAGTTGCTGATGAAGCACGCTTGCCTAGAAGTATTCAGTCTTGACAGACTCCGACAGGAATTTACACTCCTTATCTGTACGCACAATCAATGGGTTCCCAAAACGTTTTGTGCGTATGGATGGGAGCACCATGTACCGGTGGCGCATCGCCGCATCACGTCTTGTGGTCGGATGATGGAACGGGCTTGGCGGAATTAAGTTATGCAATTCTGTCGCGCATTTCCCAAAATGCAACCGGTAGATAGAAAACCGACAGGCTAGCAACTCAGAGTCAATGCTCAAGACTTTAATCGGTGTCGGTCCGCTTGGCTCGAGTCTCAATAGACTCAAGCGCATCAAGCTGGTATCTGGCAACTATCAACGTTTTGACTAGCTGAGCCTTTATCTCGATTTATGGCCTAAAATTGAGAGTGAATGTTCACGTAGAGGTATCCATACACGTTAGGGTGTCCCTCACATGTTTGCCTGCACAGTTACGCCTGCCAGGTAAGCTTGAGCTGAGTAGAGGACATACACGTAGCGGTAAACCTGTACAAACTCTCAGTTGAAGCTATGGCCCCGGCACAGATCTCGACGCTGCGCTGTAGCGCTAATCGGTTTACCTCTCGCAGTCACCGCACAACTGAGGCCAGCCTTGCTATTCTGAAAAGTTTATTTGCGAAATCACTTCTGAATCCGCAGTGAAATCATGGTGAAGAGGAGAGGAACTAAAACGGTTGAGTATTTTGACATTTATCTACAAATTTGTCTATAGGATTTGGTATTCTGAAATACAATTCGCTGAGTGTGACATTCGAGATGATTTGTGAAATGAGTTTCGAAATGATTTACCATTTACAGAATAGCACGCCTGCTCTGCGACCGCCACACACGCTCAGTTTTGCCTGCACAGTTAAATTGCATAGGTACATATAGCTATAAACTGGAGTTACCTACTTATGCATCAAGAAAATATAATTATGGCTAAAATGAACTGTTAGGTACTTTAATCGCAGAAAATTCGATGCTTTATAAGACTGTAAGAAATAATACGAAAGTACTTTTTATGTCATGTTTTAATTTGTGTTTATTTGAATTAGGTATCTTACTGATTTTAAATTTGGTTTTAATTGAATGTTAGTCTAGGTACCTATTTAGTTTATAGTTTGAAATGTGTTTTATGTTTTACCCAAAAGCAAGCCTATCAATAATAATAATAATAAACTTCTTGGTTGCTTTATCTCTGTTCCCCTTACACTTTTTAAACAGCGAAGAAGTCTTTATCTGACTGCTAATATTCTATTAGGCTAGCTTAATTGGTTTTCGCCAACGCTACGCTTGGTTTATTTTCCAGAATTGTTATAGTTTTAGTCTTCAGATTGCGTATTTCCTGTATTTTTTTTTCTTTCTTTGCTTGTAGTAATTGACTGGCCTACTGGTCTAGTGGTTAGTGGCCCTGACTGCAATGCCGGAGGTGGTGGGTTCGAATTACCACCCATGACAAATGTTTTTGTGATGAGCACGATCATTTGTTCTGTGTCATTTAACTATAATATTTTAAAGTTCTCCTAGTTATAATGTATTTATTAGTTTATAATATTAGCATATACATATAAGTATTTTATTATTGAAACTTAATTTAATGATACTACTTTTCATTTGATATTTATCTGTTATTTATTTATTGTGCACACCTACCACAGTGTTGTCTCTTTTAACCCAAAGATTGACTGGTAGAGAATGCCTTGTTGCATTAAGTCCGCCTATGTACGGACGCCTGCAAAAGTGCTTGGATACCTTAACGCCTATTTTCCCTTGCACGTTAAAGTTCAAGTTTTCGAAAATTAAACTAGATGGCGTTGGTTTCTTCACAGCTAAGTGGCGAGCAACAAAGCCAATCTCACAAAGTATAAACTTGGCTTTTAGTTTGACAGAAAATAGACACAAGCATCATCATTGTCGTCAACAACACTGATTGTAGTTCATAATTTCATCACTAAAATTAGAGTCATGATGGCCTAGCGGTTAAGCATGTGCAGATCGATGCGTGAATCAGTGAGCCGTGAGTTCAAATCTCACGTAGTACTTTACACTTTTTGTAAGTTATGAATAACAAAAGAAATCGGTAGGAATTATATCAAAGCTAACAAGTGGATATTTATTTGTAATATAATATTCAAGTCGGTAGTTAATCATCAAAATGATAAAAGAGCAGGTAAACAGGCTCACCAAATAAAAAGGGACTATTGAAAAAATATAGATGTTTATTTCTTACAGTTTATTATTCAAATTTAACTGTGAGTTTATTAATCATCGAATAACATTATAATATTATTTATAATTTATTTTTGAGGCCATAGCTTAAATATTCGTTTCCAAAATTCGAAAGAGGATTGAAGCGTATGTAACCTTAACAAAAACAAACACAAAACTAGATAATTTTATCACAAAGGTCAAAAGGATTAAATATAGGCTAAAAAATACAAAATTGCACAACGAAATATCAAATGGTTAGTAGGTAACATAAAAAAAATAAAAATTATGTTGTGTTTTAACTTGAAGTGTTCATAACTTTTTTAAGTTATTTTAAATATTTACAAGTATTAGGTTAAACACACATAACGAGATCTCCAGTTAGTATAGAGAATAAGTACTGAGTATATAATATTAATAAATTAAGTATAAATTATTTAATAGCTCGTGTAACCACCATTTTGGTCAATAACAGCTTGCATTCGGGAACGCATTGAATTAATCAAATTTTTACACAAATCTGAACCACGAATACTCTCCCATATTTGTAAACAATGAGCCTCTAACGCATCTGGAGTACGCTCATTTTGATTATTCCACCGTTGAACAATGACACCCCATAAATTTTCAATTGGATTTAAATCCGGTGATCTAGCAGGCCAAGGAATAGTGCAAATGTCATTATGCTGACGGAACCAAGCCTGCACACTGTGGGAACGGTGTATTGGACAATTATCCTGTACAAATTTTATCTGTGGTAAATCTTTTCTTGGATACACATTTCGAACTGTAGGCAACATGATCTCCTCCAGCACTTCTATATAATTTGCACTATTTGCTTGACTAGGTATTCTGACAAGTTCTCCCGGATCGGCTGCACTCATCCATCCCCACATGTTCACAGTTATATGACCAGATTGCATATTGGGCACTACATGACCACTTGTGTATCGCGTATTATCTCGACGCCACAAACATAAGCGTCCGTGTTCGCTGGACTTAAAAGTTTTTTCATCAGTAAAGATGACATTACTCCAATCAAAGTTTATGTGATCCATAGCAAACTGCAATCTTGCTCTTTTATGGTTTTCCGTAACCAAGGGTTTCACAGCCTGCCTTCGATAATGCAGCCCTTCGCTATGAAGAGCACGACGGACAGTGTCAACACTTGTGTCAAATAAACCAGCATAGTGATTCGTCGGCAGAAATCCATTTTCTTCGTACTCCCTTACCATGGTTTGACGCTGAAACATGTTTATGAGTTTTGGTCTACCAGTTCTTTGACGGTGGTTCAAAGAACCCTCTTCTTCAAATCGTCGTACCCATAGAACAACTGTTTTTCTCTGCAACATTAAAACAAAAATATATAATACCCAAAATTATGATTATTATATAGTGGGTTTATTGTTATATAAGAGTATAAATAAAATTACTTACGTTTACACCGGTCTCCCTGGCTATTTCTGACAAGTTTTTACCTTGATTATGCAAAGCAATTATTTGAGTTCTTGTTACTAAATCGATATTACAATAATTCGTACTCATTTTGATAAAACAAGTAGATAAATTCACCTTATTAAAAATAAAATTTTACGAAAGGAGCTCGAACGATGTAACAGAAATGAACTTAGCGAACAATCAATCAAGCTGTCAATGTTCGGTTTAAGTATTATTTAGACTACCTACTAATTATTATTTGTAAGCTGTTGATCCCCGCATTAACGCCGGCGTTCACGCGCCATTGTCTTACTATTGTGTCTCTAATTACGCACTCAAAAGGTTAAATCCATATTCAACCTATCCTCTTAAGTTTGAAAACTAACACATAGATAATCAGATATTTATAAATTGAAATTCAATTTTAATATCTTCATCTCTTTAAAATAAACTATAAATTATTTCAATGTTTGAAGAAACAAAAAGAAACAACAAAAGTAAGCATTTGAAGCACAGCAACGCCATCTAGTAACAGTATAATGTGATGTTGTCGATAACAACATTTAAATCTGATTTTACGCTAGATGACGTCATTTCTCGCTTCACACGATTTTATTTCTGTACTATCCAGGCACTTCTGCAGGTGACTTTACCACTACTGTACATGAAGTTTAAATAAATAAATAAATAAATAATATGTATATGTCGTGGCCAGATCATAGAAATTGATCACTTCATGAAATGGCCAAGTAAAACTGGCCAGATCGTTTTAAACGTTAAAGTTTGATGATATTTCAATCTTCGTTTGGCCTAGTTTCTTTAGACCTTTTATTATCATCGAAATCCTACATCAATAATTTGGCCAAACGAGGATTGACATATCATCAAATGTTAACGTTTATACGATCTGGCCAGTTTTAGTTGGCCTTATCATGAAGTGATCAATTTCTATGATCTAGCCACGACATATATAATATGAATTTAGAAATATATAATAATAAGTATGTTTATCAGTTGTCTAGTACTCATAGCACAAGCTCTGCTTAGTTTGGGACTAGACGGCGTTCTGTGGTAGTTATTATTATTATTAATTCCACATATAGGTCTCCTATTCCTTATCCGTCACCTGTCACCAAAAGCCTCGGCGTCGATCGTTTTATATGATGCCTATCTATAATTTCCCTAAAGGTTAACTGCCAAGACGTATTCAATTTAATTTATTACGACTGTAAATCTTTATTACTCGTAACGTAGGTTTCATTTTATAGTCTAACGATTAAATTGTATATCCTCATGACTGTTACAATGGTTACACATGTAACGAGAAAACAGGGAGGTATCTACTAGAGATTCAAGTTAGTCAAGTCAGTATTTTGGGTAAAGAAGCTTCTCAACTTAGCGTTTGATGATGATCTGGTAAATAATTTATATTTTAAAAAGTACGATGAGGGCAGTGCAGGAAAAAGATCAAAATCACGTACCTAATGATTGTGTTCCAGATTTGGTACATTCTTCTTTTCTATCAACAACCAATCAGTACCTACAAAAAAGTGTGACGGAGGCGTATTTCGTCCACTCTGTCACGCAAATTACAAAAAAGTAAAATATTATTATCCAATTTAAGGTCCTTGAATATTAGTACTTATGTATTATACTTCTTCTTTCCGTGTCGATAGACTTGAATTAAATTCTAACCAGTATCATGGCAATCTGTGCAGCTCTGCATTTTATTACACACACATTTTATTAAAAAATTCAATCGTAAATAGGATGTTTACATTATTTTTCGAGGGGGCAAGCGCTTGTCAGTAAAAATGTAATAACGACCTGTTTACAAAATTCAAAATCTATTTGTAAATCCTTCTACAGTAAAAAAACCCGACGGATTCACATTTTTATGCGCACAATGATGCAACTCTACTTTAAATTCAAGATAGGCTTCAAATATGCGCACGAGTGGGCCACGCAACGGTGTTACCGTAACTTTACACTTGAGGCCTGGAATCGAGGAGGACGCGGCAATGAAATGACCGACCTTGCACATTGCTCGCCATTGTAATATAAATCGTCTTCAATGAATTGTTTGCTCCAGTTTTGTCTAGTTGTAGTCTAATTGTCATGTAGTGTAAAATTATGTTACTAGGCCCGTTAACCTAGCTAATCATTTCATTACGTGAATTAAATTTATGATTCGCTAATTACAAGTACTTAAATAATAATTAGTTATGAAATAGAAAGCAAACATGAATCATGCGTAATTACAGTCAAGACAAACATTTATGTGTATGTGATGAGCGCATGTCATCACATAGACACATAGCATACATAGTCGTGATAATATGCCAATACTTATACGACGAACATACGTGGGGCATACTGAAAGTTTCTGGATCTGGCCACTTACAAAAAAAGAATGAAAAAACAATTATAGATTCGAAAATGGAACTCTTTGCCAGTTATGTTAATGTTACTTTTTAATTTCTACTGTCATTTGTTATTTCATTGTGGCGTCCTTTCGAAGATTGTGTGTCGCTATCAAAATTGATTAATTTAACTCATGAACATTTTCGTTCGCGGCTTTAGTCAGCCCGAGAGTTGCCAAAGACTTCAATTGGCATTTGGTGATGAAGCACTATGTCACAGCTCTGTGTAATCGTGGTTTGAAGAATTTAGGCGTGGACGTGATCGTCTCTATGACAAGGCCGGTGACTGCGGTTACAGACTCAAAATATTGACACCGTACGTCAACTTATTGAAACTGACGCTTTGTTAGGCATTGGAATGAGCCAAGTGCAAAACATTTTACATGTGCATCTGAAGGTTCGGAAGCTTTACACTCGATGGATACCACATGACTTAACGGCGGACCAGAAACGACTGCGTGTCCAGTTTTGCCGTAAAATGATATAAAAGTTTAATGGAGGGTAGTCATTGGCTGCCTACAACAGGGGCCCCAGCTTTTAGAAAACCTCATGGGTGCTCATTTGATGGACTCGAAAAAGTGGCGAAGTGTGAGAAGAAAAATGCACACTGATCGACCGACAAATAAATAAATGTCCTACTTACATACTGCGTACTTAATTACTAATTCTGTTTGATAAAAATATAAAATTTAACCAATATATAAAAATGAAACTGGTTTTTAGTATCAAGAAATATTATAATTTATACGTAACCTTAAAGGCGATTACTGATCTGTTTCTTGTCATCTAATGACAAATCCCGCACTTGGGCGGAGCGAGAGATAGTGTCAGACTTTTACTGACTAAAAACCCACTCCTGTTCCTTCGTTGCCTTCGTCCCAGGGCCCGGGTTTCGCTTTCACACTACCCATGGCCCCAGTAGGCTTCGACCCTGCTGGGCCCCTACGATTTGCTGACATCTCCCTGAGGCGCGCGTGGAACAATACGCGCCGTCGACGACTTGGGCTCGGTCGGTTACCGGACGGTCGGACGGCGGGCTACCCATTGCTCGCCGTCCGCAAGCCCGCGCTTTGGTGGCCGGAAATCGGGATCGGAATCCCGGCGGCGGTTGTGGCGTAAGGACCGTTGCCTCACTCGATCGGCCGCCTCCTTTGCTAGCATTACTGCTTCGCAGAAGGAGGCGACCGCCTGCCACTCCTCCCCGCTCCGGACCATGGCCTGTACCAAGGCCCGGCGCGAAAGATCGCCGCCGCCGATTGCCCCCACGAGGACACGGCGTTGCTCTGCCCAAGCGGGGCACACCTCCACCGTGTGCTCCACCGTGTCCTCCGGGCGGTCCACACAGTGGCGATACCCGGGCGCCGCTTCCGCACGAATCCGGTGCAGGAACTTCCCGAACTTACCTTGTTCGGTGAGAACCTGCGTCATGCGGAAGTTGAGGACGCCGTGAGGTCTTTCCAACCACGTCTCAAAGAGGGGACTTACCGCCATAATTGTGGCGGCTTGGCACCCACTGTTTATTTCTCATGGGTGCTCGAGCCCCCGAGCACCCACGGAGTCGGCGCCCCTGGCCTATAATATCGTGACAGGTGACGAAACCTGGGTGTACTGCTTTGAATCCGAAAGAAAAAGCCAGTCGGCACCTTTTGAAAATTTGCCGACGAAAGGTACTATTTCTTATTCTGTGACGAAAGTTAAGAAAAGTCGAAGTGTTGGTAAAATATGGTTGCTTCTTTTTTCGGCAAATCCGGACATTACACTACAGTATCGCTTGAAGATCAAAGGACAGTGACTGCAGATTGGTACGTAAACACTTGCTTGCCCAGTCTTAGAAAAAGTTCTCGAAAAGCGTCCTCGAAGCAATGTACTCCTCCACCACGATAACGCATCCTCACATTCCGCTAAGGTAACAGAAGCCTATTTGAAGGCTTCAAATAATGAACTGATGACGCATCCGCCTCACAGCCCAGACCTCGCACCCTGCGACTTCTATTTGTTTCCAAAAATTAAATATAAACTTAGAGGCACACGTTTTACGAGCCCTGAATCGGCGGTGAATGCGTTCCATAAAGCTATTGAAGTGGTCCCTAAAGAACATTGGACCAACTTTTTTGTACAGGGGTTTCAGCGAATGCAAAAATGCTTTTATTGCGAGGGAATATACTTTGAAAAACAATAAGTCTTATAGCTATCTAGTCTTATTAATCAGAATCCAGAAACTTTCAGTATGCCCTAAGTACTATAAATGGCACTGTATTTTACATTGCTTTGAGCGAACTTGACAAGGCCCATTGCAAGGGCCAAGGTTTAGCATCAGGTCACAGTCATATTTTAAAGTTTTGGTTAACTCGTAGCGACATCTATGCTACCATATAGGAACTTAATGACAAAATCGTGCATCGCGGTATCGGAGATCTCCGCGCGACTAGAACATGTAAAAAACTTTTTACAAAAAAAAAAATAACCGACATCAATAATAATACAATCACTAAAAACAAAACACTAAAAAGATCAAAATAACTTTAATTTCGGAAGTCGGTGTTTCTCGGTATTGTTTGTTACTTAATTAACACCGACTTCCGAAATTAAAGTTATTTTGATGCTTTTAGTGTTTTGTTTTTAGTGAAGTCGGTTATTTTTTTTTATAAAAAGTTTTTATTTAACACTTTTTAGTTGCGATACACTTATAAACAGAGTGCCTATTTCTCATGACAATTCCAATTAACCCAAATACTGCTAGGTTACATTGTTTTATTATAAAGTTCCTGTGTCTACCTTCCTCCTTACGGCTCCATCATCAGATCAGTTCGATAGTACCTTATAGCCAAAGAGCATCTCATGACAATTCTAATAAGCCCAAACACGGCTAGGATACATTGATTAATTACGGAGTTCCTGTGCCTACCTTCCGGCTCCATCATCAGATCAGTTCGATAGTACCTTATAGCCAAAGTGCATCTCATGACAATTCTAATAAGTTCAAACACGGCTAGGTTACATTGATTAATTACGGAGTCCCAGTGCCTACCTTCGGGCTCCATCATCATCCGATAAGGGCAGTCAGCCGGACTAGACACAAGACCTGACCATTCGAAAGATCCTTTCTTATCATTGAAGGTTTATGAGTTTTTACACTCTGTAAGTACCTCTAAATGCACTCTGTATCTCATGCACTATACCAACAGCTACAAAAGTTGGAGATAGAGTTAATAGATAGGGGATAGATTAATACTTAGGTATATTATTAGGATGCTTGGTCCATCCAAGCATCCTAATAATATACCTAAGTACTTATAGAAGTTTAGCCTCTACTACCAAATATTTATTCTTTACTTTTCCTTATTAATTACAGTCCGCCTAAACTTAATGCAATTATGGCCCAAAGGATTCTGTCAGACAGTTGTATCTCTAGGTATCGATCTTTTGTCGGTTTACTTTTTTATTGATATCCACCATCTTTAATTTTCAGCTACAGGTCCGCTACCCATCCCGCAAGTCTCACGTTCGTCGCCAGCGCGCCATCCCCCCATCCGTGCCCTTCCCCTGCGAGGACGCGCTCTCCTGGGGCCGCAGTCCTCAGCGTCCTACCTCGGTGCATCGGCTCAGGCCCGGAGACATCGATGTGGTGGCCGCGATAGGAGACTCCTTGGTGGCGGGCAGCGGAGCGCTTGAAGAGTTCGCGCTAGGAGCCTTCGTGGAGTATCGGGGAGTTTCGTGGTGTGCTGGTGAGTCTTCTCCTTTCAGTTTGTATTGGTAAGATAGCTGTTTGCGATGCTCAAGTGCTACAATCAAAGATAAGTATTTGTAGTACGGAATATGCAGGAATTATTAACTAACTAGTTTATCAATAAAAATACATAAATAGAATTGATGTTAATTGTGAAAAGAATATAAAAAATTGGCAAACAAGACATAACAATTTAAAAAATATAAGTATTATAGTCTCTCTCGCCAAGACTCCGTTTTCTAAAGTGTCCGTACGGGTGTCATGGTCATGGTCTTTGTCGTCAAAACCTATATTGGAGTTCGTTTTCATAATAGCAATTTTGAAGCTTTATTACAACTTCGTTGTTGATGAAGATGTTTTAATTTTTTTTTTCATATTTTTTTACCACAGCTAAAAAAAAAATTCATGCATATATTACCTATTGTAGCAATGCCCACCAAAAAAATGACAGCGTGATGAAAGGTCAGCAGGAGCAGAAGAGAGGTTTTATTCAGAATTCATTAGAACGAAAATACAAATTCAGCCCGGTACAACAGCAAAAACTACAATATGCAGAAGGGCAACAAAGAGGAATGTAATCTGCAGTTGGTATATGGTTTGAAGTTAGCACAGTGACAATTAAAGAATTGCATCATCTTTATTATCATGCGCTGGTACAGCACGAGGAAAGTTATGCTTTCACCTTAATTAGTAAGGATTGTACCATTTATGAAACACTATGGTTTCAAAACCTACCTACTTTAGTACGTAACATGGGCCATACGATTTACCATAACATTCAATCAAGTTACTGCCTGTGGTTAGCTTAAGTCGCTCCTGACCGCAACGATTTCCTATGCGCTAAATTACTACCCATAATAGTTATCAGGTGACCTATCTATAAACTGGAAGTCCCGTCGAATACAGGATTTAGGTAGCACATTTATATTTGCGCCCATAACAAATCAATTAGATCAGCGTATAGCAATCAACCGACGGGTACGTATTGACATATTTCTCATTAATCACCAGAGGTCGGAATCATCATCATCTTCCAGCCCTGGTGCCGTTTTATTTGGCCTTCCTCTCCATCCATCTACATGCATACTTTTAGCTCTTTTAGTAACATGTGTTTCGTCCCTCCTCTTCACATTGCCTTATCAAGAACATTAAACGATTCCTTTTCAACTTTTCAGTCACTGGCGCCACTTTCAAACTCCCTCTACTATACCTACTCATTTCTCAGTCGGAATAGGTAGAGTAGGTATATTTAACTAAAGTTCTTGGAAGTACGTAACAATCCCGGAATCATAAACATGACAATTAAATCCCGGGATTTATGAAATTTGAACTAAATTATTATAATGAAGAATCTTAATATGCTCTAAGGTTGCGTACTAATAATAGGTACTGTTAGATTAAAACAAAGTTCTATAGATAATTTATTTGTAATTTCATAAATTCCGGGATTAACCCCTGTTAATCAGATACTACCTATTTGACCCGATATTCGACTATTAACAAAATAAAATCAGCATTGGATACTTAGTCAATGAGTACCTAAGTATATAAGATCAAATCAAATGCCGAGTCAAATTTCTTAGTAAGTGAACAGTCAAACAAACAGTTCATCAGGTCGTGATTTCTAAATGTAGATATGTACATAAGTAAACATGGAAGACATTACCTACCAGTGCTACAAAACATTACATAAAAGCACTTTGACATCACATTATGTAGATCTAGCACTTTTAACACTTCCTTTGCAGGCTGTAGACGTTGAGGAATTGTGTGAGCAGACTAGTAACTAAGTCCCGATGGTTATCATTTATATTTATCATTATACACCCCTATTTTTTAATTAGTACAAAATAATAGGGCTCTATCCGTACCCGTTACTGATCATATTTTTGTAGTCAAAAGTAAAAAAAAACGAAATCCCAAAATCGTCCACGAAAATTTGGTATAATTAGTCATTTCTTATTAGATTCAATCATTCATAAAAATTGCTACTAGAACTACGCGCAGTGTTTTTCTATTTTGATCGTCATTTATTCATTCATAATCAATAGCCTGTATAATATTTCCATAAATTGAGTGACATTTTGGGACATAAACAAAGTCTGTTTATGAATATTATTTATTGAGACTTTACTGAAATAATAAGCCCTTTAAGTATTTGTACTAATTAAAAATTAGTGGTGTATACAGAGTGTAAGGGAAAGGTTACCGAAAACTTTAAGGGCTTGCTCAATAGACAAAACTGGACAACCTTCCACAAGATTTTTTTTCAGGAAACGAAAAAAACATTAGCGTCTCCATACAAACTGTCCAATCAAGTTTATAATTTTGTATGGAGAGGCCGATTTTTGTTTTAATTTCCTAACAAAAAATCTTGAAATCCCTTAAAGTTTGCGGAGACCTGTCTTTTACACCCTGTATGTAACCTATTTGATGCCATGAAATCGCAAGACGGGGTCACGGCAGAACACGAAGGAGATGGCGAAAGAATTAGCCAGAGCTGGGAACAATGGAAAGAATGGAGGGAGGCCTTTGCCCAGCAGTGTGGGATAGAATAGATTAGGTATAATATAAAATGATAAGGTAACAGTATAGACATATAGGTATCTAAATAATAGAGGTAACAAGAGCAGTCATGTGTCACCCTTACAGCATCAGTAAAACCGAGTGTTGATGATCGGTTGAGCGTTTGGCTGCTGCGCTGGCGGGTTCGATTCCCGCACGAGATAAATATTTGTGTAGCTTACATAGCTGTTTCGAGTCTGGGTGTCTCGTGTATGTGAGTTTACAAGTTTGTGAACGCACCCACGATACAAAAGTGATACCTAATTATGTAGTCCGGGGCAAAGTTTGTTTAAAAAAAACTGGGCAAGTGCGAGTCGGACTCGCGCCCTGAGGGTTCCGTACAAACTACGATTCGAATATAATACGAATGGACTCTCAAAGATTTTTCCGATTTGTAAAAAAAGTTTTTTTTTGTGACGTAGACGCAACAACAATTTACTGTTTTCAGATTTATTCCTATACTTGTGTTATAGCAGTTGTGTGTGTTGGTGTGTTGAGAGCAGTGATGGCCGAGTGGTAACGGCCCCGCATTACTTTATGTAATTTATTTCATCACCACTGCTCTAAAAAACGGTGAAGGAAAACATCGTGAGGAAACCGGCATGTCCTAGAACCAAAAATTCGAAGACATGTGACATTCACCAATCCGCTCTGGGCCCGCGTGGTGAATTACGCCATTCCCTCTCCTAGAAAGAGGAGGCCTGAGTCCCAGCAGTGGGAACATTAAAAGGCTGATTATGCTTTTTTTTTTTTTTTTTTTTTTTATAGGTGGGAAAATCATCTTATGACAAATCTCGCTCTTGGGCGGAGCGGGAGATAGTGTCAGACTTTTACTGACTAAAAACCCACTCCTGTTCCTTCGTTGCCTTCGTCCCAGGGCCACGGTTTCGTTTTCACACTACCCATGGCCCCAGTAGGCTTCGACCCTGCTGGGCCCCTACGATTTGCTGACATCTCCCTGAGGCGCGCGCGGAACAATACGCGCCGTCGACGACTTGGGCTCGGTCCGGATGGTTACCGGACGGTCGGACGGCGAGCCACCCATTGCCCGCCGTCCGCAAGCCCGCGCCTACGGTGGCCGGAAATCGGGATCGGAATCCCGGCGGCGGTTGGGGCGTGAGGACCGTTGCCGTTGCCTCACGCGATCGGCCGCCTCTTTTGCTAGCATTACTGCTTCGCAGAAGGAGGCGACCGCCTGCCACTCCTCCTCGCTCCGGACCATGGCCTGTACCAAGGCCCGGCGCGAGAGATCGCCGCGATTATGCATAAGCTTTATGCTTGTGTTATAAGACCTTGCTTTATGCCAAATTTCAGGATTCTGGGTCAACCGTAAGTACCCTATGAATTTTGATTCCTTTAAGAGTATCGAAATATACGTTTTTTGCGACATAAACGGCCATATCTTTTTTATTCGTTAACTTTGAAGTTTGATTTTTTCACAGCTCCAAGGGACCGCCGACTTAAGTATATGGTTTTAATTTTTGACGGACGGACAACAAAGTGATCCTATAAGGGTTCCATTTTTTCCTTTTGAGGTACGGAACCCTAAAAACAAACGAGTTGTTAGCTAATAATATTAGTATTGTTACGATTTTGGTGTACAATAAAGTTAATTGCATTCTATTCAATTCTATGTTAGATTTGTACATTTAGAATGCATTCAACTTGCTAAATAAAATCCAGTAATACTCTGGATCTTACTCGTTAATTCAATGTTTTTAAGACTGTAGACTACTTCATCAAAAACTTTCAGGCGGCGACGCAACATGGCGAGAATACCTGACGTTACCGAACATTCTGAAGGAGTTCAACCCCAACCTGCGAGGGTACTCCACTGGCACGGGCGAGTGGCTCACCAGGAACGCCAAGTTCAATGTGGCCTTCCCTGTGGCGTCGGATGAAGATGCCTTGAAACAGGCTAGGGTAAGCATGTCGACTACAAACCTTTTGTTACAGATGTGCAAAGAAGCTTCTAGAACTGACAGTAATTGTCATGAATATTAGCTCAGTAATATCACAGTATTCATCATCATCATCATTTCAGCCGAAGGACGTCCACTGTTGGACATAGGGTTCCCCCAAGTGTAGCCATAACGAACGGTCCTGTGCGTCTCGCATTCACCGCATTCCCGCGACTCTCACCAGGTCATCGGCCCACTTTGTGGGCAGGGTTGGACAGTATTTGAATTACTTGTAATTAAAATACGTAATTGAAATACAAATACGTATTTAGTATTTGTATTTCAATTACTTCCTTAAAATGTAATTTGTAATTTGTATTTCAAATACCTGACGGCGAAGTATTTTGTAATTAGTATTTCAAATACTTGAGGCTTCAAAATACATTTTAACATTAAATACATTTAACCTTCAAGAAAGATTGTTTTCTTTAGCAGGTTTTATTCACTCTCCAACAAGAGGCTGTTTGTCTGACAGTACATTTAAAAATCTAGTTATGAAGTAGTAGTTCATGAAGGAAACTCTGGTTTTACTGATTAATTAATCTTGTTTTCCTCTAATTTTCAGCCCATGCTGGTCTAGATTACTTATTTTGTAATTTGTATTTTGTATTTCAATTGAAAAACGCAAAAATACTGTATTTTGTATTTTATAAATACCTTACTTAAATATATTTTGTATTTTAATTACTTGCGATACTGTATTTTGTAATTTGTATTTCAATTAAAGCAAAGCATGTATTTTGCCCAGCCCTGCTTGTGGGAGGCTTTCCAACGCTGCGTTTTCCGGTGCGCAGTCGCCCTTCTAGAACCTTTCGGCCTTATCGACCATCCGTTCTACGAGCAATGTGCCCTGCCCACTGCCACTTAAGTTTGCCACTTTAGTTTGGCTATATCGGCGACCTACAGTATTCATGGTTTGTCCGAAAGGGAACCCCGGGGTCCTGGATCGGAAGCCAAAGATCCATCAGCTTTGCCTTGCGATCCTACATAGGAGTGGGTTTTAGTCAGTAAAATTCTGACACGCTCTCTCGCTCCGCCCCAAAGAGGGAGAAGTAATTGGATGATATCTCAACTAAAAAAAAAAGAGTGTGTGTACTTATGTACACGCGTTAGAAGTTGTACTTCTTTGGCGTATGGAAAAAAAAAAAACTAAAATGCAGTAGTGATTAACGATAAATATTAAAATTAATCAATAAAAACACCAAAATAATATTTATTTATTCACACTGTTTAATTGTACTCTTACGAAACACGTGTTCTAAATATAAAAATACTAGAATATACAACTTGAACATAGTTATCAATTTTCATGCATGCCACCTAGAACTAACTTCACGATATGTAGAATTTAGGTGTCGGTGTGCGCGCGCATCGTAAAAATTCACTCTCATCATTTTTCTCTATCGCGCCAAAAGAAGTATAACTTCAAAAACTTTTTTTTTTAGGTTCTGTCACAGTATTAGCATAAGTCTGTCGGATTCAGAGAGTCGCTAGGTTATTGTCATGAGTAGCACAGGTGACTTACCTGACATGTTAAAATTGTCAATCGTGCAAACGAGAAAGAGGGATGGAGCTATATACCCTGCACAGCTCCATCGCTTCAACAGTCCCATCAGATGGACGCGTTAAAAGAGCTCTTGGTAGCACTGCTGTACTGTCACAGTATTGACATAAGTTAGCCGGTCGAATTCATAGAGCCGCAAGTATTACTTACTTACCCCAAAAGTAATAATTGTTTGACTAACGCAGAGTAATCAGACATTGGAGAGTAACGGTGAAGAAATTGAATTTCTTGCTATCAGCCGTTTCGATAAGGTTAATGGCATAGATAGACCAGCCCACCTAGCCAAGTTACGACCGTTTCGTTTCGATTCTCTTGCGTCGAACGCCTCAAGTAGGCCACGCCTCCGATTCCTTTGTTCTGACGTCATCTCAACGCTCAGTTACGTGGTCATTTCAACCGAAGGACGTCCACTGTTGGGCATAGGCCTCCCCCAAGTGTCGGCACAACGAACGGTCCTGTGCGTCTCGCATCCACCGCATTCCCGCGACTCTCACCAGGTCATCGGTCCACCTTGGCTTTCCAACGCTGCGTTATCCGGTGCGCGGTCGCCACTCTAGAACCTTTCGTCATCTCAACGCTCAGTCACGTGGTCAGAGCAAAGGAATCGGAGGCGTGGCCTACTCGAGGTGTTCGATGCAAGAGAATCGAAACGAAACGGTCGTAACTTGGCTAGTGGGGGCTGGTACTAATGAGGAAATGCTTCAAGAGTGATCAAGACTACTACACAAAAGGCAGCAAGAACATATATTTAAGATCTGTAGGTATATGGTACTTAACTTATTCTACAAAATGTTGCACAAGCCTTTAGGTAAATGGTCAAATGTGTTTAACTTATTGGTGCGTAAACTAAGTAAACTTGAAGGCGTGAAATATAAAACTATCACTAAATCTACACTCGAGTTTGTGTACTTATTTGCCAATTTGGACAATTACAAATGCGTGTAAGCAATCATTTTTTAGCTTATGGAGCGTGACCCAAACGCCAACGTTACCACATTTTGTGTGCCCGCAAATTAATGATGTGCGTTTGTTATATCACTGTTGTATGTAAAGCTAGGCTTTAGATGTGGGTAGAACTCAAGTTGGCCCTTCGCTTCGCTGCAAGGAGGTATAGAACTGGTGGTAACAAGACCTTTTTTTAAAGGGTGGAAATCATCCAATGACATCTCACGCTCTTGGGCGGAGCGCGAGGGTGTGTCAGACTTTTACTGAGTAAAACCACACCTGTGTCGTTCAGTTGCTCATTGCGTTCTAGGACTACGGGTTTCCCCTTCAGAAATTCTCCGCGGTCCTAGCTAGCGCCCTACAGTTTGCTGACATCTCTTTGAGGACTAGGCTAGACAGACGGACAACAAAGTGATACTATAAGGGTTCCGTTTTATCCTTTTGAGGTACGGAACCCTAAAATATCGTAGATACATGAGAGTTTGCAATGTTTGATGTCGAGTTCGACTGGCCTAGAGCACGTGGATTACTACGCGCTGTGGACGACTGGGCTCGGTCCGGTTTATTACCGTCGGACGGCGATCCATTGCTCGACGTCCGCAAGCCCACGTCTACCGTGGCTGGTAGTTGGGATCGGGTTCTCGGCGGCTGGGGCGTGAAGACGTTCGTTCCCTCATGCGTGCAACCTCCTCCTTCGCTAGCATTACTGCTTTGCAGAAGGAGGCTACCGCCTGCTATTTCTCCTCGCTCCGGACCATAGTCTGAACCAGGGCCCGCCGTGAAAGATCGCTGCCGCCGATTGCCTCCATGAGGCAAGCCGCGATGCTCTGCCCAAGCGGGGCACACCTCCACCGTATGCTCCACCGTGTCCTCCGGATGGTCCACACAATGGTGACACCTGGGCGTTTCTTCTGCCTGAATCCAATGCAGGAACCTCCCGAACTTGCCATGTCCGGTGAGGACCTGCGTCATGCGGAAGGTGAGAAGACCGTGTTGCCGCTCCAGCCACTCCTCAAAGAGCGTATTATGGCGTGCCCAGGTAACAAGACCTAAGGTCGACTGGTAGAAAATGCCTAAGGCATTAAGTCCGCCTGTAAACAGTGTTACATAATACTGCTTAAAGTTTTAATAAATAAATAAAATATTATCGAAAGACGAAGCTTGATTAAAAACGCATATGAGAGTTACACGAAGTTAAAATAATAATCAATTCTGAATCTGTCCCCAATTTTTCTGTGTTCTGATTTAATCTTGGCCCGGTCATACTTTGGTGATCGGTTATGATTTGAATTTTGAAATAATTAAAATTCGAATTAAATTTTGAAATAGTTAAGGTGTGTAATAAAGTTATAAATAAATAAATAATCGAGATTAGCGATTTGGCCACAGAACACTAAGTTTCGAAACAACTTAGTTTTTTTAGTTTTCCTTATTATCGAAACTTTAAAGGAAACCATTATTCACCATCATAAACACGTTATGCGTTTCCACACCTTCAACTGAATTTCCTATTGGGAAACTCAAACTTCAAACAATTTATTACGAATTGAATGATTTGAATTCGCGTGGTGGATTACGGCCCATTCCCTCTCCTAGAGAGGAGACCTGAGTCCCAGCAGTGGGAACATTAAAAGGCTGATTATGCTATTTATGCTTATGAATGATTTGAGCTTCATATGTGAAACCGGTTAGTCTAGTTTTTTTTTTTTTAATTTATTTTATTAATTTGTTACATCAAAATCATTTATAACATCTGCCAAACTGCATAATAGCAGTTTGCCGGCAGTACATTCTCGTGAATTTCGCTTATTACTAAGACTACATCCGGTCACCCCCCAAGTTTGTAGGTACTCGTTGTGAGGTAAACAGATGTAGCACCACAACACTAACTGAGACCAACATACCGCAGCAACTATGGACACATAGATTATTGTTATATTAGAACATTTTTTAATTGGTTTCTATTTTTGGCTCGATTAATTAATTCATCAGGTAACTCATTAATAACTGTAGGTGCAACCCATCGTCTCGCACGCTTACCGTAATAATTATTCACCTTGGGACCTGGAGTTTCACACTCTTTAATTTTTATGATTTTTACTATTATGTTGTTCCAAGATAATTGCTAGTTTAACTTTCATTTCAACTGGTAATACATTGCATTTATTACTTAAATAATTTTTCATAATCTTTGTTCAATCTTTTTTTAGTTTTATTGCTTAGGTACTAACAGTTTAAGTCTTATTTGTAACATCTTAATTCTATTAAGATACGTTTAAAAAGTGAGTCCATAATCACCCAACCCATAACCAATAATCGAATCAGCAAGTTCATAGTAAAGCGCATATACTTAATAATCCTCTCGTAACTACAGGTTTCAAGGAATACAACTTACTCAGAACTGATCGAAGTTTATTACAAACTGTATATATATGATCGTTCCATGCAAATTTAGACACGTGCCTCACTGGGACGCCATGGCGGCGCTGCCAGTTCACGCAACCAACAAAATGCATGTAGTTCTATGGTGTGTACCTCACCTGGCCACCATTGGCCACGCAGCCAATCCATACATTTTTTTGGCGTCTTGACCTGGCTACGTCGCCGTGGCATCCCAGTGAAGCACGGCCCTTAGTGTCAATAGTCAGTCCCAAGTACCTGTATGTCTTAACTTGCTCCAACATAACACATTGACAGTTAGATTTTTCATTGTGAAAACATTATCGAAAGACGAAGAAATAAAAGCCGGCCAAGCACGAAACGGACTCGCCCACAAAGGGTTCCACGTACCACGTTTAAAAAATCTCGTTTCTTGTAGACTCCTTTAATTTTTAATACTTAATTGTTGTTATAGTCGACAATAAAAATAAAATTTCAGCCGTCTACCTATTACTGTTCATGAGATGCAGCCCGTTGACAGACGGTGAGATTGACGGACGGATGGACGTACAGCGGAGGTTTACCTCCCGTTGATTACAGAACCTTACACATGCCCCTAGCTGCCCATTCCCAAGCGAAGGCAGATCTCTATTGAGAAGCACGCGCAACTTCTAATCTTAGCAATCGCATTATAGTAACCAGCCCTTTACCTCTATAACACATCTTAACAAAGAAACACTAAACGACCACCGTGACCCTGATGACGAGTCTTTGTACTTACTTATTTGTTAAGTCATTAACATTCACAAATAAACGACAAAGTTTGAACTTAATAGTTGCATATTTCAAATGTTGTAAATTTGTACTTACCAAATGTTTGAGATTTGGTAACGGACCAGAGTGCGAAGATTGCTCATTTTTTCACAACGATAATTGAAGATAAAACGAATGGTTTATCACTTGAATGTAACATGTGGTTATTTAGATACAGCTTTGTATGCTGATTTTGTAAGTTCAATCGTTTGCTCAGACATGTGGAGTAAGCGATGTTAAATGGTTGGTCTTTGAGTTCTAATTATTCCAAATTGTTGTTTTTGCAATCAGTTTATTTTTGTATTCCGAGTATGCTAAAATCATGAATGGGGTAATTGAGAACACCTAACGTAAATCGCCTCGAGCGCCGATTGTACATACGTCTGTACAACTTGAGTGACCTTGAAAAACGCTTAATTGTCGTTTTGTCCACACGCGTGTACGAAATTTATTCAGCCGAAAATTTTGGTCTCTATATCTTCGTTTTTCCTAGAAAAATTGAGATAGTTTTTTATTTTATTTCTTTTTTTTTTCGTAAAAAACGCACAATTACGTAATAACAATACCCATATAGCGAGGGGTTAAAAGTACCTAATACAAGAGAGTCACAAACACAATTTTGTTGCTGCAGTAACTTTGTCAATCTAGAAATGAAATAATGGTAACAAAATTCTTGTAAGTATATCTTATTACCTTTATGATTATAACTTTTATGAATATAAAAACACTAGTATTCCTAATTATCCGAACCCACGTGGAGTAATTAATAACAGTTTAAAGAGAAAACTGGGAACGAAATGGAGGAATTAGGAAAGACATTTATTGATACAACAATACTATGTTTGACATAAATCACACACACATATCCCTTACTACTCTGGTAGTACGGGAGGGAATTCAGATATCACACACACTGTTCCCTATTTTATTACTCATCGTTCTCAATTGCCCCACTCGACTTTACTGAACATAATAACATCATCACATGACGGCCTGTACCTGAATTTCCCGAAAGGCAAAGGTTTTTTTCAGATAGGTATGTTTAAGTCCCGTATAATAGGGTGTGAGCATATTGCAAAACACCGGTTAGAAATCTAGACGCGGAACTCAGAAATTCTAAACGAAAAACCCAGTACCTCTTTGCCGGCATGGGAACCTTGCCCAGGGCATCATATAGTTTACTAGCGTTTGCAACCACAAGACCAATAAAACCAAAAATCCTTATCAAAATTACCAGTACAGACTTACTATAAGAATTATAAGATCTAAAGTTCTAAGACAATACAATTTCCAGATAATAGTAGCTCGAATGCGCGCATCTCCCGACATAGACATCGCGAACGACTGGAAGATGGTGACGGTGTTCATCGGCGCCAACGACCTGTGCTCGGCGTCCTGCCTCAACCCCGTGTCCTGGTCTCCGGCAGCGCACGCCAAGAAGCTGTCCATAGCGCTGGATTACTTGCAGAAACATCTGCCGAGGACTATTGTTAATTTGGTACCAGTTTTAGGTGAGTTTCCGATCTGGTGTCCTGGTAATTTACTATCTAGAAGTTAGTAGAAAAAAAAACTGAGCAAGTGCGAGTTAGACTCGCCCACTGAGGGTTCCGTACAAATTTAGGTACCTATGTAAGTTGATCAATTCCCGAATGGAGTCTCGAAGATTTTTCCGAATCGCAAAAGAAGGATTTTTTTTTGTAACGTAACAACAAAACTGTATTCAGATTTATTCCTATACTTGTGCTATAAGACCTTGCTTTATGCCAATTTTCAGGATTCTGGGTCAACGGGAAGAACCCTATGAATTTTGATTCCATTGAGAGTGTTGAAATATACGTTTTTTGCGACATAAACGATCGTCTTTGTTTTCGTTAACTTTAAAGTTTGATTTTTTCACAGCTTCTTTCAAGGGACCGTAGACTTGAGTATATGGTTTTAATTTCAACTCTTGATACCTCCACGCGTTCCCGAGATAAAGGGTCTTGACAGACAGACGGACAAAAAAGTGATTCTAAAGGGTTCAATGTTTTCCTTATAAGGTACGGAACCCTAAAAATGCCATTACTTATTGGCAATTTTTTACATATTCTATTCCAGATGTATCAGTCTCGATCCGCGTGCTGCGTCCCATGATGTGTCGCCTGATGCACTCGTTGTTCTGCACCTGCTTCCACCGACAAGGCGGCAATGAGTTGTATGACCTGGTGAGAATGGCAAGACTATACCAAAAAGCTGAAGTTGCCTTGGTAAGTTATAGTTTGTAGGATCTGACTAAAACGTAATGTTGGTTTTTGACCTAAATGAAGATAGTATGGGTGTAGGTGACAAGAAAGGATGATATATGACATGGCTAGAAAGTGGGTACGAATGAGAGTGAGATAACCGTTGTATGTAAGAACGTATAGAAGAAGAATAAACAGAATGGTATATTATCAAGAGAATGGTGATTATAATGAGCGAGGTATGAAATGCAGTACAATAATACGATTGTTTCAATTGGTTACTACACCAGGCTTGATTCGTTATATATTTATTACAGTGCTACGGTCTACTTTCAGTACAATTTAAGAGGAACTTAGTTTGACTTTACAAAGGAATGTTTCCACAATTAGTGCAATTTTAGGAAGCATTTAATTTCTTGTCATGCAGAAAAAATAATGTGATACTTTGGAAACAATTGTGCTATTTGTCCACGGCCGGCATCTGATTGCAATCTCCATGATTAAATAAGCGAGCAAATGACTAAATACACAAATTTTTAGTTATCTCATGTAAGACGACGGAAGGTTAGTATTGACATACTAAGTATTAGTTTCAACTCTTCATCCTTTATTGACTAAAGGGATATAGATTGTTTTCTAAGTATAATTTTGAATAAACTGATAAACATATTGATTAATATTGTAGGCTGTGTGTTATGCAGCATACGCTATTAGAAAAATTTCGTGGTTTTACTGATTTAAAGACAGCCCGTTGAGTTCACTTAACTTTCCTCAATTTAGCTGTAATATTTCAGATTGACAGCGGGCGATATGATACCAGCGAGGACTTCACGGTGATCGTGCAGCCCTTCATGCGGCTGTTCAACGCGCCCCTGCCGCCCACCGCGCCGCTACCGCTCGTCATCCACCAGTCCTACATCACGCACGACTGCTTCCACTTCTCGCAGAAAGGCCATGCATTAGGTATGGGGTTCTCCACTATTCATGTATCAAGCTGTCTTCGGCTCTATAAATAACTTATGTCTATTTTATCAAGATAAATTATAAAACCACCCACAATACATCAAATGTGATCATGTCTACTAAAGATTTGCCCACCTCCATAAAAAAAATCATTGGGGATGGATACGTGTAGTCTAACAGCAAGTGTGACCTGCATCCGGTTTCTGAAACTTGGGGGAGGCCTATGTCCAGGAATGGACGTCTTTCGGCTGAACTGATGATGATGACCAAAACTCTAACCTTTCATGTTCCAGCCGCCAACCTTCTGTGGAACAACCTTCTGGAACCTATCGGCAACAAGACGGACAACGTGCCTCCCGTCCTCCTCCGTTCATTCCGCTGCCCCTCGAGACGAGCGCCCTTCCTGTTCACGTACAAGAACTCCCGCAGCTACATGATCACCGGCAAGCAGGAGGGCGCTGATGACGTGTTCCTATGATGAAGTCTGCTGGACCTAGTGGGAACAAGTCAGGCGACGAGCTCTATACCTGTTCACGTACAATATATCCCGCATGATGCGATATGTTTCCATGATGAAAGAAACTGAGATTCCTCCCAAGTTATTTCATTATCAGTCAGCAATATTCTGCAGAAAAAAGTTTTGTGTTCTTGTGATACTTTTTTAGTGTTATATCAAAAGACTGGAGGAATTATAGAATTTCGGAGATACTGCGAAAATATATCTCTGTAGAGCCACGATCCATCATTAGTCTAGATACAGACTATTGTCAAGTGATTGTATTTAGGTGGGTTACCATAACGTTCAAAGTAAGATTGTTTCATTCTTATTTCTGTGTGGGTAAGAGACAGAGTTATACAGGTTGTCTAGCGTCATCTCTTACCCACAATGGAATAGGAATAAAACAATCTTACTTTGAACGTCATGGTAACCCGGCTGGTGTCTGTTGATGAATGCGGGCAACAAGTGTACCAAATAGACTCTATAAATATTTATATTATTCTCGATGGTTGCTTTTCGGTATTGCTTGAAAATGTCTCTCAAAAGGGAATTAAACTTTTCCCATACATTGATGGCATGTAATTTTTTTTTCTTTTCGCCAAAAGTGAAACCTAGGCCATATCTCAAAGGACTGTATGATTAATCAATAGCAAAAAGAATTATGTCTACCAACCGTAACAAATCGAAGTTTGAGACTATTTAGTATATTGCTATAGTTTGTTATCAGGCGTTATTTTTTCTTAAATAAAAATACTGTGTCTGATATTTTAAGTTTCCGATTGTTAAATATAGTTTTAGTTTCGGTTTTTATGGTGAGTACGCATTAAATAGTGTCAACCACTATCACAAGACTAACGCGTTTCTTCTCGATTCATTTATCACTTATTTTTTTTACGTTTTAGTGATGAAAAACTGCAAGTGTGAAAAAATATAACAGTAATAACCAATTTAATCTATTTTATCTATGGAAACTTCAAAATATTACGTATTATATTTCCATTTCATTATAATATAATGAAAATAGGTAACGCCTGACAAAAATATACTAGCAATGCTTCTATACGTATCTTCGTTCGGTTACGGTTTAAAGACATGGTTCTTTTTGCTATTGATTCCTCGTATTGGCCTCTAACATATAACCTAGGTTTCATTTTTGGCGAAAAGAAAAAAGTAAACTGCCAATAGTTTGCATTGGCCTTTGAGCAATATCAACATGTAGCTCGATATATTTTGTACAGTAGGTACGTTGGCTCGCTACAACGCGTTTTAGACTTCGACACACAAACGTGTGCAAAATAATAAAAATATAATAATCGTGTAGTAAATAATTGTGGACTCTCCCCCCACCCCAGTGGATGAATTTTCGTAGGCGTTTTACCTTATTTAAAAAATAATCTGCCCACCTAGCCAAGTTACAACCGTTTCGTTTCGATTCTCTTTTCGTTGACGTCATCTCAACGCTCAGTCACGTGGTCAGAACAAAGGAATAGGAGGCGTGGCCGACTCGATGCGATCGACGAAAAGAGAATCGAAACGAAACGGTTGTAACTTGGCTTGGTTTTTATTTTTATTTTAAAGTTTATAAAATCGTCTTTCTAATCAACTCCAATGACGTTCATAGATTTTTTTTTTTAATTGATTTAATCCAGTGCTTGACTGACCCACCTGATGGTAAGCAGTGATGCAATAAATGATTACGTTTGGTTTGTGCGTCGATGTCTAGACACGGTGTATATGGTAAGCATTTCGTGTGGATATGAATAAGTAATTAAGGATTGTTGGGTAAAAATTGCTCAACAAATAAAAATTAGCAAAGGTAAGGCTACTTTAATTTAGTGGAATCGCAAAAGTTGCGACACCTCTATAGAAACTGTCTTTTTGCGATATAAATTAACCTATTCTATGACAAGGAAGAATTAGGTAATAATTTAGTTTTTTTTTAAGGTTTCGAAAAAAAAAACTTGTCAAATATTTATATGTAGATTTTTATTATAAGTTGTACATAATTGTGTAGATAGAGTTTATATTGTAAATAACAGTGTCATGTTTTGATGGCACTTTAGGTACTTACCGTAATGTTTAAGTTAATTAATTACATATTAAAAAACCGGCCAAGTGCGAGTCTGACTCGCGCACTAAGGGTTCCGTACTGTCCGTCACAAATAACGGCAAGAACATCACGTTTGTTGTTTATGAGTCCTGACACTAAAATATTTACTTTATTCTGTTTTTAGTATCTGTGTTAGCGGCAACAGAAATAAATCATCTGTGAAAATTAAAACTGTCTGTCAGGGTTCATGAGATACAGTCTGGTGACCGAAGGACAGACAGACAGACGGACAGCGGAGTCTTAGTAAATGGTCCCGTTTTACGATTTGGGTACGGAACCCTAAAAATGAAAACCTCATACTTACCTAAGAAGGCATTAGAAACCTTGGCTTCTGTAGCGAAGGACCAATTTATATTATGTTTAATCAATTTCAAAATTTAATTGTAAAAAAAATCAGACTAAAATATATTTTAGTTCAAGGTAATCTATGTTATTATTCTTCACCAAAAGTAGTGGTAGAGAGTTTACTATGTTAGCATAGGTACTAATGACTGTACAATTTATTACTATACTAGCAGTTCTGACAGACGTTGTCCTGCCCAAATGTTGTTGCCCTGGTCGATCATATCATGAAGTGATCAATTTTAAGATTTGACCACGACATATATACTATTTACCTAATAATTTGATATCCGAATATTTGCATTTTTTTTTCATAGAACTTGGTGTGATTTATTTTCAAAGTTATGTCTAATACTGACAAAAAAAGCGAAGATCAGGCAAACAACCACTGGGTGTATTTTTAAGAAACTTTCACAAACTAAAAGACAATTTAATTACCACGATTTTTTTCGAATAATCTTGATGCGCGAGGAGTGACGCTGGCTCCTCTTGTGTTCGCTCAAGCTGGCTGGCTTCTAGTGTCGCCTTCAGAGCTCGGGCCTCTGGTCATCACGTCAAATGACAATGATACGGGCCCACAGCTCGTTAGAACTTATGTATACCAATTTCCTACCAGGGGGGCTATTGGCTAACTTTTTCAATAACAGTTGACAACTAGCATTCGTTGCACACTAAACTTAGTTGTCAACTGACAATTTCATAAATTGGTATTACGTATCACACAAGTGACTAACAAACTGCGGTGGAAATGTGTTGAATCATAAAAATTTACGGTGCCTATTGTGACCACTCTAAAATTTTATCGACTATTATACAGCTTCAAAAGCTTACACAATCGCAATTTTAAAAGTATCGATACAATAACATCTGTCAAAACGTGTTACGGTGGCTATCAAAGGCACCAGTGGCTAATGACGTCACTGCAGTTGGTCACTGAAGGTAGGCAATACGAAACTAGCTGTTTGACAGTTCAATGATGCACATTGTTAACAAGTGATCATCACTTGAACTGTCAACAGAGTTACGCAATAGCCCCGCTGGTCAACTAATACTGACCATCGTTTAAACGTCATCGTTTGATGATATTTCGATCCACGTTTGGCCATATCCTTAATTTAGGACTTTTTACAACTCTAGAGGGACTTGGGGCACCCGACTTGGTCAGGTTAGGTTAGAAGGCGATGGCGGGGTCTGTGTTTGCTCGCTTCACTCACTCACTAGACCCCGCCATCTACCCTGAAAAGCATATTGTAGTGCACAATTAGTATTTTTTGATGGAACAGAGTTAAGTACTACCCCAATTAAAATCGTATATAATGTCGTTGGCAAAACTATACCATACTGCATTCGAACTGCTGATTGAGTGCAGGCTCGTATTAGTTTAATCAAATAACGCAGCTTTGTATCGTAATTATATTTCTTTCCATTTGAAAATTATTATTCACTTTTAGTAAAAAAAATCTGGCGCCATATTACGTCACGAAAACAAAGCGAAATCAGCACCTCTACCGGTGGACAACATAACTATTTTACGATATGATCAGCCATGTTTGACCATATCATGAAATAATCATGCGTTTAGCTGTTCATATCGTTAAACGCAGATTTTTCATTGATTTGGCTTGATCATATCATGATGTGGCCAGCAGACAGGGTTCTATATCATGAAATGCCAAAATTTCATGATATGGTCGATCATATCTTGATGTGATTAATTTTAAGATTTGGCCACGACATATAATACTATTTGCCTAATAATTTGATATCCGAATACTTACATTTTTTTTTAAATAGAACTTGGTATGATTTATTTTCAAAGTTATGTCTAACACAGACAAAAAAGCGAAGATCCGGCAAACAACCACTGGGTGTATTTTTAAGAAACTTTCACAAACTAAAAGACAATTTAATTGCCACGATATTTTTCAAATAATCTTGATGCGCGAGGAGTGACGCTGGCTCCTCTTGTGTTCGCTCAAGCTGGCTGGCTTCTAGTGTCGCCCTCAGAGCTCGGGCCTCAGGTCATCACGTCAAATAACAATGACACGGGCCCACAGCTCGTTAGATCTTATGTAATACCAATTTCCTACCAGGTCCCAAATTAAAATTAATAATTTAATTCTTAACTAAACCCTAAGTTAAAGTTAACAATAGCTCAATGTTGTGATGTAGATAATAATAAGTAAGACAAAGTAAAGTTTAGCCTAATTAGTAACTTTAATATCACTTGCTAGTGCCATTGACGTTACGTTCGAACCAAATGTTATTGTAAGCGAAAGTTACCTAAACTAATTACTCTAAGTTTTCGCTACACGGCTCCAATTTATTATAAGAATAAATTAATGTATTTGTTTTAATCTTGTGTTTTAATTTATCATATTTTCAAACAAGACAACCAGGAACTATTGAAATAGCAAATAGTGAAGTCGTCTCAATAACCCCTTTCTTTTACTATAAATAAATATATATTATATAAAATTATATATGTATGTTTATTTTGTATGTATATATATACTTTTGAATTCTTATTTTCTCTTTTATATTTTTATGCACCTCCTACATTTTCTCTTCACCACCCTAGGTTGGCTGGTAGAGAATGCCTACGGCATTAAGTCCGCCTTTGTACCTTTGTGTCGCATGAAGTTTTAACAAATAAATAAACTATTTTGGAAAAGTTTTTTTTACTGTAGATATTATAGGCTCGCGCTTGACCACTATCTCACCTGATGGAAACCGACGATGGAGCACGCTTACCTAGAATTAACCTATTCACTCTTGGCATAAAGATCCCCAGATTGTAGCTATCAGGACACACAGACTCTGGCAAAGTTGTTTTATTTGAGCTCCTGCAACTTTTGAGATAGCAAGACGCGTGGTAATGATAAAACCCTCAAACAATCAGGCGCTAAAATTTTTCAGTGACGAAATATCATCCACATAAAACGTTTCCAGATTCTTAAAAGAAGCCCTAATAGCTGATGATATTTTGTGTCATCATGCCACTATTAATAATAATGGAATCCAATGTAACTGTTTCATTTTTTTTCCAAATTATACCTCAAGCTTACAAAACTAAACCATTCCAATACAATATAGCCCATAATAACAACCTTCAAAACAAATAACGTATATATCCCGGGCACAAACGTATATAACGTCTTTCCAATCACAACAAACAATGATAGAGGCTCGTTAGCGTATGGCATGCGACGTCGACACAGCTGCTGTATACAGGGTGAATTTTTCAGCGAGCGAGGGTTTTTGTTTTTTTAGTTGGGAAAATCATCTAATTTGACAAATCTCGCTCTTGGGCGGAGCGCGAGATAGTGTCAGACTTTTACTGACCAAAAACCCACTCCTGTTCCCTCTCTGCCCTCGTCCCAGGGCCCCGGGTTTCGTTTTCAAACTACCCATGGCCCCAGCAGGCTTCGACTCTGCGATTTGCTGACATCTCCCTGAGGCGCGCGCGGAACAATACGTGCCGTCGACAACTCGGGCTCGGTCTGGACGGTTACCAGATGGTCGGACGGCGGGCTACCCATTGCTCGCCGTCCGCAAGCTCGCGCCTACGATGGCCAGAAATCGGGATCGGAATCCCGGCGGCGGTTGGGGCATGAGGACCGTTGCCTCACGCGATCGGCCGCTTCCTTTGCTAGCATTACTGCTTCGCAGAAGGAGGCAAGCGAGCGAGGGTGGCTAAATCCTGAAATATAAAGAATAGCGACAAATACTCAAATGAGTTTTAGTCTGGATTTTGATGAAAACTAAATCTGCATCATTCGATTTGTGAAAATCCAGAAATCGGAAAAATTGTTTTTGAAAAATAAACACTAAGTACTTACACCATCCGTTAATATAAATAATAAGGGTAAATGTCTCAGAAGTCGCAAACTGAACAAATGAGAATTTACATTTTTCTTTTACTTAAGGCCTTTATCCGCAAAGATATAGCAATTAATTAAATTAGAACACAATCCTTTGAGAAATTTTCACTATTCCTCATAATTCGAACGAATTCGAAACGGATTTGTCCATCTACGCCTTGAAAAATTCACCCTGTATTAGTGTAAGTTTAAAGGTAGATACCATCGGTGATTTCACGGCCGGGTACCGCCAAGCCCACCTCTGGGCAACGGGGATCGCCAAGTTATGGTAGAAGATAGGCATTTACACGACTTTTCGTCTGAGAACCAAACTCGATCAATTTTACTGAACGCTTGCTTTCCAATGTAAAAACAGAATGTCGCTAACAAAGCCTCGAATCATTCATCTGCAAGATATATAGATCTTGTCGATTTCGTAAATTATAGATTGATAGAAATTATATATACTATCATTACTAGTTTTTTCATTCGACTATAGTATGGTATAGTTTTCAGTTCGATATAAAAATATTGTCCCCCTTTTCAAAATTGGCGATTATGGATTGTAACTGAAACGATCTATTGCTGTCAGAGCGAGTTATTGAAATACATAATACATACATAATTGTAAAACAAAATACCAACGAATATGTGACCTAGTGCTAAACTGGTGCGGGACACAATTTCATCCATGTATTTCTTCCATAATTTTGTATTTTTTTACTGTTTTAATAATTTTCTCTTGTAGGTCTCGTAGTCCAGTCAACACATGATTATTGATAGACGTGCTCTATATAATAAGCATAGTCAGCCTTTTAATGTTCCCACTCACTGCTGGGACTCAGGCCTCCTCTCTCTAGGAGAGGGAATGGGCCGTAATCCTCCACGCGGGCCCAGTGCGGATTGATGAATGTCACATGTCTTCGAATTTTTGGTTCTAGGACATGCCGGTTTCCTCACGATGTTTTCCTTCACCGTTTTGAGAGCAGTGGTGATGAAATAAATTACACAAAGTAATGCGCCTGGCTGGGTTTGAACTCGCGACCTACAACTCGTAAGTCGGGGCCGTTACCACTCGGCCAATCTATACATATAATAAAACAGTAAAATGGTGGAGCGTTGGTATTAGTTGGCGCAAAAACTACTGAACCAATCCTGTTCAAATTTTGCATACATAATCCTTATAGGCCGGGTCAACTGTTAGGCTACATATTATCACGCTTTTTGCTATGGGGGGTGAGCAATATTCCAAAATGTTCCAATTGAACGACAATCGCTCTAAGTTCGATCCTCAGGTACAGTTAATATTTTTGTGATTGTTTTAGTGTTTTTTTGTACATAATATGGAATGATATTTCCAGAACAATAATAAAATGGCTTTTTATGTATTTTTAAATTGCCATCGACATTTTTATTCAATATTTTTCCAAATATTTCAGTAAAAACCCATCAAAACTCATATTAAAATGGAACCGGAGATAAAAAATACACTTTTTTTTAAAATTTGGTTAGGAATTTAAGGTCAAAAATGAAAATCATCACGCTATTTTGTACAAGGAGTCAAGCAGACAAGCAATGACGTGTATTTAAGAACGGCTATTTAGATCTATATTCTGCAAGGACCGTGGCGCAGTAGTATAGTGACTGATCCGCGTTTGCTATGTTGCGAGTTCGAACCTCGCGTAATTTTTGTGATTGTTTTCTTTTATTTTTTATTTATATTATTGCTTTTTTTACTACTTTAGGGCTTTTATTTTTATTTTGTAAGTTAGTTTTAATTACGTTATTATTAGATTTAAATAAATATAAAATGAATAAATACAATTCATCTGTGAAGTAAGTTTTTATAAGTATTATTTGTATCTCTAGAAATTAATCAATTCGTATTAATATCAAAGCGAATTAATAACTTCATTGATTTCTTTTACAGTACTAGGTACATCTTATTATTTTTAAATTTAACTTCAGAACTTCTATCATCACTTTAAAGACAGCCCATTGGGAAGGGTTTACACCGTTCATCCCAATAATGGATAGTGTCATTATTTGCGATGATTGCTTCACACTGTACGGGCCCCAACGTCATCACAATCAACACTGGGACGACACTGACAGTGACGGAGGCCAGCATCACCGATAGCCCCAGACGACTGCGACATTTGTTTGCCATTATTTTAGTATTTTGTGGAGTCACAAACCCAGGTCGGTTGTGGGTCTCATGGTGGAATGGCAACAGCGACTGTCGCAACCCAGTGCTGGGCACGCCACAATTATGGCGGTAAGTCCCCTCTTTGAGGAGTGGCTGGAAAGACCACATGGCGTCCTTACCTTCCACATGACGCAGGTCCTCACCGGACATGGTAAGTTTGGGAGCTTCCTGCACCGGATTCGTGCGGAAGAAACGCCTGGGTTCCACCATTGTGTGGACCGCCCGCAGGACACGTTGGAGCATACGGTAGAGGTGTGCCCCATCTAGGCAGAGCTCTGCCGTGTCCCCGTGGGGGCGACCGGTGTCAGTGATCTCTCGCGCCGGGCCTTGGTACAAGGTATGGTCTGGAGCGAGGAGGAGTGGCAGGCGGTCGCCTCCTTCTGCAAAGCAGTAATGCTAGCAAAGGGGGCGGCCGCACGTGCGAGAAAACGGCCTTCACGCCCCGCCGCCGTCCTGATCCCGATTTTCAGTCACCGTAGTCGCTGGCTTGCGGACGGCGAGCAATGGGTAGCTCGCCATCCGACCTTCCGGTAACCGTCCGGACCGAGCCCAAGTTGTCGACGGCGCGTAGTGTTCCACGCGCGCCTAAAGGAGATGTCAGCAAAACCGTAGGGGCCCAGCAGGGTCGAAGCCTACTGGGGCCATGTGATGCGAAAGAGAACCCCGGGGCCCTGGAACGAAGGCAAAGAAGGAACAGGAGTTTTTTTTTTATAGGTGGGAAAATCATCTTATGACAAATCTCGCTCTTGGGCGGAGCGCGAGATAGTGTCAGACTTTTACTGACTAAAAACCCACTCGTGTTCCTTCGTTGCCTTCGTCCCAGGGCCACGGTTTCGTTTTCACACTACCCATGGCCCCAGTAGGCTTCGACCCTGCTGGGCCCCTACGATTTGCTGACATCTCCCTGAGGCGGGCGCGGGGCAATACGCGCCGTCGACGACTTGGGCTCGGTCTGGATGGTTACCGGACGGTCGGACGGCGGGCCACCTATTGCCCGCCGTCCACAAGCTCGCGCCTACGGTGGCCGGAAATCGGGATCGGAATCCCGGCGGCGGTTGGGGCGTGAGGACCGTTGCCGTTGCCTCACGCGATCGGCCGCCTCCTTTGCTAGCATTACTGCTTCGCAGAAGGAGGCGACCGCCTGCCACTCCTCCTCGCTCCGGACCATGACTTGTACCAAGGCCCGGCGCGAGAGATCGCCGCCGCCGATCGCCCCCACGAGGACACGGCGTTGCTCTTCCCAAGCGGGGCACACTTCCACCGTGTGCTCCACCGTGTCCTCCTGGCGGTCCACACAGTGGCGACACCCGGGCGTCGCTTCCGCACGAATCCGGTGCAGGAACTTCCCGAACTTCCCGTGTTCGGTGAGAACCTGCGTCATGCGGAAGGTGAGGACGCCGTGAGGTCTTTCCAACCACGCCTCAAAGAAGGGACTTACCGCCATAATTGTGGCGTGCCCAGCACTGGGTCGCGACAGTCGCTGTCGCCATTTCTCCATGAGAACCCGCCGGAGCTCTGTCCGCCATACTGCGACTTGTCGCGGCAGCGGAGTTTCGCCCCGGCGTTGCATCTCCATGCGCAGATCGTGCATGTGAGCAAGGCCTGTTGCTACCAGATCCCATGGTGGTTGTCCAGCAAGGAGGCTCGCCGCTTCGCGGGAAATCGTCCGGTATCCTCGCACCATCCGTATGGTCATGACCCTCTGGCATGCGTTCAGCCGGGCCGCCGGCTGCTTCCGCAGCGCCGGCGCCCATATCGGTGCGCCATAAAGGGCCATGGAAAGGAACAGGAGTGGGTTTTTAATCAGTAAAAGTCTGACACTATCTCACGCTCCACCCAAGAGCGGGGAATGCCATTGGATGATTATCCCACCGAAAAAAAAAGGTCGGTTGTGGGTAAATTATCGCCATCATCTGTCCGAAGACTTTTTACGTGCTTTAAGGTGTACTACTGAGGCTGACATTGAACAGAACAACGAACGCGTTTCGAATAGTTGTCTAGGTTCACTTCAAGACGTGATCATTTCCATCGGTGGCAATCCACTGGACTGGTCGAATATGGATTACCGGCTCCGCAATCATTGGCATATCAAGGTCGAGGAAATCAGGGTGATATCGTCAATGATCACGACTCACCTCAGAACAAAATGTCCCTGCATTTTTAACATCGTCGCGTTAGGCTCAGCCAGGGTAAAATATTTTGCATTAATGCTCCAGGTGGAACAGGAAAAACATTCATTGCCACTGGCATCCTTGCAGAAATAAGGTGACAAGGCAAAATAGTGATTGCGACTGCCTCTTCTGGAATTACTGCCACACTGCTTCCACGGGGCAAAACAGCGCACGTAATGTTTAACATTCCCATCGATTTAGAGAGCAACGAAATGCCAGTGTGTGGGCTATCACGCAACTGTGACAAAGGTTGGGTACTCAAGGATTGCTCTTTAATCGTATGGGCTGAATGTACTATGACGAATAGAAAAGTAGTGAAGGCAGTAAACAGAACCCTGCAGGACATACGCAGGAATCAAGATGTGATGGGAGGTGTCACTGTTTTGTTTAGCTGCGATTTTCGGCAAACTTTGCCTGTGGTGTCGCGAGAAATTAGGGTTGACGAGGTGAATGCTTCGTTGAAACGATTGAATCTATGGTCACGAGTTTACAGACTGCGTAACATGCGAGCTCAGTTGGGCGGATATACTCAAGAATTCTTGGATGTTCTTTTAAAAGTTTGGTGAAGGCAACTTACCAGAAGAGAGCTCTGAAGTGCGCCTACCAGAGACTCTAAGCAAAGTAGTTCCCACTATTGAAGAACTAATTTGTCTGGTGTACGGGGGACGTCGGTCGAATACCGCTACAAGAGAATTCTTGGGTGTGTGAACGGGCCATTTTAACACCCAAAAATGATCAAGCTGCAGCAATTAACGAAAGCGTTCTCTCGCAAATTGATGCGAACGAAGTGGTATTTCTATACCTCTATAAATACTGTTGTAGAGCAAGATGACGCTATATATTATCCCGTAGAGTTTCTGTATTGGAATGGCAAGTGGACTCCCAGCGCACACTATCCAGCTGAAGGTCGGTGTCCCGATCATGCTGCTACGGAATTTAATTCCACCTAAACTATGTAACTGGGCCTAGCTCAAAGTCATCTCTCAAATATTATTGAGGTGGAAATTCTAAAGGGTTGTGGCGTCGAGGAAACAGTGTTTATACCCCGAATACCACTAATCTCTCACAATTACCCCTTCTAATTCAAGCGTGTGCAGTTCCCTGTAAGCGTATGCTTCGCAATAATAATAATCTAAAGGCTGCAGGTGTTGATCTCAGGACAGCTGCTTCTCACACGGATAGCTGTATATCGCTCGCTCCCGCGTCACCAGTCCTGAATCTCTGTACATTTCGGCTCCTGAAAGTAGGACTAGAAATTTGGTTTACAGAGAAGTTTTATAAGAAAAGTAAAGTTTTGGTTTATGATTTATCCGCAAAAACAAATTGTGTTAGAAATATAATGGTTAATTGCGGACGAAGTCGCGGGCAACAGCTAGTCTCAAATATATCTTTTTGCCTAGGTAAGTATTTTTTACCATACCTACCATTATGATAGTCTACAATAACATAACAATTTATTATAATAGGTCCTCCTGTTATATAAAATTGGTGTTTTTTAAATGTTACGGTTGGCGCAGTGGTTGAGGGATCGATTGCTGCGCTGCGTGTCGCGGGTTCGATTCCCGCCTGGAACAAATATTTATATGGCCTACAGGTAGTTGTTCTGGGTCTGTCTGGGTGTCTTTTGTATGTGAGCTTACATGCTCGTGAAAGCGAACGATGCAAGAGAAATTCTCGTGTGGCACAAATTCTTAAAAAAAAAAAGTAAGAACTTAATACTTGTTATCTATCTATATATATAAAAGGAGAAACTGACTGACTGACAGTCGAAACTACTAAGACTAGCCCCTGTACCATGACGTTCAAAGTAAGATTGTTTCATTCTTATTTCAGTGTGGGTAAGAGACAGAGCTATACAGGTTGTCTAGCGCCATCTCTTACCCACAATGACTAGCCTGTTGGTTTAGTGGTTAGTGGCCCTGACTGCTATGCCGGAGGTCGTGGGTTCGATTCCCACCCAGGACAAATGTTCGTGTGATGAGCACGATCATTAGTTCAGTGTCTGGTTGTAATTTATCTATAACTAGCTGTTGCCCGCGACTTCGTCCGCAAATAACCATTATATTTCTAACACAATTTATTTTTGCGGATAAATCATAAACCAAATCTTTACTTTTCTTATAAAACTTCTCTGTAAACCAAATTTCTAGTCCTACTTTCAGGAGCCGAAATGTACAGAGATTCAGGACTGGTGACGCGGGAGCGAGCGATATACAGCTATCCGTGTGAGAAGCAGCTGTCCTGAGATTAACACCTGCAGCCTTTAGATTATTATTATTGCGAAGCATACGCTTACAGGGAACTGCACACGCTTGAATTAGAAGGGGTAATTGTGAGAGATTAGTGGTATTCGGGGTATAAACACTGTTTCCTCGACGCCACAACCCTTTAGAATTTCCACCTCAATAATATTTGAGAGATGACTTTGAGCTAGGCCCAGTTACATAGTTTAGGTGGAATTAAATTCCGTAGCAGTATGATCGGGACACCGACCTTCAGCTGGATAGTGTGCGCCGGGACTCCACTTGCCGTTCCAATACAGAAACTCTACGGGATAATATATAGCGTCATCTTGCTCTACAACAGTATTTATAGAGGTATAGAAATACCACTTCGTTCGCATCAATTCGTGAGAGAACGCTTTCGTTAATTGCTGCAGCTTGATCATTTTTGGGTGTTAAAATGGCCCGTTCACACACCCAAGAATTCTCTTGTAGCGGTATTCGACCGACGTCCCCGTACACCAGACAAATTAGTTCTTCAATAGTGGGAACTACTTTGCTTAGAGTCTCTGGTAGGCGCACTTCAGAGCTCTCTTCTGGTAAGTTGCCTTCACCAAACTTTTAAAAGAACATCCAAGAATTCTTGAGTATATCCGCCCAACTGAGCTCGCATGTTAATGGTCAAGCGCAGTCTGTAAACTCGTGACCATAGATTCAATCGTTTCAACGAAGCATTCACCTCGTCAACCCTAATTTCTCGCGACACCACAGGCAAAGTTTGCCGAAAATCGCAGCTAAACAAAACAGTGACACCTCCCATCACATCTTGATTCCTGCGTATGTCCTGCAGGGTTCTGTTTACAGCCTTCACTACTTTTCTATTCGCCTTAGTACATTCATCCCATACGATTAAAGAGCAATCCTTGAGAACCCAACCTTTGTCACAGTTGCGTGATAGCCCACACACTGGCATTTCGTTGCTCTCTAAATCGATGGAAATGTTAAACATTAAGTGCGCTGTTTTGCTCCGTGGAAGCAGTGTGGCAGTAATTCCAGAAGAGGCAGTCGCAATCACTATTTTGCCTTGTCACCTTATTTCTGCAAGGATGCCAGTGGCAATGAATGTTTTTCCTGTTCCACCTGGAGCATTAATGCAAAATATTTTACCCTGGCTGAGCCTAACGCGACGATGTTAAAAATGCAGGGACATTTTGTTCTGAGGTGAGTCGTGATCATTGACGATATCACCCCGATTTCCTCGACCTTGATATGCCAATGAATGCGGAGCCGGTAATCCATATTCGACCAGTCCAGTGGATTGCCACCGATGGAAATGACCACGTCTTGAAGTGAAGCTAGACAACTATTCGAAACGCGTTCGTTGTTCTGTTCAATGTCAGCCTCAGTAGTACACCTTAAAACACGTAAAAAGTCTTCGGACAGATGATGGCGATAATTTACCCACAACCGACCTTTTTTTTTCGGTGGGATAATCATCCAATGACATTCCCCGCTCTTGGGTGGAGCGTCAGATAGTGTCAGACTTTTACTGATTAAAAACCCACTCCTGTTCCTTTCCATGGCCCTTTATGGCGCACCGATATGGGCGCCGGCGCTGCGGAAGCAGCCGGCGGCCCGGCTGAACGCATGCCAGAGGGTCATGGCCATACGGATGGTGCGAGGATACCGGACGTTTTCCCGCGAAGTGGCGAGCCTCCTTGCTGGACAACCACCATGGGATCTGGTAGCAACAGGCCTTGCTCACATGCACGATCTGCGCATGGAGATGCAACGCCGGGGCGAAACTCCGCTGCCGCGACAAGTCGCAGCATGGCGGACAGAGCTCCGGCGGGTTCTCATGGAGAAATGGCGACAGCGACTGTCGCGACCCAGTGCTAGGCACGCCACAATTATGGCGATAAGTCCCTTCTTTGAGGCGTGGTTGGAAAGACCTCACGGCGTCCTCACCTTCCGCATGACGCAGGTTCTCACCGATCACGGGAAGTTCGGGAAGTTCCTGCACCGGATTCGTGCGGAAGCGACGCCCGGGTGTCGCCACTGTGTGGACCGCCCGGAGGACACGGTGGAGCACACGGTGGAAGTGTGCCCCGCTTGGGAAGAGCAACGCCGTGTCCTCGTGGGGGCGATCGGCGGCGGCGATCTCTCGCGCCGGGCCTTGGTACAGGTCATGGTCCGGAGCGAGGAGGAGTGGCAGGCGGTCGCCTCCTTCTGCGAAGCAGTAATGCTAGCAAAGGAGGCGGCCGATCGGGTGAGGCAACGGCAACGGTCCTCACGCCCCAACCGCCGCCGGGATTCCGATCCCGATTTCCGGCCACCGTAGGCGCGGGCTTGTGGACAGCGGGCAATAGGTGGCCCGCCGTCCGACCGTCCGGTAACCATCCGGACCGAGCCCAAGTCGTCGACGGCGCGTATTGCTCCGCGCGCGCCTCAGGGAGATGTCAGCAAATCGTAGGGGCCCAGCAGGGTCGAAGCCTAATGGGGCCATGGGTAGTGTGAAAACGAAACCGTGGCCCTGGGACGAAGGCAACGAAGGAACAGGAGTGGGTTTTTAGTCAGTAAAAGTCTGACACTATCTCCCGCTCCGCCCAAGAGCGGGATTTGTCATAAGATGATTTTCCCACCTATAAAAAAAAAAACTCCTGTTCCTTCTTTGTCTTCGTTCCAGGGCGCCGGGGTTCTCTTTCGCATCACATGGCCCCAGTAGGCTTCGACCCTGCTGGGCCCCTACGGTTTTGCTGACATCTCCTTGAGGCGCGCGTGGAACACTACGCGCCGTCGACAACTTGGGCTCGGTCCGGACGGTTACCGGAAGGTCGGATGGCGAGCTACCCATTGCTCGCCGTCCGCAAGCCAGCGCCTACGGTGGCTGAAAATCGGGATCAGGACGGCGGCGGGGCGTGAAGGCCGTTCTCTCGCACGTGCGGCCGCCCCCTTTGCTGGCATTACTGCTTTGCAGAAGGAGGCGACCGCCTGCCACTCCTCCTCGCTCCAGACCATACCTTGTACCAAGGCCCGGCGCGAGAGATCACTGACACCGGTCGCCCCCACGGGGACACGGCAGAGCTCTGCCCAGGCGGGGCACACCTCTACCGTATGCTCCAACGTGTCCTCCGGGCGGTCCACACAATGGTGGAACCCAGGCGTTTCTTCCGCACGAATCCGGTGCAGGAAGCTCCCAAACTTACCATGTCCGGTGAGGACCTGCGTCATGTGGAAGGTAAGGACGCCATGTGGTCTTTCCAGCCACTCCTCAAAGAGGGGACTTACCGCCATATTTGTGGCGTGCCCAGCACTGGGTTGCGACAGTCGCTGTTGCCATTCCACCATGAGACCCACAACCGACCTGGGTTTGTGACTCCACAAAATACTAAAATAATGGCAAACAAATGTCGCAGTCGTCTGGGGCTATCGGTGATGCTGGCCTCCGTTACTGTCAGCGTCGTCCCAGTGTTGATTGTGATGACGTTGAGGCCCGTACAGTGTGAAGCAATCATCGCAAATAATGACACTATCCATTATTGGGATGAACGGTGTAAACCCTTCCCAATGCGCTGTCTTTAAAGTGATGATAGAAGTTCTGAAGTTAAATTTAAAAATAATAAGATGTAGTACTGTAAAAGAAATCAATGAAGTTTTTAATTCGCTTTGATATTAATACGAATTGATTAATTTCTAGAGATACAAATAATACGTATAAAAACTTACTTCACAGATGAATTGTATTTATTCATTTTATATACATTTAAATCTAATAATAACGTAATTAAAACTAACTTACAAAATAAAAATAAAAGCCCTAAAGTACTAAAAAAAAGCAATAATATAAATAAAAAATAAAAGAAAACAATCACAAAAATCACGCGAGGTTCGAACTCGCAACATAGCAAACGCGGATCCGTCACTATACTACTGCGCCACGGTCCTTGCAGAATCTAGATCTAAATAGCCGTTCTTAAATACACGTCATTGCTTGTCTGCTTGACTCCTTGTACAAAATAGCGTGATGATTTTCATTTTTGACCTTAAATTCCTAACCAAATTAAAAAAAAAAGTGTATTTTTTATCTCCGGTTCCATTTTAATATGAGTTTTGATGGGTTTTTACTGAAATATTTGGAAAAATATCGAATAAAAATGTCGATGGCAATTTTAAAATACATAAAAAGCCATTTTATTATTGTTCTGGAAATACCATTCCATATTATGTACAAAAAAACACTAAAACAATCACAAAAATATTAACTGTACCTGAGGATCGAACTTAGAGCGATTGTCGTTCAATTGGAACATTTTGGAATATTGCTCACCCCCCATAGCAAAAAGCGTGATAATATGTAGCCTAACAGTTGACCCGGCCTATAAGGATTATGTATGCAAAATTTGAACAGGATTGGTTCAGTAGTTTTTGCGCCAACTAATACCAACGCTCCACCATTTTACTGTTTTATTATATGTATAGATATGTATGTATTTAGAAATATATAAGTATGTTAATCTGTTGTCTAGTACTCATAACACAAGCTCTGCTTAGTTTGAGACTAGATGATATTGTGTGATAGTTAAAAAAAAAAAAAAAACTTACTTTAAACGTCATGATAACCCTCTAGGAGCGAGAAATTTTGCACAAGGTTTCCTTTTATGGCGTAGGCGAGCACTAAGACAGGATTTTACAAAATTCATCCCCTAAGGGGAAGAAACGGGGGTCCATAGTTTATATGGAGAAACCTACTTCCAAGCGGGCGAAGCCGCTGGCAGAAGCTAGTATTATATATGTTATTTCACCAATCTGGACGAATCTCTTGCGCCAACTATTTTTAGATCACACAATAACATTTTAATTTACCAAATCCATATCCCCAAATATGGGTAACGCCAAGCAAACCACGTCAGCGCGACCACAAAGTAATCACAATGTGTTGTGGTAGGCGTGCAATTCTGCAATTAGTACACAGCGATCCACAGACAGACTTTAAACTTCAAATACTGTAGCTACCACTGAAATATTGCCATAGTTGTATAAGTAGACGGTGTAAGTTACAAGCTAACAGCGATTTGTGACCGACGAAGTATTTTTTGTTCTTCATTATTTAGAAGTTTCTTAAAAATTAAATCTAACTTCGTTGTAGGTTATGTTAAAACTAAGAATAGCGTCCTTTTGCACTGTTACACAATTCACAAGCTTTCTTAGAGTTTGATTTTGCCTCGTCGTTTATACCGCGTACATCGAGGGACTGGAATAATTTGCCTGCTGCGTTTTTCCCGTCCAATTATAATTTGGGTCTCTTCAAGGCTAGAGTGAATAGGCTCTCAATAAATTAGTGCGCCTTACCATCAACGATTGCATTACTACTTACCATCAGGTGGGATCGCAGTCAAGCACTAAATTATACCAATAAAAAATAAAAAAAACCCTTTGTTCATGTGTTATATGTATGCACAGCATTGATCACTGTGCTATGGACAGTAGGTACCGACCGATGAAGTTCGGTTTTTCTTTTTTGGGGAGAGCAATCTTCAAATAACTTCTCCCACTCTGGGTGGAGAGAGAGAGTGTCAGACTTTTTATTGACCCACTCATGTCCCTTCAGACTTTGCTTTCCAGGGTCGTGATGACTCTTTCGAACAGTCCTATAGCACTAAAAAAGACATATTTTTGTACAGTTGTGATCTAAGTAGATTCAAGCCAAGTACGTATATAGTTATGGTTTCGAAAGAATTTACCTCTGGGTGAATAAGTGAATCGTCTACATAGTTCGTTGTCGTTAGTCCTTTCAGGTTCTATCCTTCTAGACAGCTAAGCTAAATGTTCTTAAAGATGATAGAATCTGCACCAAAATGGTGGGTGTTGCACGCACAAAGTTACTATTTTTTATGCACACGTTTATTAGAATTTTATTTATTACAGGTCATAAAGAGTTTGTATACAACATTCGACTGACCTGTTGTTCTAGTGGTCAGTGGCCCTGACTGCTATGCCGGGGGTCGTGGGTTCGATTCCCATCAAGTACAAATGTTTGTGTGATGAGCACAATCATTTGTTCCGTGTCTGGGTGTAATTTATCTATAATATGTATGTATTTAGAAATATATAAGTATGTTTATCAGTTGTCTAGTACTCATAACACAAGCTCTGCTTAGTATGGGACTAGATGGCGTTGTATGACAGTTGTGGAATATTATATTATATTATATTAACATTCGTTTTAGTATCGCCTCACCATTAACGATTGCATCACTGCTTACCATCAGGTGGGATAGCAGTCAAGCACTAGTTTATCAAATTTTAAAAAAAATATGCAAAACCCGAAACACGTGTCTAGTATTTTTATGTACAGAATCTATGTGCAAAATTTCATAACTGTATCATGAAAAATTACAAAGTTATATGCTTGTTATATTACCTATTGATCCACACAAATATATGGTCACCGGGCCATCCGGGCGTCTGAAGGACTGTTATGCTCCCGCACCCAGCTGTGCGCTGGCGCCTAATACCCTCTATGACCTGCCGTGGCCTGTGTTGTGCTTAGTGTCGGTGGTGTCCAACTTGTGACCTTTTTTAAATACTTTTGGGAAAAAATATAAGATGGTGTAAAAATGATTGGAATCGATTCAGTTACCGATTCTGAACAAACTATATTCAGGTTTCGCATATACCTACTAAAAATAATGTTGAGCATTTAAGATAACTTTAATAGATCAAATAGAAAGTCAATCAAAATAACACACCTTTCTTTGTCATCGTCGTAACAGTCGAAGGCGGTCCACTGTTGAACAAAGGTCCAACACCTAGGTGTTGTGGCAGTGGCAGTTTTCAACTTTGCCCAAATCACTTTTCTTTTTTTTTCTGTTCACTCGCTGTTCTTCTATAACTTGTACTGTTCAGCACAGCATCGTCCAAACGAGCTCAATCGGTCCGCACATGGCGCTTGACATCTGCACAATCAATTGTTGCTCTTTATTGATACTTGCAATCCATATTGTAGTACAAGCAAGATGCTGGTCAATTTTGAGCAACTAATGATAAAGATCCTTCAGAAAAGCGATACTGTACCGCTATTGAAATATCAAAGGCATCGCAGGTGTGGTCTTCTCAAGTGACTATCAGAAAAACTCCAAAGTAAATAGGAAGAGGGCACGGTTGGCGTAGAGATTGAAGATTGCGGGATAGCGGATTAGATTCCCGCACAGAACCAATATTTGTATGGCATAAAGATAGTTTTCTGTGTCTGAGTGTCTTGTGTATGTATGTGAGTTTAAAATTTTACATATTTGTGAAAACACCCACGATACAGAAGTAATTCGTATGTTAGGGCTATTTGTTCAAAAATGATAAAAATCTAATCTAGAATTTCTCATTTTGCGAGGTTCAAAAATTACGTTGACGTTGAAATTAATATTCCACACAATAATATTCCACAACTATCACACAACGCCGTCTAGTGCCAAGCTAAGCAGAGCTTGTGTTATGAGTAGATACTAGACAACTGATAAACATACTTAAATATTTCTAAATACATACATATTATAGATGAATTACACACAGACTCAGAACAAATGATCGTGCTCATCACACAAACATTTGTCTTGGGTGGGAATCGAGCCCACGACCTCCGGTATAGCAGTCAGGACTAGTAACCACTCATCGATATATATGTACCTACTAGTAACCACTAGACTAACAGGCCAGTCAAATTTAAATCGATCCACACGGTTGTATTAGGGCTGCATAAAACCTCCCCCCTACAGGAAATAAAAATAGACAAGCAAACAATACATAAAAATAGACAAGCAAACAATACATAAAAATAGACAAGCAAACAATACATAAAAATAGACAAGCAAACAATACATAAAAATAGACAAGCAAACAATACATAAAAATAGACAAGCAAACAATACATAAAAACCTCCAGTAATACTTATTAGTTTTCATGAACATCGCGTGGATTCATTTTCAGGGATAAAATAAACAGAAGTTCATTTTTCAGTCCCCTTCGGGGTTGCGTGATGTATATTCTTCCGTTTATGGCATTCAAAAACGTAAAAAGCCCGGGATCCTTGTTTACTAAATCACGTAAATAGTATTAAAGATGGGCACCTCAAGAATTATGAAAAAAATTGACAATATTTCACCAGATTACCGTATCTAGAAATAGTTTACTGATCGACTGACAGTCTCACGCACAGTGCAGCGGTGCGCTCTAAGGCCGTGCGCGCACTGCCTTGCGGTGGAATGCGGTGCGTTTATTCTACCGTGCGGTAGAATAAACGCATTCACAGGGCCGCGCACTGCCGCGAAACTAACACACGTTTTAACCGACTTCAAAAAAAGGAGGAGGTTATCAATTCGGTTGTATTTTTTATCATCTTTTTTTTTTATGTTTGTTACCTCAGAACTCCGTCGTTTATGGACCGATTTGCTAATTTCTTTTTGCCTTTATAGGAAAAATCCAGTTCTGATGATGGGATCCATGAGGAATCGAGGGTACCTACTCCTCAAAAATTATAGGCCACCTTATAGTGATTTTGGTATTTTCATCGAGAACTTAAGCATTTACAGACAAAAAGTAACATTTGATGAAGTGGAACTGATGAAGAAGACCAGAAATGGTCAACGGAATTTCATACACAATGAAGATAGTAAAAAAAAATCAAAGTGTAGAATAACTTCGTCGGAAGTCGGTATTTTTATATTAGTTTTGTTTTGTCTCTTCGATATTTAAGTTATTTTAAAAGTAAAGTTATTTTGCACTGTGGTTTTTTGACATAGTTGAGATACATTATTTTTTTTTATTTTATTTATTTAGGGCCTCCAAGAAAGGATGTTCACACAAATATAAGTGTTGAATACATTTAAGTTTTAAATTAGCGCACTTCCTTAATTACAGGAGGCCACATGGATAGAGTTTAGACAATTTAAATCTAAAATAAGAATAGGTAGGTATATTGTTTTATTACAGAGTTTCCGTGACTACTTTCCATAGAAAGAACGAAACGAAACGAAATTCCTCATAGGATCATAGCAGCTGATGACTGTAAGTGCTTAAGTTCTCGATGAAAATACCAAAATCACTATAAGGTGGCCTATAATTTTTGACCAGTACCTTCGATTCCTCATGGATCCCATCATCAGAACTGGATTTTTCCTATAAGGGAAAAAAAATATTGCAAATCGGTCCAGAAACGACGGAGTTCTGTGGTAACAAACATAAAAAAAATGATGATAAAAAATACAACCGAATTGATAACCTCCTCCTTTTTTTTGAAGTCGGTTAAAACGTGCGTTAGTTTCTCGGCAGTGCGCGGCGCTTCCTAGATCTCTATACGATACAAAAATATTTGCGGTAGATTCACCGCAAATTTGCAGCGAGAGGCCAACGGTGATTCTACCGCATGCGTTTATTTCACGGCAGTGCGCGCACTTCTATGAGAAACCATACTTCACAGATTATGCGTTAGAAAAACGCAAGGCAGTGCGCGCACGGCCTAAATGGGATAAATATGTTTTATTGGATACTTTGTATGAACCTACGTACCCATACAACTACGGTGATCTCCTTACCTTAGTGAATTCTTAATCTATACTAATATTATAAAGAGAAAAGTTGTATCTTTGTTTGTAATGAATAAACTCGCGTTATATTTACCATCACTATATAAACTCACCCAAATTACAATGCGTTCCAAATAAGAATAGGATCGATTGCCATGTTGTGACGTCACGTCATACTGTCAAATCGAAGATTTATTATCAAGATTTTTTTAAATTTATTTTATTTACGAACTGTGAACGAAAAAAGTTTAATCAGAATCCAGTTCTTCAATTTTGCTCATCTCTCAGTTCTTCAATTTTGCCCAATTTTTTGCGATTTGACAGTATGACGTGACGTCACAACATGGTAATCGATCATATTCTTATTTGGAACAAATTGTGTAATTTAGGTGTCTTCAAGGCTAGAGTGCGAGTAGAGTGGGGTGAGTGTAACGTGTTTATGCTCTTAATAAACTAGTGCACCTCACCATCAACAGGGTTGGGCAGTATTTGAATTACTTGTAATTAAAATACGTAATTGAAATACAAATACGTATTTGTTATTTGTATTTCAATTACTTCCTTAAAATGTAATTTGTAATTCGTATTTCAAATACCTGACGGCGAAGTATTTTGTAATTAGTATTTCAAATACTTGAGGCTTCAAAATACATTTTAACATTAAAATACAATTAACCTTAAAGGTTTTATTCACTCTCCAACAAGAGGCTGTTTGTCTAACAGTACATTTAAAAATCTAGTGTTCATGAAAGGTAACTCTGGTTTTACTGATTAATTGATCTTGTTTTCCTCTACTTTTCAGCCCATGCTGGTCTACATTACTTATTTTGTTAAATGTAATTTGTATTTTGTATTTCAATTAAAAATAGCTAAAATACTGTATTTTGTATTTTATATTTCAAATACCTTACTTAAAGATATTTTGTATTTTGTATTTTAATTACTTGCAATACTGTATTTTGTAATTTGTATTTCAATTAAAGTAAAGCATGTATTTTGCCCAGCCCTGACCATCAACGATTGCATCACTGCTTATCATCAGGTGGGATCAAAGTTAAGCACTATAGTTTATATTATTAAAAAAAAATAAAAGCTACTGGACCGATTTTAAAAATTCTTTCACCAGTAGAATGCTATTTTAGTACTGTGACCTAGGGACATAGTGACATAGGGATGCGACCGAAGCCGCTGACAGAAGGAAGCAGAAAATACAAGACCACAGTCTGTTTAAGTATGTGAACGTTGCAGATATAGCATCGGTTTCTAAATATATTTTTCAATAGGTTGGTGTGTAATACCTACACACCAACCTATTGAAAAATATATAGGAATTTAATAACGTAAGATTCGTTGGCGTGCAAAGAAACCCCCCTCCTCAGGTGGTTTTCTAGCAGAGTTGCCCAAATCATAAAGGCTTCCGAAAAAAACATTAAATATGGCTGTGATATGAAAAGGGGGTGACTACGACAATGAGATGATGATAGAGACGTATGGAAGCAGAAGGCACGCTGTGCTCCAAGTATATCAAGATAAGAACAAGACAAAGTTGATTTTCATAGATCTTACGCAGAGTATATGTAGGCTACATGTTCATTCAGTAAAAGTCTGCCTCGATTTTTGATTTAAGCATTTAAAGTTGAATATTTTTTAAACCTGAAAGTCTGTTAAAATTTGACTTTTAAATAGAGTTTGAGACGTTCTTAACACAAAATACCTACTCAATTCAGAAATTTGCCATGACACTCCTCAACACTCTCAGAGCGGAAAATGTTGTTTGATTATTTTCCCACCCTTATAAAAAGGGTACAAATGTTTACTACTAATATAATTTCTTTACAAATCATTTTCTTCTAACCTACACTTTCGCTAACAAACTAGTGTTCAATTTACCAACACTTAGAAGAAAGGATCCCCTTCTTTTGACGCTAACTTGAACGCTTTAATTGGGTCAGTGATAGTACAATGGGTTCTAAGGGTACCACTCGCCCAGTAAATTGCGCTAACAGTAGCTTATTAATAGAGTTTTGTGTCTGTGCCGACGATTAATAAACTCTCTATGCGTAATTGTGATGAGTTGAATATTTTTTTTATGGAGTTTCCAACCAATGATTTTGTCTGATTATGTTACTGTGGTCATGTATGATACACAAATAATGAATCATTTTAGATACTAATAGGAAAATTGTTCCCGTAAATACCTAATCTACGTATGACACTATAAATAAAAGGTAAACCCAACATATGGAAAAATGTATGGTAGCTAAAAATGCACTCACAGCTTCTATGGGATTATAAATACAGATGTTATGTCTATTAGAAATATGCAGTGTAGGAATATACTGCTGACACGAAATTGGCGAAGGGTCAAGGTTCCCCTGTGTTGCCCCTTCGCCATTCATCCCAACCCTTTGAATAGGGAGTGCACGATTTGATTTTGCAATGGAATCCGAAAATGCAAAATAAGTTGTAAAGTTCGTTTAAGTTTAATAAAACTATTCTATGAACTGACAGTCAACCCATACGATCCCTCACATGGCGGAAATGAAAATAAGAACAGCACTGAAAACAAAGAATTTTCTCATTTCCATCTTGAAACCACTTTAAAAGGTTTGTCTATTGTGTCCATTATTCAAAGACTAAAAAAAAATACCAACACAAAGTAACTGAAACTTCCACTCTATTAGTCAAAAAGTTAAAAATTAATACACCCAATACCACATTTTATATCCCTTTGTTTTACGTAGACAGAACTCATCACAGTTCACTAGTTCAACATTCAAATCTGATATTTGTATACATAATTAGTCATTAGTCATGGAGCTTTAGTCATTGGGTTTCTGCTGCTGTTTGCGACTAAGACTGAAAAATTGGACACAGTCTCTACGGTCCGGACCAAGCGTTTTGCCTCGTCGTTTATACCGCGTACATCGAGGGACTGGAATAATTTGCCTGCTGCGATTTTCCCGTCCGATTATAATTTGGGTCTCTTCAAGGCTAGAGTGAATAGGCTCTCAATAAATTAGTGCGCCTCACCATCAACGATTGCATTACCACTTACCATCAGGTGGAATCGCAGTCAAGCACTAGTTTATAACAATTAAAAAAAAAAAAAAAAAAAAAAAAATTCTGGATATGATGACCAACTGACCACGAAGCAGATTGCAATGGAATTAAAGTTTTAGCAAGAAAAACGAAAACAGTATGAATTTTTAAGAAAAGCTTTCAGGAAATATGAAATATGGACCTTAAACTGAAATCTTAAACACTGACTATCATGACACGACAAATGAGATGATCAAGTGCTTTAACTCTTCGAAAAATTGTCTTATTCGTTGTGATTTTTTTTGATAAGTTGGGAAATCATTACAAAACTTCTTCCGTGGTGGAGCGAGAGGGAGTATCAGACTTTTACTGACTAAAACCCACCTGTGTTCCTTTAGTTGGTTAGGGCGCTCCAGGGCCGCGGTAAATCTTACGAACCATCCGGCAGCCTATTAATTGTGATACCTTGTTGAAATAGTAGATATTAGCGTCAGACAGCGGCTTCGCCCGCGTGAAAATATATGCCTATGTAACTGTGCTGCGATGAAATCGGTCCAGTAGTTTTTGAGTTTATTCATTACAACACAAATACCTACAAAAAATATTTCCCCTTATTTAGCAGCTGCACGGTAGTTAACTAAGTGACTGCATAATATAATAATAATTAGCGACTTGCCCGAGCTAGGTTTATAAAACCTGGTTTCGGGTCATCACTTACAAGACTATCACTACGGGTGCATGTATACAGAAATTACAGAATAACAACTTACAAACTAAACCTACAATCACACTAAAACTTCCAATAGTTTCTCTGTGTCTGTGTAATTGAGATTCAATAGATACTCCGATATCAATGTACTACATTTAATATAATTTACGCTATATATATTTCATAATTTGTTGACCTTGTTGTACAAAAAAGGCCCCAAAAATACATAAAATCTATGTGCATGTCTCGTCTGTCTGTGGTTTAGTGCAAACCAAATCTTTCCTCCTCTTGGTTGAAGGTACTGGGTCAAAAGGAAGCTCA